>JAYESA010000019.1:91823771-92440173 GCA_036927795.1 Iris macrosiphon | reverse complement strand
GTGCGTTTTCGCCACGGGCCTAGAATCGACATGGGAGCACATTTTCTAGGATCTAGACATCGTGTAGAGCGCGTGGGTAAATTTTGGGCCGATTCTGAGTTCGTTTGTTGTGCATTTTAGGAGGTTTTTTGAGCCGCGCACCACGTGTTCGTCGAAATGACCGAACGGCCATTTCGACTTGGTTTTCTTGTTTCGGATTTGTGCGCGCGTTGGGTTAGTATCGGTGAGTGTGTGCTAGAGTTTTTGAGCTATATTTTATATATTTTAGGGTATTGGTGAGTGTCGGGGGTCGTTGGGCGTGAGTGGGGCGTGCGGGTTGTGTGTTGTTGTGTGTTGTATTGTGTTAGTGTATATGTGTCTATATATATATATGTATATATTTATATGTATGTGTGTTTATGTATATATATTTA
The DNA here is from genome assembly GCA_036927795.1 of Iris macrosiphon. Taxonomy (NCBI): domain Eukaryota; kingdom Viridiplantae; phylum Streptophyta; class Magnoliopsida; order Asparagales; family Iridaceae; genus Iris; species Iris macrosiphon. The sequence continues at coordinate 92,439,760 of JAYESA010000019.1, read as the reverse complement.
TATATATATGTGTGTATTTAAAATCTATGTGCTTGTGTGTGTATATGTCTATGTATATATATATGTATATGTGTAAGTGTGCTTGTGTGTATATGTATATATATTTGAATGTGTGTGTATATATATATATATCTTAGAGTGTGTGTGTGTATTGATATATATATATATATATATATTTGTATGTGTGTATATATATATTAATATAGGTGTTTATATATATATATAGCTATGTATATATTTGTGTGTGAGTGTGTGTATTAGTGTGTTTGTGAGTGTGTAGGTGTGTGTGTTAGTGAGTGTGTTAGAGTATATATAAGTGTATATATATATAGGTATCTAGTAGTATATATATGGTTATATATGTGTATATATATATATATATAGGGTGATATATATATATGTATAGGAGAGTGTGTGTGTGTGTGTTTGTGAGTAGGAGGGGGGGTTCCAGCCACTGCAGCAACAGCAGCTGCTGCTGCACTACAGCAGCAGCACAGCAGCAGCAAAGCCAGCAGCAACAGCAACATTATGCAGCAGCAGCAGCAAAGGCATAGCAGCAGCAGCAGCGTCTTAGGCGAGCAGCAGCAGCATTCGCAGTAGCTAGTGAGGGAGAGAAAGAGTGATATATATATATAGATATATATATATATATATCTATAGTTAGCTATATATATAGATTGTTAGATAGATTAGTTGATAGATAGATAGCTAGTTAGATTAAATAGTTACTTAGATAGATAGATAGTTACTTAGATAAGTAGATAATAGGTAGATAGTTAGATTTATAGATTATAGATAGGTAGATAGCTAGATACTTAGATATACCTATCTAGGATATAGATATCTATATGCCTATAAGTTATATATATATGTGTATAGGTAAGATAATAGATATTTGGGTATATGTGTGTGGATATATATGTATATAGGTAGATACCTACTTAGATATATATATATATATGGTAGATATCTATATTACCTAGCCTAGATTAATAACTAGGTGCATAATCAATAGCTAGATAGCTAGTTAGAGGGTTTTAGAGCGAAACCTCAATACCTTGAGATACTGAGGTATCTCGATACCTTGAGATATTCATGGTATTGAGTTTCGAGCGGGGTATTTGAGCATTAGCCTAGGAAATATCTTGGAGTGATTTTTATATGTTTATATATATATAATTACGCGTGCTAGCTTAGGTTTTAGCGGGTTTAGGCGGGGTGCCTGGCCTAGGGCGAGGTATCGGATACCGAGGGTATCCCGGTATCTCGATTAGGCGAGTTTGAGAGTTTAGTAGCTTTATGAGCTCGGTTTGACCTAGAATTTCAGGGGCACCCTAGTTTGACCTAGCTTTGACCAAATTTGTCCCCGTTGACCATAAAAGTCAACGTTTGACCTAGTTTTGACATAAAGTTGACTTTTTCGACCCCGGGTTGACTTTTTGACCCGAATTTCATCGGTTTGACCCGTTCGACCTAGAATAGCCCTAGAAGCCTGTTTTTAATTAGTTTATATCAGTTTAAATGCTTAGAACCCTGTTTAATTATGCTTTTCGCATTAGGTCCTTGCGACACCGGTCCGGATCTCGATCCTCATTAGTTGCTCAGGACATCAGGCGAGTACCTACCTCTGATAGTTTCCATTTCATGATAGCGTTTATATCACCTGTTCTAGAACTGTAATACTTGATTCTGATACTTTATTACACGAGTTGGTACTAGTGGATCCCGTCATGAGATGCTATCCCCCTTACCGTGTTCAGCGGGTACTCTATCACGTGTATTTCATCATGTGCTTCGGGTATTGATTCTCATGTGCTATCATGTGCTTATTGTGCTCTCGCCTTCGTGTGCGCGAGCTATTATCATGTACGTAGCGTGTTGTGGTTGGATCCAATAGTATTAGTGGGGGAGGGGAGTATGAGTTGGTTATGTGATCAAAGCCAAACAGTATTCATGTGTATGTCGGTTATGCAACTCACGCATAACGGAGTTATCGTAGTATTTTTTATGTGCAACCTAAGCCGATCACATAACGAACTTGTGCTCAAGGCACTTAGCTAGTATTCATGTTTCTCACCTGCAGTTACTTTTTTACTACTTGTATCGTTCTCCAGTTTATATTGTAGCTACTTATTGTGCTCCAGCATATATTTATTTCCTGTGCATCTTGATTACTTTTCTATTGCTCGTCATATACACCTTACCATGCATTTGGAGTTGCTTTCAGAGTTATGTACTTCGCTCCAGTCCTGACTGGGCATATTTTTTCCAGAGGATCCTGAGGACTATTGCCCGACGTTCTACGGGCCGGGTGTTGACGACTGTTGTGACCCCGAGATCGAGGAGGAGTGCGCCGAGGAGACACCTATAGCACCCTAGTTAGCTAGGTGGGTTTCCTGGGTTGTTTCAAGTGGTTTATTTTGGATGATTGTACTTATTCTTTTGTGCTGTGAGATGTTGTAGCTATTTTGGCCTTGGACTGTATTATTTTGGATTGTCTTGCTCTCTTGGTTCTGTTTCCTTGTTTATATCATATCGTGCTTATATTCTTCCTCTAGTTTTGTGATTGAGATTATTGACATATATATGTTGCGTGGTTGCCCTCCTTTTGGAGAGGTCATGCCAGATTTTTTTGTGAGATATAGATAGATATGGTTGACCTAGAACGGACCTTTACAGCATTCTACCGCCGATTCTGTGGCGTAGGCTGGATGTACCCACGGCTCATGCCCGATTTTCGGATGCGGGTCGTGACAGCAGGCTTCTGGCATTCACAGCTTTCGGATACAGGCAAGATACCTTGCTATATTTACTGTCTAATTTAAATATGCATATGTTGTATTGTGTTCTCGTTGCTCGTAAATTTATACAACTGTGCTCGTCCTAGTTATCTCGGGTGCGTTTGACGTGTACGTCGATGATTTAGTATACTTGGCCTAGTCACTAGTAGACGCGTCCCTGTTAGGAGGATACGTCGATATCTTCCAGGACCTGACACTTTACACGTTCACTGAGACATATTCATATTGGGATGTGGGCTTGCGCACTCGACTAGCTATCGTTGCGTACATCCTACCTCACGGTTAGTACATAGTTCAGGGTAAAATTTAGAGACTTGGCATATGGTTACATGGTATGCATGTCGAGTAGTCGACTTGTATATCTACATTGGGCGGGGAGGACAACTAGTAGGCGTATGGGGTACCCACATTGGAGCCGTAGTTCGGAGGAGCCTCGGGTCCAATAATTTTCCTTTATACTGATGCCACGTTCTTCGGAGCGATATGGACGATATACTGTATAGATGCCACTCTCTTCGGAGCATGGACGTTATACCTACGCCTACCCATACGCACCAAAATTGTCCTCACATTGCATTCACTTAGATGGCTAGCACACCCTTATTGTATTTACTTTATTCAGTATTCACATATAGCATGTTGTTTTCTTGTATCTTGTTACGTCCCTCTGAGGACCTGGTACCTTTCCAGATTTAGACGAGGCTTACTACCCCACCGTATACGGCCCAGGACAGGAGACGAGATTTGCTACAGCTGAGGAGTTGGAGGTACAGCCGTCAGAGTTTCCGTGATCAGTTGGTAGGCCCTTAGCCTAGTTGGAGGGCATCATTATCTTCTCCGCTGATGCCATAGCCATTTCTTTTATATCTCATTTTAGTACTTTATTTCGTCATAGTAGTGGGTTTGTTCCCACCAGACATCACTGGTTGTACTATGATATCTTGGGACTGGTATTTATTTAACCAGCAGTTTATTTAGTGTTTCTTGCTCTTTATATTGTGGATGAGATTAGATTACCTATTATTGACTGATATTGGACATGTTAGTATTATAGGACAGCGTAGCACTCTTCGTGGATCCATTAAATTGGGATATCCTCGGAGACGTGTCAGCTGGCTATTGCCACGTGGCCTGGTTCCATATATTTTGGGACTGGGGCGTGACACTAAGTCTAAGAAACATCTATGCGGCAAGCATAGCATGTAACAAACAGTCTTATGTGGCTATGACTATGCGTCTCTTCTCTCGTGGACGCATAACCCTGTTTTGCTCTTGCACATTTTTCTATGAGTTTATCTTTTCTTCCTGACACACTTTATGGCTTGTCACATCCATCACTTCAGTCACTTCTCTGACACATATTAAATACATGTCACTCAACACTTGTCCCAAGGGGTGGACCTTGTCTTGTCATATGCGACACTGATCATATGTGGCCAATTTCCTATGCGATATTGACCCATATGCTGCCAACTTTCCATACGACACCGTGCTATATGCGGCAGATTTCCTATGCGGAACCTGTCCTATGCGGCACTGGCTCTATACGTCCCTGATCCTCATGTGACCTATGTGCACGTTTTACTATTATGCTTGGTTTAGATGCTTTATTAAATTTTTGTGATTCCATGTGTGATTTTAATGATTGCTAATGTATGTGACCTAAGTGACCATGTGTTAGACCTGACTATATGCTAGAACTCATATGATTTACCAATGATTAGTAACTTAACTCGACTATTGGTATTCGTGCTGATATACTTACTATGTGCTAAGTGATTCTACGTGATTATGTTACCTATTTTACACCGAGGTATACCTACGTGCTAAGCGACATATGACATGATATAATTCCTCTAGCATGGACATGATAGTTGGTCAATAACCAAGCGTGGCTAGGATTTGTTTGACTATTGCATCATGTTGGGATGAATCCAAATTAAACTATAAAGTGACAACGCGGATTCGTATCTAGCATGCCCGTACTACGGTACGACACATAAGGGGAGTAACATGTGACCACGCCATGTGATTCCTGCTAACTGTAGGGTTAACTATGCAACTAAAATATGCAAAGCATTGGGAGGGACGGAATTCCGAGATCGTGCTTAACTAGCCACCCTCAATCATTATATAGGAAGTGAAGGCTGCCCCCATGGATATTATTTAAATCCTTATTAGTGGATGGTTATATCCGACTCTTATATTATACTATGTGTTCTATGCGATCTTAGTACGGTTGCCTTATGAGGGACCGGTGTATATTACTATGTGCTATGCGGTAATTCATGGCTCGGCTAGCCCTTGCTAGAACATGGCTTGACCTGAGGATTCCTATTTTATGTATAATATTTCTGGGATAACCCTGACTCCACCTGGTAAGCAGTACAAGTGATTGGCTGATTATGTAACTGAACTTGATTGTGCATTGTACCTTCTGTTAAATAGTTTAGGGACATGGATTATCATGGTACGATGGTCTAACCCTTGTACTTGTTTAGTTGTAGGGTTAGATTATTGTATCACGATAGGCCATGAACCGAAACAACGAGACATGACTATATATATGTATATGTTTATTTTTCCTGATTTTGTTTCTTCATTCATGCTTCCTTTGTGGTACTTGCTATTTGGGGTCTAACCCCACTAGTTTTACATGGCCATGTTTAGAGCCAGCACCCGAGGATCAAGCGTACTCCCCCGTGAACAATGGCGCGCACCAGACAGATGGCTGCTGAGGGAAATAAATAGGTTTCTCCTTCCCTGCTCATTATCGTATATTTTACTCTTTTGGGGGTTTAGCCACCTGAACTTGTTAGCTGTAAATCTGGACATTTAGTTTTCTTATATGATTATTATTAATCAGACTGCACCTGATCATGGTCATGTATTTTTGCTACTCTACCAGCTTTCTTATTTTGTACAGATAGGTTCTAGAATATTTTGTCAGGGCATTTGGGACAACTTACTTCCTTGTCATATATGTTCTATGTTTACAATCCTTACTTGACTGATTGAGACAATAGATGTGCTGTGTGACCCTAAGTGACTTGCTTATAGTATGCACCCCCTTGTCTAGTTACAGTCGTGACGGTCGTACTACTCTCTATACCTTGTATAAGGGAGCTGTCTATGTCCGTATCCGTATTCTGGTACTGGGGCGTGACAAGATTTTAGTGGTGGCACATACAGGTTAGCATTTTCAGACTTGTAGGGTGTTACGGTCATAGGAGTCTCAATCAAATATGTCCCCTTTGATATTTTGTTTCATCTTCCTCGGTACCAATGCTTGAACTGTTAAAACTTCTTGCGTCCTTGATCCTTCCTGTCCTGTTCTTGATATTTCTTATCCTTTTCTCTAGGGCTTCTTTAGTTGCAGGAGCAGCAGGTATGGCAGGACAAGGTTCCCCTGGACAATAATGGGAAGTAGCACCTGCTTAGAGTCAGATCTGGATAGAGCCAGTAGTTGAGCAAGCTGGCACAGTGGAACCAAAAATTGGACATGTTGATGAACCAACCCCTGAGATCCCTGTACCCCCAGTATTACCAGTAGTACCAGCAGTACTTGATACCCCAACATTGTTAGAAATCTACCGGGGATTGATGGCTACGCAACAACACCAGATAACGGTACAACAATATCAACAATTTTAACAACAAGAGCATAATGTCTTATTGAGTTAAGGTTTACAAACGACCCTAAAAAAAGGGTAAGAGAACTAATTCGAGGGCGTCGGTCAGGTTTACCCGAGATATTTTGATGGCATGGAGGACGCCATCACAACAGATGCATGGTTGAAAGATATTGAGGTTATTTTGGCAACAGTAAGGGTTCTGACGGATGAACAAGTTGATCAAGTTTGATTGCAGCTTCAAAACCTTGCCCGAGACTGGTAGGCGTTAGTAGAGGTTGGCTTGAGGCGTCCTATCTCTTGGGACAGTTTTAGGACTCGATTTTGGGCTAAATATTTTGGAGTCGTAATACAGTATGATCGCCAACAGATATTTATCGGTCTCAAGCAGGCCGGTAAGACTGTGGATGGATATGCAGCCGAGTTTTACAGGCTGAATAGATTCGCTCCGACTATAGTGGCTACGGAGTCGGATAGAGCAATGAGGTTCCGGCAAGAACTTCATCTGGAGATTCTATAACTGGTAGAGGGGCACGACTTCCAGACTTATGAAGAAGTACTGAAAGTATCTCAGAGGCACAAGCTTACCATGCAAAGGTTATCTGCAAGGACATAAGGCCAGAAGAGATATCATGCTCAGAGTGGAGGAGGAGGTGAAGGAGTACCTCAGAAGTCAGTACCATCACCTGGCATTCGTATCCATGATTCAGCGTCGAAGAGGGTGACAGTTTTGACGGTGGCAGTACCAGATCGGTAGCAGCCGAGACAACAACAATAGAAATAATGCTTGGGAGCACCAGTGGGTTGAACTTACTATGGCAAGGGAGGTCACACTAGAGATGTGTGTAGGGAAGCCAATGGGTTGTAAATTAGGTATGGCAGTCCAGATCACCGAATTTCTAATTGTCCGATGATGCAGAGGCCAGGAGGGCCAGTCCAACAGTTACTCGCACTGCCAGCACCAGGGACAGTCCTTTATGGGTAGTAGGAGTTAGTAGAATATATTTAGCGTGGTTGGTCGTAGTATATGGGCGTTCACTACCAGCACGATTATTGAGTTCCTTATGGGTAACTTTGATATTATCTTAGGCATGGACTGGCTGAGAGACAGTCATGCTATGATAGATTGCCATAAGGGTAGGGTATTATTTAGTATTCTGGGCACGAAAGGTTTCGCCTTTGACAGATCTGTGGGAGACCAACATGAAGATAGGATCGCAGTGACAGTGGTAGCAGAAGAACAACTTCCCGAGATAGTCAAGGAGTTCTTAGACGTCTTTCCAGAAGAACTTTCGGGGTTACCACTAGTAAGGGATGTAGAGTTTTGCATAGAGTTGATCCCTAGAGCAGGCCAATTTCTTGCAAAGTTCACAAAATGTGTCATACCCCAGTCCCCAAAATACGTAGGACCAGGACACGTAAGCTTGCCAGCCGCATGGATATGGCAACTCCAATATATGGAAACCATAATCCATACGTACGTTGTAATATGAATATCAAATCCATAAGTGGTATAAATCTATCACAAGTCACAGGGTATAATCTAAATCTCATCCACAGAAAATCAAATAAAAATAAATACCCAGTATCTATGAAACTAGATCTCAATAAGAAGTATCTAAGGATGATAGTTGGATGGAAACAAATCCACTACCAACTCGAATGGAAAAGTACAATACAATAAACACAATATAAGAATACCAGCTAACAATCATGGGGCTCGTAGAGAAGATATCCACGAAACATATATAACCATCCAAATCTGCGCTCCTACAAATACTCAAGAACAGATACACCTGGCAGAGGACCAGGTCCTCAGAGGAACGTAACAAGATACAGAAAAGCGAGCCAATTTGAATACAGTAAACATGCATATTATTTGAAAATAAATAAGTACGCTGTATAAGACCATCTATATGAATGCAAATGAGGACAACTTTTCGACGTATGGGCAAGGGTAGGCTACTCGATCTAATCCTCACAACTCATACGCTCGTCAGTGGATATCATCAGCCGACATACCTCTGGGGTAGCGACCCTCGGACTCCATCAATCGACATACCTCGGGGGTAGCGACCATCGAACACGACCACCATAGTGCGTGCTAGTTACTACGATTTATCAGAGTGGTTAAAAGCCCATACGCCTAATGATTGTCCTCGATGATACTAAGTGCCATGGGTGTGTCAACATATCTAATACATAGTAATGACTGAAAGAAACTACACATGCAATAATTATACAGAAATGCAATAAATATATAGAAATATACTAAGCATGCAAAATACTTTAAGCAATTTGGCAAGGTATCTTGCCTGATCTGAAAAAGAATAAAGTCCCAACTCAAGGCGTCGTCCGATCTACCCGTCACATAAATTAAACAAGTTAGATTACAAAAGTGGGTGAATAGGTTCCTCCATTTTAATCTATTTTAATTCTAAATAAAATAATCTAAAATAGTATTTTAATCTTATTATAATCTGATTTTTTTGTTAAACCCTAATTTTGGTCCAAAGAAAGTCAACTTTACGGATTTGTGATCTGTGGCACGCAAATTGAGGCAATCCGTTGACCAAAAAGTCAATCGACTCAAATCCTGGATTTGTGTATAGAATTATGTAGATTTCAATGCTACATGAACACCGGAATCGACGATTTCATAAAATCATAAGTCGGTAAAGAGTTATGGCCACAAGGGCACACAGATGAAAGTTTTCGGTGGTTTCTTACTTACGTCTACGTTGCACGAATTTTACAGTAGAATAAACTGATATTTTAAATTCTGAAAAAAATACTTTTCTAGAATATCATCATGTCAACTTTTTGAAACTTTAAACGGTTCCTAATTCCGAGTTCGGGATCTCCCGAAATCTCAAAAATACCAATATGCGTCTGATTTTGGATAGCTAGCACTTTTAGAATTTTTTGGAAAAATAGGTTTTGAAATTATTAAAATAATTTATATATATTCAGAAAACTAACCTTGATATGATTCTAACAAAAAAAATTGGAGCGCGTTTGGAGTCCGGAGCTAGGAGATATCGCCTTTTTAATTCGTCATAACTAGTAGAAAATGAGGCTAAATTTATGACAAATTTTGACTATTTTTGGACGAAAAAGAGAGGAATTTGGGGAAGAAAATATGAATGATGAGGTATTTATAATGGTGGACACTACTTAATTAAATACGACTAGGATTGGTTAATTTGGATAGGATTATGATGAATTTAAATAAGGGTAGGATATGCATGAAGTTGCTTTCCTAGTAGGTTCAGGATTTGAATTAATTTAAAATAGAGTTTGAATTTATCTCAATAATTTATAATCTTAAATATAATTAAATCTAATACAAATAATTTATAAAATCTTATTAATATCTGTTAACACTAAATTAGCATCTATCTATATTAAGACTATATATATCCAAATAAATCCTAAATAATTTTAAAAATCTAAATAAATTTCTTAAAATTCTAAATAAATTACAGAAAAATATAATTAAATATTTTAAACTAAAATAAATATTTGGTAGGAACAACATGTAAGTATGGTCGTATAGTAAATTATAGAAGTCCTAGAAATTTACGTTTCCTAAGTTTTAATTACCAAAAATTCTAGAAAAATCTCCAAAAATCTAAAATAACCTAAAATAATTCTAAATAAATATTTATATAAGTAAATATATCAAGAAATTTATTTTCTAATTAACTAAGAGAATACTCTAAAGAAATTTAATATCTATAATAAATATAATAATATAAAATACACACAAAATATCTATTTTTGGTGAGGGGGTTTACAATCTACCCAACTTACAAAAATTTCGTCCTCAAAATTGACACTAACCCATATTCATAATAATCACTATAGTTATTACACTACATAGCTATCTAGCAGTGCTTCCTAAAAGTCATAGTCTGTCATTCTAACACTTCCCATTTATTGTCCATACACTATCCTATTATCCTCCAACTCGTCTACACTACCCAACTTACAAAAGTTCTACTAGTATTCATAGTCTCTTGAGGCTATTGTCTAGGTTGTAAGATGAATATATTTATTGGGTCGAGAATCTTGGGGTACTTGTCTTGAATCTCACAACCATGATTTTTTTTTGTAACCATCAAGTATCGTAGTCTAATACTGCCATCCACCTGACCAATATGTCTGCAAATACTTTGACTACTTTACTACAGCGGTCTAGCTGCAACTGTCGCTACTTTGCCAGCGATTTGTTATAGTTGTCAGTTCATAACAAGTGTCTTCAATTCTTTCCTAGGCATAGTCTAAGTTTTTGGACAACAATTAAAGTCTTGACTAACTTATAAAACTATTAAAAGTATAAACTAGTTCAAACAGTCTAACAAATTCCTATTAGCCTAAGGGATGCTATACATAGTTTTTAAAATAATAAGAGGATACATATATTGCTATAGGTCATATACATAAGGGTTATTATTAAGTACTCATCTTTTAGTTACTAATCATTCACTAACCCATTTATGTTTCTAACTAACAAAACTAAGGATGGGGTCGAAGTAGACCAATAATTCATGTTGGCACGAAAAAGACGTAACTACGATAGGGAGAACTAAGCACGAGATAATGAATGGATAGAGAAGAGAAGATGAGCCACCCAAGGGGCGAGATGGTGATAGAAAAAGAATACTACTACTGCTACTCGCGTCATCTATTAGCATTGCGTGTATGCCATCTGGGTAAAATATCAGTATATCCTCATAATTGCTAAACCAACACCTATATAATTCTACGTCTACTATGCACCTAAGATGTTGTGTCATAAAGGTGGTTATGAGTATGCAATGACACATATAACTAAGGTCGTACCTGTATCTACGGCTTCCTGTGGCCGCGCTCTCTTGTTTGTCATCATGAGCGCTTGGCCTATGGGGTATATCTAGTACTATTCGTGTATCAAACTTATACTAAGCACGAACGTTCGTCTTTCCGAAATAGGGGAAGACGAAAAACAACAATAAAGAGTTCAAGGAGGAGGAGATATAATACAAGTACGGGATTCGAAGGGATTAAAGAATTTTGAAAGGGAGTTGCCAAGGCAGTTGTGGATTGAAATCTTATTTTAGTAAATTTTTATATGCATGTTCATATCAGAACAGTTATGTACCTGACATGATATCCTTTGACCAGTCTAGAGGGCAAGTATATTCGTCTAACAAGTTGAGTCAACTATATCTCAATCCACATAAAGTAGTGATACAAAGAGCGAACCAAGTACACTACGGTTGATCATACCATAATACACCGATTCTGATTTAGACAATGTATTAGTGTGGGCCCCCAATAATACATATGTCATGAACAAGCTTAATAAAAGAATAAGCTTGCAAAACTAGGCTATAATAGCAGCATAAGTCGAGGTAGTAAAAATATAAGTACGCTTGATTATGATGGAGGAAGGTACTGAATAATCTAAGTTCACCAAGAAGATCAGTGTTGTGCCTCTACAGTTTTCATAATAATTTCTTGTCTAAGTCTAAAGTCAACCAAATGGGTGTATGAGCCTCTAAGTTCTACAGTCTAGATAAACACTAAATTTCTATAGTCTAAATAAACACTAAAGTTCTATAGTCTAGATAAACACTATCTTCTTATGCAAGCCTATAGTTGATGTCATTCATTTATACTTTATTACTTGGTCAGAAGGACTATGTGATACTAGGTTATGAGGCATACTACCAAACTTATAAAAATTTAACTAATAGTGTTATTGAATACTAGAGTGTATATACCTAGTACAAGGCACCTTCCTAATCCTTATCAAGCACGAGAGAAGATTGACACTGATGAGGGATCAAGCAAGATGCAATACAAGCAATTAAATGAGAATGTGAAATAAAATCAAGGAAGGTGATAAATAAGTGGATGAGATCCTATATTTTAATACTATGCGCAGGCTTGCTCGGTACAGTAACGTAACTGAAACAATATGCTCTCGACCTGCATAGGCCACCACAAAAACATGTCACGCCCCAGTCCCAAAAATACGTAGGACCAGGACACGTAAGCATGCCAGCCGCATGGATATGGCAACTCCAATATATGAAAACCATAACCCATACGTACGCTGTAATATGAATATCAAATCCACAAGTGGTATAAATCTATCACAAGTCACAGGGTATAATCTAAATCTCATCCACAGAAAATCAAATAAAAATAAATACCCAGTATCTATGAAACTAGATCTCAATAAGGAGTATCTAAGGATGATAGTTGGATGGAAACAAATCTACTACCAACTCGAATGGAAAAGTACAATACAATAAACACAATATAAGAATACCAGCTAACAATCATAGGGCTCGGAGAGAAGACATCCACGAAACATATATAACCATCCAAATCTGCGCTCCTGCAAATACTCAAGAACAGATACACCTGGCAGAGGACCAGGTCCTCAGAGGGACGTAACAAGATACAGAAAAGCGAGCCAATTTGAATACAGTAAACATGCATATTATTTAAAAATAAATAAGTACGCTGTAAAAGACCATCTATATGAATGCAAATGAGGACAACCTTTCGATATATGGGCAAGGGTAGGCTACTCGATCTAATCCTCACAACTCATACGCTCGTTAGTGGACATCATCAGCCGACATACCTCTGGGGTAGCGACCCTCGGACTCCATCAATCGACATACCTCGGGGGTAGACCATCGGACACGACCACCATAGTGCGTGCTAGTTACTATGATTTACCAGAGTGGTTAAAAGCCCATACGCCTAATGATTGTCCTCGATGATACTAAGTGCCATGTGTGTGTCAACATATCTAATACATAGTAATGACTGAAAGAAACTACACATGCAATAATTATACAGAAATACAATAAATATATAGAAATATACTAAGCATGCAAAATATTGTAAGCAATTTGGCAAGGTATCTTGCCTGATCTAAAAAAGAATGAAGTCCCAACTCAAGGCGTCGTCCGATCTACCCGTCACATAAATTAAACAAGTTAGATTACAAAAGTGGGTGAATAGGTTCCTCCATTTTAATCTATTTTAATTCTGAATAAAATAACCTAAAATAGTATTTTAATCTTATTATAATCTAATTTTTTTGTTAAACCCTAATTTTGGTCCAAAGAAAGTCAACTTTACGGATTTGTGATCTGTGACACGCAAATTGAGGCAATCCGTTGACCAAAAAGTCAATCGACTCAAATCCTAGATTTGTGTATAGAATCTTGTAGATTTCAATGCTACATGAACACCGGAATCAACGGTTTCATAAAATCACAAGTCGATAAAGAGTTATGGCCACAAGGGCACACAGATGAAAGTTTTCGGTGGTTTCCTACTTACATCTACGTTGCACGAATTTTACAGTAGAATAAACTTATATTTTAAATTTTGGAAAAAATACTTTTTTAGAAGTTCATCATGTCAACTTTCCTAAACTTCAAACGGTTCATAATTCTGAGTTCGGGATCTCCCGAAATCTCAAAAATACCAAAATACGTCTGATTTTGGACAGCTGGCACTTTTAGAATTTTCTGGAAAAATAGGTTTTGAAATTATTAAAATATTTTATATATATTCAGAAAACTAACCTTGATATGATTCTAACAAAAAAAACTAAAGCGCGTTTGGAGTCCGGAGCTAGGAGATATCGCCCTTTTAATTCGTCAAAACTAGTAGAAAATGAGGCTGAATTTATGACGAATTTTGACTATTTTTGGACGAAAAAGAGAGGAATTTGGGGAAGAAAAATATGAATGATGAGGTATTTATAATGGTGGATACTACTTAATTAAATACGACTAGGATTGGTTAATTTGGATAGGATTATGATAAATTTAAATAAGGATAGGATATGCATGAAGTTGCTTTCCTAGTAGGTTCATGATTTGAATTAATTTAAAATAGAGTTTGAATTTATCTTAATAGTTTATAATTTTAAATATAATTAAAGATAATACAAATAATTTATAAAATCTTATTAATATCTATTAACACTAAATTAGCATCTATCTAATATTAAGACTATATATATCCAAATAAATCCTAAATAATTTTAAAAATCTAAATAAATTTCTTAAAATTCTAAATAAATTACAGAAAAATATAATTAAATATTTTAAAATAAAATAAATATTTCGTAGGAACAACATGCAAGTATGGTCGTATAGTAAATCATAGAAGTCCTAAAAATTTACGTTTTCTAAGTTTTAATTACCAAAAATTCTAGAAAAATCTCCAAAAATCTAAAATAACCTAAAATAATTCTAAATAAATATTTATATAAGTAAATATATCAAGAAATTTATTTTCTAATTAACTAAGAGAATACTCTAAAGAAATTTAATATCTATAATAAATATAATAATATAAAATATACACAAAATATCTATTTTTGGTGAGGGGGTTTACAAAATGGCACCATCAGAATTAGACAAGCTGTACTAACATGTAGAAGAGCTGAAGGAAAAGAAGTTAATCCAGACCAGTAGATCACCTTGGGGAGCGCCAGTGGTTCTAGTGAAGAAGAAGGATGGGTTATCACAGTTATGTATCGATTACAGACAATTGAATGCAATACCAATGAAGAACAAGTACCCATTACCAAGAATTGATGATTTGTTTGATCAATTGAGTAAGGTTAAAATTTTCTCCAAGATCAATCTTCGATCAGGGTATCATGAAGTAAGAGTTTGGGAGCAAGACATATCCAAGAAAATATTTAGGTCACGATATGGACATTACGAATTCTTAGTTATGCCATTCGGACTGACTAATGCTCCAGTGATTTTTATGGCTTTGATGAACCGTATTTTCATGCCATATCTAGATCAGTTTGTGGTAGTTTTCATAGACACCATTCTTGTTTATTCCATTAGTGAAGAGGATCACGAAGAGAGTCTTCGAAAGATCTTACAAATTTTGAGAAAACATCAGTTATACGCAAAGCTCAGCAAGTGTGAGTTTTGGTTGGATCATGTATCATTCTTGGGTCATATCATCTCGGGAGCAAGAGTGGTAGTAGATCCGAAGAAGGTTGAAGCCGTAAAGGGTTTGCCAGTTCCTAAGAAAGTAGTTGAAATGCGTAGTTTTCTGGGATTTGCAGGATACTACAGAAGGTTCGTGATAGACTTTGTAAGGATTTTAGCACCACTGACTCGATTGACGCACAAGAAAACTAAGTTTGATTGGTCAGCGGAGTGCCAAATATTATTTAAAGAATTGAAGAAGATATTGATTTCAGCTCCGATTCTCACGCTTCCAGTAGGTTCTGGAGGATTTATTATGACGAGTCAGGCAAAGAACTTGGGTGTGTATTGATGCAACATGGAAGAGTGATAGCTTATGCATCGCAGCAGCTTCGGGATCACGAGAAAAATTATCCGACTCACAATTTGGAGTTGGCGGCAGTAGTATTTGCACTTTAGCTATGGAGGTACTACTTGTATGGTGATCGGGTGGAGATATTTATGGATTACAAGAGCCTAAATTATGTATTCACCCAGAAGGACCTGAATATGAGGCAGAAGAGGTGGATAGAATTGATAAAGGACTATGATATGGAACTTCAGTACCATCCAGGCAAGACAAATTTGGTAGCAGATGCTCTTAGCAGGAGAGGTAGTATATTTATGTTGACATCGCAGCGGCATATCTTAGAAGATCTTCAGGATATGGGTGTAGAGATAGTACTTTCGCAGGACGTAGGAGTATTGGCTAGTTTACAGATTTAGTCTACCATATTTGTTAGAATTAAGGCAGCTCAGGCGGAGTATCCAAAAGTTCAGAAACTTCGAGCGGAATATGAGTCTGGTCTCAGGAAAGAGTTGACGATTCATGAAGATGGAACTCTTAGGTTTGAAAATTATCTCTTTGTACCAAGTGGAGATATCCGACAACAAGTATTGACCGAGGCACATAGTTTCTAGTATTCAATTCATCTATGAGGTACCAAGATGTATCAAGACATCATACAATATTTTTGGTGGAACAGGATGAATAAGGGGATAACACGATTCGTTTCTTGGTGTTTGCTATGTCAGCAAGTGAAGGTCGACCAACAGAGACCAGCATGATTATTATAGCCGCTTCCTATTCCAGAGTGTAAATGAAAATATATTACGATGGACTTTGTGACCGGTTTACCTAGATCACCGACTGGTCGTGATGTAGTTTGGGTAATAGTAGATCATCTCACAAAAGTAGCTCACTTTCTTCCTTTTCGAGTAGGACAATCCATAGATTAGTTAGCAGAGATGTACATGCGTCAAATAATAAGACAACACGACATACCAGTGAGTATTGTATCAGATCGAGACACTCGATTCACTTTAAATTTTTGGAAGAGCTTGTACCAGAGTTTGGGCGCCAAGTTAAGAGTCAGTACCTCCTACCATCCTCAATTGTACCAGAAATCAGAGAGAACCATCCAGACCTTGGAAGATATGCTGCGAGCTTGTACTTTAGATTTTGGAGGGTCTTGGGAAGATCACCTTCATCTCGTTGAGTTCTCATACAACAACAGTTATCAAGCAAGTATTCAGATGGCACCCTTCAAAGCGTTATATGGGAGAAAGTATTGGTCACCATTGGCATGGGATGATATATGTGAGCGAAAGATGTTAGGCCCAAGGATGATCACGCAGACAATAGAAGTTGTCAAGCATATAAGAGAGCGACTTCGGGTTATGCCAGATAGGCATCGACATTGGGCATATCAACATTGTAGGCCTTTAGTGTTTTTTGTCGGCGACCACGTATTCTTGTGGATTTTGCCGTCCCGTGGAGTTATTAGATTCGAGGTTCACGGAAAGCTTAGTCCGCGATACGTCTCTCTGTTTGATATTCTCGAGCGGGTAGGTGATGTTTCTTATCGTCTTGTCCTTCTTCCTTCGCTACGTGAGGTATAAAATGTATTTTATGTATCTCAATTCTGTAGGTATGTCCCAGATTTGAGTCATATCCTCAACCATTTCGAGTATTTTTTGGTACCAACTTGTCTTACGAGGAACAACTTGTATCCATTTTGTACCAAAGGAAGAAGGTACTTAAGAATCAGACTATTAATCTTGTCCGGGTTGCTTGGGGTCATCACCCTCTGGAAGAGTCGATGTGGGAGCACAAAAATGATATCCGGTCTCGGTATTCGCACCTATTTGACTCGGAAGGTATATTCATTCTTATGCCTTCGTATCTCAAATCTCGTAATTTCTTTACCCATGTTATGTGATATTGCTTTTCTTTATTTTATGCTCGAATTTGATTGCATGTGTATATGAGCTTGTAGTTAGCGCAGTACTTGTTCTGATTTCTTTAGCTAGCCTTGGGTTTGAATTTTGAGGACATAAATTTTCTACGGTGGGTACAGATGTTACTTACCGTTCCCGATATACGTATTTGGAACGTATTATTTTCCTGCCTATATTATTTATTTCTTTCATGTTAATTAGATTGCATGTCATGGAGACTAGACCCATTCTTTGGTTTAATTAGACTCATAGTTTAATTGTTGGGTTGGTTTGGTCATGAGTTGAACCCATGGTATAAATCTCAAATCCTAGATATATAAGCTAACTTATTTCTCTAACTTCCCTCATTTCTCTCATTTTCCTCCTTCTTTTATTTCTAGGCAAGTACACCTTGCCTGACATGGAGAAACTCTTTGATTTTAGTTCTTTTTCTTTACTTGTATTTTATTAGTCTATTATGTGTACATTATGATTATAAATACTTTTAGTACATAGATTTTTCGATTTTGATGGATAGATTCATGTAGATCTATATTTTTGTTAAGGATTTTCATGGGTTCCAAAAGTTTTTTTTGGTTTTGATCTACTAAAATATGGTATTTTAGAAAACCAGTTATTATGGTTGATAGAGCAAACAATTTTTAATTTTTTGGAGTTTTTTTGCCATAGCTGAACTTGCTGTCTGGAGAAGACGAAGCGCTTATTCGGCCAGCACCATATGCGACAGAGTGTGCTATGTGGCCTGAGCTCTGTATTGCATATATCTTTCAGCATGCGTCCATCTTGTTGGATGCTTTACTGATTATTTCACAAAGTGTTCTAAGTGACATAACCCCTTGTGTTCAACTCGTTGAACGAATGAGAAATTCGCTAAGTCCAAGAGACAACTATATGTCAAACATAGCATGCGGCAAGCAGTCTTATACGGCAGTGACTATGCGCCTTTTCTCTTGTGGACGTGTAAACCTTTTTTGCTCTTGCACATTTTTTTATGAGTTTGTCTTTTTTTCTGACACACTTTATGGCTTATCACATCCATCACTTCAGTCACTTCTCTGACATGTATTAAATGCACGTCACTCAATACTTGTCCTAAGTAGTGGACTTTGCCCTGTCATATGCGATATTGGCCGATTTCCTATACGACACCGACCCATATGCTGTCACGCCCCAGTCCCAAAATACCGAGGGACCAGACGCGTGATAATGGCCAGCAGCACACACCGATGGACAAACTCAATTTAATGGATCCATCGGGATGTACTTAAGCTGTAGTACAACAATAATGGTCTAATTATACAAGTCACAGTCTATGCTAATCTCATCCACAACAGATAATCACAGATCAAATGCCAAAATAATGCAAATAGAAATAACTAACAAATCTCAATAAAAGTGTCTCGGAGAACAATCCGAGAACAAGTCTGATACATCAATGCAATAGACTAGAAAATAAAGGAACTGGAAATAGAAATAAATAAGTATCTCAAGGCAATACCCAGGAGAAGTCCTCTGGTGTGATCTCGTCCTCGAAGGTCGGTACAACTCCTGTATGAGCTCCTGTATCTGCTCCTGCTGCGGTCCCGTATACCTTGGGGTAGATTTTGTCTGTAAATCCTGGGGACATAATCCGGATCCAGGTCCTCAGAGGACATAGCAAGGTACAAAAAAGCTCATGCCAAAATAAATGCAGTATAGCAGATAATGAAATATATAGGGTAAGTATGTAATCATCTGTGTGAAATGCAAGAGAGAACTTCAATAGTACTCAGGTTGAAACAACTATAAGCTCTGTGTAGGGGAGCCGGTAGCAGTGGTATCATGAGATGGTCTAGCTCAGCGGAAGACTGAGTAGCCGACATAACATAATCAACCTGTAGCCTGTGGGTCTCTCCGGCAATAGATAGAACAATAAGGGAATACTAAATAACCAGCTAAGTGATATACAAGCTGAGAGCAGCACTAGAACTCAGGCTGACGCCGCTACAAGCTCTGTGTCGGGGAGCCGGTAGCAGTAGTAATAATGAGTAATGGGCCAAGCTCGGGCTTCAGAGTCTTGTGTCTCACAATAATAGGGGTGTATATATATGGTCAGCCTGTAGCCTGTGTGTCTCTCCCCACCCAATGTAACCATACGTTTCATGTCCATGATGCCTCATGTCCATGTCATGCACAATCATATTTAATGCAGAAGTCATAGAGTATCTAGGAATATAATGTCAATGCCATAAAGTCTGCATCCTATACAGAATCACCATGAATATCTCAGAAAGATCCTGTCCAAGAATAGTGTTAAGTGTCCTGGGTTATAGTATACTTGATAAGACAAGTACGAGAATGCAAGGGGTCACGGATATCCATCTCTAGATGACATACACAATATCGCGTACGGTATTGGCACCCGACTAATGATCGGACGCTAAGTAAGTCACACGGTCCTAGGTCAAGCATGCACAACAGTATGAATAAAGTAAGAAAATATGCAACAAGAACTACAGAATTGGCAAGGTATACTTGCCCACTGATGTATAACTAAGTCAAGGAATAAGTAGCAAGACTGCAGGATTTGGCAAGGTACACTTGCCTGGGGTCTTGGCTCCAACTGTAGCTCTGGTCTCAGTGTGATCTGCAGGTACTACTCCGGTTGCTGAAATAAACATCACCATTAGATTCAGAAAATATCAAATAGTTAGAAATGCCTGTCCTTAAGTCCAATTTGGACACAAGGGCAAAAATGACATTTCTGGGTCAAAGCGGGGTCCACATGTGGGCCACTTTGCACCGAGAAGCGTGTCAGGGTCAAAGGTCTCAAAATTTGCGAAACTTAGTGTCAACAAGTCAGGAACGATGATACGAACCCAACGGAACTTCCAGAATTGGATTCCGATGAGCCGATCACAAAATCGCCCGTCAAGTGGAGCTTGTGGGGCCCACGATACGCAATTTTATCAACGTTCTCAGAATCGAACCAAACTTGGGTCACAGGACCAGCGTATTGCTACGAGTCCGATGGCACAAGTTTCATCTCGATCCGACGTGTGTACACAAAGTTACAGTATGTTCCAAAATAGACGGATATGGGGCGGTGTCGGCGGATACGCGTTGATTCTGGTGTGCACGCACATCCGAATCAACTTCTGCAAAATCCCACACGTCCGTATCAACGTCACGCACGTTTCGGTAAAGATCGCGTGCGACCAAGTCGTCCCGTTTGGCGGGACGCACTCAGTTCCGGGGTGAAACAGGGCGTTGTTTTTCCTGTTTTTGGATTGCGGTGTGCGATCACCACAGGACGCGATGCGCCGAGCGGGTTGTACGGGCACCGAGAGGGTCATACAGTCTGCACGACGCAACTGACAGAATCGAAAACGGAATCACGAGGAGAGAGAATGGATTACCTGAACAGGGCTCCGTGAAGACTGATTTTCTGTGTCTGAGTGTCCTTCGTGTCCTGGACGTATCCGAGTGTCCTTCGTGTCCTGCTGCGTTAGGGTTAGGGTTTCTGCTGTGCGGCGGCCGGAGCTGGCCGGAGGGAGGCCGGGGAGCGGAGGCGGCTCAGCACAGTTGGCCGGAGCGGGGGCTCGGCGTGGCGCTCGAGCGGAGCTACTTCGGTGGTGGCTGATTCTGGCAGCGGCTGCGCTGGAGGGGAGGTGACAGCGTCGGGTCGGGGTGAGCACGAACAGAGGGAGGAGCAGAGGGAGTCGGGAAGGGTGCTGGACTCGGCGGTGGGTCGAGGGAGAGTCGGGGTCGGGTATGGCGGCGGAGGAGGAAGAGATGTCGGGCTCGGGCGGCGAGAGGGCTAGGCTAGGGCGAAGCGGCCGGAGTCGTGGACCGAGGGCGCGGACGGGGAGGAGCAGGCTGCCGGCGACGAAGGCGGAGACGGCTCGAGGGGCTGACAGCGGCGGGTCGTGGCGGAGGAGAGGGGTAGGTCAGGCGGCTGACGGCTAGGTTAGGGAAAGGTAATTAGGGATTAAGGTTAGGGTTAATTAGGATTAGGGATTTTTAGAAATTTGTTTTCTTCTTCTTTTTATTTGTGGAGAAAAAGTTAGGAAATTATGTATTTATACATACAGAATTTGGACTAGGGTTTGTCCTAGGATTTGGGCTGGGTCAACGCTCCTTGGGCTTGGCTTCGGCTCTCATGGGGATGTCGGACGTTTGGCATGGGTTTAATTCGGTTTAATGCTACATCGGTTTTCAGGGCTTTAAAATGATTCCGGAGTCCAATAAATTCACGGAAAAATACCCTATGTCCGGTTTTCCATTTTGCACCATAAAATATTATTTCCATAATATTTTAATATTAATTAACAGCAATTAAAAATCATTTAATTAGAAAAGGCCTAGATTTTAATTCCAAAAAAATTACCGAAACATTGGAAAAAATCCAAATTAAAATTCTTGAAAAATCAGGGGGCTTACAATCTACCCAACTTATAAAAATTTCGTCCTCGAAATTAAAATATGGTAGGGTTCTCTCTATCCAATCTCACTGGATTACAGTCTAAAGGATTCCCCTCAAGTGAACATCGCGATCTCTACCCAACTTAGACTTTATCCATATATCATCCAAGGCTATACATCTAATAAAGCTATGCCCCAACTTATTTGATCATGTTATTGAATCCTCAAGTCTTTAACACCAAACATATCGCCTATGATATTCCCTTAATCATATAAAAGGGTCATCAACAATGCGACTGGCCTGTGGGGTATATCTAGTACTGTCTATATATCAAACTAATACCAAGCACGAGGTTTCGTCTTTCCGAAACAAAAAAAGACAGAGATCAATAATAAAGAGTTCAAGTGTGAGGTAATATAATAGAAGTATTGGGGTCAAGGTGTTTAAAGAATTCAATGAAAATCGTCAAGTAGTTGTGGATTGAAATCCTATTCTGGTAATTCTTCGTTTGCATGCTCGTTTTAGTACAGTTATGTAGCTGATATGATATGCTCAGACATATCTAAAGGGCAAGTATACTAGTCAACTATATATGTCAATCCACGTGAAGTAGTCGTGCGAAGAGCGAACCAAAATGCACTAAGGTTGATCAGACCGTCATACATTAATTCTGAATAGACAATTGTATTAGTGTACATGTCCACTAATACATATGTCATGAACAAGCTCGATAAAGAATAAGCTTGCAAAACTAGGCCATAGAATAGCAGCATAAGTCAAGGTAGTACAACAATATAAGTACGCTAGATGATGATGAAAGGAGGTACAACTTAATTCAAGTTCACAAAACAACACAAAATAAGCACAATAACAAAAGACTCTATAATCTCTACAGTTATCAATTATAAAAGCATACTAGGTTATTAGCAAGTTCAAAATTACATAGGTTAAGGCTGAGGTCACGAACCAATCGATAAACAGATAACTATGAACAATTTTGCACATTAGCTACTCCATGGGTCTGTGCGTCTTCCAAAGTCATCGCTGGATCTTGTTCATGTTCTTGCAGTTGATTCCTCTGCTGCTGTTGAGCCTGCTGGAAGAGTGTTGCTTGTGGTGCCAAGGGTGGCCTCGGCTGATTCCCTCTTGGGACTGGTGGTCTGACTCCTTCAGCTCTTGTTTGCGGTGCTTCCAATGTTGGAGAGGCTGGCATTGGTGCTGGTGACATTAGCGCTCTTTCTCGACGTTCGGGGCATTCCTTTAATAAATGCTGACTGGATCCACAAGCTAAGCATAATTTCCTTTTGCGTCTGCACTCGTTCTCTATGTGGCCTCGCCTACGACAATATGGACAGACAGGTAGTACTTGCGGAGATGCTTCTGGTGGCTGGTGCATGGGAGAACTCTTTCCAACTTCTTCCTGGGGTGCTCCGGCTGGTGCTGATGTGGCTGGTTGATGAATCATCACTGCTTTCTCTTGATGCTGAGAACAGTCCCTAGCGAAGTGTTGACTGGTTCCGCAAATCAAGCATAATCCTAACTTGCGTCTGTATTCTTTTTCAATATGGCCTATCTTGCCACAATAGTAACAAGTAGGAAGGAATGAGGCTCTGGGTGCTGCTCTTGGTAGTGGATTAATCTGTGGTCGCTTTGCAACTCTTTTTTGTTGTTCTTGGTCTGGTGCTGATGCATACGGCCGCTTCTGGCTGGACTCTATCCTTGTGTCGCACTCCATGGGTCTTACTGTAGTAAGAACATCCTCGTCTAAGATAGTTGCAGCGGGGCTGATTAACTTCCGTAACTCTGAGCTGAATCTATCGATGAACTTCTCCGCTTGGATCTGCTGAGCTTCTTCCTGAACCTTCTGATGGACTTGCATCATCGCGTAGAACATTCAAAACATTTGTTGTTCGTCCATAGCCTGCCCTTATGGAACGGTAGGCGTCGGTGGAGCCAACTGCGTCGATGGTGGAACGTCATCTTCCTGGATTCTCGAGGCATGCTGACTTGCTTACTGTGATGATGGACCTTCACTAACTGGTGTCACTTCATCTTCGTGGGTAACCACAACACCTTGTGGTGTTCCTGGATGAGTCTCTTCGCCGACTCGGGGATTCATTTCTCTGCAACCAAAATAAACTATAAGGGCGCTCAGGAATCAAGGCAGGATACGAGTCAAGAAATTAATTTGAATCCAATATAGATATCAAGAACGTTTCAAGCAAGTGGATGAGATCCTAAAAACTTATCCTATTCTTATTGCAGGCTTGCTTGGTCCCTAAGTTAAAACCGAACAATTTAGTCGTTGACCTGCATGGGCCACCACAAAAACCATGTCACGCTCCAGTCCCAAAATACCGAGGGACCAGACGCGTGATAATGGCCAGCAGCACACACCGATGGACAAACCCAATTTAATGGATCCATCGGGATGTACTTAAGCTGTAGTACAACAATAATGGTCTAATTATACAAGTCACAGTCTATGCTAATCTCATCCATAACAGATAATCACAGATCAAATGCCAGAATAATGCAAATAGGAATAACTAACAAATCTCAATAAAAGTGTCTCGGAGAATAATCCGAGAACAAGTCTGATATATCAATGCAATAGACTGGAAAATAAAGGAACTGTAAATAGAAATAAATGAGTATCTCAAGGCAATACCCAGGAGAAGTCATCTGGTGTGATCTCGTCCTCGAAGGTCGGTACAGCTCCTGTATGAGCTCCTGTATCTGCTCCTGCTGCGGTCCCGTATACCTTGGGATAGATCTCGTCTGTAAATCCTGGGGACATAATCCGGATCCAGGTCCTCAGGGGACATAGCAAGGTACAAAAAAGCTCATGACAAAATAA
Organism: Iris macrosiphon; assembly: GCA_036927795.1. Taxonomy (NCBI): domain Eukaryota; kingdom Viridiplantae; phylum Streptophyta; class Magnoliopsida; order Asparagales; family Iridaceae; genus Iris; species Iris macrosiphon. Next base: position 92,414,801 of record JAYESA010000019.1, on the reverse strand, counting down.
ATGCAGTACAGCAGATAATGAAATATATAGGGTAAGTATGTAATCATCTGTGTGAAATGCAAGAGAGAACTTCAATAGTACTCAGGTTGAAACAACTACAAGCTCTGTGTAGGGGAGCCGATAGCAGTGGTATCATGAGATGGTCTAGCTCAGCGGGAGACTGAGTAGCCGACATAACATAATCAACCTATAGCCTGTCGGTCTCTCCGGCAATAGATGGAACAATAAGGGAATACTAAATAACCAGCTAAGTAATATGCAAGCTGAGAGCAGCACTAGAACTCAGGCTGACGCCGCTACAAGCTCTGTGTCGGGGAGCCGGTAGCAGTAGTAATAATGAGTAATGGGCTAAGCTCGGGCTTCAGAGTCTTGTGCCTCACAATAATATGGGAGTATATATATGGTCAGCCTGTAGCCTGTGTGTCTCTCCCCACCCAATGTAACCATACGTCTCATGTCTATGATGCCTCATGTCCATGTCACGCACAATTATATCTAATACAGAAGTCATAGAGTATCTAGGAATATAATGTCAATGCCATAAAGTCTGCATCCTATACAGAATCACCATGAATATCTCAGAAAGATCCTGTCCATAAATAGTATCAAGTGTCCTGGGTTATAGTGTACTTGATAAGACAAGTACGAGAATGCAAGGGGTCATGGATATCCATCTCTAGATGACATACACAACATCGCGTACGGTGTTGGCACCCGACTAATGATCGGACGCTAAGTAAGTCACACGGTCCTAGGTCAAGCATGCACAGCAGTATGAATAAAGCAAGGAAATATGCAACAAAAACTGCAGAATTGGCAAGGTATACTTGCCCACTGATGTATAACTAAGTCAAAGAATAAGTAGCAAGACTGCAGGATTTGGCAAGGTACACTTGCCTGGGATCCTGGCTCCAACTGTAGCTCTGGTCTCAGTGTGATCTGCAGGTACTACTTCGGTTGCTGAAATAAACATCACTATTAAATTCAAAAAATATCAAATAGTTAGAAACGCCTGTCCTTAAGTCCAATTTGGACACAAGGGCAAAAATGATATTTCCGGGTCAAAGCAGGGTCCACATGTGGGCCACTTTGCACCGAGAAGCGTGTCAAGGTCAAAGGTCTCCAAATTTGCCAAACTTAGTGTCAACAAGTCAGGAACGATGATACGAACCCAACAGAACTTTCCGAATTGGATTCTGATGAGCCGATCACAAAATCGTCCGTCAAGTGGAGCATGTGGGGCCCACGATACGCGATTTTATCAACGTTCTCAGAATCGAACCAAACTTGGGTCACAGGACCAACGTATTGCTACGAGTCCGATGGCACAAGTTTCATCTCGATCCGACGTGTGTACACAAAGTTACAGCATGTTCCAGAACAGACGGATACGGGGCGGTGTCGACGGATACGCGTTGATTCCGGTGTGCACGCACATCCGAATCGATTTTTGCGAAATCCTACACGTCCGTATCAACGTCGCGCACGTTTCAGTAAAGACCGCGTGCGACCAAGTCATCCCGTTTGGCGGAGCGCACTCAGTTCCGGGGTGAAACAGGGCGTTATTTTTCCTGTTTTTGGATCGCGGTGTACGATCACCACAGAATGCGATGCGCCGAGCGGGTTGCAAGGGCACCGAGAGGGTCATATAGTCTACACGACGCAACTGACGGAATCAAAAATGGAATCACAAGGAGAGAGAATGGATTACCTGAACAGGGCTCCGTGAAGACTGATTTCCTGTGTCCGAGTGTCCTTCGTGTCCTGGACGTGTCCGAGTGTCCTTCGTGTCCTGCTGCGTTAGGGTTAGGGTTCTGCTGTGCGGTGGCCGGAGTTGGCCGGAGGGAGCCCGAGGAGCGGAGGCGGCTCAGCACAGTTGGCCGGAGCGGGGGCTCGGCGAGGCGCTCGAGCGGAGCTACTTCGGTGGTGGCTGATTCTGTCAGCGGCTGCGCTGGAGGGGAGGTGACAGCGCCGGGTCGGGGTGAGCACGAACGGAGGGAGGAGCAGAGGGAGTCGGGAAGGGTGCTGGACTCGACGGCGGGTCGAGGGGGAGTCGGGGTCGGGTACGGCGGCGGAGGAGGAAGAGATGTCGGGCTCGGGCGGCGAGAGGGCTAGGCTAGGGCGGAGCGGCCGGAGTCGTGGACCGAGGGCACGGACGGGAAGGAGCAGGCTGCCAGCGATGAAGACGGCTCGAGGGGCTGACAGCGGCGGGTCGTGGCGGAGGAGAGGGGTAGGTCAGGCGGCTGACGGCTAGGTTAGGGAAAGGTAATTAGGGATTAGGGTTAGGGTTAATTAGGATTAGGGATTTTTAGAAATTTGTTTTCTTCTTCTTTTTATTTGTGGAGAAAAGTTAGGAAATTATGTATTTATACATACAGAATTTGGACTAGGATTTGACCTAGGATTTGGGCTGGGTCAACGCTCCTTGGGCTTGGCTTCGGCTCTCATGGGGATGTCGGGCGTTTGGCACGGATTTAATTCGGTTTAATGCTACATCGGTTTTCAGGGCTTTAAAATGATTCCAGAGTCCAATAAATTCACGGAAAAATACCCTATGTCCGGTTTTCTATTTTGCACCATAAAATATTATTTCTATAATATTTTAATATTAATTAACAGCAAATAAAAATCATTTAATTAGAAAAGGTCTAGGTTTTATTTCCAGAAAAATTACCGAAACATTGGGAAAAATCCAAATTAAAATTCTTGAAAAATCAGGCGGCGTACATATGTGGCCGACTTCCCATGCGGCACTGTCCCATATACGGCCAATTTTCTATGCGGTACCTGTCCTATACGACATTGACTTTATGCGTCCCTGATCCTCATACGGTCTATGTGCATGTTTTACTGTTTTGCTTGGTTTGGATGCTTTATTGAATTTTTGTGATTCCATGTGTAATTTTAATGATTGCTAATATATGTGAGCTAAGTGACCATATGTTAGACCTGACTATGTGCTAGAATCCATATAATTTATCAATAATTGGTAACTTGACTCGACTATTGATATCTGTACTGATACACTTACTACGTGTTATGTGTTCTTACGTGCTAAGTGCTTCTACGTGATTATGTTACGTATTTTACTCCATGGTATGCTAATGTGCTAAGCGACATGTGGCATGATACAATTTCTCCAGCATGGACATGATAGTTGGTCAATAACCAAGCGTGGCTAGGATTTGTTTGACTATTGCATCACGCTGGGATGAATCCAAATTGAACTACAAACTGACAACGAGGATTCGTATCTAGCGTGTTCGTACTATGGTACGACATATAAGGGGAGTAACATGTTATAACGCCATGTGATTCTAGCTAACGGTAGGGTTAACTAGGCAACTAAAACATGTAGAGCATTAGGAGGGACAAAATCCCGAGATCATGCTTAACTAGTTACCCTGAATCATTATATGGAGAGTAAAGGCTGGCCCCACGGATATTATTTAAATACTCATTAGTGGATGGCAATATCCGACTAATATATTGTACTTTGCTCATTAGTGGATGGCAATATCCGACTATTATATTGTACTATGTGTTCTATACGATCTTAGCATGGTAGCCTTACGAAGGACCGGTGCATACTACTATGTGCTCGACGATTCATGTGTCAGCTAGCCCCTGCTAGAATATGGCTCGACCTGAGGATTCCTATTATATGCATAACATTTCTGGGATAACCCAGACTCCACCTAGTAAGTCGTACAAGTGATTGGCCGATTATGTAACTGAACTAGATTGTGTATTATACCTTTTGTTAAATAGTTTAGGGACATGGACTACCATGGTGCGATGGTCTAACCCTTGTCCTTGTTTGGTTGTAGGATTAGATTGTTGTATCACGATTGGCCATGAACCGAAACTACGAGACATGACTATATATATATATATATATATATATATATATATATATATATATAATTCCTGGTTTTGTTTCTTCAAGTGTACTTCCCCCTGAACAATGGCACTCACCAGACGGATGGCCGCTGAGGGAAACGAGTGGGTTTCTCCTACCCTGATCGTTATCACATATTTTACTCATTTGGGCGTTTAGCTACCGGCACTTGTTAGCCGTTAATCTGGACATTTAGTTTTCTTATATTATTATAATTAATCAGACTACAACTAATCATGGTCATGTACTTTTGCTACTCTACTAGCTTTCTTATTTTGTACAGCGGGGTTCCAGAATATTTTGGCAAGGCATTTAGGACGCCTTACTTCTTTTTTATATATGTTCTATGTTTACTATCCTTACTTGACTGATTGAGACAATAGATGTATAGTGTGACCTTAAGTGACTTGCTTGTAGTATGCACCCCCTTGTCTAGTTACAACCATGACCATCGTATGACGTTCTATACCTTGTACGGGAGAGTTGGCCATGTCCGTCCCCGTATTCTGATACTGGAGCGTGACACAAACATTGTCCGAACTGGAGTCCAAGTAACCTATATATATTAATTTTTATGTGAATATGTGTCACCCTCACTTTTCCAGCTAGGGGTAGTATGGTACTTTGGCGTGGGTAATTTTTTTTTAGGAATAAATATTGAATATTAGTGTAATGATTGTATTAATTAAGTTGAGCTATAATTATTGGTGACTTGTATTAATTAGCTATTAGAGACTTGTGTCATTTGTTAGTTAGAGAGAGACTAGCCCAAATATTTAGACTTGACACATATGGACCTACTTTGATTTGTCATGACAGTTAGTGAGCCCAACTTGAACCCAAGCCCATTAGTCTTTCCACTAATTAAATTAAGGAGAATTAGTTTAATTACAATTAGTTAGAGACTTCCAAAAATACTCACCCTTAATTATTCCTCATAATTCACCATGTAGGGGTAACTTGGACATTTAATTTTGCTTGGGGAAGGGAAGAATAGGCCGACCACTATTAGGAAGGGTTCTCCTCTCTCTCCCCTTATTTGTATTGTATTTTGCTTCCAAATTCTAGATCCCTAATTTCCCATTTTCCCTCCATTAATTTTCTACACAATTTACCACCAATTCCTTCTCAAATTCATCACTCTTGGAGGCTTGGAGCTTGGAGAAGCAATGAGCACAAGAATGAGAAACTTTGGAGCTAGAGATCGTGTCTGGATTGTGTTCAATTGCATTTTTATTGGAAATCTATCTCCTAATTGTTAATTCTTGAATTTTTCTCTCATTATAGCTTCTTAATCATGCATTTGACCATTAGGAATGACCCCATGACATAAGACTACCTATAGGAACAAGTTTTAGGCTATTTGGCTATGTATTATAAATTCTATGAGGTAATTTATGGGTATTTTGGGGGAATTACAAATTTGACACATCAATTATGTGTCAAGAGACCAATTAAATCTAAATAGACTTAGATCAGGATTATAGAACTAGGTACGTGTCCACAAATAGATACGTGTAGGCCGTATCATGGTATTTTATGATACGGTGCGACATGGGGCTCTATTTTGGGTATTTTGTGCAATTATTTCTCATTTCTCTTTCAATTACTTCTCATTTCTCTTTGTAGCAAGTTGTATTAACTAGTTTTAGGTATAATTGATTGGTAGGAATGATCATGGTAGTGGAATTAGGATTTTAGCACTTTGGTTGAGGTGTATCATGAGTATCATGGTTTTGAGCATAATGTGTTTGATTAAATGCCATGCTAGTATGTGGTGTGTATTAGTATGTGATATTATATGTGTGGGTGTCTATATTTACCTGTGTTGTGTTGACAGTGCCAGAGAGGTACTTAGTGCATTGGGGCAGTAAACAGCTAGTATGAGGGGTCTGTTGGTGAGCATAGGCTCGGGCATTTTCAGGTATATGGTTGTGTCGAGTGTGTGCCTGTAGATATGATAGAGAGTAGGTTGGTATTGTAAGTGGGTGGTTGTGTGTACTAGAGATGAGTAGGACTCGAGTTCAGTCCATAGCTGCAGGTAATTGTTATTGGGGTAATGACAACATAGGATTTGGTTCATGAGGGAGTGAGCTCGGGTGTGGGGAGGAACTGATAGCAGATGTAAGAAGGGAGGTTCACATATTCAAATATGAGCAAGGGTATCAATCTATCTTGACCTGGATTAGAGATAGCAACAACATCAATAGATAACTGAGATCAAGTTTTGAGGACTGTTATGTGCAGTCCAGAGTAAAGGACGAGCAGTAGTTTAGGAAGGCTTGATGTTGAGTACAGTACCTGTGTACAGATGAACATTAGTGCAGTGCAACTGCACTGATCAGTAGGAAGCAGTGGCACACCAGATATGGCTATGTATCAAAATGTTAGGAAGAGTATCAATGATGAGTTATCCATCCATGTATCAGTGATTAATTATCCATCTTTATATCAGAGTTAGTTTAAGTATCAGTTATTATGTTTAGTGTCAGTCAGATAGTATCAGAGAGTTTGAATGTATGCCAAACTAGATTTGGGGTAACCTACTGTGCAACAGGGTGTGGGAAGACTGCCATTTCATTTGAGGAAGTATTAGGCAACAAGAGGAAGATGTGGGGATATCGGGTTGTACTGTGGTGTGATATCGGGTTGCAGAAATGAAGGGGGGACACTGATACTCATGTATCAGTAAAGAGCGTATAACAGTGAGCAAAGTGAGGGATGTGTACACTGATGAGATTGCAGCATAAACTGCAGGTTGGGGTCTGTAATACACAGCTTGGAACAAGGAAGGAGAGGAGCTATTGAGCAACTATAGGAGGGTTGTGTTACTCTATTGTAGTGCAATAACTTCATTTCTTGTGCAATAGGGTACACAGCAAGGTGTCAGGTCCTTGTGGCCATAACTCAGCAAGAGGAAATGCTTGTGTGCCAATTGTTGTGTCAGGTAATAACTCAAGTGTACACTTGGAGTATCAATGGTTCAGTTGAGTGAGTTTGGTGTGTCCCAGTTTCAGTAGTGTCAGTTGTTAGATAGCAGTTAGATATACTAGTGACATTTAGAGTTCTAGAGATAAATTAGTTAAGCATGGTATTAGTTAGTATCTAGAATATCAATGGTAGATAATTATAGTATGATTAGCAGTTAGTATTATTAGATGTCAGTATATATATATACTAATATATATATCATTAGGTATGCATTATCAGTCAGAGTGGTTAGTAGGTTAGAGATAGTTAACTAGTAATCATTAATACCAGTTAATGTAGTATATCAGTTAGGTAATAACTAACTAGTATTTATATATATCAGTTAGTAAGTTTTAATTCAGTGGTGAGTTAGGATACCTGTTAGTATAAGTAAGGATTTATGATAGTTAGTATGATAGTTAGTTGAATATTAGTTAGATAACTATATACTGGTTAAAGTATATATATATATATATATATATATATATATATATATATATATATATATATATATATATATACGAGTTTGATACTAAGATATAGTAGTAGAGTATGTTTTAACTAAGATAGCTAGTATTAGCAAGTTATGACCAATTAACCTAGTGAGAACCTAGTCATGGCTTAGAAGAGCATCCCTAATGCATCCAAGTTCATTATCACTTGGTATCACCCTTTCTGACATAACTTTCATACCTAGGTGCGTGTGACACCAGCTTGGGCATCGAGAGACACACCTTGCTCAGGACCTGAGGCAAGTACATTTCTCTGTTAGTTTTTATTTTATGACATTGTATATATCGCATGTTCCAGAACTTTATACTTGATTTTGACACAGTGGTGTCACGGACTGGTACTATATGGATCCTGTCTGGAGATGTTATCCCTAATCGTGTTCAGCGGGTACTCCTTCACATGTATTTCATCATGTGTATCGGGTATTGATTTTATGGTACTTCGTGTTAACACACTGCTCGTGTTCAATGTGCCCATATTCGTGTTTGTAACATGTCATGATTGGATCCATTGCTATTGGTTGTGGATGGGGGAATAGGAGTTGGTTATGTGATCAAGCCCAAGTGTATTCGTGTACATGTCGATTACATATCACACGTATAATCAAGTTACCATATTGTATTCGTGTTCAACCTAAACCGATCACATAATAAACTTGTATTCCATGGCACATTAGCTAGTTTCATTTATTTTTATTATATTATTGTTATTCTATTACCATATTGTATTCGTGTTCAACCGTTGCTCACTACTCGTGCCCTTAATCCGGATGCGGGTTATGAAAATAGGTGATTTGGAATCATAAACAAGCTTAATTAGTTATATTTTAGGTTTCTAGGTTGATTCTAGGTCAATATGATAAAACTAGGTTAATACCTAATTTTGGGTTTCCAAACTTGGTTGGCCTATATAGTTATCTTAACTAACACCAAGCTAATTCTAGGTTTTCTATGTCATAACCTATATACCTAGGTATTCTAGGTATCATACTATATATATAGCTATCTAAACACATATATATTAGTATCTCATAATACCTTAGCTATTTACCCAATACCTTAATCCGTATCCTAGTATCTCACTATTACCTAGACCAACTATCCCATACCTTGTCCATATCCTAGATACTTGTCCCATATCCAAGATACTCATATATATTAGTATCTTATAATACCTTAGCTATTTACCCAATACCTTAACCCGTATCCTAGTATCTCATAATTACCTAGACCAACTATCCCATACCTTGCCCATATCCTAGATACTTACCCCGTATCCAAGATACTATCCATTCTAGTTCTAATATCTTGGTACCAATAGGATACCATACTTAATCTATCTCACTTACCCTTGTCGATGATATTTGAGTATCATGAACCAACCCTCATGGATATCCCTATATCCATGACACTCAAGTATCATATGATACCACACTAGATAGCCTCAACCTACTCTAATATATATAACTACTCTAGTGCTACTCCTCACCTCTCACTCATGTATCATACTTACCTCAACACACATATAAAACCTTCACACACCTACCTAATTGCTGCACAGTCCAGCAATATGCTACCATACTACATAATAGTGCACTATTGTTGTGCTGCTGCTTGGGCAGTGCTCGAGCTCCCTCTCATTACGGCACAGTCCAACAAGTGCTACTATTATGCAGTGCTAACCCCCTACATTCCTACTGCTACTACAGCTGATCCTTGCTGCAAATGCAGCAACTACAACCTCAAAGCCCTGTTGTTGCAAGCTGCAGATGCACCTGCTAGCTAAAATTGCAGATGAACACTTTTTCTCCACTTGTTGCCCGCCAATTAGCAGGATACTAATCTGCTGCTACTGAAGATTCTACATGAGGCTACCTGCTTTCAGGTGAAACCCCTAATACCTGAAACTGAGACTTTCCCCAATCTATTCTCATGCACACACACCACTCCTATTCTAATGCACACACAAGCACACGCCTCAACACACACTCATGAGCACCTTATAATGCTCACACCAACAACACTAACACCACACAAACACACACCAATAACAAACACCCCATATGCACTCATGACAGTCTATTATCAACCACTACACCACTGTACCATCTACACCATGATACCCACCAAAACCACCATGATACTCACTCCAACAACCACATCATGATACCAACACCAAAATTAAATAGAACACAAAATTATATATGAAATATATCATGAATATCTATATAACAATTAGACCTAGAGCAATATATAGAATTTGACACTAAGAGGCTTTAATATACCGAAATTAGCAAGTCCTCCTACAAGTATCATGGCGTATCATGATACGAATACTAAGTATCCAATTGTGGACACTAGGACACCATCATACACTCAATTAGACACCAAATTCCTTAAAGGAACAACATACAAATATTTGGTGGACACAATTTATAATTCTACTAATTTGAACATAGAAAATACCATTCCAACCCACAAAACCCTAGATCTAATAGATTTGATGCCTCTACAACCTAGATCTACCACTAGGAAGTCACTTCACCTATGAAAGGGTTTCTATTGGTTTAATTTGGGATTCTACCATAGAATTTGGGAGAAACAAAATAATACCTATTGTTAGTTGGATCCCAATGAATCTCTACCAAATTCGAAACGAAGAGGGTAAATTTGACACGACCCTCCTAACTCATCCTTGGGCTCCAAGTCTTGTAGCTCTCCATTGGAAGTAAAATGAGTGGAAATTGAGTTAAATTGGAATGAGAATTGGAGAAAATTGGAATGACTTAGGTAAAAAGAAGCTTGGGCAAGAAGAAGAAGAGCAAAATAGAGCAAAATAATAAATTGGAACTCCTCCACTAGAGGCCAGCCACATATGGAGAGGTTTGGTTGTGGGTTATAAACTAATTTTCCTCTCCTCTTCCTAATTTCAATTTGGATCCAATCCGAATAAAATATTTTTGGTTAGGAAGGAATCAAATTTAGTTAGGGAGGGTATCTAACTAATCTAGAAGAGAATATTCTATTCATAACAATTGGCAATAATTAATTCTAATCTAGCCACTTGATTAATATAATAATAACATTATCAACTAAAAAGGTAAAATTATCAAAATATCCCTAGTCCCAATTTTAGGTGGTTACAAATCTACCCCCTTAAAATAATTTTTTTCCTCGAAATTAAAAGACAAAACAAGCACAAAAATAGAACAAGCACCATAAGAAAGAAAGATACCTTATGGCCAAAAAAGATAAGGATATCACTCGCCTATCTCATCTTTCTTCTCCCAGGTAGATTTATCCGGAGAGTGATGCCTCCACGTGACGCAAATCAAAGGAATCATCTAGTTATGTAGTACCTTCTCTCTGCGATCTAGAATCTCCACGGGCTGCTCCGGATAACTGAGGTTCGATCCCACCTTATTCTTCGAGTGGTCCAATACATGGCTAGGATCTTCCACTTACCGTCTTAGTTGTGACCCGTGGAACATGTTGCGTACTCCCTCCAATGTAGGTGGTAACTCTAGTCGGTAGGCCACAATACCGACCTTTTCAAGAACACCGAAAGGTCCTAAGATCCTTGGACTAAGCTTCCCGCTCCACTGAAGCGAATCGTGTATCGTGTCGGAGAAATCCTCAGGAACCCCAAATTGCCAACCTAGAACAAAAAAAAGCTTAACACATAATCTATAAGCACAAAAAATCACAAACACAAGAAAATCTATACCTCAAACTCTAACAGTCTCCGGTGGCTATCGGCTCAATGCCTTTGTCTGTCCTGCGCCATACGAAGACTCTCTTTGATCTACTTTACCTTCTCCAAATCATCTACAACCATCTCAGGCCCCAACAAAGCTTTCTCACCCACGTCATCCCAAGATAATGGAGTACGATATCTCCAACCATATAGAGGCTCAAAAGGTGACATCTCTATAATGGCATAGTAGCTGTTGTTGTAAGCAAACTCTACCAAATAGACATGGTCTTCCCACGAGCCCCTGAAATCTAATACACAGGTATGGAGCATATCCACAAGCGTCTGAATAGTCCTTTCTGACTTTCCATCCATATGAGGGTGGTAAGCGGTAATAAACTTGAGTTGGGTACCTAAGCTAGCCTGGAAACTCCTCCATAAATGGGACATAAATATGCTATCTGATCCGAGACTATACTCACTGGAATCCCGTGCAACCTTACGATCTGCCTCACATACATCTCAATAAGCTTCTCCGTAGACAAACACACTTCGAATGACAAAAAATTGGCCGATTTGGTCAACCTATGAATGATGACCCAAATCGCGTCTTTCCCTCATGGAGAACTTGGAAGTCCAGAAACAAAATTCATAGTGATATATTCTCATTTCTACTCCAGAATCGGCAATGGATAAAGCAACTCTCCTGGTCTCTGCCTCTCTGTCTTGACCTACTGATACACCAAGCATCTGGAAATAAAGCGTGCTACCTTCCGCTTCATGCCATACCACCATACGTGCTCTCTTAGATCCTTATACATCTTGTTAGCTCCAGGATGTATACAATATTGAGAACGATGCACTTCCTACATAACTTTCTTCCACAGAGAACTACTCGGCACACACAATCTAGCTCCATGTCTCAAGGAACCATCCTCTACAATGGTGAAATCATCTAACAATCCGGCTTGCACCTGAGTTATGATACTCCTCAGACTGATATCCTGTTACTGTGTCTCCTTGATCTTGTCCATCAACCCAGACTGAATATACATCCCATTATCTGCATCTTAACCCCAGAAACTACAACATAAATGCCTAAGATCTCCAAATCTACTAAGAAGTGCCGGTCTGTCGTCAGATATATAGCTACTGGATACCTGCTCAAAGCATCAACAACTATGTTGACCTTCCCTGGATGATACTGCAAGGATATATCAAAATCCTTTATCATTTCTATTCATCGATGTTGCCTCGTATTCAGCTCTTTCTGTGTGAAAACATACTTCAAGCTCTTGTGGTCAGTAAAAATCTTCACGCTCTCTCTGTACAAATAATATTTCCACAACTTCAGGGCAAATATCCCTGCTACCAACTTTAAGTCATGGGTGGGATAATTCTTCTCATGTGGCCATAGCTGTCTGGAAGCATAGGCAATTACCTTCTTGTTCTGCTCTAGAACACATCCCAAACCCTTCCCTGAAGCATCACTGTAGATAGCACATCCACCTGATCTTGATGGCAATATTAAGATAGGAGGTGTACTCAAACTCTTTTTAACTCATCAAATGCAGCTTGGAAATCTTCAGTTCATACAAACTCCATATCCTTCTGAGTGAGTCTGGTCATCGGCTCTGCAATCAGGGAGAACTCCTTCACAAACTTTCTTTAATAGCCTGCCAATACCAAGAAACTCTTGATCTTTGCAACTAAACTCGGAGTAGTCTACGACTCTACCGCTGCAATCTTCTTCGGATCCACTAAAATCCTATCTCCAGTCATAATATGCCAAAGAAACTCCACATTGTCTAAGAAAAACTCGCATTTTAATAGCTTCCTATACAACTTCTCCTTTCTGAGATTCTCCAATACAATTCTCAAGTGCTACTCATGCTCCTCTTGCATCTTTGAGTATATGAGAATATCATTAATGAACACCACCACAAACTTGTCAAGGTATTGGTAGAACACCTTGTTCATCAAGTTCATAAATACCGTCGGAGTATTAGTCAATCCAAATAACATAATCATAAACTCGTACTGGCCATAATGAGTCTGGAAAGCAATCTTTGAAATATCTTCCTTCTTCACCTTCACTTGATGGTAGTCTGACCTCAAATCTATCTTCGAGAATACCTTCATTCCACTCAGCTGATCGAATAAATTATCAATCACCAGCATCGGATATTTGTTCTTGATAGTAAGGTTGTTCAAAGTCCCGTAATCGATACACATTCATACCTTGCCATTATTCTTCGGTACAGATAATACATGATCTCCCTAAGGAGGTAAACTTGATATGATGAACCCCTTCTCCTATAACTCATCCACATGCTTCTTCAACTCTGCTATCTTAATGTTGTTGATCCTGTAGACATGATGTGATACTGGCTCTACTCCAGACAATAAGTCGATAGAGAATTTAATATCTCTATCCGGCGACAACCCTGAAAACTCCTTTGGGAACACATCTAGAAACTCTGTGATAACAGGGTGAGACAATTCATTCTCCTTTATCATAGCTCCACAGATGATACCGTCGTCCTGCTCTACGGCTGCCCTGGAAAACTCAAACTCTGGCTCTCTTGGAGGACAAAACAATACACGTCCCCCACGATAGTCTATGCTAGTATGGTTCCGAGGACAATATCGAAACTCAGAAGTGAGATTACCAGTAAACTAGCAGGGAGATCTTGGTATCCCAAGGTAACTCTTTGCCCTTTGCAAGCATCACTAACTAGGATAATGCCTCCTCCAGTTGTGATCTTGGAACTCCTACCTAAGGGTTCTTCTACTAGATGATGCCTAAGCACAAATGATAGAAATTTAAAACTATAAGAAGCACCAGAATTAATTAAAGGTACAATTGGAATGGAATAAAAAAGAACAGAGTATGCTATCACGTCTCCGATGGGCTCAGTCTCCTCGACAGTCATAGCAAACGCCATGCCTTGAGGTGCTTCCCTCTACTGATGCTGGGCAAAGCGATGCTGTTGAGTTGGGAGTGGTGGTCCTCTCTAATGTTGCTGCTGTTGTGCCCCAGATGGCCTAGCTGGACCCCTCTACATAGGAGCTATATCTTGAGTTGGACGATGAGGAGAGAGAAGATAATCCCTTACCAGATGTCCTATAAAACTTCAGTACAGTCATTCTCCCATTCTCTCCCTACAGATCTCCCAAGTATGCATGAACCTCTTGTAGTAAGTGCAATGAGGATCCCGTTGAACCTGTCTCTGAGGCTGCTGTGGCACCTTCTGAATATGAGCTTGAACTAATGCTGTCGATGTGGTTGAAAGGTCCTCTACGGAAACTACGGATGCTTTATCGGTCCCGTACTCCTGCCACCACCAGAAGAATCTTGGTCCCTCTTGGGCCCGAGGTTCATATCTACCTCGACCCGCTGATCCTCTACCATAATCCCCGCATAAGTAGAGATACATGCCAGAATGTGGACTCTGACTCATGGTTCAAGCCCAGCTGGAAGCTCTGAGCTCTATCCTCCGGGTCTCTCACCATGTACTCTGCAAATTGGCTCAGCCTACCGAACTCTGTAGCGTACTCGTCCACCGTAAAGCCCCCCTGCTCTAAGTTCTAGAACTGCTTCTCTAGAACACCTCTAGTAACTGCAGGGTAAAAATTCTTCTTAAAGAGGTCCTTAAAATGCTTCCATGTCGGATCTGGAATCGCAAGTCTAGGCTCATTCCGGAACCAAGTGTGGGCAATATCATGAAGTTGCAGTCCCATTGCCTCTATCCTCAGATTCTATATAATGCGGGCAACTTGCATAATACGCTCGATATCCTCGAGCCAGTCATTTGTGTATAAGATGCCCTCAGTCCCCTTGAACTCTCTTGGATCCATCTTTTTGAAGTCAAAGATGGTCCATACCTTAGGATGAACGTGCTGGTAGATCCTGGGGTGCAACCCTCTCCACGCCTACCACAACTATGCGATAATAATTATCCATGCCCTCTCTTATCACCTCAGTCTGCTGTTGTTGAGCCTCGACCTGTACCCTTTGAGCCTCCATCATCCCTCAGAAAAGCTCAAACATTTGTGCGCATCAGAAGGCATGCCTCCCTGAGTAGGAAATAGGAATGGTGGAGGAGGAAGGCTCTTCGAAGTAGCTGGAGCAACCTCCGTAACTGGTAGAGGTGGAGGAGCAGTGCTAGTCGCTCCCCGAGTAGCAGGTCGGGAAGTCGTTGATCTCTCGGAAGCTGCTGCCGCTCCTGAGCTACATGCCATGGTCTTCGGTCCCATATTGAAAGACAGATTGGAAACAAGAAGAAGTCAATATGACACAATAAAATATTAATCAAAGAAGGACAACAATTATCAAAGATGACAAAGTATTTAGAATGAACAAGATTAGCAAATTCAATTAGATTGGAACGTCCTAGTTATGATTGAGTATTCACTCACCTAATATCCTATATCCTATTGCAGGCTCGTAATAGTGTACTCTAAGCCTAAGTACTATTACGATATTGCACTAGTTGCGAAGCTTTGAGCTGCATGGGCCACACGACTCATACCTGAAAATTGGGCATGATTTGTGTGTACGTCCAGGCTACGCCACAGTGTCGATGGTAGAACGTTGTCTAATACCTAACAAATAAAAATTCCCAATCCACGCAATAATATCTCAATTTCATATGGAAGACGATGATATATAACAATGGTAATACTCAATCACAAGTCTAATAGGAGGATAAAGCACGATATGATATAAGAGAGGAACCAAAGTCACAATTCTAAGAAATCTAGACAAACAATAACAAGTATAAATCCAAATATAACATCCAAATATATCAAATAGTTGCTAGAGACAAATCTGGTACTAAAGTAGAATACTAGCTACTAGCTAAACAGACTCAGGAATGTTCTCTCCCGTAACTGGTCCATGATCCTCAAGAGCAACAAGGTCAACCTCAACACCCTCAACATCCTGGGGTCTATAGAATGTAAGACACCAATCCTCCAAGCAATCCCCTAAAAATATATCTAATCAGGATGGAGTGAGTACAAATCCAATATTAGTTTTATTTAAATGGTAAAGACTATAAAACAATTATAGTAAATGTAATACAAGATAAGAAATATAGAACTGAAATCATGTCACGACAAGTAAAGAGAAATAGATAAATAAGGGTAATATGGCATATCAAACAGGTATGAAGTAAAACATAGAAGAATTATTTCTACACTAAGTATTTTGAAATACTAGTTTCGATATGTGATCAGCCTGAGAGACGCAATGTCTATACTAAAGAAAGCTAGCTCAATCATACGTGAAGTGTATGATTAGTTAGTAACCAATGTCTACACTATAACAATGTCTAAGGATATGATCATACATCTACCTAGCACTTCTCTGCCCCAATTAGTACAATGGATCCAACCATGACACATCACAATATACGAATCACAATGCAATGTCTAATATCAGCACAATGATCAAGGTCTAATATTAATACGATAAATAAGGTCTAATTATGAAAGTAATATCTCATGACTGAGGATCCAATATATATACCAATCTATGTACCATCTTATCAGAAATCAAGTATAATATCTCTAAGTACATGTATCATAGTAATTATCAAGTATAAGAAACTATCAAAGAATGTACTCGCCTGTGCTCCTGGACTGACAATACCAAACAATGTCGAAACTGGAGTCCAAGTGACCTATATATGAATTTTTAGGTCAATTGGTGATTTGGAATCATAAATAAGCTTAACTAGTTTTATTTTAGGTTTCTAGGTCAATTCTAGGTCAATTGGGTAAAACTAGGTCAATACCTAATTTTGGGTTTCCAAATATCTACTTGGTTGGCCTATGTAGTTACCTTAACTAATACCAAGCTAATTCTAGGTTATAATACACACACTCACACACACACACACACACACACACACACACATATATATATATATATATATATTAGTATCTCATAATACCTTAGTTATTTACCCAAAATCTTAACCCATATCCTAGTATCTCACTATTACCTAGACCAACTATCCAATACTTTACCCATATCCTAGATACTTATCCCGTATCCAAGATACTATCAATTCTAGTTCTAATATCTTGGTACGAATATTATATCACACTCAATCTATCTCATTTACCCTTGTCAATGATATTTGATTATCGTGAACCAATTCTCATGGATATCCCTATATCCATGATACTCAAGTATCATATGAATCCACTTTGTCACTTGGCAGTTTAATTTGGATTCATCCAGCGTGATGAAACAATTAACACAAGTCCTAGCCATGCTTGGTTATTGACCAATTATCACATCCATGCTGGAGGAATCGTATCATATCACATATCGCATAGGACGTAGGTACACCTCGGTATAAAATATGTAACATAATTACGTAGGAACAATTATCATGTAAGAACACAGCACGTAGTAAGTGTATCAGCACTGATACTAATAGTCAAGTCAAGTTACCAATATTTTATAAATCATATGAGTTATAACATATATAATCACATAAGTTAATTCAGGCACATAGGTGGTCATAGTCTCTTGGCGCATGGGTAATATGGACGCTTGGCGCATAGCCTATAATTGGGTCAGGCACTTAGTCGAGTCTAACACCTGGTCACTGAGATTACATACACTTATAATCATTAAAATCATGCATGGAATCACAAAATCCAATAAAACATCCAAACTAAAAAAACCCATAAAATATGTACATATGGTCGCATGAAGATCAGGGACGCATAAAGTCAGTGCCTCATAGGTCAAGGCCGCATAGGAGTCAGTGCCGCATAGGTCAAGGCAAAGTCTACTCCTTAGGACAAGAGCTGAGTAATATGCATTAAATGCGTGTCAGGAAAGTGACTGACGTGATGGATATGACAAGCCATAATATGTGCCAGAGAAGAGACATGCATGAAAGATGTGCCAATATGGTGCAAAGTCATGCGTCCAAGAAGAGGCGCATAGCTCATGGTCACATGCTCTGTTGGCCTCATAGCTCATTCAGCCGCATGGATGTTTCTTGGACCTAGTAAGATTCTCATTCGTTTAGCAAGTGAAACACGAGGAGTCCGTTGTTAAGACTTTTCCAAGTACTTAACTCCAAAATGCACGTGTAACAATCTGTCATGCGTCCAACAAGATGGACGCATGCTGAAAGGAATATACGACAAAGAGTCCATGCCGCATAAAGATCAGGACATATAGAACTCTTGGCCTCATAGATGCTGGACGCATGAGAACTTCGTCTTCTTCAGATATCAATGGAATATCAAGTTCATCCATGGCGGAAAAGCTCCAAACCGAAAGTTGTTTCCTCCATAAAAACTTTATTTTAACTCCAAATCAAGTAAAACAAAAGTCAAAATCATACTAAATTGAATGGTCTACCTCATGGAATAATTAGTTTTCAAAGATACTAAGTTTAGGTATATCAAAACCAAGGAAAACCCATGGAACCAATGAAAACCCTTAACTAAAAATATAGATCTAGCCAAATCCCCCCATCAAAACCAAAAACTCTAAGTATTAAAAGTGCTTAGAATAATAATGTACACATATTAGACTAAGAAAAGAAAAGGAAAAACAAGAATTAAAATGTAAGGGTTTCTCCATGTCATGCAAGGTGCACTAGTGTCACGCCCCAGTCCCAAAATTTATAGTCCTAAGAATACATAAGCATGTCAGCCGTATGTATATGACAACTCCAATATATGAAAACCATAACATATACGTACTCTGTATTATGAATAATAATTCATAATTGGTAAATAATATCACAAGTCACAAGTGATACTAATCTCATCCATAACATAAGTCAATAAATAAACTAAGCAAATAGATCATAATGATCATCTGAAATATTCAATGAAACTAAATAGTCGGGTGGAGACAAATCCACTACCAAACCAGAATATGAAAGAAAATATAATAAGTATATTATCTAGTGATCAGAGAGGCTCGAAGGAAAGATCTCCTCAAAAGAGAGAGAAGTAGCAAGTCTTGGTCCGTACTCCTGTAAATAGTCATAATCTTCTACACCTAGCAAGGGACTAGGTCCTCAGAGGGATGTAACAAGATACAAAGAAGCATGGTAATCATAAACTGAATATAAACATATGTATTGGGTAACTAACCATGCTACGTGTATGCAATTGAGGTAACCTTCACACAAATGGGATGTCTGGCTAAAATAATAGGATAGGCATAGTTTTTTGGACATCCAGGGGCCACGTGCATAACGTCATGGACGTCAGAGGCCGCCAAGTAAATATAGGGTTATCATGACTTGCGTCACCAGCGGAGCGTACGGCCTACAAAGAAAAAGTGTAAAGTAGCCCAAACGTCTCGTGTATATCCTTCTTACCCAAACGGCTATTTGGATCATATCCATGACACGACACGTCCATTTTCTCACCACTAAGTCCAATGAATGCATCCTAAAATAATAAATATGACTAAGCCAACACACGTCCCTTACGCATCGGGAGTGACCCGAATACGAGGATCTGTGTCCTCTCACACGTATCACACATCCGTATATGTACAAAGTACATGTCAAGGTCATGAAGATTTGAAAATATCTCACAAATATAGGGTGGTCATATAACTCTAGGTCAATATGCATAATGAATAAAATAAAGACGACGGAATCCGCCGTTGCACCCAAGTCTATCTTGGACGCACAGTTTTTATAGAAAATAACTAAGTAAATAATTAACATAAATACAAAATACTGTACAAAATATAAATAAATAATCATCATGACAAGGTATACTTGCCTGGTCTCTGAGCAGAGTTTAGACAATGTCCTGACAGTGAATATGCCAAGTCAACAATAGCACAAAGAGGAGAAGATGTACGAACGTCTACGGATAATGAAATAAAAATTACCAATGTCTCCAAAATTATCGAGATAGTCAGAAAATACTACTCTTTCATCCAAATTGGACACATGGGCTAAAATAATTAATTTGGGTCAAAACGGGGTCCATATGTTGTCTACTTTGTACCAAAAAATGTGTCAGGGGTAAAGGCCTTTAAAAGGCACAAATCATAGGTTAAACAAATCCTAAACGATGATACAAACTCAATGATATGTCCAATTTTGGATTCTGGTGAGCCGATCACAAAATTGCTCGTTAAGTCAAACCGTAGGACCATCGAAACAACGGTTCGATCAACTTTCTCAGAATCGCGTGAAACTTCGGTCACAGGACCAACATGATACCATGTATATGTTGGCGCAAATTTGTCATATTTTGACGAGAAATCACGAACTTCTAGGGTATTTTACAAAATGTCGATATGGCGGACTTTTTAAGGATACGGGTCAATTTCGGCGTGCACACGTCCAAATTGACTTTCGCAAAAGCCCACACGTCAGGTTATACCATATGCGCCTTTCAGTAAAATTGTACTCGACAAAGTGGTCTAATTTGACGTATTGCACCGCGTATCATAAAATTTCAGGTTTTGAGAAAACAGTTTTTCTTGAACTTCAACCTAACTTTTAATAGTTAAAAACTGGAAATAAAATTAAACTAATTAATGGGTTTTGAATGTGGTTAGGTTGTCTAAACATTGGTGAAATAGGTTCAATGTTCGACCAACTGTGGATGAAGATACAGGACTTCCAACAGAGCATGTTCGACTGTTTTAGTTCTGTTTTTAAAATTTAGAAAACTGTTTTTTTATCGATTTTTGACTCATTTTTCATCTGATTTTAATTCAACTAAATAAAAATTACTTTCTAGATTAAAAGAGGCTAGGGTTTTGATTATACCTGAGCAATCAGATCAAAAATAGAATACGAGATGAGGGAGGAATCAGTCCACAAACAGAGGGGCGAGTTCAGCCTTTTTGTGCGGTTGGCACAGCCTAGGCTGTCCGCTGCCTCCGGCGGCTGCTGCGGAGGTCGCTAGCGAGCCCAGTTGGTCGGTGTGGGTTCATTAGGGCTAGGCGAAGGCTTCAGGATTGATCTGGAGTTCTTTTGCGGGGGTTTCAGAATTTTAAGGCAATTTTGTATCGATACCTATATTCCCATATACATCGATTTAATTCGATTCCCGATCGAATTTTGTTGGGATTTAAATAAGATGTTATACAGTAGAGAATCAAATGGGTATTGGATTGGAAGAAGAATATTGAAAAATGATTTGATGAAATCTTGTTCGAAGATTTTATATTGTTTCCAAATACACTGGAGTCGGGTTCAAGTAGGGTTACGTTTCTTTTATTCCTTCAATAGTAACTCTTTAGTTTTAAATTTTTTTCCTTAATTATTATTATTACAAGTATTATTTTCTTGTTATAATTAATTTTATTTTCTTATTTGTTTTCTTTTACTTATTCTCCCTTTTAAAGTTTATTTTAAACCTTTTATATACACATTTATTTATAATATTTAATTATTATATTATTGATTCTTTTATTTATTTGAAGCTATTCTCAAGCATATTCTATCATAAGTACATTTTATTTTAGTTTCTTTTACTTTACATAATATTTGTTTATTATTTGTATATAAAATTTTCATTATACCTATTATTATCATTTTATCACCAAATTACACAAAAACCTATTTATAATTATTATAAAATATTAAAAAAAGGGAAGGTTACATTCTACCTAACTTACAAGAATTTTGTCCACAAAATTAAAACTAGGGCACGATTTTCGAATACGGGAAGGCTATGTGGTAAAGAAGGTCAAACACGCATTATCGTACCTCAAACTTGGGTAGAGAAAATATAAATCATGCACTAAACTCTAAGGGTCAGTCTGGTCTGCTTTAAAGTAAGGTAGTATGGCACGAATTGATTTTAGTACAAGAATGACTTGTACATGGGACCGAGGATACGATAGAGGAGTTGTGTAACCCGTGGGAATGAGGTGTTGATAGGAGGGAGACTGCTACTCGTGTCATCTACCAATTTCATGGATATGCCATCTAGTTAAATTATCATCTTATCCTCATAGCTGCTAAACCACCATATATATATACAATTATATATCTATCTATACTCCTAAAATTTTGTGTCATAATGGGGCACATATTTAGTGCCATCCATGTGTCAACTTCCATCAAGCACGAGTATTCTTCTTTCCAAAATAGGGGAGGACGAAAAACAATAATAAAGAGTTCAATGAAGGCGTGATCGAATATAAATGCGGGGTTAAAGGGCGATTGAAAAATTCAAAAGAGAATTATCAAGCAGTTACAGATAAGATCCTATTTGGTAAATTCCTATTCGCAGGCTCGTATTAGTACAGTTATATAACCGATACGATATGCTCTACCCTGTCTAAAGGCAAGTATGTTCGTCTAATAAATCAAGTCAACTATATCTCAATCCTTGTAAAATAGTCATATAAAGGGCGAACCAAGTGCACTAAGGTTAATTTGACCATAATACAATGATTCTAATTAGAAAATGTATTAGTGGGCATCCCCAATAAAACATATGTCATGAACAAGCTCGATAAATGAATAATCTTGCAAAACTAGGCTATAATAGCAGCATAAGTCAAGATAGTCCAAAAATATGAGTACGTGGGTTTACGATGAATGAGGGTACAAATATTTCAAGTTTATCAAGAATCTAAGACTCGTCCGGTGTTTGTATCTAAAGTTGCCATACTAACTTCTTGTCCAAGTCTCTGGTCGACTAAATGAGGTATGGACCTATAAAACTCTACAGTCTAGATAAACACTACTTTCACTAGTGTCATTCAATCATGTCTTATTAGTGCACCTTAACGACTATGGGATATTATGTTATAAGACACGCTACCCAACTTACAAGAGTTCAACTAATAGGGTAATTGACCTATGGGCATATATATACCTAGTACTAGTCATCTTTCTAATCTCTATTAAGCACGAAAGGAAATATAAGATTTACGTTGTGAAATGATCAAGCAAGATGCAAATCAAGTAGTCAAATGAGAAGTCAAAATAAAATCAAAGAAGGTGATTAAATAAGTGGATGAGATGCTAGAATCTAATCCTAGTTTCAGGCTTGCTCGGTACAGTAATGTAACCGAGACAATATAACCTCGACCTGCGTAGGCCACCACAAAATATGTCACAGTCCAGTCCCAAAATACATTGGACTAGGAATACGTAAGCATGCCAGCCTTATATATATATGACAACTCTAATATATAGAAACCATAACACATACATACTCTGTATTATGAATAATAATCCATAAGTGGTATATAATGTCATAAGTCACAAGTGATATTAATCTCATCCATAACATAAGTCAATAAATAAACTAAGCAAATAGATCAAAATGATCGTCTAAAATATCCAATAAAACTAAATAGTCGGGTGGAGACAAATCCACTACCAAACTTTAATATCAAAGAAAATATAATAAGTACATCATCTAGTGATCAGAGATGCTCGAAGGGAAGACCTCCTAAAAAGAGAAAGAAGTAGAAAGTCTTGGTCCATGCTCCTGCAAATAGTCAAGATCTTCTACACCTGGCAAGGGACCAGGTCCTCAGAGGGACCTAACAAGATACATAGAAGCATGCCAATCATAAACTGAATATAAACATATATTCTGGGTAACTAACCATGCTACATGAATGCAAGTGAGGATAACCTTCACACGAAGGGGCTGTTTGGCTAAAATAATAGGATGGACATAGTTCTCTTAGAGAACCAGGGGCCACGTGCATAACATCACGGACGTCAGAGGCTGCCAAGTAAATATAGGGTCATCATGACTCGCGTCTCCAATGGAGCGTACGACCTGCATAGGGATTGTTTCATTTATTAGAACTTATGATCTAAATGAGTCGCACATACACCTAGGACATGTTCCTCGACGCTGAGGACATCCTCGAATAGCGAAAGAGTGAAAAGTAGCCCAAATGACTCGTGTATATCCTTCCCACCCAAATGACTGTCTGTATCGTATCCATAATACGATATGTCCAGTTTCTCACCACTAAGTCCAATGAATGCATCCTAAAATAATAAATATGACTAAGCCGACACACATCCCTTACGCATCGGGAGCGACCCAAATACGAGGATCCATGTCCTCTCATGCGTATCACATATTCGTGTATGTACAAAGTACGTGTCAAGTTCATGGAGATATGAAAATATCTCACAAATATAGGATGGTCACATAACTCTAGGTCAACATGCATAATGAATAAAATAAAGACGACAAAATCCGCCGTTGCACCCAAGTCTATCTTGGACGTGCAATTTTTATAGAAAATAACTAAGTAAATAAGTAATATAAGTGCAACATACTTTACAAAATGTAAATAAACAGTCATCATGGCAATGTATACTTTTTTGGTGTCCGAGCATAGTTTAGACAATGTCCTGGCAGTGAATTTGTTAAATCAACAAAAGCACAAAAAGGAGAAAATGTACAAATATCTTCGGATACTGAAATAAATATCACCAACGTCTCCAGAATCAGCAAGATAGTCATAAAACACTATCCTTTCATCCAATTTGTACACAGGGGCTAAAATGATCATTTTGGGTCAAAGCAGGTCTACGTACGGTCCACTTTGTACCGAAACATGTGTCAGGGGTAAAGGTCACTAAAAGGGACAAATCATGGGTCAAACAAATCCTAAACAATGATACGAACTCAACGGCATATCCAATTTTGGATTCCGATGAGCCGATCACAAAATTATTCGGTAAGTCAAACCGTTGTACCTGCAAAATGACGGTTCGGTCAACTTTCTCCGAATCGCGTGAAACTTAGGTCACAGGACCAACGTGATACCATGGATCCTTTGGCGCAAGTTTTGTCAAATTCCGATGCGATCACAAACTTCTAGGATATTTTACAAAACGTCGATAAGAAAGACTTTTTACGGATACGAGTTGATTTCGGCGTGCACACACGTCCAAATCAACTTTCACAAAAGTTCACACATCACGATATACCATACGCGCCTTTCGATGCAATTGTTACTCGACGATGTGGTCCAATTTGGCGTGTCGAACCCCGTATCGTAAAATTTTAGGTTTTGAGAAAACAGTTTTTCTTGAACTTCAACCTAACTTTTGATAGTTATAAACTGGAAATTAAATTATACTAATTAATTAGTTTTAATGGTGGTTAGGTTGTCTAAACATTGGTGAAATCGGTTCAACGTTTGACCAACTATGGAGGAAGATACTGGACTTCCAATAAAGCGTGTTCGACTATTCTAGTTATGTTTTTAAAATTTAGAAAACTATTTTTCTATAAATTTTTGGCTGAATTTTCATCTAATTTTAATTAAATTAAATTAAAACTAATTTCTAGGATTAAAAGAGGCTAGGGTTGTGATTGTACCTGAGAAATCGGATCAAAGAACGAACACGAGATGAGGGAGGAATCAGTCCGCAAACAGAGGGGCGAGCTCAGCCTTTCTGTGCGGTTGGCACAGCCTAGGCTGTACACTGCCTCCGACGGTTGCTGCGACGGTCGTCAGCGAGCCCAGTCGGTCGAGGTGGGTCAGGACTAGACAAAGGCTTCAAGATTGATCTGGAGTTCTTTTGAGGGGGTATTCGGATTTTTAGGTGACTTTGTATCGATATCTATATTCTTATATATACATTGATTTAATTTGATTCCCGATTGAATTATGTTATGATTTAAACAAGATGTAGGTTTATACAGTAGATAATCAAATAGGTATTGTATTGGAAGGAGAATATTGAAAAGGATTTGATGAAATCTTGTTCGAAGATTTTATATTGTTTCCAAATATATTGGAGTCGTGTTCAAGTAGGGTTACGTTTCTTTTATTCCTTCAATACTAACTCTTAACTTCTAAACTTTTTTCCCTTAATTATTATTATTACAAGTATTATTTTCTTCTTATAATTAATTTTATTTATTATTTGTTTTCCTTTACTTATTCTCTATTTTAAATTTTGTTTTAAGCCTTTTATATACACATTTATTTCTAATATTTTATTATTATATTATTAATACTTTTATTTATATGAATATATTCTCAAGCATATTCTATCTTAAGTACATTTTATTTATTTTTATTTTACTTTACATAATATTTGTTTATTATTTGTATATAAAATTTTTATTATACCTATTATTATCATTTTATCCCCAAATTATAGAAAAACCTATTTATAATTATTATAAAATATAAAAAAATTAGGGGAGGTTATAACTTGCCTAAAATGAAAAAAAAGAGAAAAATAAGAGAATGAGGGAAGTGAGAGAAATAATTTAGCTTATATAGTTAGGGCTGGAGTTTTAGACCATGGGTTCAACTTATGACCAAACAAACCCAACAAATAAACCATGAACTAATTTAAACCAAAGAATGAGTCTAGTCTCCAGGCAACCTAATTATCATGCAAGTAAGAAATAATACGTTTGAATACGTATATCGAAAATGGGGAGTGACATCTCTACCCACCCTAGAAAAATTCTGTACTTGGAATTCAATCCCAATGCTAGCTAGAGAAATCAGAACAACTGCTATGCTAACTACAAGCATATCTATACACGCAATCAAATCCAATCACATAATAAGGAAAAGCAATATCATAAATCATGGGTGAACGAATCACGAGATTCAAGATACGAAGGTATAAGAACAAATATACCTTCCGAATAGAAAGGGTGCGAATACCGAGATCGAATTTTGTCTTCGCGCTTCCACGTCGACTCTCCCAAAGGATGATGATCCCAAACAACTCAAACAAGATGATAGTCTGATTCTTGAGCACCTTCTCCCTTCCGTCCAAAATGGATACGGGTTGCTCCTTGTAAGACAAGTCGGTACCAATGACTAGCTCGGAATGGTCGAGGATATGACTCAAATCTGGGACATACCTACGTAACTAAGATATATGAAATACATCATGCACCTTACGTAGTAAAAGCGGAAGGGCAAGATGATAAGCAACATCGCCTACCCGCTCGAGAATATTGAATGGACCGACGTATCACGGACTAAGCTTCTTGCGAACCCCGAACCTAAGGACTCCATGGGTTGGCAAAATCCGCAATAACACGTGGTTGACGATACGAAATTGTAAAGGCCTATGGTACTGATCTGCCCAATGCCAATGTCTGTCCTGCGCAACCCAAAGTTGCTCTCTGATCTTCTTTACCACTTCTACTGTCTGTGTGATCATCTCTGGGCCTAATATCTTTCTCTTACCTATATCATCCCATTCCAATGGTGACCGACACTTCCTTCCATATAGCGCCTCGAATGGCGCCATTTGGATACTCGCCTGATAACTGTTTTTATACGAGAACTTGATGAGATGAAGGTGATCTTTCCAAGACCCTCCAAAATCAAAAGTACAAGCCCGTAACATGTCTTCTAATATTTGGATGGTTCTTTTTGACTGCCATCTGTCTGAGGATGATAAGGGGTACTGAACCTCAACTTGGTGCCTAAACTATGGTGCAAGCTCTTCCAAAAATAAGAGGTAAACCAATTATCTCAATCCAATATGATACTTACCAAAATATTATACTATTTTACTATCCGTTGCATGTACATCTCTGCCAACTATTTTGTAGACTGTCCTACTCGAAAAGGAAGAAAATAAGCTACTTTTGTGAGTCGATCCACTATCACCCAAAGTACATCACGACTAGTCGACGATCTAGGTAAACTGGTTACAAAGTCCATCTTGATATGCTCCCACTTCCACTATGGGATAGGAAGTAGTTGTAATAATCCTGCCGATCTATGCTGGTCGGCCTTCACTTAATGGCATACCAAACATCGAGAGACGAATCACGCTATCTCCCTCTTCATCCCGTTCCACCAGAAATATTGCTTGATATCTTGATACATCTTGGTATTCCTTGGATGAATTAAATACTGGGAACTATGTGCCTTGGTCATGATTTCTTGTCGGATATCTTCGCTCTGTACATAGAGACGATTTCCAAACCTAAGAGTTCCATCCTCATGAATTGTTAACTCCTTCCAGCGACCAGACTCGCACTCTGCCCGAAGCTTCTGGATCTGCGGATCCTTCGCTTGAGCTACCCTGATCCTCTCAACAATGGTAGACTGAATCTGTAATTTTTTTAACATTCCTACGTCTTGTAGAAGTAGTATCTTAATACCCATCTCTTGAAGATCTTCTAAGATATGCTTCTGTAATGTCAACATGTATGCAATGACCCTCCTACTAAGAGCATTTGCTACCACATTCGCTTTGCTTGGTTGGAACTGGGGTTCTATGTCATAATCCTTCAATAATTTTAATCACCTCCTCTGCCTCATGTTCTAATCCTTTTGGGTAAATACAAACTTTAAGCTCTTGTAATCCATGAATATTTTTACCCAATCACCATACAAGTAGTGCCTCCAAATCTTAAGTGCAAAAACCACTACCGCCAGATCTAAATTATGTATTGGATAGCTCTTCTCATGATCTCGAAGCTGCCGAGATACATAAGCAATTACCCTTCCATGTTATATCAAAACACACCCGAGCCCCTTGCCAAATGCATCACAATACACTGTAAATCCTCCAAAACATACTGGAAGCATGAGGATAGGGCAAAAATCAACATCTTCTTTAACTCCTTGAATGATGTATGACAGTTTGTTTACCAGAAAAACTTAGCCTCTTTGTGCGTCAAACGGGTCAATGGTGCTAAATCCTTGTGAAGTCTACTACAAATCTCTTGTAATATCCTGCCAATCCCAGAAAATTATATACCTCTACTACTGTCTTAAAAACTGGCCAAACTTCTACGGACTCATCCTTCTTCGGGTCTTCTAGTACTCCTGCTCCAGAGATTATGTGACCTAAGAATGATACGTGATCCAACCAGAACTCACACTTGCTGTACTTTGCATATAACTGGTGTTCCCTCAAAATCTGTAAGTCCTTTCGAAGATGCTCTTCGTGCTCTTCTTCGTTACTAGAATAGACAAGAATGTCGTCTATGAAAACCACTATGAATTAACCTAGGTACGACATGAAAATATGGTTCATCAAATCCATGAATACCGTTGTAGCATTGGTCAACCCAAATGGCATAGCTAAGAATTAGTAATACCCATATCGTGACCTAAATGATGTCTTGGGTATGTCTTGCTCCCGAACTCTTACTTGATGATATCCTGACGGAGGTCGATCTTGGAGAAAACTATAGCTTTCCTCAATTGATCATACAAATCATCTATCCTTGGTAATGGGTACTTGTTCTTTACCGTTACTATATTTAATTGCATATAGTCGATGCACAACCTTGTTGACCCATCCTTCTTCTTTACTAAAACTACTAACGCTCCCCAAGGTGATCCACTAGTTTGAATAGATCCACTGGTTTGAATAAACTTCTTTTCCTTCAACTCTTATACGTGTTGGTAAAATTTATCTATTTCTGATGGTGCTATCTGGTGAACCTTACAAGATATTAGTCTTGCTCCGGGAATCAATTCTATAAAAAATACCACATCTCTTACTGGTGGTAGCCCTGGGAGTTCTTCTTGAAAGACATCTAGAAACTCCTTGACTATCTTGGAAAGCATTTCTTCTGCTATTGCTGCCACTATGATAACCTCTTCATGCTGACCTCTTACAGATCTATTAAAGATAAAAAATTTTGTGACTGGGATACTAAACAATATCCTACCCCTATGGCAATCTATCGTAGCATGACTATCCTTCAGCCAGTCCATGCCTAGGATAACGTCAAAGTTACCTATAGGGAACTCGATCAACCGTGCAGGTAATGAACGCTCGTACACTATGATTGGACATGCTATACATACCCTACTAACTTCTATGAGCCCATTGCCAGTGGGTATATTCAACCTCTCTGGCAATGCCTCAAACTCTAATCCAATACGTGTCGCATATCGTGCGGATATAAAAGAATGAGATACACCCGAATCAAATAATGCTACAAAAGGATAAAATGCTTCAGAGATGTTACCTGCCACCACGTCGCCCGATGCCAAAGCCTCCTCCAGAGATAAAGTAAATGTCTGCCCCTGTCCCTGCTGCGCTTTGTACTATTGCTTCCCTTGGACACGTTGTTGTGGCCTCTGCTGGCCATGTTGCTGTTTTCTCTGCTATTGGTATATTTGAGCCTGCGTTGGTAACAAACGCTGAGCTAATGGTCGTACTATTACTGCCGGCCACTATGATGAACTACCTCTGGTGATGGCAGTATTGGAAATTATTGGACTGGCCCTCCTGGCATCTATATTATTGGACAATTAGCAATCTGGTCGTCTAGACTACCATAACTTATACACAACCTATTGGCTGCCCTACACACATCTCTAGTGTGGCCTCTCTTGCCACAATAAATATATTCCATCGCGTCACTACTATATTTCTAGAATAGGAGTATTTTTATTATTTTATATTATTCATATATTTCGCATATTATTTATTTATATATAGTAATTATTATTTATTTGGCTAGTGGATTAGACTACCTAATAGACATGATACTAGTGAACCTAACTAGAGTTGACATGACAACTTGAACCAATTTATTAGAATAGTCACATTGGACCCTAATTAGCTAACCATTCTCACTATTTAAAGATTAAATAACCATTCTCACTATTTAAGGATTAGATTGAACCCTTATCAGGAATATAAGCTTCCTCACCTAATTAAATTCTTTATGATAACCCACTAGGGGTAGATGGGTCATTGTGCATTATTTGGGCAAGGGTGAAGGGGGCCGGCCCTAATTATAAGGAAGGAGATTCTCTCTCCTCTCATTTATTCATCCAAATTATTTCTTAATTAGTGTTCTTCCCCAAATAGCTTCATACCTCCACCAAATTCCATAAAATTACTCTCAATCTTTTCCCTAATCATCATCTAAGGGGCGCTAGGAGCTTGGATTACTATAAGCATTAGAGAATAAGTAGTTTGGTTAGGAGCTTGTGTCCAAATCGTGTCCTATTGAGTTTTTATTGGGAATCCATCTTCCAATTGGTAAAATTCTGAAACCCTTCTCTAATTAGATTCTAATTATTAAATTTGAGCATTAGAAATCCACCCATGAATTAGGGCTACCTATAGTAGGAAGAACTAGGTTCTTATGACCCATATTGTGACTTCTACATTAAGTTTTATGCCAAAATTAGAGGATATCCGAGATTGGTGCACCAAGTGTATCTTATTGAGTGAAATAGGTTTATTTAGAACTAAATTGATATTGTGGGGGTAGCTACCTATCCACAATTGGATACGAGTAGGGCATATCGTGATACGTTATGATACAACATGATACGGGTAGATAAATTGGGTATTTCTCTTGCCATTGTGTTTCTATATGCCACTTTCATATAGATACATTTGAATTACTCAATATTGCTTAATTATAACTATATTCTCTTTATTACTTATGTTTATGTGATATTGTAGTAGTTGGGGTGTTGATGACAAGTACCAAGTATGGTTGCACTACAAGTGTTTGGTTTATTGTCTTTGATATATATATATATATATATATATATATATATATATATATATATATATATATATATATATATATATATATATATATATAATATATAATTGGGAGAGGGAGTGATGATGTGATGTGATTGTGTGTATGATGGTAAAAATGATTTAGTATCTCAGTATAGCAGTGTCTGTGCACTTGGTATCAGAGAGCAATACACTATGTATGAGTTTGGGGCTTTGTGTTTAGGACTGAACTTGGTAACAATTATTGTCTTAGGCTGTGTGTGTTGTACATATAGGAAGGGGGAAGTCTGATGTACTGTGCTACAGTCAAGAGGACTGATGGAAATATCTGAGTGCAGTATAAGGCCATAGGTATCAATATAGGAGGTGGACTGTGTCACTACCATATTTTCTAGGAAAGTATATTTTAGTAATTTTATAATTAATTAAATATTGTGCTTCATAAATAATTATTTGTTGTATTATTTAATTCTTGTTAGATGTTTGTTATTTATTTTGGACTTGCGTTAGTGGACCTAACTAGTTTAGTTTAGACTCATGGACCAACATGTATTAATTGTTAGATTTGAGCCCATTTAGAAAGCCCATTGATTAGGAGGATGATTAATTTAATTAAACCATTAGACTAGAAGCTTCCCTCCTTAATTATTTCTTCATGAGAGGCCCCAAGGGGTATATTAGATATTTCATAGTAGCTTGAGGAAGGGGAAGGGGGGAGGCCTATATTTAAAGGGGGGAAATTTTTTTCTCCTCTTTTAATTTGCAAACTAGATCTAGAATTTTCCTCAACCAAATTTCTTCATTCCCACTTCATTTCACTACCAAATTTCATCCCAATTCTTTCCCAAATCACCATTGGAGACTAGTGGAGCAAAGATCTACAATGAGGAGCAATGATCTATAAGTTGGAGGCCAATTTTATCACATTTGAAGGTTCCATTGGGAATTCATCTTCCAATAGGTATAATTTAGTTTTTTTCCTTAATTTAGGTTATAAATATGAGATTTAACCATGAGAAATCAACCCATATTCATAGGCTACCCATAGTATTTGGTTTTGTGTTCAAAGGAGGCCAACTGAGAAAGTTATGGTACTTTTTGTGTCAATTTTGGAAGAATTTCAAGATTGACATTTGTTGTGTGTGTCAATTGGCCATATAGATCAATTTGTAGTGTCATGTCTACAATTGGTTACGTGTATGTCGTTTCCCAATAATTTGGTGATACGTGTTGATTTGGGGGTTTTCCCTCCGACACGAGGCTTTGAGCATGTCATATTTTGACACGGACACGTAGATTTGTGTTTGACTCTTCGTATTGTTCATAAATAATATATTAGACTTGCTCGTGTCCTTCGGGGTACGTTTGTATGTGTGGTGGACTCATGTCGCAAGCGTATCCAAGATCTAGTAGGATACGGGTGTGATACGCTCCATATGGTTGTGCATTAATTTCTAGATTTAATTCTCTTTTGTTATTGATCATGGTGATGTGTAATTATATATGTGTATATATATATTATCGTGTTTATATATTTATGTATGCATATGGCATAGATCTATGTATCCATTATATCTATGTGTGTATATATATATTTTTATGTAACTATTCTTCTACATGTATAAGAGCTATTTAATGTGGTTGTTGTATATATATATATATATATATATATTGTAGTATATATATATGTATATGTTAGGTGTAGATGTATATATATATATATATATATATATATATATCTATATATATATATATATATATGTTATATGTATATATATATTGTGTATGAGTTATATATATATGATACCATATATGTGTATGTTATGTTACTATGTATTATTATGTACATATATATGTATGTGAAAGAGTATATGTGTTTACATACATAGTGGTATTATATATAGTGTTTATATATATATATATATATATATATATATATATATATATATATATATATATATATATATATATATATATATATATATTATATTATGTTATATATATATAATAGAGGAGAGTAGGGAGCTTTGGCGACGGCTCAGCGTCACCAAACAGCAGCAGCAGCAGAGAAAATAGCGACAGCAGCCGCAGCACCAATATTAACATCAGCAACAATTACGACGGCTACAGCAGCAACAACGACGCATATATATATATATATATATATATATATATATATATATATATATATATATATATATATATATATATATATTATTGTGTTATATATATATAATAGAGGAGAGTAGGGAGCTTTGGCGACGGTTCAGCGTCACCAAACAGCAGCAGCAGCAGCAGAGAAAATAGCGATAGCAGCCGCAGCAGCAATATTAACATTAGCAGCAATAGCGATGGCTACAGCAGCAAGAGCGACGCTGTAGCGAGGGTTTTGGGGACAGCAACAAGATTTTGTCGCAGAAAACAATAGAGTATCAGCAGTATCAGTAGCTTCAGCGATAGTACACAGGACCTTTAATGATAGTTTTGTGGTTTATTAGATTTTTGTGTATTTAATTATATTAGATATATATATGTATATAAATGGTATTAATATATGTGTAGATACATTCCTAATTGTTAATTGTTTTTTAGTATACTATAATTATAATATTTAGTTGTTAGCATATAATATTTATGGGTAGTTAGTATAAACAAGGTTTTGGATATTACCTTGAAAAGCCAAGGTAAGTATCAAGGTATTTGGGGATACCGAAGGTATTGGGTTTGGGTATCAATATTATGGGTTAGTGTTGTGATACCAAGTTGGTTCAAAACCAAGGCATCCATTTAATGTTTATAATTAGAATTATATATAATTAATATTTGCTTGATATGTATATGTGATGTTTTATCTATTATTTTTATGTATCCTGAGATACGCTATACTAGTATCCTAAGATGTAGTTTATGACCTAGACTCTAGTGTTTGAAACCAATATCTTTGAGTTAGACTTCTGCAACCTAGAAATAGATAGTGTGACATAATTGACCATAGTTTGACCATAGTTGACCATAGTTTGACTATAGTTGACCATGGTTGACTTAGAGTTGACTAGTTTGACTTTTGACTTAGAATTGACTAGTTGACTAGTTTAACTTATTTTCTTTCCGAAACCTTGTATTGATGTTATATTCTATATCTAGGTCTTCGAGGCACCGTATCAGACATCTGTGAGACTATTCATTGGACTTCATACGAGTACATTCTTTGATAGTTTCTCATTTATGATATCCTCTATGTTCATTGTATCTAGTGTAGATATCCTTGTTCTCTTGACACAATGGTTATACGGATTGGTATATCCGGATCTCGTCATGAGATATTATTCCTTAGTATATGGTGTATCTTGTGCAAGCCTTGTTTCATTGATTATCTTGTACATGTACAAACACTGATTCTAGGAAAGACTAGCTATCTTCTTGGGAAATCTCGTGACATAGCGTACCATGGTTGGGTCTATTATACCAGTCGAGGGTGGAGAGTATTTTAGTGTAGATATGTGATCATACCCTCCTTGTATCAAGTCTTTCTCTTGAATAGTGTTAATCATACACCGCACGTATGATTAGCCAGGCCATAAATCTTGTATTATTTTCCCAAGCCGATCACATGTTGTCACGCCCTAGTCCTAAAATACCGAAGGAATAGACACATGGCAATGGCCAGTAGCATACTCCAATTGGCAAACCCAATTTAATGGACCCGTTAGAGTGTACTTAAGCTGTAAAACAACAATATAATGGTCTACGATACAAGTCACAGTCTAATTCTAATATCATCTACAAAAAATAATCACAGTTCAAATATCAGAATAATTAAGATAAAATATAATTCAACAAGTCTCAATAAAATATCTCGGAAAACAACCCGATAATGAGTTTAATATAGAAATCCACGAGACATGAAATAGAGTATCAAGAACAGAAATGATTGAGTATATAAAACAAATACTCAGGATAAATCTTCTGGCATCACCTCGTCCTCTGGTATTGGTACTGCTCCAGCGTCTGCTCCTGTCCCATATACCTCATGGTAGATCTCCTCTGCTAAACCTAGGGACATAATCCGGATCCAGGTCCTCAGGGGACATAGCAAGGTACAAGAATAACTCAAGCCAAATAATGCAGTATATAAAATATATCAATAGGGCAAACTATATAACCAATAATGTGATATGCAAATGAGAGCATCACTAGAACTCAGGCTGAGACCACTACAAGCTCTGTGTCGGAGAGCCTGTAGCAGTGATATCATATAGTGGGCCTACCTCTGTAGTGGCTATGACACCGTAATAATAAATATATATATAATCAACCTGTACCTTGTGTGTCTTTCTCCACCCAATGTAATCACACGTCTCATGTCCACGACGTCTCATGTCTATAACACGCAAGATCATGACCTCTAACTAATGCAGCAAGTCATAATGATAGATTTGCATATGTAATATCTATGTCACAAATCCTGTAACCTATACAGAATCACTATGAATAACTCAGGAAGATTCTGTCTCATGAATAGTATCAAGTGTCCTATGGTATGACGTGCTTAATAAAGCAAGCACAAAAAATATATAGGATCACAATATCAACTCTCTAGGTGACGTTACACGACTCTGTGTACGGCGTCGACACCCGTATCTTATTCGGACGTTAAGCAACGTCTCACGGTCCTAGGTTGAGCAGATACATCATAAACATAATTCAAGAAATGATATGAAGAAAGTACTGCAAGTTCGGCAAGGTATACTTGCCTGGGGTTTGAATTTCTCCAATTGCTCCGGTAACAGCGGGATCTTCAAGTAATCCTTCGGTTGATGAAATAAACATTACCATCACTCTCAGAAGATATGAAATAGCTAAGATTGCCTACCCATAAGTTTCATTTGGACACATGGGCAAAATTGACAGTTTCTGGTCAAAGCGGGGTCTACATGTGGCCCACTTCGCACCGAAAAATGTATCAGAGACAAAGTTCTCCAAATTTATCAAACTTAGTGTCTACAAGTCCAGAATGAGATACGAATCCAACAAAATGTCCAAAACTAGATTCCTATGAGCTGGTCACAAAATCGTCCATCAAGTGGAGCCGTGGAGCCCACGATACGGGGTTTCATCAACGTTCTCAGAATCGAACCAAACTTGGGTCACATGACCAGCATAATGCTACGAATTCGATGGTGCAAATTTTTTTATGAAATGACAAGCACACACGAAGTTACAACGAGTTTCAGAACAGGTCCGATACGGAATAATTTTGACGGATACGCGTTAATTTCGGTGTGCACGCACATCCAAACCAACTTTCGTAAAATCCTACACGTCCGTATTGATGATACGCTCCTTTTGGTGCAATTCGCACATGATGAAGTCATCTCGTTTAGCAGGACGCACACAGTTTCGGGAGAATCGGGTTTAAATAACCAAGATTTTGGTCGATTTTTCTCGCGAATAAAATACAACATACAACACCATAAAATAAACTAATTACAGGGTTTAAAACTCGGTTATATTGTCTAATTTATTATTCAGTTGAATTTTAGAATTATTAAACAAGTTGGCCGTAAAACAGCTGTGAACTTGTGAGTTCGGGACATTTTCCCAAATCCGAAAATTGGGATATTTTTCCTGTTTTTGCGTCACAATTTGTGATCGACACAGGATACGATACCCTAGTCTAATTGTAGGAGGTTCAAAAGGGTTACACAGTGAACGTGTCACAACTGTCCGTTTGAAAAATTAACGCG
The DNA here is from genome assembly GCA_036927795.1 of Iris macrosiphon. Lineage (NCBI taxonomy): Eukaryota > Viridiplantae > Streptophyta > Magnoliopsida > Asparagales > Iridaceae > Iris > Iris macrosiphon. The sequence continues at coordinate 92,377,506 of JAYESA010000019.1, read as the reverse complement.
ACGAGGAGAGAGAAAGACTCACCGAAATAAGGGGTCGGAATCGTCTGAACTACACTTGCACGGGCGGTGCTGCGGTGCTCGGCCGGCGACGGCGGCGACGGGTTGCTGCGGTGGCGGTGCTCCTCGATCGTCGGGGTGCTGGTAGTGGCACCAACGACAGAGATCTTGTCGTCGCGGTCGGCGTCGGGGATTGTGGAGGTCGGGTGGCCGGAGAGGCTCGGGATCGACGGAAGGGAGAAGTAGCGATGGTTGTGATGGCGGTGAGGGGTGGCTCCGGGTTTATATAGGAGGAGGCTGCGGCGACGGTTACTAGAATGGGGACCAGAGGGGTCGACGTCCGGTGAGGGAGATGAGCAGTCGACTGTTGGGGAGTCGATAGGTCGGCGGCGACCGGCGGCGGAGCGCTAAACAGTCGGGGTCGCGGCGGTTACGAAAGGTTTGCTAGTGGGTCGGGTTAGCGGGTACGGGTCGGGTACGGGTACGGGTTCGACCCATTAGCGGTTGGGTTGGTTTATTTAGGTTTATTTAGTTTTGGTTCAGTTCGGTTCAAGTTGGTTCAGTTTGGTTTATTCTGGTTTAATTAGAAATGATGTTTTTAGCTATTTAAAAATAGTTTTTGGGCCCAATAAATTATAAGAAAATTACACACTGTCTATTTATTTGTTTTACACTCAGAAATATAATTTTTATAATATTTTATTATTTAATTTAATATATAAAAATAATTATCCTATAAGAACATTTATTTTAATCACAAAAAATTCATAAAAATTCATATTTTAATTTCTTTAAAAATTCAGGTATTTACACATGTTAAAGCTAGTACTCACACACTTAGTCATTAGTATTCTTGATCATTGACATATTATTCATTATTGTATTTATTCCAGTATTTATTTATTGTATATATCTTGTATCTATTGTGCATCTTGTATATTCACATCTATTTACTATTACATAGTTTTTATCATTGATTAGAACTGCTGTTAGAGATGTACTCTGCTCCTTTCCTGACTGGATATATTTTTTCCAGATGACACTGAGGACTGGTACCCTACACATTATGGACCTCAGGATATTGTGGGTTTAGAGTCAAAGACCCTAACTCAGGAAGGACTTATCCCAACTAAGAAAGATGACCTATGTTTAGTAGCTTCTTAGTATTCTTGTACTGGATTTGTCTCCATCTTATATCTGTGATTGAGTATATTGTTATTATTGGTGGTTCATTATATTGATAGATAGATTATCCAGATAGCGTTCTGCCGCTGATTCTGTAGTGTAGGCTTGACGTTGTTCCTGACTTGCATCCCTACCTCGGGAGTGGGTCATGACACATTTTTAGTGGTGGTCCATACAGGTCCTACGAGGTCAAAATTAGTGCGATTTGTAGTGGTGCTCTTAAATGAGTACTATTACGAGCTTGTTTCAGGATATAGGATATAGGCTATAGGCTGAGAATACTCAATCACATCTAGGAAAAATTCTTTTGAATCATTCAACTATTCTCCTTTGATATTGATACTTGATCTTTAATTTGTCCTTTCCTTGATTGTCTTACATCATGTGCCATATTGATTCTTTCTTTCGCTTTATCTCAGGGGAGAGGAGTTTCTGAGGAGGTCTGTGACGTCCCGAGGGCCTGCACCAGTTACTTCTCTGGTGATTGAAGTTTCAGCTGCTTTCGGAGGTCCACCACCTACTCAGAGGACTGTACCAGCTATATCTGAGGGGCTTTCACCTCCAACACCTGTGCCAGCAGAGGCGACACAGATATTTATACTGTATCGTGAGATACTCGAGGCATAGAGGGCTCAGTTAGAGGCACATCAGAGGTAGACCAATATTTTATGGCAGGGCATCGAGAGTGCTCATCAGCTTGCTCGTGTCGTAGTAGAGAAAGGAGTTCCGGTCCAGCCGCAGGTTGTTCCTTAGGTTGCTCAGCTTCGGCCAGGCAACATTCAGGACTTCAAGAAGCTGGAGCCTAGGGTCTTCAAAGGGACGGAGGGCATCGTCTATGCTGATAATTGGCTCGAGGACATTGAGCATCTTATGAGGGTGTCCCATCTTTCTGAAGATCTGAAGGTTGAGGCGGTAGGACTTCAACTGTTCAACGTCGCTCATACTTGGTTCAGGAATAAGCTGATTATGGTTGACGTAGGACAGTCTTGGGAGGTATTCAAGGACCTCTTCAAGAAAAAAGTTTTTTGCTCGGGCAGACATGCTAGACTTGGGGAGGCAGTTTGAGAGTCTCATTCAGGGGAGCATGTCTATGGAGGAGTACACTGCGAAGTTCGGCAGGTTGAGCCGATTTACAGAGTATTTGGTGAGAGAGCCGAAGGTTCGGGCTATTCGTTTCCGTGAGGATCTAAACTGGGAAGTGAAGATCCTTATTCTGTTTTTTATGAGACATACTCGGAGATACTTGCGGAGGCACGCAAGGTTGAGCGGAAGTTGGGTTTGAAGCCCAAAAGAGACCTTGATTCTTTTCTTGGAGCCAACAAAAGTGCAGTATCTGCCAAACGTCCTCATTTCCAGTCCAGATATTTCTAGCAGCCACAGCAGCACCAGACTCTAGCTTGGGCATCATTTCACCAGGAACCACAGTAGCAGAGACAGTTACAACAAGCTTTCTGCCACTACTGTAAGAAGTCCGACCATATCTGGGAAGCAGGAGGAGGCTTGGAGTTTGTTTGTATTGTGGTACTGAAGGGCATCAGCTGAGGGAGTGTCCTTCAAATCCTCGTCGTGCAGTTAAGGGAGCAGCTTCAGCTCTGAGGGCACAGAGGAGACCACCTGCCGTACAGCCGACGGGACTGCTTCCGACACAGCAGCAGCCTTATATCCAACATCAACAGTAGGAAGGTGTGCATCAGGGAAGAGCGTTTATTATGACCGTCGAGGAGGATGAACCCACCGGAGATGTCATCGTAGGTTCTATTCTCCTTGATTCCATTCCAGCTTTAGCTTTGTTTGATAGAGGTGCTTTCCATAGTTTGTATCTATTTCTTTTGCTCTGAAGCATGGTTTGGTAGCTGAGTCTTTGCTTAGAACTTGCAAGATCATGACCGGGGGAGGCATTATCCTGGTTAATGATATTTGTAAGGATCGGAGAGTTACTCTAGGAGGCCGAGAGTTGAGTGCGTGTCTACTTGTAATGCCACTTTCGAGCTACGATATTATACTCAGGATGGATTGGTTGAGTAGGTACCGTGCTAGCATAGATTATAGAGAAGGTAGAGTTTTGTTTTGTCCGCCAGGAGAGTCAGAGTTCGAGTTTGCTAGAGGAGCTGCAGAGCAGGGAGAAGGCATTATTTATGGAGCTATGGTGGAAGATAAGGAGTTTCCGCATCCGTTGATAGCAGAGTTCTTGGATGTATTTCCTGAGGAATTGCCAGGATTGCCGCCAGATCGAGATACTGAATTCTCTATAGACTTGGTGCCAGGTGCAGAACCAATTTTGCAATATGTCTATAGAGTAAACAACATAGAGCTGGTCGAGCTGAAGAAGCAGGTGGATGAATTGTAGGATAAGGGGTTTATCAGATCGAGTTCTTTACCGTGGGGAGCTCCGGTATTGTTTGTACCAAAGAATGATGGATCGGTGTGCATGTGCATTGATTATAGGGTATTAAATAATCTCACTATCAAGAATAAATACCCTTTGCCACGTATTGATGATTTGTTCGATCAGTTGAGTGGTGCCAAGGTGTTTTCTAAGATAGATTTGAGATCAGGTTACCACCAGGTGAAGGTGAAGCCGGAGGACATACCGAAGACTGCTTTTAGAAATCGGTATGGTCAGTACGAGTTTATGGTGATGTCGTTTGGGTTGACTAATGCACCGGCGGTATTTATGAACTTGATGAATAAAGTTTTCCATCAGTACCTTGACAAGTTCGTGTTGGTGTTCATCGACGACATACTCATATACTCAAAGACACCGGAGGAGCATTTGAGGATTGTATAGGAGGTGCTGAGGAAGGAGAAGCTGTATGGGATGTTGTCCAAGTGTGAGTACTTTCTGGACAAGGTAGAGTTCTTGGGGCATGTTGTGACTGGTGATGGTATTTAAGTGGATCCAAAGAAGACCGCAGCAGTAGAATCTTGGAAGACCCCGAGTTCGGTGGCAGAGATCAGGAGTTTCTTGGGATTGGCAGGCTACTATAGGAAGTTTGTGCAAATTTTTTCGAGGATTGTCGAGTCGATGATCAGAATCACCAGGAAGGATATATAGTTTGTCTAGACAGAGGATTGCCAGGTTGCTTTTGAGGAATTGAAGTAGAGGTTGACGTCTACTCCTATTTTGACGTTACCATCAGGGTATGGAGGTTTAACTATTTATAGTAATGCATCGGGAAAATGTTTGGGTTGTGTTCTTTATCAGAATAGAAAAGTGATTGCCTATACATCCAGGCAATTGCGTCCTCATGAAAAGAATTATCCTACCCATGATTTGGAGTTGGCAGCAGTCATCTTTGTCCGAAAGTTGAGAAAACATTATTTGTACGGAGAGCATGTGGAGATCTTCACTGACCACAAGAGCTTGAAGTATGTTTTCACGCTGAAGGAGTTGAATATGAGGCAGCATCGGTGGTTGGAACTGATGAAGGATTTTGATATATCTTTGCAGTATTATCCTAGGAAAGCTAATATAGTTGCCGATGCTTTGAGTAGGTATCCGGTAGGTATATTCTAGACGCAGGATCGATATTTATTAGAGGACTTGGAGAGCTTGGGCATCGAGGTGATAGTTCCTGGTTGTGCGATGCAGATATGAGGATTGCAGATACATTCAAATTTGATGGACAGGATCAAGGCAGCACAGTATGAGGATGTATCTCTGAGGAGCGTCAGAGCTCAGGTGAGAGCAGGATTGGAGGATAATTTTACCAATGTCGAGGATAGATCTTTGTGGCATGGAGTTAGAATGTGTATGCCTAGTGGAGAGCTGCATGAGGAGGTATTACAGGAAGCGCATCGCTTTCAGTATTCCATGCATCCAGGTACCAAAAAGATGTATCGGGATATGCAAAAGAATGTGTGATGGTATGACATGAAGAGAGAAGTGGTATAGTTTGTATCCAGATGCTTAGTGTTCCAGCAGGTGAAAGCTGAAAGGCAGAGGCCATGAGGTTTACTTCAGCCATTACCCATTCAAGAGGGGAAGTAGGAGCATATTACTATGGATTTTGTGTCCGGACTTCCACGATATGCAGAAGGGAAAGACGCGATTTGGGTCATCGTTGATAGGTTGACCAAGTCGGCCCATATTTTGCCTTTCAAGGTGGGTTTGTCTACGGAGAAGCTGGCAGAGATGTATGTGAGGCAGGTCGTTAGGATACATAGAGTTTCCGTCAGCATAGTCTCGGACCGGGATAGTCGTTTTACTTCTCATTTCTGGAGGAGTTTGTAGGAGAGTTTGGGCACTCAGCTCAAGTTCAGTACTGCATATCATCCCCAGACAGATGGGCAATCAGAGAGGACTATTTAGACTCTCGAGGATATGTTGCACACTTGTGTACTAGATTTCAGGAGTTCTTGGGAGGACCATCTCCATTTGGTTGAGTTTGCTTATAACAACAGTTACCAGGCTAGTATAGAGATGTCACCTTTTGAAGCTCTGTACGGTCGAAGATGCCGTACCCCCTTGTCATGGGACGATGTTGGAAAGGGAGTTTTGCTTGGGCCAGAGATGGTAGTAGATGCAGCGGAGAAGGTTCAGTTGATCAGAGATAAACTTCGTGTGTCGCAGGACAGACAGCGAGATTGGGCCGATAGCCACCGGAGACCTTTGGAGTTCGAGGTATAGTTTAGATTTTTGTTTTGTGCTTTTTATTGGTTGTTTGTTATAGATTAAGTTATTAAGGTTTTATTTTGTTCTAGGTGGGTGGTTTGGTGTTTCTGAGGATTTATTCGACACGAGGCACGATTTGCTTAGGTGGAGGCGGGAAGCTTAGTCCGCGAATCATCGGACCTTTCACTATTCTAGAGAGGGTCGGTGCAGTTGCTTATAGACTAGACTTGCCACTTGCATTAGAGGGAGTGCACAACGTATTTCATGTGTCACAGTTGAGATGGTACATGACAGATTCTAGTCCTGTATTGGATCACTCAAAGATAGAGGTGGGCCCTACTCTTAGCTATCTAGAGCAGTCAGTTGACATTCTGGATCGGAGAAAGAATATGCTGAGAAACCAGACTATTCCTTTGGTATGCGTCGCATGGAGGCATCACTCTCTAGGGGAGTCTACCTGGGAGAGAGAGGATGAAATGCGAGAGCGTTATCCATATTTGTTTGTGCCTTACGATATATTCTTTCATAATTAGTTATGTTCTTTAGTTCTATTCATTTACTATGTTCTGTTAAATGCTGGGGGTAGTTTTTTGTCTTTGAATTTCGAGGACGAAATTATTTTAAGGAGGGTAGACTTGTCACTACCACATTTTCTAGGAAAGGATATTTTAGTAATTTTATAATTAATTAAATATTGTGCTTGATAAATAATTATTTGTTGTATTATTTAATTGTTGTTAGATATTATTTATTTATTTTGGACTTATGTTAGTGGACCTAACTAGTTTAGTATAGACTAATGGACCAACATGTATTAATTGTTAGATTTGAGCACATTTAGAAAGCCCATTGATTAGGAGGATGATTAATTTAATTAAACCATTAGACTAGAAGCTTCCCTCCTTAATTATTTCTTCATGAGAGGCCCCAAGGGGTATATTAGAAATTTCATAGTAGCTTGAGGAAGGGGAAAGGGGGGCCGGCCTATATTTAAAGATGGAGGAATTTCTCTCTCCTCTTTTCATTTGCAAACTAGATCTAGAATTTCCCTCAACCAAAATTTCTTCATTCCCACTTCATTTTCCTACCAAATTTTATCCTAATTTCTTCCCAAATCACTATTGAAGACTAGTGGAGCAAGGATCTAGAAGGAGAAAGCAAGGATCTACAAAGAGGAGCAAGGATCTACAAGTTGGAGGCCAATTTCATCATATTTAGAGGTTTTATTGAAAATCTATCTCCCAATAGGTACAATTCAGTTTCCCCCCTTAATTTAGGTTCTAAATATGAGATTTAACCATGAGAAATCAACACATATCCATAGGCTACCCATAGGATTTGGTTTTGTGTTCATAGGAGACCTATTGAGAAAGTTATGGTACTTTTTGGATCAATTTTGGAGAAATTTTGATATTGACATTTGTTGTGTGTGTCAATTGGTCCTATAGATTAATTTGGCATGTGCCTGTGTGTTTGGGGCTAGTGCCATATCCACAATTGGGTACGTATAGGTCGTATCCCAATAATTTGGTGATACATGTTGATTTGGGTATTTTTCCTCCGACATGGGGCTTTGAGCATGTCACATTTTGACACGGACACGTAGATTTGTATTTGACTCTTCATATTATTCATAAATAATATATTAGACTTGCTCGTATCCTTCGGGGTACGTTTGGATGTGAGGTAGACTCGTGTCGCAAGTGTATCCTAGATCTAGTGGGATACGAGTGTGATACGCTCCATAAGGTTGTGCATTTATATCTAGATTTAATTCTCTTTTGTTCTTGATCATGGTGATGTGTAATTATATATATGTATATATATATTATCGTGTTTATATATTTATGTATGCATATGGCATTGATCTATGTATCCATTATATCTATGTGTATATATTTTTTATGTAACTATTCTTCTACATGTGTAAGATCTATTTAATATGGTTGTTGTATATATATATTGTAGTATATATATATATATGTATATGTTAGGTGTAGGTGTATATATATATATGTTGTATATGTATATATATATATATATTGTGTATGAGTTATATATATATATGATACCATATATGTGTATGTTATGTTACTATGTATTATTATGTACATATATATGTATGTGGAAGAGTATATGTGTTTACATACATACTGGTATTATATATAGTTATATATAGTTATATATAGTTTTATATATATATATATATATATATTTATATATATAATATTATTTGTTATATATATTATATATATATATATATTGTGTTATATATATATATATATAATAGAGGAGAGCAGGGAGCTTTGGCGACGGTTCAGCGTCACCAAATAGCAGCAGCAGCAACAACAACAACAGAGGAAATAGCGACAGCAGTCGTAGTAGCAATAGTACCATCAGTAGCAGTAGCGACGGCTATAGCAGCAACAACGACGCAGTAGCGAGGGTTTTGGCGACAGCAACAGGAGTTTGTCGCAGAAAATAATAGAGTATCAACGATATCAGTAGCTTCAGTGACAGTACGCAGGACCTTTAAAGATAGTTTTGTGGTTTATTAGATTTTTGTGTATTTAATTATATTAGATATATATATGTATATAAATGGTATTAATATATATGTAGATACATTCCTAATTGTTAATTGTGTTTTAGTATACTATAATTATAATATTTAGTTCTTAGCATATAATATTTATGGGTAGTTAGTATAAACAAGGTTTTGGATATTACCTTGAAAAGCCAAGGTAAGTATCAAGGTATTTGGGGATACCCAAGGTATTCGGTTTGGGTTTCAATATTATGGGTTAGTGTTGTGATACCAAGTTGGTTCGAAACCAAGACATCCATTTAATGTTTATAATTAGAATTATATATAATTAATAATTGTTTGATATGTATATGTGATATTTTACCTATTGTTTTTATGTATCCTGAGATACGGTATACTAGTATCCTAAGATGTAGTTTATGACCTAGACTCTAGTGTTTGAAACCAATATCTTTGAGTTAGACTTGTGCAACCTAGAAATAGATAGTGTGACATAATTGACCATAGTTTGACCATAGTTGACCATAGTTTGACTATAGTTGACTATAGTTGACTTAGAGTTGACCTAGTTTGGATTTTGACTTAGAATTGACTAGTTGACCTAGAAGTTGACTAGTTTAACTTATTTTATTTCCGAAACCTTGTATTGATGTTATATTCCATATCTAAGTCTTCGAGGCACCTTATCAGACATCTATGAGACTGTTCATTGGACTTCAGACGAGTATATTCTTTGATAGTTTCTCATTTATGATATCCTCTATGTTTATTGTATCTAGTATAAATAACCTTGTTCTCTTGATATGATGGTTACACGGATTGGTATATCCGGATCTCGTCATGAGATGTTATTTCTTGGTATATGGTATATCTTGTGCAAGCCTTATTTTATTGATTATCTTGTACATGTACAGACACTCATTCTCGGGAAGACTATCTATCTTCTTGGGGAATCTTGTGCCATAGCGTACCATGGTTGAATCTATTATACCAGTCGAGGGTGGAGAGTATTTTAATATAGATATGTGATTATACCCTCCTTGTATCAAGCCAGGCCATAAATCTTGTATCATGTTCCCAAGCCGATCATATGTTAAAGCTAGTACTCACACACTTAGTCATTAGTATTCTTGTTCATTGACATATTATTCATTATTGTATTTATTCCAATATTTCTTTATTGTATATCTCTTGTATCTATTGTGCATCTTATATATTCATATCTATTTACTGTTACATAGTTTTTATTATTGATTAGAACTGCTGTTAGAGATATTCTCTGCTCTATTCTTGACTGGATAACTTTTCCCAGATGACACTGAGGACTGGTACCCTACACAGTATGGACCTCAGGTATTATGGGTTTAGAGTCAAAGACCCTGGCTCAGGAGGGACTTATCCCAACTGAGACAAATGACCCATGTTTAGTAGCTTCTTAGTATTCTTGTACTAGATTTGTCTCAAGCTTATTTTGTTAGTATTCTTTCAGACTCATTGATATATTATTTTAGACTCATGAGTTATTTGTGACTATTCTATTCTTTTATCTGATTCGTGCTCATTTCTATCTTAGATCTGTGATTGAGTATATTGTTATTATTGTTGGTTCATTATATTGATAGATAGATTACCCAGACAGCGTTCTACCGCCTATTCTGCGGCGTAGGCTGGTCGTTGTTCCTGACTTGCATCCCTACCTCGGGTGCGGGTCGTGACACATTTTTAGTGGTGGCCCATGCAGGTCCTTCAAGGTCGCAATTAGTGCGATTCGTAGTGGTGCTCTTAAATAAGTACTATTACGAGCCCATGTGTTGATATTGTTGATATTGTTGATGTTGTTGAGGTTGTAACTGATACTGTGTAAACAAGTATTGGTTGGTTGTGCATTGATATGTGCATGAAGGGGGGGGGGCAAGAAGGCAGCAGTGCACAAGTGCACTACTTTGTGAGTAAGGGCTCCGGGAAGAGGGTGTTTGCAGTAAGGGAAACTGATACCATGTATCAGTTGGGGTGATATAGGGTGTTCTCTGGTGAGGTATTAGGACTTGCGTGTAGGTTATGAGGAAGATGTGCCAAGATGTACTAATACCAAGGGCAAATTCATATAGGGAGTTATTATAAGATAATAGGTTATTAAAGTTGGGTTAGATGGTACCTAGTAGTAGTAGGTATATGTTAGAGGGCTAAGATTTTAAGTTCCACAAGAGATACAGTTTAGGTAATGTGGATACAGGTTGAAGGGGATAATTAATAGTAATAAGGTATCATATATATATATATATATATATATATATATATATATATATATATATATATATATATATATATATATATATATATATATGATAGTATCTAGCTAAGGTATGAGTTAGTACTCTAGGGTGAGTTTGTATAGTTAAGATAGTATCCTAATACCAGTACATAGGAATTATATATATACTAGTACTACTTAGTATAACCAATATTAGCTGATATTAGCTAAGCATTGTCTAGTATACCTTAGTATGGACCTAGAAGTGGGCTAGAAACATCACACAAGTTAGTTAACCATGTATATCATCTCATATCACTCAATGACACTTATATTTCATTTCTAGGTCTTTGTAACTATATTTTGGACATCAATCTTCACACCTTGCTCAGGACCACATGTGAGTACATTCTCTGACAGTTTTTATTATTTTGATGATCACTATGATTCTAGTTCTGTAGTGTTATACTTGATTACTGACACAGTGGATTCACGGGCTAGTAGCATTGATACCTATCATGAGGAGTCGTGATTGGATCCATCGTACTAGCCGGGGATGGGAAAGTATTAGTCAATTATGTGATCATAGCCTACTTACTTGTGCATAGCTCACCCTAACCACATGAGAGTGTAGCCTGATCTAATTACTTGTGCCTAGCTCTCCATATATGATTGGCCTGATCCCCTTACATGTACTTGTGTATAGTCAATCATACTTGATTGACCTAGTCTCCTTACTAGTACTTGTGCATAGCCAATCATATATAATAGAGCCTGAGCATGTCCCAAGCCGATTACATAATAACTAATATTTAAAGGTGTAAATCCCATAACCCAAAAATTAGTTATTTTAATTTAATATAATATTTAGAATTTTATTTTATTAATTTGGATTAAGTAAATAAAAGTAACCTTTAAAAATATTTTTCGTAGCTTTAATTTTTAGGAGCACAACATTAGCCATTATCTCCAAACAAATTTTATGTGCATGATCTAGATGAGCCCACCTTCATTTATGATTATCATGCCCCACTCAACCACATCTCTTTTTTCTCTATTTTTAATATAAAATATTCGGGTCAAAAATTTAATTTCTAGCACCTACAGTGTAACCGTTGACCATTCCAATTTAAATTGGAGACCCAATTTTGACCAATTCTTTTGACCTAATGCATGATCATGATCTAAACTAAGTCTAAAACACACATGATACATGTTTCCCACTCAATTGAACCTCTATGTGCTACATACCCCCAATAGTCACAAATGACCCATTTTTTAGTCAATAGGTACAACCTAGTCGAACTAAACCATAACGACCCGAACCTAACCCAACTAAAAGTAGTGGGGCTTAACTTAGGTTGACTAAGATATGTTTTACCATCCATATTATACATTATTTCAGTTTTGGACAACCATGGGTTGATTAAGTCATTAAGGTGGAATGTGAATAGGGAGGAGGTTATAATTTATAATATTTTCTTTACCCCATTGGTAAATCCTAATCATCAAAGCCTTAAACCCCACTTAATATCTCTTCCCCTCATTTCTCCAGCCATCATTCACCTCTACAACTCTTTCCCTCCCCACTAGAACAAAAGTTGTAACCACAAACTCTTTTCCTCCCCACTAGGCTGTTCATAACACCCCTCTCTTCACCTCTCCAATTCAAAACATCTGAAGAAAATTTATTTCTAACCCTCTTATAAATAATTTCTCTTCACAAACCATTTTCTAAATCCTTATCCATCTCCCTCCATACCTCCATCTATCCAACCCAACCTAGGCTGGATCCGAATTCAGCTAGATTCCACCAATCCGACCATATCTCCCTCAAAAGTAAGTATATTTTTCTCAAATTTAGTATGATTATTGATCTCCCTGTTCTTAAGACTTTCTCTTCATAAATCATCCATTAAAACTCACTCTAACTTCCTCACAAAAAACCCTCCATCAGAGATGTCCAGGCTGAATCTGAATTTAGCCTAACCACTTCTCAGGCTACTCCACCACCTCCACAGCCTCCAACCCACCAACAAAGAACCCAAATCTAATTCCCCTACCTCTTATTAATAATTTTACTTTATAACTCAGTACCTAAATTATCCCACAACTCCCCCAAACACCCTCTACAAACCAAAGATACCCTGTTGAACCCGCCAGCAATAACACCACTTCAACACCTTGTTGCCATCCCTTCTAGCACCAAAACCCCTTCAAAAACTACCCTATCCTAATCCTCTACCTCTCCCCTAATCTCTATAAGCCCCACAGCACTTGGAAAAATATTTTTAAGCCCCGGACAGCAGCTACTAGCCGAAATGTCCAAATCTTGATAGATTTATGCAAGCAGTGCACAATTTTTTTTTTCCCATTTTACTTTGGTAAAAGCTCAAACTCTATCTACTCAACCCAATATACATTTACTTTATATCCCTATTTAATTTACCAACTTTTTATTCATATTTTACGTGATATTACACCAAGAACACTTACTACTTCTCATTTCTAGACTTGAATGTTATGTATGCACTTGTTGTCCTATTCACTTTGCTATGATCTAAAATGCAAGCAACCACTTACAAAATATGATTTTTACTCTAATTGTCACTAAATTCTAGAATATATAAGTTATGTTTAGGGTGTTATATATAAATAAATGTATGGTTTAGACATGATTAAATATTGTGCAACTAGTAATGCACTTTGCCTAGGTTTTGTGCTAGCTAGTTTTATTGTTTATAAACACTATGTTAGAATTAAGAAGATGCCATGCTAGGGTTTTGCACTATTTGTAGTAGTTTTTGCACACATGTTTCATGATAAATGCAATATAGTAATGATGTATATGCCATAATCTTATTATAAATTTAGATTTGACTTGTCTATGTATACTAGACATTTTGTAGTACAAAGAGGGATGTATATAGTTGGATGAATGTATATACTTGAGGAATAGAGTTTGTGATTGTTTGTGATGACCTTAACTGTTGACACAAAGTGGTCACAGTCAACCTGATTCTGATAATCGTCAAATATTAGATCTAAAATACAAATAAAGCAGATTCTCGATGCAAAGTATATCAACTCCGTTAGTACTGAAGCAAGACTATGCACCAGCTAAAAGATTTGTTTATCAAGTTGGTTCCATATTCAAATATAATCTTTTATTTATTTGAGTCTAGGATTGATATAAGCTAAGTAGCACTGGCAAATTAAAGTACCTATACCCAGATACCTAGTCCACTCAAATAAACCAACGAACCTATCCACCAAATCAGGCCACATTCATTAACAAAGTCTACCATAATTTAAAATCGAACTCGGGCCAAATTCATGCCGAACTTGGACCGAACTCATTTATCCCTTTGGTATTAAATCAGCACAGTAATAATATCCCTAATTTTCTGGCCCAACGTTTAGAAATTTGAATTGAACCCCATCCGAATTCTGGCCGAATTATGTTTGCCAACACACTATAAATATGATTGGATTTCTATATTCCTACTCACTCAACCATTCTTAATCCTTTTATCCTATTATGAAAACATCTGAGCTTTAACTTTTCTATCTCCAAGAGCAACTCCCTAGCCTTCCTAGTGCCAAGTGCGATATCGGTCTAGAAGTCTACAGAGTTGTAAAGAGCTTGGCTCTATCAGTTTCTCTTTCTCTCTCTAGCTATGAAGTTGCGAGACTTTGGATCAAACCTCATGGTGTAAAGAAGTGGCAAGCCTTCAGATCAAAGCTTGTGATTCACTATTGGTGATTATAGTGGATAAAATACTGAGTTTGAGTTCTCTGGACTGGACTAGTCCTTTCAGAGGGAAACTAGTATACATCTTGGTGTTTACGTTTGCTTTCTCTCACTCTACTATATATATATAAGTATATTCATAACACTGCTAGTAGTATCACTTATACATAAGATATATTCTAACTGCTAGTAGTTGATCACCATTGCATGCCATAGAATTATTTTTTAATAGGTAATTTAATTCCGCTGCATACATAAAATCTATTCACCCCTCTCTAGAGTTGTCATATACGGTCCTACAATTGGTATCAGAGCAGGTGCTCTTTATATAGGAACTATTGCTCATACTAATTCCTCCTACAATTGGTATCAAAGCTAGTACTCTTTATATAGGAACTAATGCTCATACCAATTGCTCCTACAATTGGTATCATAGCAAGTTCTCTTGATTATCGGATTAACATCCAAAGAGTATAACACATTGCAACAACACGACCACTCTTTGCCATCAATGGTGAAAGCCAACTCCTTAATAAGCCACCTGCTTTTAATAGCCCTAACTATTTATTCTGGAAAATACACATGAGTACTTTTCTAAAATCTCTTGGCTTTAACTTATGGACTTAAGTTACTAATGGTTACAAAAGAATTGACAAAGAAGATGATGAATATCCGTAGATGAAAAAAAAGCAGCAAGCGATGATGCAAAGGAAATGTACATGCTCTATTGTACTCTAGTAGAAGACAAATTCAACTTATCTCCAAGTGCAAAACATTACATGAGATATGAAAAATGCTGGAAGCAACTTATGGAAACAACAAAGAAAATGAAGAAGAACCTCATAATGTTGTAAGCTTGTATAGAATGAAGAAGCTGCAAGTACAAAGAAAGATGCAGACATTCAATGCAACAATTATGGCAGCAACTCAAAGGAAGAAGATGTTGCAAGCTTATACCCAAGTAAAGGTCTAGCAACCAATGCAAGCATCCAATACGAGAATGACAAAAACCTTCAACATACGGCAGACTTTTGTTTAATGGTAAGTGAGATGAATGATGACTCACTAGCAGAAGATATTTCGTATGATGAATTGTCTGATACTTTTAATGATTTATTTGAAGACTTTAATAAGCTTAGAAATAACTATAAGCAAGCTCGAAAAGATATCAAATCTTATCAGCTTAAGAATGATCAACTTATTTTCTTAAGGAAGCAAAAAACTCCTCTTCTGATGAATCAATTAAAATCTTTAAACTTAAGCTTAGCTTACAAGAAGCTCTTGACTGCTTTGATGAAAGCAATCAAGAAAATGCTAAACTTAAGGTGGACCTAAAACAGAAAAATGAGAAGTACTCTAATGCCTCACTTAAATTAAGGATCTTTCTGCTAAATATGATGAATTACTTGTTAGCTCTAAAAAGTTAGAGAACAGACTGGGTAAATAAGTTATAAAACCTATAATCCAATCTAGCACTAGACATACACGATACTTGTCCAAACAAAAGGACACAAGAAACTCACATAAGAGAGACAAGATGATTGGTAAATCACATAATCACGTCTTTATCTACACCAGATCAAAGAAAAATAGTCACATGACATATAATGCTCATACACTTGGTTTTAACCCAAACAACACTATTACATGTCACTACTGTGGATTGAAAGGATACTACTCACATTTTTGCAAAGCACGAAGATTAGTGAATATGAATATGTTTATCTAGGTTCCAAAAAACTAATCGCTATGGATCCAAATCCTGGATACCAAAGTCTTGTTCTAATCATATAGGTGGAACGATTTGCGGCAAGACATAATATCAAAGAAAAAAGTTGGTGATTGCAAAAGCCAAAAATGGACATTCTCATGGCAATTGCACTAACAAAAAAAATGACTATTAAGTCATTATGGTAACATAAATTTTTATATTTATAGTATTATATTATACTAATTCAATTTATTGAAATACCGTAGTATAATTGCTCTTAACTGTGTACGAAGAATGTTTTGTTAAATGACTCTTCAATATTATTCTCTAAAGGTATAGAAATTATTGTTAATAGCCAAAATGGTCCTTCTGTCAACAAGGTATAAACAGCCTTAAGTGATACGGTACTTAATAGTCTTCAGACCACCGCTAGTTGGGAACCGACCCCTACAACTAATTAATAATAACAAAATACCTCACTGAGTAATGATATACAAAGAGCTATTTACAAATATTTTCTAAATACAATTATCGTTCATTCAGTAATTGACTACAATTACAACTTCTTTTAATAACTTGTCTAAAAATAAATTACTGATAATACAACCTGTCTTAATTATAGACCTCATATATCTATACTAGTATTATGATGAGATCACTTGTACGTTTTTCATAAAACTTTTATAGCATACTTCAAATCATAATTTTTTAAAATCCTGAGCATATCATAACTTGGAAAGAGTTCAGTCCGAACTCGGTACGAACTCGGTTCAAGTGTTTTTATATAGCAACAGTGTAAACACCCAGATTTTTCAAAAATTAAATATAAATTTTTGGGAATTTCTTGCTATTTTTAAATAATTAAAATAAATGTTCTTCAAAGGATTACAATTTTTAAGTATTAAAATAAATATTAAAATAATAAGAAAATAAAATTATTGAGTGTAAAATAATTAATTAGTCATAGTGTAATTTTTCTAGAATTTATTGGACCCAAAAACTATTTTTTAAATACCTAAAAATAATGTTTTTAAATAAACCAAACTAAATCGGTTTAACCCATCCTGAACCGAACTGAACCAAATCCTGAACCAACCCAACCCAAACAACCCTAGCGGGTCAGATTCGGATCTGAACCCGACCCGACCCTTAAACTACTACTACAGTAGCCAACCTACGTCCCCGCATCCCTCCGACTTCCTGTAACCGTCGGTTCCCCAGCCCCCGACGCCTCGCCTCCCCGCCGCTCTGCCTCCCAACTGTACATCTCCCCGATTGGATGCCCCTACCCCTTCACCTTCCCCCAACACCCGCCGACGACCAACCCTATAAAAACCCCCACCGTTGAACCCTCTCCGCCATCACCACTTTATCCACCATCGCCTCTCCGCGAGCCCGACTCCGGCCAACCACCGAACCACCGTCCTCCGACCGACGAACTCCCCGCATTGGCCCCGAGGCCCCGACGAACACCCATCACCACTGCCACCACCATTAGCCACCCGCCGTCAACGTGCGCCGCGCTGCCGCGTATATGCGAAGAATAGTCGTTTTCGACCCCTGTTCAGGTAAGAATTTCTCTCTCCTTGCTACGTTATTTTTTGAACGGTCTATTGTGACACGTTCGCTGCTTGACCCTCTCGAACCCTGTGCAATTCATTTGGGGTATCGTGTCCTGTGTCGGTCGCAAATCACGACGCAAAAAAGGAAAATTTACCCCTATTTCTGAAAATCAATATTTGGTCCCAAACTCACAAGTTCACGACTATATTACGTACAACCTGTTTAATAATTTCAAAATTTACTTGAATAACTAATTAGATATTATAACCGAGTTTCAAACCCTGTATTTAGTTTGATTTAATGTGTTATGGATTGTATTTTATTCGAGGGTGAAATCGACCAAAAACTTGGTCTTTAAACAACCCTGAATTTTCCCGGAACTGGGTTCGTTCCGCTAAACGAGATGACTTGGTCATGTGCGAATTTTATTAAAAGGTGCGCACTGTCAATACGGATGTATAGAATTTCGTGGAAGTTGATTTGGATGTGCGTGCATACCGGAATCAACGCGTATCCGTCGACAACGTCCCGTATCGGCCCTGTTCTGAAACTCGTTGTAACTCTTTGTGTGCTTATCGATTCACAAGGAAACTTGCGTCATCAGATTCATAGCGTTATGCTGGTTCTGTGACCCAAGTTTGGTTCGATTCTGAGAACATTGAAAAAATCCCGTATCGTGGGCCGCACGGCTCCACTTGACGGGCAATTTCGTGATCGGCTCATCGAAATCCAGTTCTGCACATTCTATTGGGTTAATATCGTCGTTCTGGACTTGTAAATACTAAGTTTGATAAATTTGAAGGAGTTTGTCTCTGGCATATTTTTTGGTGCGAAGTAGGCCACAAGTGGATCCCGTTTGACCTAAACTGTCAATTTTGCCCCTGTATCCAAATTGGACTTATGGATAGGCAATTCTAGCTATTTTATATCTTCTAAGAATGATGGTAATGTCTATTTTAGCATCCGGAGGAGTACCTGAAGATCCCGCCATTACAGAAGCAACTGTTGGAAAACAAACCCCAGGCAAGTATACCTTGCCAATCTTGCAGTACTTGCTACATAATATTCTCTTGATTTATTTATATGATGTATCTATTCAACCTTGGACCGTGTGACATTGCTTAGCGTCTGAATAAGATTCGGGTGTCAACGCCGTACGCGGAGTTGAGTAACGTCACCTAGAGTTTGATATCGCGATCCTATACATTTGCATGCTTGCTTTATCAAGTACGTCATACCATAGGACACTTGACACTATTCATGTGACAGAATCTTCTTGGTCATTTATGGTGATTCTGTATAGGCTACAGGAATCGTGACATAGACTTTATATATATGTATAGCTATCATATGACTTGTTGCATTAGATATGATCTTGTGAGTTATGGATATGAGACATGAGATTACATTGGGTGGGAAGAGTCTTACCATACTAAAGGTAGATTATGTTATGTATATTTTACATTACTGGAGGTGTCTTAGACTCTGACAAGAGCTTTGGCACATTTACTGGCCCTTCGAGAATAAATGCTGCTATGGGTTTTCCCGACACAGAGCCTATAGTAGTTTCAGTCTGAGTTTGATTAATGCTCTCATTTGTATATCACGTAGATGGTTACATAGTTTGCCTTATTGATACATTTTATATACTGCATTTATTGGCTTGAGTTATTCTTGTACCTTGTTATGTCCCCTGAGGACCTGAAATCCGGATTATGTCCCCAGGTTTAGTAGAGGAAATCTACCCCGAGGTATACGGGACAGGAGCAGACCCTGGAGCTGAACCAATACCAGAGGATGAGGTGATACCCGAGGATTTCTTCTGAGTATCTGCTTTATATATACTCTGTCGTTTCTGTTGTTAGACTCTTATTCCTGTTTACTGAACTACTGTATCAAACTCATTATCGGGTTGTTCCCAGAGACTTTTATTGAGACTTGTTGATTATTATTTTATCTTGATTATTCTGATATTGATTATATTTATCTTCTGTGGATGAGATTAGTATCGTAGACCTTTATTATTATTTTACAGCTTAAGTACACTCTAATGGATCCGTTAAATTGGGTTTACCCATTGGAGGGTGCTGCTGGCCATTGCCACGGGTCTAGTCCCTCGATATTTTGGGACTGGGACGTGACAAGCAACAACCCTCGAATTTAATCATATAACTTCCTCTTCCCAATCCTTCTTCTCCAAACCGAGAACAACCTCCTTCTTCCTAAACCCTAGTTTGGTGCAATCCTACCACAAAGGCTTTATCTCTCCAAAACATGGGATCTAAGGCTCTTCATGTAATTCTCCTTCATCTCCTTCTATTTCTTAAAGGTACATCCTTCACATTCATAATCCCTAATTTTATGGCTTCTAAATTTGGGAAAAAGAAGAGAAAAGCAAATAAAGCTTCCTCTTCCCAACCCTCAAGTGATGATGTTCTATATTCCCTATTTTCTCCCAATATTCTAAACCCCAGTGAATATGACTTCATTTTCACTTTTCTTGATGCCTCAAATTTATGGTTCAATAACTTTATGCAAAGGAATATTTGCAAGGGCAATCCTATCAATTTTACTATTTTTTATGCCCAAAAACCAAAGCTTATAGAATTCCATCTTCATCCCCTAGTCAAAACTTGAAAACCCATTTATTTGAACGCCATTCTCATATTTTATTGCAATCTCTATCATGATCAATTGTCTATTTCTTCAAGAGTGGGTGGGATTAACATTGAATTTGACGATACAACTTTGGGTGAAATCCTTGAAATTCCAAATGAGGTAGTTGCCCTTGTTGAGATCGATAAACTCAATCTCAGAGATGACATCACTCTTAATTATTTTAGGGACATACTTTGTGCCCCTTATCCTTGTCCTGACGGGAAGTTTCGTGCTCGTTATTTCAACCAATACTTTTACGAACTTCACCGTATAATTTACTCTACTATCATTCCCAAGCAAACCTCTAAAGATGATGTTACCTATAGGGAGATGTTTGCTTTATATTACTTCTATATATCCACTCTATTTAGTCCATGATTAGGCAGATGATTGACGGTTGTAAACACAAATATCAACTTTCTTATGCCATATATCTACTACTCATCTTTGAGCACTTCCATATTCCTATGGAAAAACCCACTTATCTATCTGAGCCAACTTATCTTACCAAACCCAGCAGGAATCATCCTACCTCTCTCGCTTCTAATAAGGATGACTCATCTGGATCTAATTTTGATGCACCAGCTGATCCAGCTCCAACTCTAACTCCTTTAGCTCCAACTTCTACTCCATCATCCTCTGCACAGCCTGCTATCTTGGACTCGATCCAAGAGATGTTTTGTGAGCAGTTCTGGTTGCAAAATAAGATGATAGCTGCTCAACACCAGGAGTAGAACACTATGATTATCACTCGGCTTTACGACCAGTCTTATCGCACCATTATCCAAGCCTACACATTGGCCAACTCCATAGCAGATCTTCATTATCACCTAGCCCAGCATTCTAATTCATCTCACCAAGTGGTTCGTGATCCTTCCCGCCCAGGCTACAAGATCAATGATACATTTGTTCAGCAGTACTTCGACCCTACCGGAGCATATTTTGATGATCACCCGCCTGCTGATACTGCTGATGATGATTTGTGATAGTTTCTTTTTGCTATGTGGACTTTTATTCAGTATACTAGAAACATTTGCTTAAAACTTCTAAAAACTTTTATGCTCTCTTGGTTATTTGAATCTAGATATTCGCTAGTCTTGATACTTGTTTTGCTTAAACAATGCATGATATATGGGGTTTATATGTCTTTTTTTCTAGATATTCTCTGGTTTATGTCTTTTTTCTCTTAAGTTGTCATAATCACTCATTACGGGGGAGTTTTATTTTCTCCTTTGATATATTGACAAAAGGGGAGAAATGATAAAATAATAACTGTGGTTGATGACATATATAAATTGGAAACTATGATATATTTATATCTGTATCCATGATATACATGTACCTAATTTTGCTATAAAGAAATGACAAGTTACAGGTCATTCAAGTGCAATCGTTCAAAGGAAAGATCTACTTACGTGGGAGCTTTTCTTGTTTTTAAACAAAAAGTTCTACGTACGAGAGATCTTCTACTACGTTTCAAATATTTGCACCAAAGGCTACATCAGACTCACCTATATGTATTTTGGCACAGTTTGTCAATTATCATAACGGGAGAGATTGTTGACACAAAGAGGTCACAGTCAACCTGATTATGATAATCGTCAAACATTAGATCTAAAATACAAGTAAAGTAGATTCTCGATGCAAAGTATATCAATACCGTCAGTACTAAAGCCAGACTCTGCACCAACTAAAAGATTTGTTTATCAAGTTTGGTTCCATATTCAAATATAATTTTTTATTTATTTGAGTCTAGGATTGATGTAAGCTGAGTCGTACTGGCGAATCAAAGTACCTATACCCAGATACCTAGTCCACTCAAATAAACCAATGAACCTATCTACCAAATCAGGCCACATTCATTAATAAATTCTACCATACTTTAAAATCGAACTCGGGCCAAATTTATACCGAACTCGGACCGAACTCGATTACCCCTTTGGTATAAAATCAACACATTAATAATATCCCTGATTTCCTGGCCTAGCGTTCAAAAATTTGAATTAAACCCCATCTAAATTATGGTCGAATTCTGTTTGCCAACACACTATAAATAGGATTGGATTTCTACATTCTTACTCACTCAACTATTCTTAATCCTTTTATCCTATTATGAGCAAACATTTGAGTTTTAACTTTTCTATCTCCAAGATCAACTCCCTAGCCTTCCTAGTGCCAAGTTCGGTCTCTGTCTAGAAGTCTACAGAGTTATAAAGAGCTTGGCTCCATCAGTTTCTTTCTCTCTATAGCTGTGAAGTTGCTAGACTTTGGATCAAACCTCATGGTGTAATAAGGTGGTAAGCCATCGGATCAAAGCTTTTGATTCACTATTGGTGATTATAGTGGATAAAACTCCAAGCTTGAGTTCTTGGGACTAGACTAGTCCTCTCAGAGGATAACCAATACACATCTTGGTGTTTGCGTTTGCTTTCTCCTACTCTACTACATATATATAAGTATATTCATAACACTGCTAGTAGTATCACTTATATATGAGATATATTCTAACTGCTAGTAGTTGATCACCATTGCATGCCATAAAATTATTTTTTAACAGGTGATTTTATTCCGCTACAAACATAAACTCTATTCACTCCCCTCTAGAGTTGACATACACGGTCCTACACTAACTTAACCTATTGTTAATGCTCATATGTTCATGTTTTAATAGACAAAATAAACCCTAGGTTAGTTGACATTGTTTGACACTTAGTGAATAGCAAGGTTGATGATATATTGTATATGGAAACCTAGTGATAGAATACCTAGTACCTATATGAACCTTAGTTATAACCATGTTTATGTTATATGAGAAGTTGTACATTTAGAGGACTTGATGGTTATATGTGACTAGAAGGCTTGATGTTTACACACTTTCTTGGTCCTTGAGTAGTGAACCATAGCCAACCTACTTAGTTAGAACCCCTAATTAATTTAGACTCTAAATAACTGATGGCATTGTGTTAGTTTTACCCTTGATTAATTTAGACCCGAATTGTCTAGTGATTAATGATGTAGAGTAGTTGTACTCTTGTGCATGCTTAGTAAATCATGTCATAGTAACTAATGTAATATTACTATGTATATAGGCACTTGGGATTGTTCAGACTTGGATGCTGGAGCAAGTTCTTTCCATTGTAGCTTGGAATTCCAGGCAAGATACCTTGCCTCTTTGTTGTACTGTCTAATTTTAGTTATTACCATTATATGATTCTGCTTTGAATAATTATGGAATAATTGTGCGCATCTAAGTATGACTCGGTACAGTCGACAAATGTGTCGATGAGTAGATAATACATTAACCTAGACTTAGTGACATACCAAAGATTTGGGAAGGTATTATATTATTTCTATAGGACCCTGACACTTCTTATTCATGACACATTTATGTTTGTGCGTGTTATTGTATCTGACTGGCTGTCGGTACATTCGACATGTATGTCAGTACCGTACATAGTTTTTGGCATTATAATATTTGACTGGCATTGTAGTTATGTGATGTTCACGTTATGTATACGGCTTGGACATATGCATTGGGAAGAGAGGACAACTAGTAGGCGTATGTGACACACAATATCGATAATTGTAGTGTCTATGGATCTACAGAGATTGATGGTAACCCTTTATTAGATTCCACTTCCGAAGGGAAGATAGGCTTATATATAGATATATTCAAATTACCAACGTTCTTTGGAGCATTATGGTATTTATTTAGTAGAAGCCGTGTTCGACGGGATGTTATGGCAGTCATCTATGGCTACACCTACCCATACGTACCAAAGTTGTCCTCAACTTGCATTCACTTAGATGGTTAGGTTACCCTATTTATTTGCACCTTATTACATTCGGCTTGTACCATTTGTATCTTGTTATGTTCCAATGAGGACTTGGTCTATTGCCAGGTTAGCTGAGTTGGATACATAGATTTTTTGCTGGATGGTTCATGAGTGCTTATTTCCTTACAAGTATTATCCTTCCATGTATATATTTATGCTTCGTTATGTCATTTGTATTTGCTTAGTTTTTCTAGACTCATGCAATTTACTTTGAGTCTATTCGAAAAGTATGATTATTAGGCTGTAGACTAGTAGACATATTTACCTTTCTTTTATTCCAGTCAAAAGGATTGAGATGTAGATAGTTGATAAAAATGGATACTTAGCTTGAACACTTGACTGTGGACAACGTAAGTGCACTTCGTCGGGTCCATTAAATTGGAAAGCCCTATAGAGTTATACCAGCTGGCCATTATCACGTGTCTGGTCCCGCATATTTTGGGTCTGGGGTGTAACACAAGGCACTTAGCTAGTATTTCTATTTCTCTATTCCAGTTTACACCTACTTATATAGCCATTTCTTGTTTATTTACAGTTCATTATTGTTTGTGATATGATTATCTGTGTACCAGTTTTCTTATTATTCCAGCATTATTTTTATCTTATATTTTTATTACTTACAGTTTTATAGTCTTTATAAATTTAAATGGAACTTTTGTTAGTTTATGTGCTTTTCTCCAATCCTGACTGGATAATATTTTTCAGAGGATCTCGAGAAATTTTGTCCACATACTATGGACTGGGAGTAGATGAGGGTTACATCCAGGAACTTCAGGAGGATCCTGCTCCAATAGAGGATAAATTAGAAGTGACTTAGTTCCTAACATTCATTTTGTATTTTGGATTATTACACTTTGAGATATTTTGAGTTGTACTATGCTAAGACTTATATGGTTATTGAGTTATCTAGACTCTTAGACTTATTGTTATTGTTTTAGATATTAATTCTAAACTTAAGTTGGGACTTCTTTTATATCATTTTATATCTTTATCGAGTCATTCATATTTCTATATATTATATTATGATTGAGTATTAGTATTACATTATATTTAATTCATCTTATCCTCCTTATGGAGTTGAGATCATTGACATGTTATATATTCTTGTGATATGTGATAGATAGAATTGTGACCTAGACAGTGTTCTACCGTCGATGTTGCGACGTAAGCTGGACGTACCCACGTACTCGAGCCCTTATTTCGGGTGCGGGTCGTGACACATTTTTATGGTGGCCCATGTAGGTCTAGGTCGCATCTAGTACGATATCGTAGTAGGGCTCAAACTTGGAGTACTACTATTAGCCTGCTATAGTATATAGGATATAGGATATAGGATATAGGATGAGAGTATACTCAATCATAACTAGGATACTTCTAACTATTAATTTTGCTATTCTTAACATTCTGAATATTTTCTTTCTTTAATATTACTATCATTCTTTGACGATATCGTATCTTGTGCCTTATTGATTTTTTTTTGTTTCAATCTGTCTTCAGGATGCCACCAAAGACCAAATCACAGAGATCAGGATCCGCAGCGTCTGAGAGGTATGCCACCTCTCGACCTGCCACCCGGGCAGCTGAAGTTGCTCCTTCTTTTCCCCTGTTCACATACGAGTTTTGGTAGCTTTCGAGGCTCCTCCTCCCTTACCTATCCAGAGGGCTGCCCTAGCGGTCGCGGAGGACCATCCCCCACCACCCCAGTTTTCTTTTTCTAGAGGTGTGCCTGCTGACAGGGCATATATTTTTGCTTTGATTTAGGGCATGATAGATTCCCATAGGGTGTCAGCGGAGGCCTAACATATTCAGGCTAAGGCACAGAGGATGCGAAAGAGGCACATCTAGCTCATACTGAGCTGATGTTAGAGATCATGGCGAATGCTTACCAGGTGGCCTTATAGGAAGTGGAGAGAGTTGTCCAGCAGCATCCTGGTCAGCTGCAGCAGCAGAGGCCCGGTACTATAATGGACTTCAAGAGGATGGCACCTTGGGAGTTCAAGGGTATCGAAGGGATACTCTACGCTGATGACTGGTTAGAGGATATAAAGAGGAACCTGCGAATGGCCCAGATCCCAGAGAGCTTACAGATTGATGCGATCAACATTCAGATGTTTGATATTGCACTCACTTGGTATCGCACGGAGCCCAACCTTACTGCACGAGGACTTACTTGGAGGCTTTTAAAGAGCTTTTAAAGAAACAGTTCTTCTCCGACGTGACCCTAGGATCTTTGGAGAGTCAGTTTCATGACTTAGTCCAGGGGAACATGTCGGTTAATGAGTACACCCAGAGTTCTGCCGTTTGAGCCATTTTGCAAAATCTATGATTCGGGACCCAGGAGATCGAGCCTGAAAGTTCAGGAAGGGGCTGATAAGAGAGATCAAGTCGTACACTTTTGGTTGGCAAACCTGATCAAAAGAAAATATCTTTGTTAAACTTCCTTCTGGTCTGTGACTCCTTCCCCTTCTTCTTCCTACATATGGTCTAGCATTCTTTGCAGCAGAGATTACCTTTATGGCAATGTCGTTTGGTCAGTCGGTGATGGATCTCGAATCAACATATAGCATGATCCATGTTTCCTCTTTGCAAGAATTTAAAGTGTTTGGATATCTTTTCTCAAACACGGGGGAAACATTCAATTGGAAGGAAAATCTCATTCATATTCTATTTCCTCCTTTATAAGCAGCAACAATTTTGAAATTTCCTTTATCTGCCAATTGCACAAATGATCAGTTAATAAGGAAACACACTAGAGATGGGGACTTAACTACCAAATTAGCATATCTGGTCATCCATGCCAAAACATCTGGTGAACATATGATCAATAATGGCTATGAATTCAAGGAATGAAGGAAACTTTGGCCTCTTAATAATATATGCCCAAGGTTGTTGTTATTTGCTTGGAGGGCAATCACTAATTCCTTCCCTACCAATGATAACACTTATCGACATATCCGACAAATAGAGGCTACATGCCCCTATGCAAGGTAAATACTAAAATACTTGATCATCTTATTCTTTATTATCATATTACAAGTTCTTCTTGGTTAGGGAAACCATCGGTCACAAAACGCATCCAGGCCCATACCATAGTAGCTTCATTCAGTGTTGATCTACTAAAGGAAGGAGATTGTTACAAAGTGACCCAATGCTTCTATCAAATATGGTTCATATGGAAGTCTAGGAATAAAGCAATCTTCGAGCGTCAACCTATCAATATCAGACGTATCCTCAAAGAATCCTCTACCTTACATCTCAAGTATGAGGCATGCAATACTGGAGCTATCAATTCCAGCACCCCTTCTGCCAGATCTCAACAAATGGTATCTTGGAATCCACCTGGAGTAAACAAATGGAAGATCAACTTCGATGGATCATACTTGGACAGCAAGATGGCTGCAGTAGCCATTCTACGAGATGAGGATGGACAGTTTAAGGGTGCACTTTCAAAAAATTAAGAAGGAGGTACTCCCCTTGAAGCAGAAGCTTTGGGCATCCGATTAGCCATGGACCTGTGAAACAGGAAAAAACTTAGTCAAGTCACTATCGAAGGCGACTGCAAACCATTGGTTGATTCGATCAACTCTCCAGGGACAACAACTCTGTCTTACACGCCACATA
The DNA here is from genome assembly GCA_036927795.1 of Iris macrosiphon. NCBI lineage: Eukaryota > Viridiplantae > Streptophyta > Magnoliopsida > Asparagales > Iridaceae > Iris > Iris macrosiphon. Next base: position 92,349,767 of record JAYESA010000019.1, on the reverse strand, counting down.
ATTGAAGATGCGAGAAAATCTTCAAAATCTGCAAAAAATATATCCTTATTTTATGTCCACAAGATTGCCAACCAATGTGCATATTACCTGGCTTCCAATGCTCTTCTTCATTATCAATCAAACTTCATGTTCTTACATGAAGACATTATGTTTTGTATATCAAAGCATGTTCTACGAGACATGCCTTCTTGTATCTCCATGAACCAATAATAAAGTTTCTTTAAAAAAAATTGTAAGAGAATTGATAGATGAATATAGATTTATGATAGAATATGGGAAGGACATACATGTCCTTGCCTGATGCCAGGATGCATGGTTCGGCTGTGCAGGAAATAGGGCATTGTAGGCTTAGGTAGTGTATAGCTATATATTTATCTCTATCATAGATAGGTGAGTCGTTTAATATATGGACATGTGAATATTTATGTGACTTAACAACATATTTACATGTACATATATGGTATCAATTAGTATAGTTATATAATAAGTTTTGGAACCATTAGTAATAAATTAAGTCAAAATCAAATAATTAATTTCTAAATTATTCTCTAGATACTTTGGGCTCCTTGGACTCGGTTTCGTACCAGACTTCCATACTCAACTTTCGGATCCAGACAAGTATACCTTGCCACTATGTCATATTTTATTTTGAATTCCAGTTCCTGCTCTGCTACTTTTTATTATTTTATTTTATCTTCACATCCGAGCATGACTTTAGGTGCAACCAACGGTATGCGTTGGTTAGTTAATTTTGCAACCTAGGCATTTATGAGTCATTCCTTACTGCACTAGTGATACACCGATATCCCGAAGGACTCCAACACTTACTTGGACACAGAGAGATATTACAGAGATATTGAACATGTACCCCCGTACTTGACTGTTCATCAGTAAGATCTGGACGTGTGATGACTTAGTACATACTAGATACTTTTAATCATGATATATACAAGACTTCACATCAGGGATTGAACATGGCGAGGACTGTTCTAGATTCATTGGGTGGGAAGGGCAGTTACTAGACGTAGGGGATGTTATTGGTATATTGATATTGACAGTGAGGTGACTCTAACGAGCGCTACTGATAGAGGATCTCATGTTCGAAAAGCCCCAAAAGGACGAACGATGTTCTCATTGTATTTGCACTTAGTTGCTAGAACACCCCCTAGACTCTATACTATATTTCATATTCACTTGTATCTTTTGTATCTTGTTACGTCTCTCTGAGGACCTGATTCATTTCCAGGATTCGTTGAGCCAGAGTACGAGCAGGTACACGTGCCGGTCCTTACGTTATTTAAGAAGGCGAGGAGGCGTACTCAAGAGACTTTGTCTGATCTTGGTATGATACCATCTTGGTTGTGGACTTCTACTTGAGTTCGTTGTTATCTATCTTACTTGTAGCACTTTACTTCAGCATATTTATTTAGTGGATTTATCTCCACCAACTCTAGGCTTATTTGGTTCTATATGACATATTCTGAGCACTTGACTTTATCATATTCAGACTAGTATATTTTTCTATGGATGAGATTTAGTATGCATGTGACTATGTTATTATTTAGCTATAGCGATATACATACTTAGGAATTTCATTAAATTGGAATTCTCAAATACGTATTTGGTTGGCGATTGTCGCGTAGCCTAGTCCCTTATATTTTAGGCCTAGGGTGTGACATTGATACACTTACTTGGTGCTATACGGATTACATGTCCTGTTTGTGCACCGAGGTGCCACTTGATCCTATGCGTCATGTGATGTTATATGATTTCGACTTCTCCAACACGAAAATTGTAGTTGGTCAGTAACCATAGCGTGGTTAGAATAATAACTAAATGTTGCATTACACTGGGGTGAATCTGAATTGGTCCATTGGGCAACAATATGTATTCATACCTAGCGTACCAGTATTATGTACAACATCCAGGAGATGAGATCATGTGACCACAACATGAGATTTTCATGCACAGTAGGGTTAACTAGGCAACTAATACTACAAAAAATATGTATTTAGCAGCTAAAATGTTTAGCAACGAATAATTGTCATTGCTGGACCCGTTGTTTAAAGTGCGTCACCTAAAGTATCGGAAACAAAATTCTGAAGTTGTTGCTGAATCATTACCTTTTAGCAACACAACTTCTTTTTCATTGCTGCTTTCGTAGACAATTTTCACTGCTAAAAGTAGAAGTCTTTAGCAACGCATGTTTATCGTTGTTATATACTACATTTAGCAACAATATTAATCAGTTGCCAAAAATTCTAGAATTCATAGTAATATTTGGTAACAATTCATTGTCGTTGCTAAAGAAAACTAAATAATTTTTTTTTTGCAAAAGGAAAAAAAATTATTGTTATATGTTGTATATAGCGACGATTTTAATGCCTTGCCATAAATCCTAAAATTCACCATAATATTTGGTAACGACTTTTATCGTTGCTAGATAATTTATTTATTCATTGCCCTTATCATTTACGTACACAATAGTTTTGTATAAATTAACAAACAACAAAAAAAGTCATAAAACTTTAATTGTTTTACCATCACATTCATCACCAAATTAGAAAACATTATAACATAACTAAATGAATCTTAGAATACATAAAGATCTCAAACATCTTTATAAGTACCTTGCTCCAAAAAGAAATTTACTTTGATAAGGTATTGTATTTGTACGCATCTTGCTCTTAGATGCTATCTACACTACTAGAACATGGTCTTATGCTCATATGACCAGCTATAATATTTCCAGGAACGGCCGTTTCTAGCATGCCAGCTGGTTCGTCACATGAAGAAGAATTTTCCTTCTAAATCTCTGCTTCTGGTAAATGGATGGACTCTCCATAGACAATACAAATGTGATATTAAGTAGGCATTGGTAATACCAAACTGGAGATCTGAAGACAGACCAGCTTTATCCAACTCAGGACAAGTATTATCATTCTTTTGAGAGGGACACAATACAAAAAGGCGCTTGGACAATCCTGCATAATTAAATGGATGCCACTTAGAAAACTGCATATCCAGAATATAATTTGTTAAACAACCAAGAATTATAAACACTGAAACGTATAATACTGCTTGTCATCATTATAAGTATCTTCTTCCTTAAAAAAAGTCCATATGTTGTCCCTTAAATTCTTAATTAAAATATCCCCCCTTCCCTGCCACCTCCTTCTATTCGAAAAACATTAGGGTATGCCCCTCAGTTTGGGGGCAAGGTCTTCTCTTTCTCATAGCTATATATATCTAAGAATTTGGCATGATTATAATAGACAGCTGAGGCGTTGACACTTAGTAAAAAAAACTTGTCAATTCTTTTGTGAAGTATTTTGTATTCTGTATCTAAACCCATAATGGAGAAGGCTTAGATGATGATAAGTAGATATAATAGACATCATATTAAGATTCCAGTTTACTTTTATGTTTTCGATCACTCTCAAAAAATTAGGATCACCGGGTTAAAACTAAACACCATATGTAGGCTCAGTAAATATCATATCGTCGACCTGGTTCAACCCGACCAAACAAGTGAGAATGGAGAAAAAGATGGGTACACACTGGAAGCAGGGTCAAAAAATGTATGACTTTTATATCAATTGTATTAAGATGAATGTGACAAACACTTGTAAGGAGATAAGAATTAGATATTCAGTCCAATAAATCATCAACATTTTAAACCATCTATATATGAACGACAAAACTTTTGGATAATATTTGGATGTGTAACACACATACTATTTTTCTTATATTTTATAGATTGACATGAGAACTATCATGTGGTGAGAAAAATCTTCATTGAACCATCACCAAGAATATTCATAAGGATAGTTGTTTGAACCATAAAACATGGTTTGTATATAAGATGGAATGACAAAAAAATAAAATCTTATGTAACCTGCACCAATCTATGTACCATACTTTAAAGACAAGTTCTTTAATTTCTAACTAAGTTTGTAAGCAATTTAAAAACTTCTAACAAAGTTAGAAATAGAAAAGTATGGAATGAGAACAGTGGGTCTATGACTTATTCACCAACCATTCACTTATGTTAAAATGGAGTAAGAAAGTTGATTACAGTGAGCTTGATGATCAAGACCAAGCAAAATGGCATTACTTAGAACTGATGAGTGAGAGCAATAGGATTACCTGCTCAATCACTGGTTAAATATCCTTAAGACAACAGGTTGACAACCCCCCAACCATAAGTAACTTCTCTTCTCTCCTGGGCATTTTGTTTAATGTAACGCAGTGCCTAAAATAAGAAATGTATGTTGAACAATGAATAAAATAAAATTTAGCTGAAAATCAAATTCCCACCATGTCTAGTAGGGATGACAGTCATCACATCAAGGGTATGACATTTACAATTATAAAGTGGGCAATCTTTGAGGAGCACTGCAACCTAAAAGATAGCAAAACATCAAACTTGAATCAGAAAAATGTTCCTATTTACTTAAGAAGAAAATTTTGCCTGACTGCAAAGAGGGAAGTATTGGGAACGAAAGTAAGAAAATCGTTCAACAAATCCGAGAGTACCTGTGAGAGAACCGAGCAAAACGCACAAACCAAAAATGCCAAACGCAAATCGCATATACAGAGATTTTTGACGTAGAAAACACTTGCGAGAAAAACCACGGAACGATCGGAGTGCAACCCTGAAAAGCCTCCACTAATGGAATAAGAAATACTCTGACTCCTTTCAAACTTCTCACCGATCCATACAGATCACCACAGCTCTTTTGGAACAGAAAAAGATTATAACCACGAAGAAGAAAGACAACGAGAAATACCCGAAACTGATCTCCTTCTTCGAAACGGCCTACAATCCTTCTTTCTACTCTCCAATGTTGCAATAGCACTCTTGCCTCCTTTTCTCTCCTTGTTGCTATATATTTTTATTTTTTTGAGAGAGATATATTTTAGGGCCAGGAGACACTTATATATAGCCTCAAACCCACAACTAGCATTCCTATTATCGATAGGAATATCCAATCCAAATCCAAATCCATTGACATATTCCTATTATATGTAGGAATATCCAATCCAAATCCATTGAGATACTCCTATTATATTTAGGAATATCCAATCCAAATAAATTGAGGTATTTCTATTATATGTAGAAATACTCAATCATACTCCGGGGTATTTTTATATAGGTTGGGAACCCCACCCACTCCAACAAATATCCTCCTTCACAACTATGTGGAGGGAATAGTCATCCCGACGATCCGCCTGCAGTACTCAAACTTTTCTCTTGGTAGAACCTTTGTCAACATATCTGCTCCGTTGTCATATGTATGAACCTTCTCAAGCGCCGCTTCCTTCTTGTCAAGCACATCCCCTATCCAATGATACCGGATATCAATGTGCTCGGACCAGCTATGAAATGTCTGGTTCTTCACAAGGTGAATAATACTCTGACTATTGCAAGGCAAATGATACTACTCCTGCTTTAGCCCAATTTCCTGCAGCAGCTTCTTCATCCACAGCAACTCCTTGCAAGCCTCCGTTGTCGAAATATATTCTGCCTCTGTCGTCGATATGGCAACACACTTCTGTAAACGCGACTGCCATGATACTGCTCCACCAACAAAAAATATCACATAATCCGAAGTCGTTCGTCTCGTCTCTACATCTCCAACCATATCAACGTCGGTATATCCAACAAACTTTGGCTTGTCACCACCAAATAAAAGTCTCCAATCGGTAGTACGCTAAAGATATCGTAGAATCCACTTGACCCCACTAAATGTACCCTTCCAAGATTGTAAGTATACCTGCTAACTGTGCCGACTGCGTGAGCAATGTCTGGTCTCGTACATACCATAACATACATAAGACTCCCCATGGTTGAGGAATATTGAACTCGCTCCATATCTTTCTTTTCGTCCTCGGTAGATGGACACTACTCCTCAGTGAACTTAAAGTGAGCTGCAAGGAGGTTGCTCACTTTCTTTGACCCGTCCATCCTGAAACGCTGAAGTACCTGGTGAATGTACTTCTTTTGGGACAAGTGTAGCAGCTTGGACTCTCTCTCGGCTGATCTCCATCCAAAGAATAGTCTTCGCTGCACCCAAATACTACATAGAGAAGGTCGCGCCCAGTTGGTGCTTCAACTCTGCTGTTATGCTAGCATTCTGATCCACCAACAGCATGTCATCAACATAAAGCAACAAAATAATGAAATCATCCTCGGTGAAGTACCTCACAAAAACACAATGATCCGACGTCGTCCGTCCAGAGCCTTGCTCCCCCATAAATGACTCGAACTTCCTATACCACTACCTCGGAGCTTCTTTCAGACCATACAAGCTCTTTCTCAACCGGCAGACCAAATATGACTTGCCCTTCTCACAGAATCCCTCTGGTTGCTCCATGTACAACTCTTTCTCAAGATCACCGTGGAGGAATACCATCTTCACGTCTATTTGCTCGACCTCCAAGTCGAAATTGGCTGCCAATGCTAGCACCACCCGTATATATGACTGCTTGACCATTAGCGAAAAGATCTCATCATAATCTTTGCCTTTCCGCTGACCGTAGCCTTTAACTACCAGCCTCGCTTTGTATCGAGGGCAAGTAGCATCATCTGTCTGCTTCATTCTAAACACCAATAGATACTTCAAAGCCTTCTTTTTCTTCGACAACCACACCAGATCATAAGTAGAGTTGGCCTCCAAGGAACTCATCTTCTCCTGTATGACCACTATCCACTCCTGCTTGTGTTCGTCTTCTATAGCCTTTGTAAAATATTTGGGTTCTCCCCCGTCAGTCAGTAGCACATACTCACCCGGTGAGTATTTCGTAGATGGTTGACGCTGTCTATCGCTCCTCCTCAACGGAACCACTGGTGCTGGCTGTATATCTACAGTCTCATCCTCTCTAGAAACTGCCTCCTCGGTATGCACATCCTTCTGAGGGTCACCCTGGCCACCATCAGCAAGCTGGTGATCAAGGTTGGGAGCAACTCCATGTACTGGCTCCCCCATAACTGGATCCTCTATGATGTCCTCTGAAAACTACTTAAAGCGAAATGACTCTAACTCAGGCAATTTCTCAGCCTCAGAAGGCATATCAGAATCCTGAGTGTTGGTTATGGTCTGATCCTCAACGAATATCACATCCCTGCTTCTGTAGAGCTTTATTCCTACTGGATTGTAGAGTCTATAGCCAAACTCATCCCGACCTTAGCCGACAAAGACACACCACCTCTTCTTTAGCTCTAGTTTAGATCTCTCGTCCTTTGGTACATTCATGAAGGCCTTACAACCAAACACTCGCAGGTGATTGTATGACGGCTCTTTGCCGTACCATACTTTGTCAGGCACATCACCCTTTAAATGAGCACTAAGAGATAAATTAATAACATAAGCAGCTGTGAAAAGTTTCTCACTCCAAAAGCTGTTTGGCAAGTTTGCTTTTGACAGCAAATACCGTACCCTCCCTGTAGAAGCATGAAAATTATGCTGGATAGCTATACGCAGCATGATTGATGCTGGGCAACGTAAAAAGATGACCTCAGAGCCATTAGCGTGCAAACAGAGCTTTTCCGCTGAGAACAGCGTAAAATATAAGCTCAAGGACTATCCGCGTAATAAGTATGTCCAGGCTGCTTCAGCGTAAAAAGGGTGCTACATCGCCTTTATGGCGTAAAAACTCATCCGCTTTAAATGCAGCATTGAAGCGTACGAGGAACGCTTCGTATTCTCCGAAATGAACCTGTCAAAGTATGCAGTGAACCTGACGTCTGACTCCTGACAAAGAGTACTGCACGACTACCCAGACGACGGCTATAATGATGGTGCGACACAGCGACCCAGACTGTCATTTAGTGCCATTTCCTTGGCGTAAACCGCTTTTACACATACAAAGTAATACGCTGCCTAGTTTTACACAGGCAGACATGAGCTTCTTACGCTCTGCAGAAGACAGACAGGCTGCCACGTCAAAAGCTGCTCTTCGTACAGGGCTCGAGGCACGTCTCTGCATTTAATGCGCAGAAGGGTGACAGAGCCTCGAGGTATGTCTCTGCATTTAATGAATGATGGCAGACTTTCGGGACACGCCTCTATATTTAATGCACGGAATGATGGAAAATCTTCGAGACACGTCTCTGGAATACGCTGCCTAGTTTTACACAGGCAGACGCGAGCTTCTTACGCTCCGCAGAAGATAGACAGGCTGCCACGTCAAAAGCTGCTCTTCGTATAGGGCTCGAGGCACGTCTCTGCATTTAATACCCGAAATGATGGCAGATCTTCGAGATACGCCTCAACGTTTAATGCGCAGGATGGTGGCAGATCTTTGCATTTAATGCAAGAGATTTAATTATATCTCCAAAAGCCGTAATTTCGGCTAAGATGTCCACATCATCACTTTGGCACATTACGCCATCTGGCTATGGGAGCACGCTGTACGCTATCTCCTTGGAATACGCCAACTCGGGCCACATTTGCATTAGTGCGTATCAAAGCTATTCGGTCCAGAATTCGCTCAAGGCCTCGGTCAGGGGAGGAGGATCAGCTATCTTCTATGCCTACTCGGCTTCTATGCCTACTCGGCTTCTACGCCTACTCAGCTTCTATGCCTACTCGGCTTCTACGCCTGCTCGGCTTCTATGCTTACTCGGCTTCTATTCCTACTCGGCTTCTATGTCTGCTTGGCCTCTATGCTGGTTTGATAACTCTTTGGCTTCTACGCCATGGTGACAGTTATTGGCTTCTACGCCAACCTTTTCTACGCAAGGCACTACCCACGTGGCTTTTTTGCCGTGATCTTCACAGCAGTTATACGCGTTATCTCTTAACGATACGCATCACACGCTTATTCAAAGGATCATTTATACATGGATAATGGTTATTGTAACCGTTGCGTAAAAGGTGCTATGCTTTCCACCACCCGGTTTCTAAGCCGACTGAGTGGTCACTGTCACTAAAACCCTATAAATAGAGACCTCTCTCCACAGAGGTCCAAGGTCAAAAATTCCAGGGTGGAGAAAACTAAGGTCAAAGATTCCAAGATCAAAGGAGAAGGTCAAGGAACTAAGAGTCAAAGAGTCTTTGAGAGAGAAGAATCTAAAGCTCAGGCAAAGAGAAGTGATCGACGACTTTGGCATCGGGCATCCACTCTCTTCTGCAACCTCCGAAGCTGCTTTCTTCTTCCACGGCACTTCTTCACCATCGTGTGGTCCAAGGGACAAAGTGATCGATCGCAGATCAGACTCCTATAGCAATATTTATCCAGATTAAATAAATTGTACTCGACATCCTCGTATAGGATTAATTGTACAATCTTGTTTGTAAACCAAGGAAGAGCGGGTTTCGTATAAACCTTATTTCCATTTTCTTTCGTTTATTATCAAACACAAGATGGCGACTCTGCTGGGGACATCTTTCTCTTCTGATGAGGAAGCAATTGCTCAACACGATGCGGTATCCGTGGGATCCGTAAAGAAGATCCTGGTCGTCCAGTTCGACCAGTCTGCCTACGAAGATATGCTTCGAGTAGGAGGTAGCTCTCACTCTCTCTCTGTTCAAGACCACAGGAAGCTGCATAAGGTCTGGATGCCCAAGACATCCCCTACCATTTCTGTCGACTCTCTGACCTCTCCGACCGACCAGGTTGTAGCTGCACAACCTTCGTGCTCTGCGCGTAAAACTCAGTCTCCCGTCCCTGACGTGGTTGACAAAACTTTGGATAATGCCTCAGAGCTAGTCCAGAAGCCTACTTTGCGCTCTGCGCATAAAACTCAGTCTCCCGTCCCTGACGTGGTTAGCAAAACTTCGGACAATGCCTCAGCGCTAGTCCAGAAGCCTACTCCGTGCTCTGTGCGTAAAATTTAGTCTCCCGTCGATGACGTGGCAGACAGAAATTCTGACAATGCCTTAGCGCCAAATTAGAAATTCCAAACGTGCTTCGCACATAAAAATGCGTCTGCCCTCCGCCAAAAAGCAGATGATCCCTGCAATCTACGCAAGGGAAAGCAAGTGGCAGATTGCTCAACTTCTCGGCCTTTACGCCAGCAAGGGAAAAATCTGTCCGCCCTTCGGATTACACGAGGAGCTGATGACCGACTGAGGACCTCCTCAGGTTTATACCAGCCCGAATTACGCCAGGTGAAGTCCCTCAGCGTAAAGAAGGCTCACTTTACGGAAAGAAAAACTCCTCGAGGATTATCTGCTACTCAGATGGCCAACTTATTGTATACGGGTGGCATAGGGAAAACTATGGTTCCCAACATCCGTATGTCCACTGATGTGAACAGAAGGAACAAGCCATCTTCTTCTTCTGTAAATCCTCCTGACCTGCGTGTGTATCTGATCCAGAAATGCAAGGATAGGGGATCTTCCAGTATGTCTATTACGCCTCCTGGCGAGCACTATTGTAATAGCCATAGGATTGTAGTTAATTGTTGCTGTTCTGGAGCAAAACGGTCGGTTTTTGACCGGTTGAACATGGCTTCAAACATACCTAGAGGAAGATCGAACTGAAGACGTCATCCCTCTAGAGCTCTGAGCCGAAGGAGATTCAACAAGCTCCTTAGGAATACTGAAGCTGGGGTATTCCGGAACACCCGTTCGAGGTCACGACAACCGACTTTGTACTCTTCTGATTCCGATGCTGGGGGTCGCCAGTTTCTCGAATCAGATGCTGAAAGTATAAAGTCCACTTCTACAGAGACCTATACTAATCCTTCAATGACACCCAGGGAAATGGGAGTCTATGCCATTGGAGATGAAGGCGAGGAAGCTTCCCCGTCGGGGAGCACTGAGCAACGCATTATTGTACTGGAGACATCCCTGAAAGAGATGCAATCCATGATGGAGAACATACACCAGATGATGCTGACTCAACATACAGCTGCTATGGCTCAAGCATCGGTCCCTCCAACTCAGATACGTGTGGGGGTGGACTTACCACCATCCAACGCGATCCAGGAGCCTGCTCTAGATCAGGAGTCAATAGTTCCTCTGCTTCCTCACTCGGATAATGTATTACCTCCCGTTGGAGTCGTGATGCAATCGATTCCTCATCACTCTATGGTCCAGCTACTGGCGGAAGATCCGATGTAGGCAGTACGGGAGTTGAAAGCCCAATTTGACGCCTTGAAGCACAAAGATCAGCTCAAGAAATTGGGAATCAACCAGCCTTACCCAGCTATCTGGGAAGAGGTCCCTTTCCCTCCTAGATACAAACCACAGACTATGGCTTTGTTCGAGGGAAAAACATCACCGAGCCAGTACATGAACTACTTCAGTATGATGACGGTGTTATTACAAGGGAATGACGCCCTCCTCACTCGGGTGTTCAAGGGCTGTCTCTCGGGAGTGGCTTATCAGTGGTACCGTAGCCTGGCGGACAACTACATTACTTCCTTTGAAGACTTCAAGGCTTTATTCTTCACACGATTCTATGAGGGAGGGATGGACATGTCTATGTCCTCTCTCATCGAAGTGAAGCAGAAGGAAAAAGAGAACGTTCATACCTTCATCGAACGTTTTCGTCAAGCCACTTTGCAAATGCCTCCAGGAGTTCCAAACTCGGCATTGGTGGACATTTGCAGGAAGAACCTTCTTCCTGTGATCTCTGTGTTCACAGGACCATATCAGTTCCATGATTGGCCCTCGTTCATCATCTCAGCGGTAGCTGCTGAGGACAACAGTCAGAAGGCGCGCGATAATGGCATCATGATCTCGGCCTCTGATAAAGGCAAGAGGTCATCCTCCAACGTCGACCCTCCTCGTGGTACCAAGGGAAAAGAAGCTCTGGCGATCAACACGTCCAGGCAAAAGACTGTGGCAACCACACAGACAAAACCTGGGACTTCCAGGCCCATTGAAGTATACTCTTTTGACGACGACGATATTCTGAGCATATTCGAGTTTCTCGTCAACAGCAGCAAGATTACCCAGTCTTGCCCTGAACACCAGACGGACAGCAGGCCATAGCGTGTTACGGTAAATACGGTCCGCAGATGCAATGCCGGGTACCACCAGTCGGCGCAGCCATATGGAGAGGAAGCCAGGAAGTTGAGCTTCCTTGGACAGAGGCCTGCGACAATGCCTCAGATAACTGTAGGCCTTAGTAACTACAGCATATTTTCCTATCCCTTCATCGAGAATCTGATCTGAAGCCCCAGAGTCTTCCATAAGATCGTCGACTACCTGAGCACTAAGCACGCTCAGACAGTTCAGAGGCAGATCCTTGCCTTCCAAGACTTTCTCTGGCTTAGCAGCCCTAGCCCGGTGAAAGAAGAGGTAGGACGCCCATTTATTGGTATGAGCCAGATCAGAGGGCTCATCATAAATGGCGGTGCAAGCAAGGTAGTGGCACATCAGCTCCTGGTACACTACCACCACTCGAGGGTCTGAATCCCCCAGCTCCCAGTTTGTGGGAACATACTCTTCATATGGAGTATCCCCCATCGGTAGTCTCGAGATCTCTGCCATCTCGTGGAGGGCCAATCCCAACTCCCCTAGTGGAGTGGCGAAAGTCCCAGTGAGCGAGACGTATCGCTCCATCAAAGCCAGAAACAGGCTAGGGTTGAGAGGTAACCCAACACTGGTGGCCATCACAGCTGCGTACAGACCAATGCTCTTCAGCTCGGTCTGAAAATGCTTCAGGGCCTGTTTGTGGTATTAAATGAAAGAATGAAAATGTATTCAAGATGGGGTTTATATGAAATCCGCCTTCTTTGGTTTACAAACAAACTTGTACAATTTGATCCTATACGAGGATATAGGAGTACAATTTATTTAATCTGGATAAATATTGCTATAGGTATCTGATCTGCAGTCGATCACTTTAGCCCTTGGACCACACGATGTTGAAGAAGTACCGTAGAAGACAGGAAGCAGCTTCGAAGGTTGCAAAAGAGGGTGGACGTACGATACCAAAGTTGTTGATCCCTACTCTCTGCCTGAGCTCCGGATTCTCTCTCTCTCTCTCTCTCTCTCTCTTGACCTCTGGTTCGATCTTTCTTGGAAGTTTGACCTTGGATCTGATATTAGTTTCTTGACCAATTTTCTGACCTTTCCAATTTGTCGACCTTTTCCTCTGTTGATAGAGGTATCTATTTATAGAGTTTTAGTGACAGTGACCACTCCGTCGGTGTAGAAACCGAGGAGTAGAAAGTACAACACCCTTTTACACAACGGTTAAAGTAACCAATGCCTGCGTATAGATGATCCTTTGAATGAGCGTGTGACGCGGGTCCAACTAAGGGACAAAACGCGTATAATCGCTACGAAGATCACGGAGTAGAATTCACGTAGGTAGGTATCCATTGTGTAGAAGAGATTGGCATAGAAGCCAAATGTTTGTCACCATGACATAGAAGCCAAATAGTTATCAAACCGGCATAGAAGCCGAATAGGCGTAGAAGCCGAGTGGTCATAGAGGCCGAGCAGGCGTAGAAGCTGAGTGGTCATAGAGGCCGAGCAGGCGTAGAAGTCGAATGGGTGTTGAAGCCGAGCAGACGTAGAAGCCGAATGAGCACAAACGCTGGATGGGCGTAGAAGCCGCTGCGTACCGTGCCATAGTGCTGATGTGGACATCTTAGCCAAAATTATGGCTTTTAAAGATATAATCAAATCTCTTGCATTAAATGTCGAGATTTGCCACCATCCTGTGCATTAAATGTGGAGACATGTTTTTGAAGGTCTGCAACCCCTTCTGCGCATCAGTCGCAGAGATGTGCCTTAAGAAACTGTCACCGCTCTGTGCATCAAACGTAGAGACGTGCCTCGAACCCCGTACGGAGTGCAGCTTTTGATGTGGCAGGCGATTTGTCTACTGCAGAACGTAAAACAGCTCGTGTTTTGCCTGTGTAAAACAAGGCAGCGTATCCCTTCGTACTTGTAAAAGCAGTTTACGCAAAGGGGATGGCGGTATTTGACAGCCTGGGTCACAGTACTGTGCCATCATTATAGCCGTCGTTTGGGTAGTCGAGCCGTATCCCTTTGTCAGAAGTCCAGATGTCAGGTTCATTGCAGGCTCTGACAGGTTCATTGCAGGGTCTGACAGGTTCACTTCAGAGAATACGAAGCATCTCTTGTACATCTCAATGCTACGTTTGAAAGAGGATGAGTTTTATGCCCTGGAGGCGATGAAGCACCCTGTTTACGCTTAAGCAGCTTGGACGTACTGCCTTACGCGGATGGTCCTTCGAGCTTTCATATTTCACGCTGCATTTTTACCAGAAAGAGCTCTGTTGCACGTTTGATGGCTCTGAAGGCCTCCGCTTACGCTGCTCTGTACTAATATATCGCGTATAGTCATCCGGCGTATTTTTCATGCTTCTACAAGACCCCCTTCAAAGCTTTCAAATTCCTCGGAATTTGGAACGCTTTGAATGAAGCATGAACCGCTCCTCGTGACTCGAAACGTTTCTGAATGGAGCATTGAAACGGTCGATGCTGACTTTATGGCGGATTTATTAGGGACCGGTGTGACCCCTTTCGCCTATAAAAAGGTTGGGGGAGTTAACCCATTCTCCCCACATTTCTATCACCACGCAGAGATGATCGCTGGAGTTCGCCGGGTCGATCTGAGGAAGAAGGAGATCATGTTCTTCCAGCGTGTAAGGAGCCGAAAGAGACGGCGTCTTCGAGCAAGTGTCCACTGCAACGATAGATCATGGAAGGATATCTTAGCCTCTCTTGCTCGGGATAATCAGCAACTTTATATGGCTGTTCTTCCAGGAGAAGGGAAGGGTCGTATTAGACCACACGGCTTGCAAGCGGTGTATTTCCCCCTGAGACCTCCGCGTTAAGAGCAACAACTAGCTCTGACCTCGGGCATTGAGTTGGGTGGAATATATCAACTCAATCTGTCATGGCGCACAAAGCATGGGATCTGCATAATTTATGCCAGCCCCAACTCTGTATTCTCCCGCCGTTGATCATTGCTATGTCAGTCAGTTTGCTGTAACTGACTGACTACCGAAGAAGATGGATGAAGAATTATGCCCCTGCGAGAACCTGTCAGAACAGCTTCTGGGCAATCTTCAGACGATGATGAGGAAGCCCCCCTGTCGACGGAGTTCCCCTCAGATGTAATCATAAAAATAAAGAAAAACCCTTTGTAGACAGGATTTCCCTCATATGTAATCATGACTTTAATCTTTAATAAAAATTATCTTACTTCTTTATATGATCATCTTGCCATACGTTGCTGTAAAGTCTGAATATGTGTAGCTTCGACACGTCTGATTCTTTACGCCGACTCTGTTTAGAAAAAGTGCTAGGTCCTGTCCTTTATGCATAGCGAATAGTCCATAGAACGCTGTTTGAGCATTTCGAACATTTAGAACTGTCCTGCTGTTAGGACTGAGGAACCGTGCAGAGTTTCTACTTCTGATGAACAGAATTTTTTTTTCAGACTTCGTCTTCAAGAATGACTTCTCGAAAATCCCTTGGAACAGGGTCAAAAAATGGCTGTCAAACTGAGTTGCCATCTTGATAGACGAGATATTCAGACTGGAGTCTGGATGAACCTCCAATTGACCCGAGAAGAGTAATTTCTCAATGTTTGAACTCTGTATGCTTCGGGTACTTGGGATATATTGAGGCCAAGACAGAGTATCTTCTGTGTAAACTCCTGTAATCGACCGTCTTGAGAACTGTTCGGATATGCGAAAAGTAAGAGATCCGTAGTGTAGAAGAGCTAAAAATCCTGAGTTCGTAGCCTATTGAGCGTAGAAAGCCACCGAGCGTGAGATCGTAGATTCGAAGCTGCTGAGCATGAAGTCTTAGGTTTGTAGCCTCTCGAGCGTAAAAGCTACCGAGCACAAAGGCATCCGGGCGTAAAACCATAGACTGATAGCTTACGAGCGTAAAACCGTAGATCTGTTGCTGTCGAGCATAGAAAGCTCCTTAGCGTAGAACTGTAGATTTGTAGCCTATGAAAAAGGAAGAAATCTTCCGGGCGTAAAGTCGTGGATCCGTTGCCTCCGAGTGTGAACTAAACGCCACCGAGCGTGAGATCATTGATTTGGTATCTGCTGAGCGTAAAGTCGTAGGTTTGTGGCCTCTCGAGCATAAAAGCTACCGAGCACAAAGGCATCCGGGCATAAAACCATAGACTTATAGCTTACGAGCATGAAATCGTAGATCTGTTGCTGTCGAGCGTAGAAAGCTCTTTTAGCATAGGAACCGCTGACCTGCTTTCGCACGAAAAACTCTTCGAATTTGCTGACTGTCCGTCTTTCGAGAGTAGTGGGCTGACGTAGTACCCTATCATAACCAAATATTTAATTTGTGAGATTTGGTTGGGGTTTCGAGGAGCCCGTCTGAGGATTCGAGGAGTCAACCCGAACTCTATATATATCCCAAGCTTTTGAGAGAAAAACTTTTTATCCGTCTTATGCGAAAGAGAGCCTTCGATTGTTTGAGTTTTTTCCCTCGTTCTTTCTTCGAGCACTCCGAGTTTTCAGAGATGGCACCGAAACAAACCCCCTCCACCAAGGGAAAGAGTACAGGCTCTTCTTCTCGTTCTTCTGCCCCAGCGAAAGAGTCTTCGGTCGGGCAAGGTGAACTTCCTTCTGAGCGAAGCATCCTGCCGACGAGTAGCACACCCGACCTTAGAGGTATAGCCTTTGGGATGATAAAGAACGACGAAAAATCCTTCGCACACGTTGAACGCGACCGCGCTAGGTCGTCTCCTGTGCTGATAGCCTCTTTGAGGAAGATGACGCACGAAGACGTTTTCATATTTTACGCCCACATTTTTAATGTGCCAGCGTAAAAACTCCATGTTTTCGCAGTTATGAGCGTAAAAGCTCTGACTGCCGAAAATATGGTGTATACTATAAAATTTTAGTTTTACGCTTTGGATGGGACCTCCGGCATAATAACTAGAATTTTGGCAGTCTAGCGTAAAGCACGGACTGTATGCCGCCATTTACGCTTCAGGATGTGACTTCCGACGTAAAATGACCAAATTTTGTACAGTCTTGGCGTAAAGCACAGACTGTCGTTTCTTGGTCTTTATGTTGCAAGATTCGTAATGACGTATTTTCCTTGCACTTTCGCAGTTAACTTGTATGAGTCTCCACTGGCCGAGGTGATGGGATCCGCTGCCGGGATGCTGTACTCGAACTATCTGGAGGATCTGTCGCACGTGACATTTCCTATCTCCGGACCCCAGTATCCTGAAGGAAGGGAGATCTTGATATCGGCCCAGGGCGAGCGGACATTGCGGAACATGATTAACGGAGAGCCCTTGACCTACATAGACGGAGACCAGTACATCAAGCCGGCCTTTCTCTTTGGGGACATGATTGACAAACAGTCCCAGACGAAGCCCAAGAGAGAATCCTGGGTTTTCCTCGCCGAGAGTGTAGCCTTGTATTTGCCCACGATGCCGAGAGATTATCCCATCTCGACTTTCTTCTATGCCACACATCGCAGGAGGATGTCGTGGACGCTGACTCCTGATCTTCACGGCAAGCCGGGAAAGATATTTCATCTGAAAGGAGCCGACCAGGGGTCATTTGTTAGCCGCCCTTCTGGCGTCATGACGTTGTTCAGGGGACTGTGCCCGGGCAGCGTCCCGAGTGAAGACAGTTCAGTAATCCAGCCGGTCTAATTGCCGACTTTCTGCAATAACTTCATGGTGCGAGGGGGGTTATACCCCAAGGAGAATCCTCGGTGCAATGGGTGGATCACCCCAACAAACCTTCGATGGTCCTGCCTAGTTGGCTGGGCTTTGAAGCATTTTTGGAGAGAGCTGGAGGTCATTGGACTGTATGCTGCCGTGAGTGTGACGAGTGTTGGGTTGCCTCCCAACCCTAACCTATTTTTGGCACTGATGGAGCGATACATTTCGCTCAACGGGACCTTTGCCACTCCACTAGGGGAGATGGGGTTGGCCCTCCACGAAATGGCAGTGATCTCGAGACTGCAGATGGGGCATACCCCGTATGAAGAGTATATTCCCACCAACCGGGAGTTGGAGGACTCGGACCCTCTGGTTGTGGAGGTGTATCAGGAGCTGATGTGCCACTACTTCGCGTGCACTGCTTTTTATAATGAGCCTTCTGACTTGGCTCACACCACTAAGTGGATGTCCTACCTCTTCTTCCACCGGGCCAGTGCCATCAAGTCGGAGAAGGTTTTGGGGGGCAAGACTGGGCTTGCTCGCTGCTATGGTGTGCCGTATACAGGCTGGCCTGAGAGCCATGACTGACGGACAGCTCGTCGATGAAGCTCAACGTGATAGCTTTCCCCGGGTAGAGTTACCAGACCTGTACTTGATGGGATGGTTAATTCTCCATAACCCCCAGGAGATGTCTCCCGGCCCTGGTAGCAGCGCGGGAGGTAGTTTCTTGCTGAACTACAAAGACTCCCTCTGGAACGTGAACACAGTCTTAGACTGTCGGCTGGCGCTGAGCCTCGGTCATTGCTGGAAGCTCCTCTGCACCGTCCCCTCTGTACATCGCAATCAGTCGGGGATTAGGCTTGAGGATTTAGGTGGAGAAAAGACCAATCTTTCTTCGGAAGCTTTTAATCGGTTGGTCTGCATCAGACCCTCCCATCTGCTGTACAGAAGCAAAGATCATTGCTTCTTCGAGCCTTACTTGCCCAGTCGGTTCGCCAGACAGTTTGGGTACGATCAGCTGCACATGGGCAATGCCATCAGCAGCTTCAGGTCCAGGGGCAGACTCATTGAACGAGCCAGGGGATAGCGGTATTTTATCATGGGCTGCACGGGAGTAATCTTTATCGTGCCGGTCGTCACCCTCTCCACGGAGCTGCGTATCCTCCATTCGTACGCTCAGTTCTACGTGGCGATCAACACCTTCCATCGCAATTTTGACATTCGTGGAAGCTTTAGGGTGCCTTCTCCCAAGCCTGGGGGAAGAATCGAAGTCCCCTCGGTTTCATCTGACGAGGTTGAGGAGTCCGTCACTCCGGATGAGCCTCTGGTGTCGGTGCCGAGGTGCGAAGTGCCTCCGCCTACGGGGGCTTTGGCGGTCTCTGGGAAGCGAAGGGCTCCTGCTTTGAAGCAGACTTCCCCTCGCAAGAGGAAGAAGAAGATGGTTAATCGCCCTCTCCGGATTCCTGGCATCGAGGCTCCTAGAGAGGAACCTGCTGTCTCTCATGTTGGTGATGTCTCTTTGATTGGAGGTTCCCCGCCTTTCGGATAGGGACCCTCAGTTTTGGCTGGCAATGCCGGAGAACTCCTGCTTGAGGCTACCGTTGCTGCCACTGCCTCCGGTAGTGGAATGAAATCGCCCGCGTGGCCGAGGCAAATGGGAGAATCTTCCCCTAGACCAGCAACGGATGAAACTCCTGCCACGTCCGTGAGCATGACCAGCGAGGTTCCAGCTGATGAACCTCGATCGCGTCTCGGTGGAGGCTTGGTAAAGCTCCTGGCGATATCGGTTGGCCCACCCCCTTCTCCAGGTATGACATTTCGTATTGCGTCATTAAGGTGTGATATAGCTACATCGACTGAAGACGCGGCATATATACCGTTGGCTACGGGTAAAGGTCATCTTTATGTCTCCTCTTAGAAAGATTACAATCATATTGATATCAAATTTTTTGTCCTCTTCTTAGGGGATGGCGTCCACGGGGAGTATAGCGTTGACGTGCCTTCTGGCTCTGCTCGGGCTCCTGGCGATGATACAGAGACTTCGAGGAGGAAATACCTTCGGGTGCCAGCTCGCCCAGAGTAGTTTCGTCACCTCAAGAGGAGGACGAACCCGTCATCGTGACCTCGCCTCTTGCGAGTATGCAGATGACTTCGACCGTCGTTGTTGCACCTTCTTCGGTCGCACCACCCGTCGAGGCGGCGGCTGTGGCCACCTCGTCTGCAATCATTCCTGGAGGGGAACTCGCCAATATCGCGGCCACTCCTGGCGTCCAACCAGATCTGGTTATGCTGACCGAGCTGTATACCAGCCTCTTTTATACCAGTTTGAATACGCTGATATCAATGGTGTTGGCAAAGAATCTGGATTTTGAGCGTCTGAAGAAGGCTTCCAGTTTTCGATTGGGGCGGTCAGGGAGTTCAGCGATTCTGGGGTAGCTGACGCCCTGGAGGCGATGGTTAATGGGTTGGAGCAACCTATTAACGAATACTTGCAGCTGACTCGGGGCAGTTTTGAAGCTGAGGTCCAGGCCAGATATGACTTCATGACTGCACGGCTTACCAAACAACTGGAGAGCCTAGATAACCCCATCAAAGCACATAAGCTGGAGATGGATAAAAGGAAAGCTATCGTGGAGGAGGCTCTTGCTCTTCTGACGAAGTGCCAATTTGAGCACGAAAGGAACGTAGCGAGGGCTCGTAAGTTGAAGGAGAAACTCGCTCTGGCAGAGGAGTGGGCTTCTCAGTCGCTGGCAGGTCTAGACGTAGCGATTGGTCGACTGAGCACCGTGCGACGGGACCTGGAGCGTGCAGAAGCTGCCCGAACTGGCTCTCTTCGGGCAAGGGCCGAACTGTCCTTTACGAACAATCCTGAGGCACGGCTGGAACAGGCCCGCGTTGATGCCTTGGTTTCCAGGGATGAGAGGGTAGCTGCACTGGCGAAGCTGATTCGCGATCTGACTGCTCCCCCACAATGATGTACCATTTCTTCTTTTTGCTTCCCCAATGTAATTCTGCTCTTTTCGGGAATAAATAAAGCGAATCTTTTCTGACTTTGTGGACCCATCATTTCAGAATGTAAATGACAGGTTTTGGTGAGAGTGATATCAGAGGTAGTATGGACGTGATAGACTCTCGATAAACTTCTAGCAGGACATACCTATTCAGAGGTCATATTGACATGATAGAATATGACCTAACTATTTCATTTTGGAAATAGTTTGGTCAGACTTTGAGATTCTCGCTATATTCTACTTGAGCAGAGGAGGTCAAGCATAGTACCTCTTCAGGAATTTACCGTTGATAGGAGCCATTAACAGGTCTCCATTAGGCTGGGCTAACCTGTAAGCACCGTTCGAGAACGTTGTCTCGATCACATAAGGGCCTTCCCACTTGGGCTAAAATTTTCCTTTACTCGTGTGAGTAAGATTCATCGGCCTTCTTACGGCTAAAACTAGCTCACCGACTTTGAACACTCTTTCCATTACTTTATGATTGAAAGCTCTGGAAATGCGTGCTTGGTAGAGCGCGATGCGCTGTTGAGCTTGGAGGCATTTCTCGTCTAATCCTACTAGCTCCTGAACCCTTAATAGGTCATTCTTTTCTCGAGTCAGCTCATTAGTCACGGCTATCCTGAGCGACGGGATCTGGATTTCAATAGGAAGAACTACTTCGCTCCCATAGACCAGTGAAAATGGGGTACAACCTGTCGGTGTCCGTACCGTTGTGCGGTATGCCCAGAGACATTCGCCCAACTTCTTATTCCAGTCTGTTTTGTTTGAAGAGACGAACTTCTTCAAGAGTTTGATAATGGTTTTGTTGAAAGCTTCCACCAAACCATTAGCAGCTGGATAATATGCCGTAGAGGCAATATTATGTATTCGATTTTTATCGCAAAATCGATGAAACGCTTGGCTGATGAACTGAGGCCCATTGTCATGGATTATCCTTCGGGGAATCCCAAAGCGATAAATGACATGATGCTTGATGAAGCTGATTACGTCAGACACCTTTACCTCAGCAAGAGGGATCGCCTCTGCCCATTTGGAGAAGTAATCCGTGATGGCCAGTATGAACCGGTGATCTCTAGAAGAAGACGGGTAAAGAGGACCAATTATATCCATACTCCATGCTTCGAAAGGCCAGGATGCAACCGTAGGATGTAGATATTCAGACGGTTGATGTATGAAGTCTGCATGAACCTGACAGGCTCTGCATTGTGTTGTATAGTTGATCGCGTCTGTGATCATAGTGGGCCAGTAATAGCCCATTCTCCTGATACGATCCTGTAGCTTAGGACCGGGCTGATGCACTCCGCATACGCTGTCGTGAGCTTCCCGGATAATCTGCTGTGCTTCGTTGTCTAAGAGATATCTTAATAGCAGTCCATCGTAGGTCCGGCGATATAGGCATTATGAAGATGCATCGAAATAGAAGCGTAATGATCGTCTTTTGACGGATACTACTTCTTTGGGGTCCTCCGGCAAGATTCCGTATGCGACAAAATCTATGAAGGGACTTCTCCAGTCTCTTCTAGGAGGATCCGTGTTCACAGCGTAGCTGCTTTCTATGTGAAAGTTGTTCTTCACGCAGAATAAATCTCTGTTAAGAAGGATTACCGAATCCTGCCTTCTTATAGGAGTGGCTAAATTCGCAGCTAGACTGGCTAGGGCATCAGCTTTCAGATTCTGAGATCGAGGTACATGCTCTAGGAAGAACCCTTTGAATGTCATGGCTATCTCGACCGTTGCTTGGTGATAGGGGATGAGGTCTGGATTCCGGACTTCATATATTCCTCTGACTTGATTGACGATAAGCAGAGAATCACAGAAAGCTTCCAGGGACTTGACCCCCAGCTCTTTAGCGACTTGGAGCCCGATTAACAGAGCGTTGTATTTCGCCACATTGTTGGAGAATGGTTCGTTAAGAGAATATGCCCGGTAGATGACGAGTTTATCAGGAGTGACCAGGACGATTCCTACCCCTGAAACCACGTTTCCCTAGGGACCAGTCCTGGAGGCGCCGTCGAAGAACAGTTGCCATGTGTCACTTTCCATTGCGGAATTACATTCTGCAACTTCGTCGGGAATATCTTCGTATAATCTGGAGGCCTCCGGGATCGGATGAGCGGCTAGGAAGTCGGCCAGCGCTTGGCCTTTGATGGACTTCTGCGGGACGTATACCATGTCATATGGTGTTAACAACATCGCCCAAGTTGCGAGTCGGGAATTAAGAACACTTGGCTTGCTCATCAGTACTCGAAGAGGGTTGATCCTGGAGATGATATGAATAGTCTGGCTGGTGATATAGTGCCGCGTCTTCTGGATAGCAAATATCAGAGCAAAGCATTCTTTCTCCACTGGGTTGTACCGTTGTTCGGCTCCGACCATCATCCTGCTGAGGTAGTAGATAGCCTGTTTATGCCCCACATCGTTCTTCTGCGCGAGAAGAGCTCCTAGCGAATGATCCATCGCTCGAACGTACAGCAAGAATGGTCTTCCCATGATGGGAGGCACCAGAACTGGTGGACTGGTGAGGTAGCGTTTGATATCCCCGAATACTTGCTGACAAGTTTTGTCCCATACGAAGGATACACTTTTCTTCATGAGATACGAAAAGGGCTGACATCTTCCCGAGAGGTTGGATATGAACCTCCGGATATAAGCCAGACGAACTTGAAATCCCCAGAGTTCCCTCAGATTGCGGGGCGGTCGCATTTCTACGATGGCCTGGACTTTGTCAGGGTCCACCTGGATGCCTTTGGCGGTAATGACAAATCCCAGGAATTTGCCACTAGATACACCCAGGAAGTACTTCGTAGGGTTCATCTTGAGTTAATGTCGGCATTAGACATTGACATATCTTCCCATACGATCTCCCCGCGTTTGACTGTTAGGAGAACTGAAGTCCGTTTATGACTCTTGTTTTTGTGTTTCTGGATTAGATAATCCCGTAGGTCAGGAGAATTTACAGAAGAAGATGAAGGTTTGTTCCTTCTGTTCCCCTCAGTGGGTATGCGGAGATTGGGTACCGTAGTTTTTCCTATGCCACCTGTGTACAACAGGTTGGCCATCTGGGTGGCGGATAATCCCCGGGGAGGGTGCCTTCCTGCAACCTGAGCTTGCTTTACGTCGTGGGACTTCGCCTGGCATAATTTGGAGATTTGCTCAGACTGGCGTAAAGCTGAAGAGGTCCACCGTCGGCCGTCGGCTTCCCGCGTAATCCGGAGGTAGGCAGATTGCTTCTTCGCTGGCGTAACGGCCGAGGAGTTAAGTACTCTGCCGCTTGCTTCCCCTTGCGGAAATCACAGCGCTCATCTGGTTCCCCGTAGAGGTCAGATATTGTCTTGTGCATGGAGCGTGATTTGTACTTCCGACTTGGCGCTTAGGCATCATCAGAAGTTTGGTCTGTACCGCGCGTAGCGGGAGTCTGGTTTCCACGCGTATAGTACAGTGGATACTTCTGGGTTAGCGCTGAGGCTTTGCCCAAAGTTTCGTCTGTACCGTGCGTAGCGGGAGACTGGTTCTTACGCGTAGAGCGCAGTGGATACTTCTGGGTCAGCACTGAGGCTTTGCCCAAAGTTTCATCTGTACCGCGCGTAGCGGAAGACTAGTTTCTATGCGTAGAGAGCAGTGGATACTTCTAGGTCAGCGCTGAGGCTTTGCCGGAAGTTTCGTCTGTACCGCGCGCAGCGGGAGACTAAATTTTACGTGCAGGGCACGGAGGGAGCAATGCTACAACATCATTGGTCGAAGAGGTCGGAGAGTCCACAGGGTTGGTAGAGGATGTCTTGGGCATCCAGACCTTGTGCAGCTTCCTGTTGTCTTGGACGGAGAGGGGGTGAGAGCTGCCCCCGGTTCGAAGCATATCTTCGTAGGTAGACTGGTCGAATTGGACGACCAGTGTCTTCTTCATGGTTCCTATAGATACCGCATCGTGTTAAGCAATTGCTTCCTCATCAGAAGAGAAAGATGTCCCCAGCAGAGTCGCCATCTTGTTTGTGGTATTAAACGAAAGAATGAAAATGTATTCAAGATGGGGTTTATACGAAACCCGCCTTCTTTAGTTTACAACCAAACTTGTACAATTTGATCCTATACGAGGATATGGGAGTACAATTTATTTAATCTGGGAAAATATTGCTATAGGTGTCTGATCTGCAGTCGATCACTTTAGCCCTTGGACCACACGATGTTGAAGAAGTGCCATAGAAGACAGGAAGCAGCTTCGAAGGTTGCAAAAGAGGGTGGACGTACGATGCCAAAGTCGTCGATCCCTACTCTCTGCCTGAGCTCCAGATTCTCTCTCTCTCTCTCTCTCTCTCTTGACCTCTGGTTCGATCTTTCTTGGAAGTTCGACCTTGGATCTGATATTGGTTTCTTGACCAATTTTTTGACCTTTCCAATTTGTCGACCTTTTCCTCTTTTGATAGAGGTCTCTATTTATAGAGTTTTAGTGACAGTGACCACTCCGTCGGTGTAGAAACTGAGGAGTGGAAAGTATAACACCCTTTTATACAACGGTTAAAGTAACCAATGCCTGCGTATAGATGATCCTTTGAATGAGCGTGTGACGCGGGTCCAACTAAGGGACAAAACGCGTATAATCGCTACGAAGATCACGGCGTAGAAGCCACGAAGGTAGGTATCCATTGTGTAGAAGAGGTTGGCATAGAAGCCAAATGTCTGTCATCATGACATAGAAGCCAAATAGTTATCAAACCGGCATAGAAGCCGAATAGGCGTAGAAGCCGAATAGGCGTAGAAGCCGAGTGGTCATAGAGGCTGAGCAGGCGTAGAAGCCAAGTGGTCATAGAGGCCGAGCAGGCGTAGAAGCCGAATGGGCATTGAAGCCGAGCAGGCGTAGAAGCCGAATGAGCACAAACGCTGGATGGGCGTAGAAGCCGCTGCGTACCGTGCCATAGTGCTGATGTGGACATCTTAGCCGAAATTATGGCTTTTGAAGACATAATCAAATCTTTTGCATTAAATGCCGAGATTTGCCACCATCATGTGCATTAAATGTGGAGGCGTGTTTTTGAAGGTCTGTAACCCCTTCTTCGCATCAGTCGCAGAGACGCGCCTTGAGAAACTGTCACTGCTCTGTGCATCAGACGTAGAGACATGCCTCAAACCGCTTATGGAGTACAGCTTTTGATGTGGCAGGCGGTTTGTCTACTGTAGAACTTAAAACAGTTCATGTTTTGCCTGTGTAAAATAAGGCAGCGTATCCCTTCGTGCTTGTAAAAGCAGTTTACGCAAAGGGGATGGCGGTATTTGACAGCCTGGGTTGCAGTGCTGTGCCATCATTATAGCCGTCGTCTGGGTAGTCGAGCCGTATCCCTTTGTAAGAAGTCCAGACGTCAGGTTTATTACAGTCTCTGACAGGTTCATTGCAGGGTCTAACAGGTTCACTTCAGAGAATACGAAGCGTCTCTTGTACACCTCAATGCTACGTTTGAAAGAGGATGAGTTTTATGCCCTGGAGGCGATGAAGCACCCTGTTTACGCTGAAGCGGCTTGGACGTACTGCCTTACGCGGATGGTCCTTCGAGCTTTCATATTTCACGCTACATTTTTAGCGGAAAGAGCTCTGTTGCACGTTTGATGGCTCTGAAGGCCTCTGCTTACGCTGCTCTGTACTAATATGGCGCGTATAGTCATCCGGCGTATTTTTTATGCTTCTACCGGGCCCAGTCAGCTAAACGAGCCCATCGAATATTTGTGGGGGTAATCCACCCTCCTGTCCGAGGATTCAACTTAGGGTATACTCCTCCGTTCCCCTTGAAGTCATTGCAAAAAGTCGGTATTTGGACAGGCTGAAAGGGTACGTTTTCCTCACTCGGGATAATGCCCGGAAATAGCCCCCTGAACGGCATGACTGAAACGGAAGGACGCTGATAAATGACCCCTGGTCAGATCCCTTCAGATAAAATATATTCCCCGGCTGGCCGTAAAGATCGGGAGTCAGTGTCCACGACATCCTCCTGGGATGTGTGGCATGGAAGAACGCCGATATGGGGTAGTCCCTCGGCATCTTGGGCAGATACAGCACCAATCCCCCGGCAGGAAAAACCCAGAGCTCTTTCTTGGGCTTCGTCTGGGACTGCTTGTCAATCATGTCCCCAAAGAGAAAAGCTGGCTTTATATATTGAGCCCCGTCTATAGACACCAGAGGCTCTCCGTTGATCATGCTCAGCAGCATTCGCTCGCCTTGAGCCGATACCAGGATTCCCCTTCCTTCAGGGTATTGGGGTCCAGAGATGGGAAATGTCACGTGGGACAAATCCTCCAGGTAGTTGGAATGCAGCATCCAGGCAGCGGAACCCATCACTTCGGCCAGCAGAGACGCATGCAAGTTAACTACAAGATGTAAGAAAAATACGTCAGTTTTTATACTAGACATCACGATCTTGCAGCATATGCTAAAAGGCAACAGTCTGTGCTTTACGCCAAGACCGTAAAAACTTGATCTTTTACGCTGGAATCTCATTCCAAAGCGTAAAATTCAAGACTGGCAGTATACGCGAAGTTTCGACAGTCTGTGTTTTACGCCAGACTGCCAAAATTTGGGTTATTATGCCAAAATTTTCATCCAGAAGCGTAACACTCAAATTTTATGGTATACGCCAAGTGTCGACAGTCTGTGCTTTACGCCAGACTACAAAAATATGGAGTTTTTGTGCTGACACATTAGAAATATGGGCGTAAAAGATGAAACATCTCTGTGCATCATCTTCCTCGAAGAGAAGAGGCTATCAGCACAGAAGACGACCTAGCGCGTTCACGTACAACGTGTGCGAAGGATTTTAGTCGTTCTTTTTCGTCCCAAAAGCTCTACCTATAAGGCCGGGTGCACTACTCGTCGGCGGGACACTTCGCTCATAATGAAGCTCTACTTGCCCGACGGAAGCCGCTCTCGCTTGGGCAGAAGAGCGAGAAGAAGAGTCGGTCTTCTTTCCCTTAGAGGAGGAGATCGGTTTCGGGGCCATTGCTGAAAACTCTGAATGCTCAGAGAGAAGACGAAGGAGAGAACTCGAACAGATGAAGGCTTTCTTTTGCAAAAGGCAGATGAAAAGTTTTTCTCTGAAAAGCTTGGGGTATATATAGAGTTCGGATGGACTCCTCGAATCCCGAACCAAATCTCATATTTAATATTTGGTTATGATTGGGGACTACGTCAGCCTATTACTCAGAGAAGGCGGACAGTCAGCGAATTTAAAAGGTTTTCGTACAAAGCAGATTCGTGGTTTTACGCTAAGGATCTTTCTACGCTCGACAGCTACAGATCTACGGTTTTACGCTCACAGGCTACAAGTCTTTGGTTTTACGCCCGGATGCTTTTATGCTCGGTAGCTTTTATGCTCGAGAGACTACAAACCTACAACTTTACGCTCAGAAGCTACTAATCTATGATTTCACGCTCGGTGGCTTTTACGCTGAGAGGCAACAGATCCAGAACTTCACGCTCGGAAGATTTTCTTTTCAGAAGCTACAAATCTACAGTTTCTACGCCCGGATGCTCTCATGCTCAACAGCTTTTACGCTCGAGAGGCTACGAACTTATAATTTCACGCTGATCCACAGATCTATGAGTTTCCGTATATCTGAAAAAATACGCAGGCCAGAGTACAGTATATCTGAATAATTCTCAAGGCGATCAATTGCAAGGGTTCACACAGAAGATACTCCTTCTTGACCTCAAAATATCCCAAGTACCCAAAGCATACAGAGTTCAACATTGAAAATTACTCTTCTTCATGGGTCGATTGGAGGTTCATCTAGAATCCAATCTGAATATTTCATCTACAGTTCAAGATGGCGACTCAGTTTTTGACAGCCATTTCTCGCCCTGTTCCAAGGGATTTTCGAGAAATTATTCTTGAAGATGATGGTCTGAACAAGAATTCTGTGTATCAGAAGTGACAGTTCAGAATTCTACGCGGTTCCTCATTCCTAACAGCAGGACAGTTCGAATACTCGATTGCTAAGCGGCTTTCTGCGCATCCTTAGTCATGCGTAAAAGACAGGACATGACCTAGCACTCTTTCTAACAGAGTCGGTGTAAAGTTACCAGACGTGTCGAAGCTACACATATTCAGACTTCATAGCAAAATATATGGCAAGATGATCATATGCACAGAAGAAGATGATTTTATTAAAACATGATTACATATGAGGGAAATCTAATCTACAAGGGTTTTTATTCATTTTTATGATTACATATGAAGGAAATCTCGTCTACAAAGGACTTCCTCATCGTCGTCTGAAGATCGCGCCCAGAATCTGTTCTGCCAGGTTCTTGCATGGGTGGAATTCTTCATCCATCTTCTCCAGCAGTTAGTCGGTTTCCGCAACCGACTAACAAAAAAATGATCAATGGTGGGAGGATACAAAACTGGGCCTGTCTAAATTATGCAGATCCCATCCTCCGTATGCCATGACAGATTGAGTTGAGGTATTTCACCCAACTCAATACTGGAGGACAGAGCTAGTTTTTCTGCTCTCGTCCACGAACAACGGGAGAAGATACAACTTGCAAGCTGTGTGGTCAAATGAGACCCTTCCTCTCTCCTGAAGAACCGCCATTCAAAGTTGCTGATTATCCCGAGCAAAGGAGACTATGATATCCTTCCATGATCCATCGTTGTAGAGGACATTTGCTCGAAGATGCCATCTTTTTTGGCTCCTTACATGCTGGAAGAACATGGTCTTCTTCTTACTCAAGTCGACTCGATAAACTCCGGCCATCATCTCTGTGTAGTGAAGAAAATATGGGAAGAAGAGGTTAACTCCTCAGCCTTTTTATAGGCGAAAGAGATCACACCGAATCCCAACAAATTCCCAATAAATCTGCCAAGAAGTCAGCCTTAAAGAACATGTCAGACTTGACCGTTTCATGCTCCATTCAAAGCATTTCAAATTACGAGGAACGTTTCATGCTTCATTCAAAGCGTTTCAAATTACGAGGAATTTAAAAGCTTTGAAGGTGGTCTTGTAGAAGCATGAAAAATACGCTGGATAGCTATACGCAGTATGATTGATGCTGGGCAGCGTAAAAAGATAACCTCAGAGCCATCAGCGTGCCAACAGAGCTTTTTCGCTGAGCACAGCGTAAAATTTAAGCTCAAGGACTATCCGCGTAATACAGTATGTCCAGGTTGCTTCAGCATAAAAAGGGTGTTACATCGCCTTTATGGCGTAAAAACTCATCCGCTTTAAATGCAGCATTGAAGCGTACGAGGAACGCTTCGTATTCCCCGAAATGAACCTGTCAAAGCATGCAGTGAACCTAACGTCTGACTTCTGACAAAGAGTACTACATGACTACCCAGACGACGACTATAATGATGGCATGGTACAGCGACCAGACTGTCGTTTAGTGCCATTTTCTTGGTGTAAACCGCTTTTACGCATACAAAGTAATACGCTGCCTAGTTTTACACAGGCAGACGTGAGCTTCTTACGCTCCGCAGAAGATAGACAGGCTGCCACGTCAAAAGCTGCTCTTCGTACAGGGCTCGAGGCACGTCTCTGCATTTAATGCGCAGAAGGGTGACAGAGCCTCGAGGTACGTCTCTGCATTTAATGAATGATGGCAGACCTTCGGGACACGCCTCTGTATTTAATCTGCAGAATAATGGCAAATCTTCGAGACACATCTCTGGAATACGGTGCCTAGTTTTATACAGGCAGACGTGAGCTTCTTACGCTCCGCAAAAGACAGATAGGCTGCCACGTCAAAAGCTGCTCTTCGTACAGGGTTCGAGGCACATCTCTGCATTTAATGCGTGGAATGATGGCAGATCTTCGAGATACGCCTCCACATTTAATGCGCAGGATGGTGGCAGATCTCTACATTTAATGCAAGAGATTTGATTATATCTCCAAAAGCCGTGATTTTAGCTAAGATGTCCACATCATCACTTTGGCATATTACGCCATCAGGCTATGGGAGCACGATGTACGCTATCTCCTTGGAATACGCCAACTCGGGCCACATTTGCATTGGTGCATATCAAAGCTATTCGGTCCAGAATTCGCTCAAGGCCTCGGTCAGGGGAGGAGGATCAGCTATCTTCTATGCCTACTCGGCTTCTATGCCTACTCGGCTTCTACGCCTGCTCGGCTTCTACGCCTGCTCGGCTTCTATGCCTCCTTGACTTCTATGTCTACTCGGCTTCTATGCCTTCTCGGCCTCTATGCCGGTTTGATAACTCTTTGTCTTCTATGCCATGGTGACAGTTATTGGCTTCTAGGCCAACCTTTTCTATGCAAGGGATAACTACCCACGTGGCTTTTATGCCGTGATCTTTGCAGCAGTTATACGCGTTATCTCTTAATGATACACGTCACACGCTCATTCAAAGGATTATTTATACGTGGATAATGGTTATTGTAACCGTTACGTAAAAGGTGCTATGCTTTCCACCACCCGGCTTCTACGCCGACTGAGTGGTCACTGTCACTAAAACCCTATAAATAGAGACCTCTCTCCACAGAGGTCCAAGGTCAAAAATTCCAGGGTTGAGAAAACTAAGGTCAAAGATTCCAAGATCAAAGGAGAAGGTCAAGGAACTAAGAGTCAAAGGGTCTTTGAGAGAGAAGAATCCAGAGCTCAGGCAAAGAGAAGTAATCGACGACTTTGGCATCGGACATCCACTCTTTTCTGCAACCTCCGAAGCTGCTTTCTGTCTTCCATGGCACTTCTTCACCATCGTGTGGTCCAAGGGACAAAGTGATCGACTGTAGATCAGACTCCTATAGCAATATTTACCCAGATTAAATAAATTGTACTCGACATCCTCGTATAGGATTAATTGTACAATCTTGTTTATAAACCAAGGAAGAGCAGGTTTCGTATAAACCTCGTTTCCATTTTCTTTTGTTTATTATCAAACACTCCCCATTAGCGTCATGTTCATCCACTCTGCTACACCATTGAGCTACGGTGTCTTTGGTGGAGTCTTCTGGTATCGTAACCCTTGCTCTCTATAATAAGCATCAAATAGACCGATATACTCGTCACCATTGTCTGACCGAATATAAAGTAGCTTCTTGCCCGTCTTCCTTTCAACAGAGGCCTAAAACTCCTTGAAAGTGGGAAGCACCTGATCCTTGGTCTTTTAGTTATAGACCCAAACCTTCCTGGACAGTCATCAATAAATATTATAAAATAAAAAGCATCACCAATAGATTTTACCTTCATAGGACCGCAGATATCCGAGTGAATAAACTCGAGCAATGCCGGCTTCGTTGAACTTGGGTGACTTTGGAAAGATAACTTATTTTTCTTTCCTGCCAAAAAGTGCATGCACTTATCCAACTTTGTAGATTTTAGCCCTGGAATCACCTTCCTGTTCACCAAGTAGCTCATCCCCTTCTCGCTAATATGGCTGAGCCGCCTGTGCCATAACCCAATGAATGCATCAGTAGCTGCGTTAACCTCAGGTGCCCCCTGTGCGCTCCCTTCCATATAGTAGTGTCTGAACCTCTTGCTTCCCCTGGCAAACACCATCGAACCTCTGGAAAGCATCCACTAATTGTTTCTGAAAAGACTGAAGAAACCCTCATCATCAAACCTTCCAACCGACACTAGGTTGAAACGGATATCAGGGACATGACTGACATCTTTAAGAACAAGAAATGCACCTATCTTTGTCCTCAAATATAGATCACCAATGGTAACCGCCTTCGACATATCTACATTGCCCATCTTCAATACTCCTCAGTTACCTGTTGTGTATGTAGCAAATAGTGCCCTATTGTGAGATACGTACGTTGAAGCACCTGAGTCCACCAGCCAAGAGTTGTCATCGCAGGGGAGGTTCATAACTACCTCATCATCTACAATGATGATGTTGCCTCTATGTGTCGAGGACGCCGCTGTTGTGCTCTCACTTTTTTTCCCCTAGTCACCCTTCTTCTCTCTTCCACCTGAAATAGTTCCACTTGATGTGGCCCTTCTTGCCACAATAGTAACACTCTCAGTCTTCGTAACGACCCTTGGACCTTCCTCTGCTTTTGTCTCTGTACGGCCTGGACCCCTGCTTTTACCCCACCGTGGCTCTCTGAAACAAACGCCTTTGAGTGGGATGTGGATAAAGTACCCTGAGAACGTCTCCGCATCTCTTCATTCAGAACCCCGTTCTTGGCAAACTCTAGACTAACCATGCCTTACGGACCAAAAGCGATCATAGACACTCGTATGGTCTCCTATGAGTCTGACAATGTACACATCAGCCATAGTCCCTGAATCTTGTTGTCGAACTTGACTCCCATCAAGGATAGCTGGTCAACCATGTCCTAAAACTCACTCAAGTGATCCGTAATAGACTCCCCATCTTTGTACCGCAGACCCATCATTATTTGGATCAGGAATAATTTATTTACTCCGGTTTGCTTTGCATACAAAGATTCCAGCTTATCCCGTAGTGTCCTCTCGTGCTCAATACTGGCAATGTGGTTGTACACATTCTCGTCAACGAACTGCCTGTGGTACCCATACACCTGTATATTCTCAAAATTCCAGTCCTCTTCGAATTTGTCACTGGGCCTCTCGGAAGCAAATACCGACAGATGCAGCTTCTTGATAAATAACAGTCCTTCATCTTGCTCCTCCAGTAATGATAGTTGGTACCGTTCAGGTTTACCATGTGCACCAACTTCGCGTCCATCTCACCTTTCTGGTTTTTTTGTTAACTCCTGACACCCTTCTGAAATTCTAGATCTTTGCTCTGATACTACTTTATTGGGAACAAAAGTTCGAAAACCGTTCCCCAAACCAGAGAGTACCTGCGAAAGAATCGAGCAAAATGCATAAACCAAAAATGCCAAACACAAATCACAGACACATAGATTTTTGACGTGAAAAATCCTTGCGAGAAAAACCATGGGACGATTGGAGTCCAGCCCTGAAAAGCCATCACTAATGTAATAAGAAATACACCGACTCCTTACAAACTTCTCACCGATCCAAACGGATCACCACAACTCTTTTGGAACAAAAAATAGATTATAACCACGAAGAAGAAAGATAACGAAAAATACCCAAAACTGATCTATTTCTTCGAAACGGCCTCCAATCCTTCTTTCTCTTATCCAATGTTGCAATGGCACTCATGCCTCCTTTTCTCTCCTTGTTGGTATTTTTTTTTTGAGAGAGATATATTTTAGGGCCATGAGACACCTATATATAGCCTCAAACCCACAACTAGCATTCCTATTATAGATAGGAATATCCAATCCAAATCCATTGACATATTCCTATTTTATGTAGAACTATCCAATCCAAATCCATTGAGATATTCCTATTATATTTTAGAATATCCAATCCAAATAAATTAAGGTATTCCTATTATATGTTAAAATACTCAATCATACTCTAGGATATTTTCCACAAAGTTTGGGAACCCCACCCACTCCAACAGGAAGAAGATAGTAAACATGATTGAACCATATATTAGCTAGCAATCATGACAAATATTGATATTTAGACCAGTTAACCAATGAGCCAATTAGTCGCAATTGGGCAGACAAGACAATAAAAACTTAGAAAAACTAGTGTAAATAGAATACACACATGTTATAGATTCCAAAAATTGCTTGTCAAGCTAACAATTTAGATCATTCTAAAAAGGACGATAACTATTTTTAAGCAGAAAGGCATAAAAGCTTGATCCAAGCTTCTCAAATACCTGGACAAATCAAATTAATTCATGAACAAATTTTATACCCTAATATTGTTATGGTAAATTAGAGAATTCATCATAAATTAATGTGTACTTACGATACATACATGGCTACGATAGTCAAACTAATTACGTATTTGTACATAATTACAAAAATATACCATCTTATACATAGCTATAAACTCAACCAAAACAAAATATTAACCATGCAATTAAAAATGGTTGACGACAACGTACAAGAGAAGCAAGACTCACCGACTGCCAGCCTTGTCATGTTTTCCCAGTTGGTGGAGCATATGTATTCCAATCATAGCAGACTCTCTTTACTTTTAAATTCCAAGAACAATCTTAATAGCTACCATTTCTTTCTTTTCTCTATCCCAACACTCCAATTACTAACCAAAGTTTCCTGGCATTTATGGCAGCAAGATACATGTGAGCCTTCATGGATGGGAACTTTGTTAAATTGACACAAAGAAATACAGTAAATCAACAAGCTTGTCATGAATCATTCAGAAACATACCTAGAAATAAGAGTAAAGGTAAATAGTGTCTACACAACATTTAAGTACTAGTTGAAAGCAAGATTTAAGAAAACTTCAACAGGTAAGAAAATAACCTTCTCCCATTTTGCTGTAAATCTTATATGGAAACAAAGCACCAAACAAGGAAGAAGTTTAAGCACCAACAAATAACAATAATTATTTTTATTAGATGCAAAAACAAATTTATGATAAACAATATAGACTCAAAATAGTAAAAATCAAGGAAGAATTGTTACTAAAAACCTGAAACTTTTCAAGAATATTTAAAACTAGAGCTTACTAGTAAAAAAGAGTGTCACAACCCGCACCTGGATGATCAGGGCACGAGTATATGGTACGTCTAGCCTACATCACAGAATCGATGGTAGAACGCTCTCTTGGTCATCACTATATGTCACTACCACATTTCTAGAATTAGAATATTTTTGTCATTTTGTATTATTTATTATTCATATATCTTTATTTCATAATAATTGGTATAGTTGTATAAATATTTAATATAGATGATGGTTGTAAGTTAGCCCCTTAGTTAGACTAAGTGTTATCGAACCTAACTGAACCCAACTAGACTTGTCATGACCATTAGTGCAACCCATTTGGTTGGTTGACTAGTTACAGAAGAGGGAATGAGTCAATAACCCCTTATAATTAAATTAGAAACTCTCTTAGTTAAACCTTCTTTAAATAACTCCTCATGACAACTTTGAGGACATTTTAGACATTGTGAACAACTAACCCTAAACCTAGAGGTGGCCAGCCCTAGCATATAGAGGGAAGAACCTTATTATTTTGCACACTTCATTTATTTTCTCCCTTATTTATTTTTTCCTCAAAATTCCTTTATTTCCTCCACCAAATTACTTCAAACCATTCCCAATCCATCTCATTTTTACCCCCAAGGAAAGATAAAAGCTTGAAGATTGCAAGAAGCTAGATGAAGAGGAGTCTTGCTAAGAGTTGGTGTTCATTTCTTATTCTTGTGCCATTTAAAGAAGCTACATTGGAAATCCATCTCCCAAAAGGTAAAATCCTATTCCCCTTGTCATTTTAATTCTAGAATAGTGTAATATACCCATAGGAACCCTTTCTTGCCTTAGGACTACCCATAAGAAGAAGAAGTAGGTGCATAATAGGCCTTTGGTAGAAGCTACATTGAGTTTTGTGTCCATTTAGGAAAAAATCTGAGGTGGCACACCAAGTATTTGATGGAATACCTAGTGGGTCATTTCTTATTATTTTATATTGTATTTAGTACATTAGGATATGGTTCATATATTTGGAGTAGTGGTATCACTTGAGATAGATATTTGAAGAGTATATCATATGTATCAAGAGTTTCTTTACATTTGCACACTAGGTGCTTGATAATTTGACTTTACACTAGTGTGTATGTGTTTGAGGCTATACTTAGCATATATATATATATATATATATATATATATATATATATATATTAGTATGTATATTAGTGTTTGTTATTAGAGTGTATGTGTATGTATTCATATGAGGTGTTATCTTGGAGTTGTGTGAGTATCAGTTGAGGGAGATCTGGAACATGTGCAGGCAGGATGTATCTTGCCTGCTTAGTAGCGGTTGGCAGCAATGGTCATTGGTGGTCAGGAAGTATAGGCCAGCAGCTGCAAGTAAAAGGCTTTAGGTGCGGGCCTCAAGGGTTGTTGTTACAACAACAACTGTAAGCACTTGAGCAAGCAGTACAACAACTAGTGATGAGTAGAGAGGGGGGATAGCAGGCAGTTGAGGAGTTGGGTGTTTGGGCTATCGGATGGCAGTGAGGTGCAGTCTTTGCACTGTACTAGTGTTGCACACCAGAAGGCATCATATTGGAGGTTAGCTGAAGAATTAGGGAGAGTTTGAAGAGTGTTGATGTGGGCTAGAGTGAGTGAGTGTATTAGTGAGATTAGTGTTTGTCTATAAGAATCATATATATATATATATATATATATATATATAATCTAAGTGTTAGTATATATTTATATATATACTTAAGTGTGTGCATGTGTATGATAGTCATAAGTTTGAGGGGTACACAAATATCCAGAGGGTGAAGGTCTCGGGCAAGTGTTGGACTGCGGTTCTAGTGAAGTTGGGATCTGGTTATGTGTAGTGTGGGTACTCGGGTTTAATGAGCAACAACAATAGTTAGTGAAAGTAAGGGGAGGGGGAGAGACTAATTACTAATACTTGGAGTATCAATATTGCAAACCTCTATAACAGTGGGAGAAGGCTGTCCGGTCTAAGTAGTGCACTCAGTGCACTGATGTGCATTAATACTCAGAATAGATAGTAGCAAAAATTTCTATTGACAAAGAAATTGTGGTTGCATTGCACTTCTTAGTTCAATGTTAGGCATTACCAGGTATTAGTATTCAGACCTAGGCAATGAAGAAGTGATGGTGTATGGGTAGTGTTAGGCTCGTATTCAGATACCAGAGAGGGGAAGGTATTACACTGTGTAGGTTGGTGTATGATACACTAATGAAGGTAGGTATGGTAAGATATATATTTGTTTAGGTTGAGGTATCTTGGTTTTGAGTACCATAGGTAAGTTTGAGTTTGGTATAGGTTGAGGGAGTATCAAGATACTAGATACACATATCCAGGTATTGGTGCTAAGAGTATTGGGTGAGTCTGGTATCATTGTCTAGATATTGGTGATAGTTTATTATAGAGTTTTCAGTTATAATAAGGTATTGGTACCAATGATAAGTGATAGAATAAGTAGTGGTGCATATATTATATGATAGTAACTAGTATTAGTTAAGTGCTAACTAATATAACTAGGATACCTTAGTAGTAAATAGTATAAATGGGTAGTAACTAGTAATAGTCTAATATTGACTAATATTAGCTAGATATTGACTAATATAGACTAGATACCGTTGTATGATCTAGAATTTGACTTAGTTTGACCTAGAGTTGACCTAGTTGACTAGTATGACCTAGATGGACATAGAAATTATATTTTTCTCATTTAAGCATGTTTATCATTCCAATGTACCAAATAACATTGATAACTTAAATAAGGTCTCTGTGACTCCACTTTGGACATCGATACTTATATATCGCTCAAACCACATGCGAGTACATTCTTTGACAATTTTTGTTATTTTTGATGATTACTATAATTCTAGTTTATAGTGTTATATTTAATTTTTGACACAGTTGATACATGGGCTAGTATTATAGACACCTGTCACTAGGAGTTTTGATTGGATCCATCGTACTAGCCGGGAACGAAAAATATTTGCAAGTTATGTGATCATACCCCCTTACATGAATCATAGCTCACCCCACATCTCACATAGGGTGTAGCCTGACCATATTATATGCCTCATAGCCTGTTATATATGATTAGCTGGACTTTTGCTTGCATCATAGCTAACCAGATGATTAGCCTGACCTCACATGTATCATATCTAATCATATATAACAAGCCTGATCTAGTCCCAAGCGAATCACATAGCAAACTAATATTTCAAGGCACTTAGCTAGTATTTTTATAAATTTCTTCTATTTCTAGTTCATAAATTGCTAGTATTCACATTTATCTATTTTTACTGCTTACTTTTACAAGTGTACTCATTGCTTGTTATTTCTCTATGATATGATGATTGACTCTCTAGCTTTCCACATATTCCAGTATTTCATTCCATCATGTATATTCTTTACTCGCTGCTTTATAATTTTTTTTATTATAATTAAAATTGCTGTTAGTTTATGTGCTTCGCTCCAATCCTGACTGGATAACATTTTTCAGAAAATCTCGAGTACTTTTGTCCCACTTATTATGGACCGGGAGTAGACAATGGGGTATATTCTAGAGCCTCAGGAAGAGCCACTTCCTATAAAGGAGACACCAGTAGTGACTTAGCTAGTAAGATTACATTATTCTGGATATGTCTTCAACCTTGATACATTAAGTAGTTATTGTTTTTGAGATTTATTTTTAGTTTGAGAT
The DNA here is from genome assembly GCA_036927795.1 of Iris macrosiphon. Lineage (NCBI taxonomy): Eukaryota > Viridiplantae > Streptophyta > Magnoliopsida > Asparagales > Iridaceae > Iris > Iris macrosiphon. The sequence continues at coordinate 92,310,952 of JAYESA010000019.1, read as the reverse complement.
TATCTAGACTCTTAGACTTGTTGTTATTGTTTGAGATATTTATTTCTAAACATATGTGTTGGAATTCCTTAATATCATTCTCATATCTTTATCGTGCCATTCATCTTCCAATAGATATTATTGTGATTGAGTATTGGTTGTGACATTACCTTTATATTCATCTTGTCCTCCTTATGGAGTTGAGATCATTAAAAGATTATATATTATTGTGAGATGTGATAGATAGTATTTTGACCTAGACAGCATTCTACCGTCGATGCTGCGACGTAGGCTGGACGTACCCACGACTCATGCCCAATTTTCGAGTATGGATCTTGACACATTTTTATGGTGGCCCATGAAGGTCTAGGTCATAACTAGTGCGATATCATGGTAGGACTCAGACTTGGAGTACTATTATGAGCCTGATATAACATATTTGATATAGAATGAGAATATACTTAATCACAACTAGAAAAAATCTCTAATATATTGATTTTGCTGTTATTATCATTCTGAATATTTGTTTCTTGAATATTATCGTCCTTATTTGATGATATGCTATCTTGTGCCTTATTTGACTTCTTCTTGTTCGATTTGTCTTCAGGATGCCGCCGAAGACCAGATCACAGAGATCAGGACCCGCAGCTTCAGAGAGGTCTGCCACCTCTCGACCTGCCACCCGGGAAACTAGAGTTGCTCCTACTGCTTCACCTATTCACATAGGAGTTTCAGCAACTTTCGGGGGTCCTCATCACCCACCTTTCTACAAGGTTATCCAGGCTATAGCGAAGGGCCTTCCACCACTGCCATAGTTTTCTTTTCTTGGAGGTTTGCTTGCTGATGTGGCACAGATATTTGCTTTAATCCAGGGCATGGTAGATGCCCAGAGGGTCTCAGCGGAGGCTCAGCGTGTTCATACTGAGGCACATAGGGTACAGTCAGAGGCACACAAAGCCTAAAGCTAATAGATGATGAACGAGAGCATATAGAATGTTTACGATGAGGCACATAGGGTACAGTCAGAGGCACACCAAGCACAAGTCAGAGTTTTACAGCAGTATCCTGGCCAGCCACAACAAAAGAGGCGAGAAACTATTATGGACTTTAAGAGGATGTCATCTCAGGAGTTTAAGGTACCAAGAGGATACTCTACACTGACGACTGGTTGAAGGATATAGAGAGGATCCTACGTTTGGCTTAGATTCCGGAGAGCTTACACACCAAGGTGGCCGACAGCCAGCTGTTTGATATCGCACTCAATTGGTATTTCACGAAGCCCAGGCTTACTGCACGAGAACTTACTTGGAAGGCTTTCAAGGAGATTTTAAAGAAAAAGTCCCCGACGTGGCCCTAGGAACTTTGGAGAGTTAGTTTCATTACTTAGTCCAGGAGAACATATCGGTTGATAAGTACACCGCAGAGTTCTGTCGTTTGAGCCATTTTATACCATCCATGATACGGAATCCAGGAGATCGATCCCGTAAGTTCAGGAAGGGGCTGATGAGATAGATCAAGTCGTACACTTCTGGTCATCATACCACTACCTTTGAGAAGATTATGATAGATGCCCAGATTGCTGAGGATAATCTGGATCTCAGGCCCAAGAGGGGTCGTATCTTTTCTGAATGTGCGAGTGGAAGTGTTGGACCGGCCAAGCGTCCCCATTTTCAGCAGCAACCGAGGCCATATTAGCATCAGTACTAGCAGCACCATGTACCAGCTCGTGGACATGTTCAACAGCAGCCGTGGCAGACCCAGCCAGATGTCCAGTGTACATACTGTAGTAAGACAGGACACTCGAGGGACATCTGCAGAAAGAGGCTTGGTACCTGTTTGTCTTATGGATCATCAGCAAATCAGTTGAGGGATTGCCCATCAATTCAGACTCGTCCAGCTCAAGGTGGAGCAGTTGTCCAGAGGGGACCTGCCAAGGCACCTACATTACCGAAAGGCCAGCAGAGGGGACCTCCACTTCCGCCACTGCAGTAGAGATTCACCCAGCACCAGCGGTCGCAGAGAGGTGAACCTCAGGGTCGAGCATTCGTCATCACGATCGAGGAGGCCAAGCCAGTAGGAGACATGATTTCAGGTTCAATCCTTCTCGATTCCATTCCAGCATTTGCTTTATTTGATTCCGGTGCTTCCTATAGTTTTTTATCTGTATCTTTTTCTTTTAAGCATCATTTAGAGGCTGAACCCTTGGCTAGGACTTGAAAGATCATGATTGGGGATGGCATTATCCTAGTCAATATTTTTTGCAAAGATCGAAGAGTTACATTAGGAAGCAGGGAGTTGAGTGCGTGCTTACTCATAATGCCACTTTCGAGCTACAAAATTATACTCGGGATGGATTGGTTGAGTAGGCACCATGCTAGTATAGATTATCGTGGAGGCAAAGTATTGTTTCGACTGTCAGGAGAGCCAGAGTTTGAGATTGCCAGAGGAGCAGCGGAGCTAAGCGAGGGTATCATTTGTGGAGCCATGGTGGAAGATAATGAGCTATCATATCCTTTTTTAGTTAAGTTCCTGGATGTCTTTCCAGAGGAGTTGCCGGGATTGCCGCCAGACAGAGATATTAATTTTTCTATAGACTTGATACCAGGCATGTTTGCCATTAAAATTGATTGCTTTAATAACAAACAGAAGAAAGTACAGAGAGGTCCTAGACAGAAAATCTAAGTACACATTTTTGATTCTGGGACATGAAGATGGACAATGAGCGCTATGGCGGCTCCTTTACTCTGTTGATGATTCGACGCGTGAGTGAGGGGTGCTCTTTTCTCTTCTCTCTCTTTTGAGCTTGGGTGCAAGTACGTAGTTATCTGATAGGGTATTGTCTCTCTCTGAAGCAGAAAAAAGTTGACCTTTGGGACGTTCAAGTTGCTCCTATTTATAGCCATCATGTTAATGGGTTATAGGTACCGCATATTCCTCTGTTTGGTGGCCACAGAGGGCTCCTTCAACAGAATATGGTTGCAACTATAGCCGCATAATATGGGTTGAGTCCAGGACGAGCTACCACGTGGACGTTCTTTTGGAATTTGCTGTTACTAAAGATCTGGGCGGTTCTCGTCATTTGTGTACGTAATTTGGTAAATTGTGATACGTGGCTCGCACTTGGTTAGAGAGGGCTACTTCTGTTGTATCGTTTGTACTTAGTCTTCATGGAGTCTGAAATACATATGGCCAGAACTGCCTGGGACGCATGGAGTCTAGGACGCATGGGACCAGAGAAGCATGGAATGCAAAAAATCTGGGACGCGTGGGCCAGAGACGCTTGGAGTCTGGGACACATGGGTATGTGATGCCTGGTCTGCTTCAAATTTGGGATGCATGTAGTCTGGAACGCATGGGACCAGAGACGCATGGAGTCCTTGTTTTTGCTGTATACGTGGTGATGCACACCCGCCGAAAAGCCAAAAAGTGTGGTTCTGACGTGAGACTTCTGTCGTTTAGTAGGTTCACTTATTTTGAGGGAATATTTTTTGTCAGAATTATGTATCAGAGATTCCATGTTAGGTACATCTACGTCCAAAGCTATTTTGGCTGATTGGGAAGCATGGACGTAGCCTTATTGGGTTGTAGGATAACTTTGTGCCCAGATTTGACCCTTTTTTTTGGGGATGCACGGCTGTTGAACGCATGGATACGTACTTTCCATGCTTCTACAAGACCCCCTACAAAGTTTTCAAACTGAGAAGTTTGGAATACTTTGAATAAGAATCATGGAGGAGATATCTTCGGTCGTATGGATATTATGTCACATGGACATTGGGACAGCATAGTCATGGGCCACATGATCGTAGGATGCATGGATGAGTGCTTCCAGGCTGTCATATCTCCATTTAATGCAGGATTCTTTTAAATTCTTGGGGAGTTTTATTAGGATTCTGAGCCATCTAACAAGGCGGAGCCCGAGGCGATGGTTCACTTTTGGGTGACGGTGGATCAATAATTCAAGCATCATTCTCATCCTAGTTTTCCATGTGGATCGAGACAGTTTAGGCTATAAAAGAGGGGAAGTCGGGAAAGGGAGACTATTTGCTAATTTTCTACCTCCCTTGTTGTAATTTTTTTTGTGTTCTTCATCGACGACTGCCATGTCTTCTCGAGCTTCTTCTTCCACGGCTACCAAGGACAAGGGACTATCCACTGAGGCTTCAGTCCAAAAGAAGAAAGGCACTGGAAGAGAAAAGATTCCCGGCGCCTGGGGTGGCTCCTTGAAGATTCTTTCTGATGTGCAAAAGCACGTCAGAGGTAGTATGGACGTGGCTGTTTACTTCCATTGAGGAAATCCTACTAGGGGATCTTTGGTGGACTTATTACTTTTTGTGCACTAGGGTGCAAGTAATAAGTTAAAAAATAATCCGTATCAGTGGTAATGTGGACATGATAGATTTTGTGGACCTATTCATTTTTGCGTATTTTAGTGCACGTAATAGGTTTGAGACAAGCCCTGCCAGAGGGTGATATAGACGTAGTAGTTTTTATGGACCCATTTATTTTTGTGCATGTTAGTGCAAGCAATATGTTTGAGACATGCCCTACCAGAGGTGATATGGACGTGACAGATTTTGTGGACTTAATACGGCTGGCGTACCTTGGCAAGTACCGGTGATAAGTGGGGATGACAAACGATATCAGAGGTAATCTTGACATTATAATCGATAGCCAAGACCCGGGAGGTTTGCCCAGAAGTAATATGGACATGAAAAATTCAACCGACGAGAAATATTAGGACGATAGTTCAGAGGTAATATGGACGTGAAACAATATCTGAGAAACTCACTGAGAAAAGATTTGTTGGGTGTAGTCTATATAAAAATGAAGATAGACCTGAGGATTGCTCCACTGGAAAGATTCTTAGGATAATAGCTCAGAGGTAAATGTGAACATGGCTAGCGTCTAACAGGATTGGTTTGAGTGGTCACTGAGGGAGTGTGCAAGTGGACCTGAGGACTGCTCTGCTGGGGAGACTTTGAGGATCCATCATCTGCTGCGTATCCAGGACACCTGAATACAGATAATCGCTTAATAAAGAAGGGGAAATGTTGTACATAGGCAATCGCAAGGGATGAAGAACCAAGAGTGTAGTGATGTACATCTTGATTGTTCGGCTAGTAATGGGGGAGTACAAGTCAAGTTTAGACGTAGTACTTTTCAGAAAGTTACCATTTATAGGCATCATGAGCAAGTCATCGTTCACTACCAAAATATGATGAAATAGTGACATCATATTAAAACGTCGCTAATATGAAAGATTTGAGTGACTCCAAAAATAAATGTCGCTATACGTCGTTGTTGGCGACATATAACGACGTTTAGCGACTATAATTCAGTTTTTTAAAGAATAGTTGCTATAAGCTTCTTTAAGGTCGTTAAACGTCGCTGAGTTTTTTGATTTAGCGACGTATTTAGCGATGTTAGTTTTTTTAATTTTTAACAACGTTTTTAGCGACATCTGTAACTTCGCAAATGTTTGAATTAGATATGTGTAGCGACGTCTAGTTATGACGTCGCTATTTTTATTAGTGACGTCCCTAAATTTTTTTATATAGGTTTCGATTCCTCCCCTTTTGTCAAAATATTTCCCTAAATTTAAAAAAACTTCCCTCTTCCCCCCCTCTCCAGCGAAATGCCCCCTCCGGCGTCTTCCACAGCCCCCTACTCTGGCGTCCCCCTATCCTTACCCCCCCACTGGCTCCCCCACAACCCCCAACTCCGGCGGACCCCCCGAGTGCCCCCCTCCCGCACGGCTCCACCCTTCCGCCGTGGCTCCTCCCCTCCGACGACCTCGAGCTCCTCCTCCTCCTCTAGGTAAACCCTGACCCGATCTCTCTCTCTCATAGATGCTTACGATATGACACTGACACAGACACGACACACACACTAACACAAACACGACACAAACTGTCACAGAGGGTGTAAACTCTAACCCTAACCCAATCTCTCTCTCTCTCTCTCACAGATACAGACACGATATGATACTGACACTGACACGACACACACACACTAACACAGACACGACACAGATACTATTACAGAGGGTGTAAACCGTAACCCTATCTCTCTCTCTCTCTCTCTCTAACATTTAATACTATATAATTAGTACATATCTTATACTATCATGACTTACTAACTTACAATAACTGCTACTAACTTAATATAACTGATACCAACTTAATATCAATACTAATGCTAGATGATACTAGACTAACTATACAAACTTAGTATACTCTAACTGATGTCTGATATTCTAACTTGATATCTGACTCAAATAACCAAAATCTAAACTTCAACCTAGCTGATAATTACTAACTAGTATTCACTAACAATGCATCTAACTGATATATTCATCAGTTTGTAATACACACATAGTAGTACATAAACATAGTGGACTAAAAAATAATACCGCCACTACTGATATTCCCTATAATATATACATCAATACCTTCCTACTGAAAGCACTAACCAAAGCCCCATCAGTGTATTACCGATACCAAACTATGCTGACATCAAGCCCTTAGTTGTAGTATGATCAACTTGAGCTTAGTATACTAAGACCATCTTTAATTGCCACACCTGATATAACTCCCATCCAAATCTGATACTAACTGATATGAATCTTACTCACAACTTATACCTATATCCATTCCTCAGCTACACACAACCACAGTTGATACACATAAGATACACAAAGATTCTCCCAATCTTCTAATGCCTGTTGTGATACTCAAGTTTAAAATACAACTTTAAATTATTGATGCCTAAGGTCATACCATGCTTTGTACGATGGTGTGCACAAACCCTGTGAAGTTTACTGCAACACTCATGTGCACATCAAATGTGCACTATCGGGTCTATGCAGAAGGTGTGTGCAACAGCTCTTCCTATTACACCGCTCACTGTGTTGCTCCCTAAATCCGCTGTCAACATAATATATACTCTTATGGACATGCACTCCCTATAACCAGATGACTAATACTTAAAGCAGTGCACAAACCCTAACCCTCACCCTAACCCTAACCCTAACCCTAACCCAAATCTGCTCAGTTGACACTCACTGATACACAGCAATATGAGTATCCAGGATACAGAGTTGAATAAAGAAGTATCAGTGCTAGGACTAGGTGTATCAGTGCATGTATTGTATTCCTGAGTATTCTTATTTGTGTGTAGACGAGTATGTGTATAACATAATTGGGTATTCCTGAGTATATATGCTTGGACTAGGAGTATCAGTGCATGTACTGTATTTAACGATGAGTATATACTTGAATGATGTCTATTTATATTTATAGAAGTATCTAGAAATGGATATGAATTATTATCCGCATTATCGTTCGTGGATGTACAACCGTCATCCTGATGACATATGTGGTGTGCGGGATAAATTTATTAAGGGTATATAGCAGTTCGACAAGCGGTTCCCTAAGTACATGGACGCTACCAAAATTAAGTGTCCATGTGTGAGATGTCGGAACTTGAAATATTATCCAGAAGTGGAAGTCACATATCATTTGTACTCGAAGGGTTTCATGCCGAATTACTATCAGTGGACCATGCACAGTAAACTTGTGTCTTTAGCATCAGAGTCGGAGTCTTATGTGGAGCCATATATGGATGTCTACGACCACGCTGCTTACAACGACGGGTGGATGAACATGATTTTTGATGCGGTGGGGCCTAGTTTCGATCCGGACAATCATGATGCAGCTGAGGAGGCACCGAATACCGATGCTGCAAAGTTCATGGAGTTGATGGAGAATACAAGGACTCCATTATATCCTGGTTGTGAGGATCATTCACCATTGGAGGTGGTTACAAGATTGTTGAGCATCAAGTCCAATTTTAATATGTCGCAAGAATGCTATAACCAACTGATGGATTTGATTATAGAGATCTTACCAGTGGGTGCAAAGTTGCCTAAAGACTTCTACGGATCTAAGAGGATAGTGTGATCGCTCTGGATAGGATACGAAAAAATTGATGCATGTCGCAAAGGGTGCATGTTGTACTACAAAGATGACAAGGATGAAGATGCATGCAGATTCTGTGGTACTGACCGTTACAAGGCCACTGGAAGAGGAAAGTTTGTTGGTGCAAAGAAGCCTACCGATTCGATGCACTACTTGCCATTGACGCCGCATTTGCAGAGGTTATTTATGGTGAAGGAGACTGCAGAAAATATGAGTTGGCACAGGCAAAAATATATCAAAGGAGTATTGGATCATCCATCTGATGGAGAAGTATGGAAGCACTTTGATTTAGAGTATCAAGATTTTGCTTCAGATTCTCATAATATCAGATTGGGGCTTTCCTCCGACGGGTTTATCCCATTCGGACTTTCAGGCTCCCAGTATTTATGTTGGCAAGTGATCGTCACTTCGTACAATCTACCGCCTTGGATATGCATGAAGACTCTGTATATGTTCTTAACCGTTATTATCTCCAGTCCGAATAATCCGGAGAGGAACATCGATGTATATTTATAGCCTTTGATAGATGAGTTGAATCAGTTGTGAAAAGTAGGTGCCAACACGTACGATATTTCTAGAAAGCAAAATTTTCATATGAGGCCAGCACTTATGTGGACCATAAATGACTTTTTGGTCTATAGAATGTTATCAGCATAGAGCACTCATAGTCGCCTCTCATGTCCGTATTGCATGGACTGAACTAAGGCTTTCTGTTTGAAATACGGAGGCAAATCGAGCATCTACGATTGTCATCGACAATTTCTGTCGAAGGATCATTCGTACTGGAGGAACATGAATGCTTTTCGTGTAGGGCATTATGGAGAAGGCCAATCTACCGCCAAGGTGGCCCGGATACACGATATGGAAATAGGTAAAAGATTTACCAAGTGCTATTGAAGAGCCTGCTAAGGGGTACAAGTGTGAATAATTTGGTCGCACCCATAACTGGATAAAGATGTGTATATTCTGGGATCTACCATATTGGAGCACCAATCTTATCAGACATAACCTTGATGTCATGCATATCGAAAAGAATGTATTGGATAACATAATTAATACTATAATGGAGGTAAATGGGGAGACGAAAGACAATTCGAAGGCCAAGTTGGACTTAGAAGAAATTTGTAGATGTCCGGCATTACATTTGATAGAGGAGGGGAATGGAAAGTTAAAGCAGCCTAAGTCAAATTTCTCACTGCAGAAGGAGGATAAAGGAAGACTTTATAGGTGGATTTAGGGTCTAAATTTCTAGACGGGTACGTGTCAAACTTGAGAAGATGCGTCGATCTCAAGGAGAACAAACTGGCGGGTATGAAGAGCCATGATTGTCACGTATTCATGGAGAGGTTAATTTCGATTGTATTTCATGAATTCTTACCGCAGGTCATTTGGGATCCATTGACAGAGCTCAACATATTCTTCAGAGATCTTTGTTCTACTAAGTTGCTCGTCGATCGTCTAGAAAAGCAAAAGAAGGATATTGCAGTAATACTGTGCAAGCTTGAGAAGGAGTTTTCTCCTGGATTCTTCAACTTTATGGAGCATTTGCCAATTCATCTTTCCTATGAGGCACGTGTTGGTGGTCCTGTCGGTTATCGATGGATGTACCCGTTCAAGCAGCATCTGAATCACCTTAAGAGAAAGGTCAAAAATAAGGCACGGGTTTAGGGCTCTATTTATGAAGCTTATGTTCTCGAGGAGATTATAAACTTTTGCTTGACGTATTTCTAACCGCATGTTGCTACTAATAGAATGAGAGCTCCAGGAAACAACGACTGATATCAGGATTCTAATGATGCAATACTGAAAGTATTCAACGCGTCCGAAAAGCCTTCGAGGAAAATGAAGAAGAGATATTTGAATAACGATGAGCTAAGGGATGCTCAGTTGTATATATTACTCAAATACAATGAGGATGAAGTGGAGAAGCTAAAGGGGTAAGTAATTAATACGTCCACGTTTACATCATCTCAATGTAATAGTATAAACTACTATTATGCTACTAATCAGCGGTTGCTTCATTATTTTTCAGCATATATAATGATGAGTTGAGGTCGGTTAGACCCTACATAAGAGATAAAAAAGTAGAATAAGAAATGAGATATCATTTTCCTTCTTGGTTCAGCACAAATGTAAAGAGCTCGGTAATTACTTTTTCTGTATGCACTTGCATAATAAATAACTTACTATCGCTACTTTAGTATTTAGTTCGATCGTCTAATAACACCCGAGATTGAATCTATTAGAACTCTAGCCAAGAGACCAATTATTATCGTCAAAATATAGCTAAGTTACTGTATGAATGGGTTTAGGTTCAAGTCAACAAATGCTCCGATCAGAGACAGCTTTCTGGATCTTGATTTCACGAAAAATAGTTGTTTGTGTATCAAATCTTCGAACTACAAAAACGTCAATCAAGGCAATGATTTTTTTGGCAAATTACGAGAGATTATGGAGTTGACATATAATTATTGCATAGAACCGGCTAAGATCGTGCTATTCAAGTATGAATGCTTCGATCCGATTTAAGATCAAGGTTAGAAAATTGACAAGCATGGTGTTGTGGATATAAATTACAAGCGTAGATATCAAGGCTATGAACCATTTATCCTATAAAGTCAGGCTCAGCTCATATACTTCACAACTTATCCTAGACGGGGGACAGCAAGGTCGGATTGGTGGGCAGTATGCAAGACTAAAGCTAAAAATACCTTTGATATTGACAAAATAACTTATCAGGTGGACGAGCTACCTCTTGTAACAAATATTGTAGATGTGGACTGAACGAAAGTTACTCATTACATGACTAATAATGTAGAAGAGGTAGAATTATCCGAAGAGGAAGACGAAGACAAAGACGAAGTAGATGAAAGTGAAGATGAGGAGGAAGAGAAAGAGAAAAAGGAGGACGAGGAAGGCGAACAAGATAAATTTTCTGAAGATGATTAAAATAAAATATTTTGCATGTAGATTGTACTATATTTTGACTGTAGAATATACTATTTTAACAAAAATATGTATTATATTTTGACTGTATAATGTACTATCTATTTAGAATTGTGACACTACTAGTTATTTATTGTGCAATTCTATTAATGCTGTGAGATATGCATATCATTTTGACTATTGAATGTACTATATATTTATTTATTTGTTCTATCATCATATATTGTTATCATGTATAACAGGACGACGCGGAGCGTTCGGCAGGTCCCGAGGTAGACGGAGTGCTCCTCCGGTACTGCCTACAGTTGGTTCTGGATCCTCGGCGTCTAGTACTCCAGTATATCGACCTGTCACATCTTCGACTACGACGACGTTACGTAGCAGCACTACTGAGACGAGTAGTTCCAGGCCTGATACTACTCCCTCGTCCAGCATTCCTCCTGCTGACGGAACCATGGAGACAGATTAGCATATAGTGGAGGTTGATCGAACGTCGTCCCAGCATCAGCTAGATCCTCCATGTGCACCTCCGGACGAGAAGAGGACGAAGATTTGGGACGACGGTACAACGTAAGTCAATTAGATGGTTTAGCATCATATATATCGTCTATTTTTTTATTCATCATATATTGACTTTGTGGATAAAAATAATTATCTCTGTAAAGATATCGTCCCTCGTCGGTACAGAGATACCTGGGCCACTTTCTGAGGTATAACTAGGTGGCCCTTGGATCAACTACTCTGATGCTCCGGATGAGAGGAAGACGTTCTGGTTTGTGTACTCAAGGTAAAAGTATATTATATCAATCATCTAATTTATGCATATTATATAACTTACTAAATTACTTATTGTAGCAAACGTATTTCTATCCACCGTATCGGGCCGAGTTGATCGGGCAGATATTTCCTGCCGTTGCCGCCAAGCGGAGCCGTGATGCTCTAGATGACCAGAAGGCTCGTGATCGCGAAGAAAAATTGATCCAAGGTTGGATCACGTCTGAACAGTGGACTGCGATGAGGGATAGATTCGATGATCTGAGGTACAAAGAAAGGTCTGAGAAGGCCAAGGCGGCTAGGCAGAAGGCTGCAAAGTGGTGTGGTAGCTCGATTTTGATGACGCAACATTTCCGTCATTTGTTAGATTTTTTATTTCAGATATATTATTTTAATGCAAGTACGATAAAATGGTAGTAGGATAAAATATTTAATTTTAGACTAAATAATATAATTTTAACAAGTACAGAGGGGTGAGGAAGCAAACATGGTGACTGTCTTCCTGGCCACCCATCGAAAGGGCGAGAATCTCATTGATGATAGGGCCTCGCAGACGTATGTAAGTACTACTTTATTTTGTGTTAATTTTAATATAACTTAGGCAATTATCGAGTATCCAAACTTTTTCTAGGTCGAGTATCTTAGGCTGCGCGAGCGGGCGACTGCTAGTGCACCTATAGCGGGAGAGGCTGGTACTTTCTTGCAACCCTCTCCAGCTCCGTCGGCAGAATAGCTGTGGGTGACCGCAGCTGGTGGTCTCTAGAGGGGTACGTACTATGGTACAGGATCCTAGGGCGCCCTTATTGCAACATAGTCATCTAGGGCCTCCACGGCAAGTGCGCATTCCCCACAGCCCTCGCAGTTGTCGGCCCAAGTCTAGGAGACCGTTGACCTTCAGATTACGGCTCTCCGTGACGAGTTGCTACGAAGGATGGAGGAGCAGCCCCTATCCCAGCCACAGGCGGACGATGCGACGCTCATTGCACAATTTGATATGCTCGAGCGCAGCATCATGGAGCTCAGGGATATGACAACTGATCTTAGAGCATCGACAGAGCGCAGCGTGATGCAGCTATAGGCATCACAGTTGTCCATGGGTGAGAGGCTGACGATGATGTATGATTCAAGGGTTCATAGCAGTGCGAGGCTGTTATTTACTATGGATTCATGCAACCATCGACTAGCATAGTTGGAGTAGATACGTCCTCCTGGTGCGCCTTTATCGACACAGACTCCACCGACGTTATTGCCTTCTCCATCGACATCGGTGTCAATTTTACGGGAGCAGTATGATATATTCTTATCCCTGAGGTACGCCGGTGGTCATCCTCCTGCTGAACCACAGTAGTCCTAGTTAGGATAGTTTATTGATTGTTTATGTTTTGACCTATGATATTTGGTCATTTATGAATATTCTTTATTTTGTAGGCTTTCAGACTTTATTTTTGGAACTCAGTTGTGTGTATATTTATTGTATTCTTTATGACAAAATTTTCTCTTGCCTCGGTTTATAATCTTAATGTTTTATTTTCTTTAAATTTTACTATATTATTTATATTAAATGTATGTTAATTTACCGGTATTGAGTGTTCAACCGAAGGGGGTCGGCGAACCCAGCAAATTCAACGGAGGGTTGCTCTGGGTCTATTTGTATAAATTATGAATTCATAAACTACAGGAAGATTGGATTGAAAATAATTTAATATTCATTTTTTTATTTTTTTACTGAATATTTAGCGACGTTTTTAGCGACGTTTTGGGACGTTTATGGACGTTTATATACGTCGCTAAATACTTCGTTGAGTACGTCGCTAAACTAATGACATGGCAGTATTGCCAGGTAAATATAACGTCGCTAAAGGTGTCGCACAACGTTGCTAAAAAGAAAAAAATAGCGACATATAGTGACAAACAATACGTCACTAATTTAGTGATGTTACGTCGCTAAACGTCGCTAATATAGCGACATGTATACTTCGCTAGAAAACGTCGGTATAGCCACGTTTTGCGACAATTTTTTGGTCAGCGACTACCTTAAAGGCGACTTCATCAAAACGTCGCTACAGACGTCGCTAGAATTATGTAGCAATATTTTTTTGCCATTTAGCGATATTTTTAGACGTTGCTAATTTGACTTATTTTGGTAGTGGTTGGATTTCGCGAGCCGGTAGGCTCCGCCGGAGAATACTGATTCTACGAAGAACGACATTCCCTTTTGGATTAGAATTTGTCGGCCGTCTTATGGGTCATAACCATCGGCCTCCTTATGTTCAGGACGAGATCCCCGACTTGATAGGTCATCCTCTTCACCCATTTGTTGAAGGCTCCAGAGAGATGTGCTTGGTATAACTCAATTAGATGTTGAGCAAAGAGACGTTTCTCGTCGAGTGCTTCTAACTTTTGTAGCCGTCGGCGGTGGTTGTCGTCGAAGATTAATTTCTTGGAGAGATCCACTCGGAGTGAAGGGATTTAGATTTTGAGTGGGACGACTGCCTCGCTTTCGTACACTACATAGAAAGGCGTATTGCAAGTAGCTGTCTGGACCATTGTACGGTAGGCCCAAAGACATTCACCCAGCTTCTCGTTCAAGTCACATTTATTGGAAGACACGAACTTTTGAGAAATTTTATAATTGTCTTGTTAAATGCTTCTGCCAGACCATTTGCTGCTAGATTATAGGTAGTTGACGCTATATTCTGAATTTAGTTTTTATCACAGAATAGGTAGAATGCATGGCTTACAAACTGTGGACAATTGTCATGGATGATCCTTTGTGGAATGTTGAAGCGGTATATGACGTGATACTTGACAAAGCTGATCATGTTGGATGTCTTGACTTTCGCGAGTGGTACGGCTTTTGCCCCCTTGGAGAAGTAGTCAGTGATAGTGAGGATGAACTGATGTCCCTTGGATGAGGGTGGACTAATCGGCCCAACGATATCCATACCCCAGGCTTCGAACGGCCAGGACACAATAGTCGGGTATAGGAACTCTGAAGGTTGGGGGATAATGTCTACATAGATTTGGCATGGTTGGCACTTTCTTGCATTGTCAACAAAATTCGCAACCATTGGGTGCCAATAGTAGCCCAAATGCTAGAGACGGTCCTCCAGCTTTGGACCGGGTTGGTGGGCACCGCAGACGGCTTCATGGGCTTCCCGAAGTGCTTGTTTGGCTTCTGCATTCTATAGGCATCGTAGCAGAAGACTGTCTTATGAGCGACGATAAAGCATCTTTGTAGCCGTATCATAATAGAATCGTAGGGAAAATCTTATTGATGGAAGTGGCTTCCTTTGGGTTCTCGAGGAGAATTTTATAGACCACGTAGTCGATGAATGGAAGTCTCCAATCTTGACAGTCAGTCCTCATCTCTATTGAGTAGCTCCGACACAAAGAGAGATTTTCTTTGGGCAGACATGCTCCTTACCGACTACAGTGATCTATTAATGGGTATTGGCTAGAACGACTAGAGAGGCTGCGAGTCCCGCTAAGACATCTACCATGATGTTTTGCTGTTGAGGGACATGCTCAATAAAGAATCCCTCAAAGGTTGAGATGATGCCAAGTGCAGCTTGGTGGTATGGAATCAGATATTCATGCCGAACTTCGTACTCACTCCCGACTTGGCTAATTATTAATTTGGAATCGCCATAGGCTTCCAGGTGGTCAACTCCAACTTGTTTAGCGATTTGAAGTCCAATGATGAGAGCGTTGTACTCTGCCATATTGTTGGAGCATGGCTCAGTGAGGGAGTAGGTACAGTTGATAACCAGATCATCTGGAGAAATTAACACTATCCCGACTGCAGCGATAATGTTGCCTTTGGGCCCTGTCCTCGAAGCACCGTCAAAAAATATTTGCCAAACGGCTTCTGCGTTTGTCACAGCGTTGGAGTCTGCGACTACGCCTAGAATCTTCTCAAAGAGTTTTGATATTTCTGGAACAAGATTGGTCGCCAGGAAGTCGGCCAGTGCTTGACCCTTGATGGCTTTCTATAGAATAACCACCATGTCGTATGGGGATAGTAGTATTGCCCAGGTAGCCAAAAGGAAACTAAGCGCCCCTGGTTTGGTCATGAGGACTCTCTGAGGATTGACTCACGAGATTACATGAATGGTTTGTCTAGCAACGTAATGTCGAGTCTTCTGGATAGAAAATACAAGAGCAAGGCATTCCTTCTCAAAAGGGGTGTACCTTTGCTCCATGCTAACCATCATCCAAATAAGATAATAAATGGCCTACTTGTGGCCTGCATAACTATTCTGGACTAATAGAGCACCGAAGGAGTAGTCCATTATATGCACATAAGGCAGGAAAGGCTTTCCTACGCTGATGTGTAGCACATGAGTTCTTCAGACCAAAGGGCATGACTATGTAGCAGTACACTCCTATCGGCGTTCAAAACGATGCATGATTCTGATCGTCAGGGGATATCTTGATCTGATTGTAGCTTGAGAATCCGTCCATGAAGGACATTTGCTCAAAGCTGCAAGTATTGTCGATCATTATATCTGTGATCGGAAGAGAGAATTTGCCTTTAGGGAAGGTCAAATTTAGATCACGAAAGTCAATGCAGATCCGTATCTTTTCGTTCTTTTTGACGATGGACACGATGTTGGCTACCTAGTCTGGAAGTTGTTCTTCCCGTATGAAGTAACTAGCTATAAGTTTATTGACTTTAGCTTCGATGGCGTTCATTATGTCTGGCCGAAACCCCCATTGCTACTGTTTGACAGGCTTAGCGTTCAGCAAGATGTTAAGTTTGTGGACCACGATTTGGGGGTCCAGTCTTGGCATGTTTTCTTAGCTCCAGGCAAAGACATCAATGTATTCCCTGAAGAGCTTTAGCAGGGATCCTTGTTCATCATCAGTCAGACTCTTGCTGATGAAGATAGGTTTGGGTGAGGATTCGTCGCCCATATTGACTTGTAAGACTTCGCCCTCTGTAGGAGGTTATCTCTATTGGAATCGTATCTCCTATTGAGCGTCTAGGCGTTGGGCCTACGGTTATACTTCAAAGAGTTTTGGTGGATCTTTATCGTCTTCCTCCGGGTCAGCTGACACCATGTTGGCAGACAACGTTTGCTTAAGCATCTCTCCAATACTGACGTCGGAGTCCCAAGAGGAAGATTCTGAAGAGTGAGAGTGTTACTCATCTTCTTCATTCGAGCCCTTGGGGTTAGAAGGAGGCGTAACATACCATAAGACATTGTTGGTCTTCTAGTAGTAATCCTCGAATTTGCCTGCCGGAGCGGTAAGGCACTAAGGAAGTCGCCGACCTTTGTCGTAATTCAGACCTCGATTGCTTTTAAGATCATAGCCCATCTTTTGGATGAGGTGTTTAGCTTGACTACTGAACCAGTAGAGTTGTATTTTGTCGGTATCGAGTTCTGGCTCTTGTTCCTCAGGGATGAAGGAGCGGGAAAATTCAACCCTGTCGAAGATGATGGATTTGTCTCCCCTCCTTTTTGCTGGAACCGTGAAGTAGGAACCTTGGCTGGGGAGGACCCGATTTTCAGCATCGGTGGTAGTCACTTGCGTCTGCAGGCGCAGGCCTAGACCGTACTCTATGGAGTACCATGTACTTATGTGTGCAACTTCAGAGTAGTTCAAAGATAGCCCTTTATTGATGAAATGAGGTATCTCATCATCCGGAAATACATCGTTGAGAGAAGAGATGTTAGCATAGGAAGCTACGTATTCCTCCAATTCATCTTTCCCGAGATCTACCCCCTGTGTGAGTGACAGATTTGGAGGTTCCCTGTGCATATTTACTACCAGAAGCTTCGACGTTATAGGAGGCATCGATGCATCCTTCGAAGGTTGACTTGGCCTATGAAGGGAAACGACCAGAGGTTTGGACGTGGTGGATGGGGACAGACCTTCCTTCGAAGGTTGATTCGTCCTATAAAGTCAGACAACCAAAGGTTCGGGTGCCTTCCTGTGTAGTTTTAAGATGGGGGGAGAGGTTGTGTCGGGAGCATGTGCCTTTAGACGGACACTTAAGGGCTCTTCTGGTGGTACCCCAGCCTCTGCCTCATCATCAGCGTCATTATCACCTTTATCTAGGAAGACATGTTTATACTGGATCGAGTCAGAATAATAGGCTTCGATCCCTTTGAACGGATCAACATCAGCAAACTTTGTTTTGACCGTACATTGTTCATCGACGTACTTCAGGCACTGGTGTAGAGTCGATGGCACGATTATTTGTTTATGTTTCCATAGACGTCCGAGCAAGACATTATAGGATACATCTATGTCAATGACGTAGCAGGTGACCTATGTTTTCAAGTTGTCGATCTGGTTTTTCAGCCGAATCTTGCCCAAAGGGTAGCTTCTTCCTGCATTAAAGCCAGTGATGGCAGTATTGGTGGCTACCCGACGATGTATCAGAATACCCAGGGTATAAAGCAGATTCTGTGGGATGATATAGATTGATGAACCGGGGCCGATATGCATCCGATCTACCTTAATGGCACCAATGTACCCTGTGTAATACATGAGACGATCATGCTGGTTATTCTTTAGCAACATGCATTGTACTCTTGTTGGTGCGCTAGGCCGGACCTTGTTGTTCCTGCTTTAGGTTCCCCAGATGGGAGAGAAACTGTGTAGCAGGACTTGGACTTCTTGCCCTTGGACTTAGTGGAAGAGGATGTCGTCTGCTGCATCAATTCTTTAGAAAGATCGGGGTGAACCAACATGACCTCCCCGTGCATCGTGGTGAGATGTATTAGCCCGGCCGTTTGGTTACGAACCGGCGGAAGGTTGACGACCTCCATTGTTGCCCGGGGGATCATAATTTCTCCGTCTTGGGCCTACATTGCTGGGAAGTTATCGAACTGGACGGATACCATATTTGCGGCAATTGTATTTTTATTGATATCCAAGGTTAGGGCCTTGGTGTCAAATAGAAGCTGAATGTACCGCATGAGGGTGTAACAGTCATTCGTCGCTTGGTGGATATAGCGATGGTAGTGGCAGTATTTTAGATTGTTCATCTCGGCTGCCTCTATAGGGCATTGGACATCGGGGAGCCAAAGATTACCACTCTTCATCAATACGTTGAAGATGGGCATGACATCGTCATCTTCGAAGGAGTAAGTTTCCTGGGGCTTTGGAACCTCAGTCGACTTTTCCTCAGGCTTCTTGCTTAAGTTGGCCTCCATGGCTTTCTTCCCTTTTCTATCGCGGTTGCTATTTTCGTTGTTCTTATTGTTGGGATGTTTTTCCCTTTCATCGGTTACAGGGAACTGTATTCCTAAGAGCCGGGCTTCCTTGACCTCCTTTTCACCGCTGACACCATTGATGATGAATGATGTTCAGTCTTTGAATTGAAAGCCGCCCATCGAGAGGCTGACTGCCAGAAGTAGGTTTTTGCGGCACATGTCCATGAGTGTGGACTCCAGATTGCCTGGAGGCAACCACAGGGATGGTTGGCGAAAATGCTCGATATAATTTTGGTTGAGTTCCCTTTCCCCTTGGGTGACATCCATCAGGGAATATATCGTCATGTCGCTTCCTCCGTCATAGAATCTTTTGAGAAAAATGTACTTGAAGTCGTCAAACGATGAGATGAAGTTGTCTTGTAGGCTGCAAAACTAGTCGAATGCAACCCGGACAATGCCCCCACAAAGAGCTTGGTGAGGAGTGCATCATTACGAGGTAGGTGCCCTGTTGCAGTCTAAAAATAGCTCATATATTGACGGGAAGAAGTCTTCCAGTCGAATGGGTTCAGGTTGAAGGGCTTGTACGTTAGAGGGTACGGAATATCCCTCCACTCGCGGGGGTATGGCTGTCGTATCCCGAGCTCGCGTAGTTAATCTCGACTACCCATAGAATCTGGGTGAGCCCAAAGTTACTGGATTTTCCTCATTGCTTCTTTGGCTTCATCTCCCGCGGAAGGGGAAGATGAACCAGGTAGAGGGTAATTTTTTACTAAGGGCATAGCGGTTGCGTCAGAGTCAGTATTGGTCCCAAGGTCCAAGCTTGCTTGTCCAGAAGCCCTTGCAGGATTGAAGCCATGTTTGTTTTAATCTCCAACATTGCCTAGGTAAGGGCTTGCATCGATGAGCCCACCGTCTGCATCATGGCCTCGAGAGTCTCGAAGCTTTTTCGGTTGCTGGGGCCTTCTTGATCGTCCCCTGCCATATATGTAGTCCTCTCATAGGAAAAGATGGACGGGGCAATAGACGCCGCATGTTTCGTCTTCAATTCTTGTTGGGAGCGGTCCTCAGGTAGCATCATCTCTTCCTCGAATTCGGATGAAATACTACCCCTACTGTAGGAGGCTACGTCATCTTGATGAGGGTGGTGACCCCAGGGACATCGGAGTCTGTTTCCTTGGCATCACCGCCTTCTTGGAATGCTGGGTTGTTGTATAGGTTCGGAGGAGTACTACCCACACCTCGTGTAACCCTCTGGGGTCCTGAGGAAGAACTAACCCCAGAGGTTGATAGTTTTTTCTTTGAGCGGGTACCTTGGAAAATACCTTCAGTAGGTCCCGCTGCGGGTCCTCCTGATAGTCGCCTTCTCAAAGCGCTGGTTGAGATTGACGGACTGGAGGTGCTGGAATTCTTCCCTACTAAGGTGGAAGGATCTTTCTGAGCAGAATAACATGAGGTGAATGGTATCTCATCCTCCTCGGGTGTTTGCACCTGATCTCTGGGTTATTACCGAAGAAGTGCCTTCGGATGCAGTCATTAGAATTTTGACTGCCTGCTTGTGGTACTACCACTTTGTTGCAGCAGCAGTAGATGACAATTTTGGCACACTGGTGTCTTGGGGAAGATACTTCATATGTGGTAGTTTTCTTCCTCGTCTTGTGCTTGTGACTAATCACATTATGCAAGTCAAACGAGGGTTGATCCATCTTTGCACCTTTTTTGTGAGCACGGGTAGACCAAGCACATGGATGGTGGGTGTTGTCTTTGCTCCATGACCCGGGATTCGTACAAGAACTTTCTCCAGATCGTCAGTGTAAGACTTTTGAGATGGGCCATGTCCATTTGTGCTGCGGGCTGGATGCACGGGCCTGTTTTGTATAGTTTTCCACCAGGGAACCACATAAAGGTTAGCGATGCCCGTTGACGCTTAGCTGATTGGACAGTTGCTTGAGCCTGATGAGCTTACACTGCCCTAGAATTTTTTAACTTTGCACTTGTAGGCACATAGTATGAAGTGTCCAAGCTCTGGTTTTCCTCAACGTGGCGTATGGGAGCACGGCCAGATGAGATTCTGTCGAAGACGGAGCTTTTGGGAGTGTTAGAGACACATGCGGCTGAGTTGGAAGCCGCAAACTACTTTCTTCTCTACATCCTTTATTGTTGCCGCATGGATTGTGCATCAACCCCTAAACTCTTTGTATCTTATTATTTTCCTCTGCTAGAGTTCGCATACTTAGCATTTTCCTTTTCAGGCAAGGAGTCAGCATGAGCAGGGACAGCCTGAGCGGACGCATATTGTGCGTCTTCATTATTAAAGAGAGAGACCGGGAACACATTCTCCGCAGTTGGGTGAGGCACAACGGCCTTTGTTATCCATATCCTGCGGACCTTCAAGTGTTGGGCACCCATCTGGTAAGAAGGAGCAGTCGCATAAGCAGTGGACGCCGCATAAGTGGTCCCTGCGATAGAGAGAGACGGGGAGTGCAAACTCCACAGTTGGGGGAGGCACAATAGCCTTCGCAACCTATGTCCTGCGGGTTTTCTTAGGCTTTCCTTACCTCGCAGAAGGACTCGCGCTATCCCCGGAGAGCATATCCTCGAAAGCTTGTTGGTTGAAGCGGACAACCAACATTCTTTGAGATGAGCCAAGCTTGGCAGCGTCGGATTGCGTCACGCCCTTCTCATAAGAGGAGAAGGAGGTCCGCAGCAGAGTCGCCACCTTGTTCTCTATTATAATTGATTGCTTTAATAACAAATAAAAGAAAGTACAGAGAGGTCCTTGACAGATAATCTAATTACAAATTTTTGATTCTAGGGCATAACGATGGACAAAGAACTCTATGGCGGCTCCTTTACTCCGTTAATGATCCGAGAAGTGAGGGGTGCTCTCTTCTCTTCCCTCTCTCTCTCTCTCTTGAGCTTGGGTATACGTACGCAACTCTCTGGAGGTTATGGTCTCTCTCTGAAGCAAAAAAAAGTCAACCTTTGGGATGTTAAAGTTGCTCCTATTTATAGCCATTGTGTTGATGGGTTATAGGTGTCGCATATGCCTTTATTTGGTGGCCGCAGGAAGCTCCTTCAACATAATATGGTTACAAATGTAGCCGCATGATATGGGTTGAGTTCAGGATAAGCTGCCACATGGACGTTCTGTTGGGATTTGCTGTTGCTGAAGATCAAGGCAGTTCTCGTCCTTTGTGTCTGTGACTTGGTCAATTATGACACGTGGCCCGTACTTGGTTGGAGAGGGCTACTTCAGTTGTATCGACTGGACTTGGTCTTCATGGAGTCTGAAGCACATGTGGCCAGAACTACAATAGACGCATAGAGTCTGGGACGCATTGGGCTAGAGACGCATAGAATACAGGGAATCTGGGATGCGTGGGACAAAGAGGCATGGAGTCTGGGATGCATGGGCGAGTACTGCCTGGTCCGTATGGAATTTGGGATGCATGGAGTCTGGAACGCATGGGACCAGAGACGTATTGAGTCTTTGTTTGTGCAGTACAAGTAGCAATACACACCCGACCAAAAGTTAAAAAGTAAAGTTATAACATGACACTTCTGTCATTTAGTAGGTTCCCGTCTTTTATGGTAATACTTTTTTGTCTGAATTCTATGTCGGAGATGTCATGTCAGGTCCATCTGTGGACAAAGCTATTTTGACTGATTGAGACGCATGGATGTAGCTTTATTGGGCTGCAGGGTGACTCTGCAGCCAGATTTGAGCTTTCTTTTTTAGGACGTACGGTTGTTGAACGCATTGACGCATATTTTTCATGCTTCTATCAGGCACAGAGCCAATATCATAACACGTCTATAGGGTCAACAACAACAAACTGACAGAGTTAAAGAAGCAGTTTTTTGAGTTACAGGATAAAGGCTTTATCAGATCCAGTTCATCACTGTGGTGTTCTTCGGTATTATTTATACAAAAGAAGGATGAGTAGGTACGCATGTTTATCGACTACAGTGCTCTGAACAACCCCACTATCAAGAACAAATATACGAAGAGAAGGTATTCTCGAAGATAGAAGGTATTCTCAAAGATAGACTTGAAGGTCAGGCTACCACCAGATGAAAGTAAAAAAGGAAGATATTCCGAAGATAGCTTTTCGGACTCGGTATGGCCAGTTTGAGTTCATGGTGATGCCGTTTGGGTTGACTAATGCCCCGACAATATTTATGAACCTGATGAACAAGGTGTTCCACCAGTACCTTGATAAGTTTGTGTTGGTATTCATTGATGACATTCTTGTGTATTCGAAGGCGCCAAAAGAGCACAAGGAGAACCTAAGGTTAGTTTTGTAGACTCTCAGGAAGGAGAAACTTTATGGAAAGCTTTCGAAGTGTGAGTTCTTCCATGACATGGTTGAATTCCTTGGTCATGTGTTGATAGGTAACGGGATCTCAGTTAACCCGAAGAAGATCGTGGCAGTGGAGTCGTGGACTACTCCAAGTTAAGTGGCTGAGATCAAGAGTTTTCTGGGACTGGAAGGTTATTATAGGAAATTTATATAGGACTTCTCCAGGATTACGAAGCCGATGACTAGGATGACCAGAAAGGATATAGATTTTGTCTGGGCAGAGGATTGTCAGGTCACTTTTGATGAGCTGAAGAAGAGATTGACGACAACTCCACTATTGACGTTGCCATCAGGGACAGGTGGATTCACTATCTATAGTGATGCTTCAGGGATGATTTTGGGTTGTGTTCTTCAGCAGCACAGGAAGGTGATTGCCTATGCTTCCAGGCAATTATGTACTCATGAGAAGAACTACCCCACCCACGATTTGGAGTTGTCAGCAGTCATCTTTTCTCAAAAGTTGTGGAAATACTATTTGTACGGAGAGCATGTGGAGATCTTCACAGACCACAAGAGCTTGAAGTATGTGTTTACACATAAAGAGCTGAACATAAGACAGAGGCGGGGGTTGGAGTTGATGAAGGACATCAACATTTTATTGCAGTATCACCCAGGAAAGGCCAACATAGTCACCGATGCCTTAAGCAGGTATCCAATGGCTATGAACTTGACGACGCACTGATAGTTGTTGGCCGATCTTGAGATCTTGGAAATTGAGGTGCTAGTTCCTGGTCTCGAGATACAGATGTGGGTAATATAGATACAGTTTGAGCTGATGGATAAAATCAGGGCTACACAGTATAATGATGAGGCTCTGATAAGTATCAGGGCACAGGTTCGATAGGGATTTTCAGAGGACTTCACTATTGTTGATGATGGATCGTTGCGACACGATACTAGGTTATGTGTGCCGAGTGGGGAGATGCGCGAGGAGGTTCTGCAAGATGTGAATCCCTAATCCATACATCCAGGTCCCAACAAGATGTATCAAGACCTGAGGGAGCATGTATGGTGGTTTGGTATGAAGTGGGAGGTAGCCTACTTCATATCTAGGTTTTTTGTGTGCCATCAGGTAAAGAAAGATAGACAGAGGCCAGGTGGATTGTTTCAGCCTTTACCCACCATCGAGTGGAAGTGGGAGCATGTGACCAAGGTTTTTGTTTCGGGGCTTCCGCGTTCTCCAGGAGAAAAAGTCACGATTTGGATCATTATAGATAGGTTGACCAAATCAGCCCACTTTTTGCCATTTAAAGTGGAGATGTATGTGAGACAGATTATCAGATTGAATGAAGTTCCTGTGAGAATCATCTTGGATCGAGATAATCATTTTACTTCCCACTTCTAGAGGAGTATGCAGGCTAGCTTGGGCACCCATCTCAAGTTTAGTACCATATATCATCCCTAGATAGACGGGCAGTCAGAAGGACTATTCAAACTCTTGAGGATATGCTCCGCACTTGTGTTTTGGATCTCAGAGGTTCTTGGAAGGATCATCTGCACCTGGTAGATTTTGCTTACAATAGTTACCAGGCCAGTATTAAGATGTCACAATTCGAGGCTTTATATGGACGGAGATGTCGCACTTCTTTATTTTGGGATGATGTTGGTGATAGAGCCTTGTTAAGACAAGAAATAATTGTGGATGCAGCTGAGAAGGTGAAGCTTATTAGAGATAGGCTACGGGTAGGGCAGGATGGACAGCGGCAATAGGACGACAGCCACTGGAGACCTTTGGAGTTTGAGGTATGGTTTTGTTTGTGATTGCTTGGGATTGCTTTATTTAAGATTGTGTGTTGAAGCTGTATTTTGTTCTTGGCTGACGATCTGGTACTCTTGCAGATTTCTTCGACATGGGACACGATTTCCTTTGGTGGAGGTAGGAATATTAGTCCAGGGTACATCAGACCCTTCGGTGTTCTTGAGAGGGTCGGTGCAGTAGCCTACAGACTAGACTTGCCACCTACGTTAGAGGAAGGACATGATGTGTTTCACGTGTCACAGTTGAGTTGGTACGTGGCAGATCCTAGTCATGTATTAGATCACTCAGAAATCGAGGTTGGTCCGACTCTTAGCTATCCAGAGCAGCCAGTGTAGATTTTGGATCGAAGGAAGAAGGTATTACGGAACCAGAAGATTCTGATGGTTCGTGATACGTGGAGGCATCACTTACCAGGTTAGTCAACCTAGGAGATGCAGGATGAAATACGCGAGCAGTACCCATATCTCTTCGAAACTTGAGGTATTGTTCCTGTTCTGTTATGTTCTTGTGCTAGTTTAGTTTTAATTTAGAGAACAAAATTATTTTAAAGGAGGGTAGACTTGTCACTACCATATTTCTTGAATAGGGGTCTTTTTATCATTTTGTATTATTTATTATTGATATATCTTTATTTCATAATATATATATATATATATATTATATATATATATATATATATATATATATATATGATGGTTGTATGTTAGCTCCTTAGTTAGACTAATTGTTATTGAACCGAACTGAACTCAACTATACTTGTCATGACCATTAGTGCAACCTATTTTCTTTAGTCTTGGTTGACTAGTTATAGAGTAGGGAATGAGTCAATAACCCCTTGTAAATAAATTAGAAACCCTCTTAGTTAAACCCTCTTTATTAAATAACTCCTCATGAAAACTTGGAGGGCATTTTAGACATAATGAACAACTAACCCTAACCCTAGAGGTAGCCGGCCCTAGCATATAGAGGGAAGAATCTCAATATTTCCACCCTTTATTTATTTACTCCCTTATTTATGTTTCCTCAAAATACCTCCATTCCCTCCTCCAGATTTCTCCAAACCAATTCCAATCACCCTTATTTTCACCCCAAGGAAAGCTAGAAGCTTAAAGATTACAAGAGGCTAGAGGAAGAGCAGTCATGCTAGGAGTTGTTGTTCATTTCTTATTTTTGTGCTATTTGAAGGAGCCAAATTGGAAATCCATCTTCCAATAGGTAAAATCCTATTTCCTAGTCATTTCAATTCTACAATGGTGTAATATACCCACTGGAACCCTTCCTTTGCTTCGGATAACCCATAGGAAGAAGAACTAAGTACATAGGAGGCCTATGGTGGAAGCTACATTGAGTTTTGTGTGCATTTAAAAAAATTTCAAGGTGGCATACCAAGTGTTTGATGGAATGCCTAGTGGATAATTTCTCATTATTTTATATTATATTTGGTAAATTATGATGTGGTTCATGTATTTGGAGTAGTGGTATCACATGGGATGGATATTTGAGGAGTGTTTCATATGTATAAAGAATATCTTTACATTTGCATACTATGTGGTTGATGATTTGACTTTACACCAGTGTGTATGTGTTTGAGGCTATACTATATATATATATATATATATATATATATATATATATATATATATATATATATATATATATATGTGTGTGTGTGTGTGTGTGTGTGTGTGTGTGTGTGAATATTAGTATATTAGTATGTACATTAGTGTTTGTTTTTAGAGTGTAGGTGTATGTATCCATGTGACGTGTTATCTTGGAGTTGTGTGAGTACCAGTTGGGGGAGATCAGGAACATATTCAGGCAGGGTGTATCTTGCTTGCTTAGAAGCAGTTGGCAGCAATGGTCATAGGTGGTCAGGCAGTATAGGTCAGCAACAGCAAGTATAAAGCTTTAGGTGCAGGTATCAAGGGTTGTTGTTGCAACATCAATTGCAAGCACTTGAGCAAGCAGTGCAGCAATTAGTGATGAGTAGAGAAGAGGGGATAGCAGGCAATTGAGGAGTTGGGTGTTTTGGCACTCTGATGGCAGTGGGGTACAGTATTTGTACTGCACCAGTATTGCATGCCAACAGGCATCACATTGGTGGTTAGCTATAGAATTAGGGAGAGCTTGAAGAGTGTTGATGTGTGCTAGAATGAGTGAGTGTATTAGTGAGATTAGTGTTTGTCTATAAGAATCATATAGATATAATTATATATAGTGTATTAGCAATGTATATATATATATGATAATGTAAGTGTTAGGTTATTTATATATATACTTAAGTGTGTGTGTGTGTGTGTGTGTATAATGGTCATGAGTGTAAGGGGTACTCGAGTATACAGAGTGCGATCGGATCAGGCAAGTGTTTAACTGCTATGCCAGTGTAGTTAGGATCTGGTTGTGTGTAGTATGGGTACTCGGGTCGTGTAGCCTGACTATATTATATGCCTCATATTCTGTTATATATGATTAGCCTGACTTTTGCTCACATCATAGATAACTAGATGGTTAGCTTGAGGAGAGAGATCTCAAAGATTAGGGTTGAAGAAAAACTAGGATTTTTGGAGGTCAGAATAGGGTTTTCGGCTGTTGGAAGATATGTTCATGACTTTGTTTATGATGGCCATATATAGGAGTGGGGCCCATATGACTTAAGTCTGGAAGGAAGCAAAACAGATTTTGGTCTGAGTTTGGCCTGAATTCGGTCTGAACTCTGTCGAATTCGGTCTGAACTCTGTCGAATTCTGACCGAATTCTTTTGCTTCAAAGCCATCTTAATTCATGTAAAAAAAAATACCCTATGATGTAGTCAACATTGTAACTTCAAAAAATTAGGGGATTTATCAAAATCAATACAAGTAAATTAATATTTTTAGTAAACCTATAATCCATAATGCGTTAACTATCTGAGGTTAGTTGTAGGGGCCGGTTTCCAGCTAGCGGTGGTCCGAAGATACTTAAGTACCGTGTTGCTTAAGACTTTTATGCCTATTTGACAGAAGGACCCTTTCGACTTGTACCCAAAATAATCTCGACATACATGAATGAGATTTGACTAAGATATATAAATTATATTACATCAAAATCTAAAATTCCTAATTCTCGGCGTACAAAGTTAAAACGATCTTCTGCTAAGGATTTTGTAAAGATGTCAGCAAGTTGATGTTCTGTGTCAATGAATTTTAAATATATGTCACAATACAATTGATGATCTCTTAAAAAGTTGTGTCTAATATCAATGTATTTAGTTGAATGACAAATTGGATTCTTAGTAAGATTTATAGTGCTAGTGGTGTCACAAAAGATATGAATATTTTTAAAAGATAAATTATAGTCCTCTAAGGTTTGTTTCATCCGTAAAATTTATGCACAACAACATCCTACGGCGATATACTCGGCCTCAGTAGTTGACAATACAACCAAATTTTGCTTCTTAGAAAACCATGAGACTAACAACTTTACCAAGAAATGACAAGTATCAAAGGATGTGGTCTGGGATACCACAAGCCTGCCGTCGTTCGTACTTTTATGTTCGAACTTGCAACCAGCAATATCAGTATCCGAATAACCAACAAGGTCAAGGGATGTGGTTTGTGATACCCCAAGCCTGCCGTCGGAGTACCTTTAGGGTATCTAAGGATACGCTTAACTGTGCATACAGGTGATTCCATAGGATTAGCCTGATATCTAGCACATAGATATACAAAAAATATAATATATGGACGATTAGCTGTTAAGTATAATAAACTACCAATCATAACTCGATACTTACATATATCTGTTGGTTTATCATTTTTATTAAGATCAAGTTTGGTTAATGTTTCCATAGGAGTTCCTATATATTTTGAATTGTGCATATCAAACTTCTTTAGAAAATCTTTTGTATACTTCATTTGATTAATGAATATTCCTTACGAATTCTGCTTAATTTATAGTTCGAGGAAGAAAGTGAGTTCTCCCATCATACTCATTTCGAATTCACTCTGCATACACTTAGCAAACTCATAAAATAGCATCTCATTAGTAGATCCAAATATGATATCATCTACTTATATTTGTACTAATAAGAGATTGTCATCAAGTGGTTTTATAAAAAGAGTAGTGTCAACTTTCTCTTTCAAAAAATTATTTTTAAGTAGAGAGAATCTAAGCCGATCATACCAAGCATGATGGGCTTGTTTGAGCCCATATAGTGCTTTTCTTAACTTGAAAACGTGATTACAAATTTTAAAATCTTCAAATCCATAGGGTTATTCAATAAAAACTTCCTCTTTTATAAAACCATTTAAAAACTCTTGACATCCATTTGAAATAATTTAAATAACAAAAACTTACAAAAGCATAAAGCATGCAGATAAATTCTAGTCAAGCAACAGGAGCATAAGTCTCATCGTAGTCAATGCCTTCTTCTTGATTATAGCCTTGAGCTACAACACATGCTTTGTTACGTGTGACTAAACCATCCTCATTAAGTTTATTTCAAAGAATTTACTTGGTACTAATGATCGGGTAATCATTAGGTCAAGTAACAAGTTTCGAAACATGATTTCGTTTAATTTTGTTAAGTTCATCTTGTATTGTAGTAATATAAAATTTATCATCGAAGGCTTCAAAACTTTCTTAGGCTCTACTTGAGAGATAAAAGCAATATTTGCAATAAACTCTCTCTATGCAGAACGAGTACTTACTCCTTTTGATACCTCACCTATTACCAAGTTTTCTCGATGGTCGGTTGGGAATCTCAGTCTTTTAGGCAAACTTTCCAAATAACTTGTTCCAGTTGTTGTATCGTCAAGGGTCTTGTTGGATGGTGTCCTGATATCTTCATCATCTCTGTCACTTGTTATATGACTGTTAAGCTCATAAAAAAATAATGTTAATCGATTCTTCAACAGTCATAGGCTTCTTATTGAACACTCTAAAATATTTACTTTTTGCAGTAGGGTGAGGTTTTCTTCATTTTCCTTAGCCAATAGGGTGGTGACACCTATCACCACTTTTGTAAATAAGCCCTTTAACTTTTGGGTATTTGCACAAGTATGTAAAATGAAGGGGATTTGGTGTGTGGAGTGGTATTTTGTGTTTTATAGGGTGAGGGAGTGTTTAATAAATAATAATTAATTTATTTGAGGATGATATATGTCAACATGCATGATAATGTCTGTGAATACCAGGAAAAATCTGAGGATTGACCATGGCTCAAAATACTGATAAACACCGTGATGAATATAGGGGATTGAGGATTTGTTTGATAATATTATATAAGTGATTAATCGGATGAGATATAACATACCTTTAGTCAACCTTGGTCAACCCTCTATCTTAGTGTCTATGAGAGCCTGTAACTAAGATTGAAACATATGTTGGACATGTGTTACCTCTTATTTTACCCTCGTAATAATTTATTAATAGAGCTTTTATCTCGTCTCTAGGTACTGCGAGACCTGCGGACTTGGACGTTGTACCGGAGCCCCATCTTCAGCATCCGGATCTAGGCAAGTATACCTTGTCATCCTGTATTTCAGTTACTAGATATTTATTTAATTATTATATACATTATGCACGTTTTGGATTAGAATCGTTACTTCACGTCCGGGTCATAACCGGGTGCAGACGTTCGTCGGTAACGTCTAGTAACGAGTGATAGATGATTCACAACACCTTGATGTACATACTTATTTATATCATAACCCTAGGACACATCCATACACTGTCATCATGCAAGATTTCCTATATCCTGATACTGTCAATATGACCGGAATCTGGGACAACTTTTGGGTCGTGATTGTTGATAGTTACTTCAGTATGACGAGACTGCTATATTGAGGTTTAGGTAAAGCGCACAATCGTTGACCGCTTGGGAAGGGGAAGATTGTTACTAGACATTTGGGCTCCTCTGCACGCACTATATATATATATATATGTATATGTCCTATTTATGTAGTATCCTATATCCTGAGTAGTAGTATCATCCATGTGACTCTATGCTCGAAGCTACGATACACCCTGTGTGTCTCTGTGTTCGGAGCTACGATTTTATTTGGACAGCCCACGCGTCGAACATTGTCTTCAAATTGTGTCTCACTTAGGTGGTTATGCTAGATTATACCGGCGTTGTACTTGTTTTTTCTTGTTATACTATGGCATGGTGTATTTTTGTACCTTGTTACATCGCTCTGAGGACCTGGTTCCCTTCTAGGCTTAGGCGAGGAGGTTTACCCGGAGGAGTACGGACCGGGTGCATATCCAGCAGCAGGACCGATTGTAGAGGGCGAGATCATTCCCGAGGACTTCGTTTGATATCTGGTAATGACTTCACCCTGGGACGGTATTACTATCTAGCTTTCAGATATTGTTCCTAGTTATCTTACTGCTTTCCTTCATTTCAGTATTTATACTAGCGGGTTTGTTCCTGTATGACTCTTCTAGTATTTGTACTATGATATATTTCTCGTATGATTTTCCTTTTGCATATTAGTATTTATGATTTTCTCTATGTGCTCTATATATCTGATATCTGTGGATGAGATTTAGTTTTACTGTCTATGTGTCATGTGTTGGGTTTTATCATTGTACTTTACAGCTTAGGTGCACTCCGTCAGGTCCATTAGATTGGGATGCCCGCCGAAATGTACCCGCTGGCCATTGCCACGTAGCTCAGTTCCTTATATTTGGAACTGGGGCATGACAATAAGGGGGTCTAGAAGTACTTACAGCGTTTATTGATTTGAAGAAAGATTTTGTTGCCTTGT
This sequence comes from Iris macrosiphon, assembly GCA_036927795.1. Lineage (NCBI taxonomy): Eukaryota > Viridiplantae > Streptophyta > Magnoliopsida > Asparagales > Iridaceae > Iris > Iris macrosiphon. The sequence goes on along the minus strand of JAYESA010000019.1, from coordinate 92,279,224 downwards.
TCTTTTTATACTAAGCACACACCATATCTTTCTTAAAGGTAATTTCGGGTAAACCTCTTACCAATTTCTTTGAAGATAGTATGCCAATAGTATCCATATTTGCATGTCCAAGGCGCATATGCCACAACCATCTTTCATCTTTGGTTGCATATAAATATTTTCCTGCATTGTTAGTATTTTTCAAGAGATAGAAGACATTTATATATTATCTTTTCTTATTCCTTCATAAGTTATCTCACCAGTAGATCTATCATATATAGAATATTTGTCTTTCACAAAAATAATGCCATAACCCGGATCAACAAATTTACTAATGCTAAGTAGGTTATGTTTTAATTCTGTGACTAAGCATACATATTTAATAATAGGAGAATGATGAATACCTATATCACCATTACTTATAATATATCTTTTTAGATTATTTCCGAATGAGACGTATCCTTTTTTCTTCATCTATAGTGTTACGAATAAGTTAGCATCATCGGTCATATGGCGTGAGCACCCACTATTTGCCTTTTCGTGTACAAAGCGAATGGGCGTTGTGCCGAGGCTGGGGGCGGATAGATACCATAAGAATGATTCATTTGGATCGATGAGCCATTTAGTGAATCTTTTTGGTCCTTCTTTTGTCGTGTCAAAGGTTCGAGAATCTACTTGCTTCTAGTGTTAGAGGGCAAGTCCACCTACAACACAAGTTGAAGATGTAATCTTTGGTACCCACTTTCTTGAGGGTCCTGTTGTGTTAGTTTTTGGAACCTAAATATATACATATATATCTACTAATTTTTTAACTCTACATTATCGTCATATGTAACCTGTAATACCACAATAATGACATGAAGGAGATGTATTGATACTCGGTGTAGTAGTATGTGAAGGACCTTGAGGCAACTCTATAGGGGATGAATAGAGTGCAGCGGAATAATCTACCCAATTTAATATTATCGTAATAAAGGCAGTTGCTAACTAACCGTGTATATAAAGACATTAAAGTAAAGCAGTAAAGTAAAGAGAGAAATCAAACGTAAACACTAAGATGTATATTGGTTTCCCTCGGAGAGGAATAGTCCACTCCCGAGAACTCAAGCTCGGAGTTTCTCTACTATAATTACCAATAATGAATCACAAGCATTGATCCGAAGGCTTGCCACTTCTTTACACAACGAGATTTGATCCGAAGTCTCGCAACTTCACATCTAAGAGAGAGAGTAACTTATCGAACAAAGCTCTTTATAACTCAGAAGACTTCTAGACCGAGTGTCACGACCCGCACCCGGATTTTGGGGCACGAGAGCGTGGGTACGTCCAGCCTATGTCGTAATATCGGCGGTAGAACGTTGTCTAGGTCATGTAACTATCTAATTAATCTCTCACGAATATTCAACTCCATAAGGAGACACAGATATCACAATATAATATGGAATATACTCAATCACATAAACTAGAGCACGATGAGATATCGAAGCAACCAAAAGAAGTACAAGACAAGTCTAAACAACAATAAATAGTCTAACCTGTAATCAATAACATCCAATCTCCAAGTATGTTGGAAACAAGTCCTCTAAGTTGCAGTCTGGAAAAAATATCCAGTCAGGATTGGAACGAAATACACCTCTAACAGCAGTTCCACATATATTGACAAAATCTATAGCACAGTTTAAAGAAATACAAGACAGATAGGAATACTGGCAATAAGGAATACTGACGAGCATGGATGTACTGGAAATAGGAATATTGGAATAAATGGAACACTGGAGCATGTCATCATCAATGTACATCTAGCAATAAAATAGAAATACAAGTACACGCAAGAACAATGAACTGGTATGTAAGTGTGTACAAGAACAATAACTAGAACATGTAGAGGTGCTAGATCAATATACTAGAGATGCATGTCAAGAATCATCTAACTAAGTGTGTGAAACATCAGCATATCATGTGATCGGCTTGGGACTATATGACTCATTACATTGATTAGCGGTCATCCCCAACAGGTCAGGCTAACCAGATGTAACAGCGATGAGAAATGTAAGGGTAAGGCTGCACCGACGTGAGGTGTGGGTGAGCTAATGATGCATGTAAAGTTGGGTATGATCACATAAGCTACTAATATTTCTCCTTTTTCCCCAACTAGTACGATGGATTCCAATCACGACTCCTCGTGACAGGTCTCAATGATGCCAACTCGTGTAAATAACAGTGTCAGAGTTATGTAAGCTATACAACAAGAATTATAGAGATAATCAACATAATGGAAACTGTCAGAGAATGTACTCGCCTGGGGTCCTGCTGCTGGTATGAATCATAGTCCAAGTCACAGTCCAAATAGCCTATGTATTACAATTTTACCATGTCAAAAGATAATTTATTTTAATTTATTTAAATCTGGAAATAATTACTCTAAAATACTATTTTAATCTTATTATTCTGATTTTTATGTTAATGCCTAAATTTTGTCCAAAGGAACTGAATTTTATCAACTCGAGACTCATGGCACGCAAATCGAGATGATCTGTTGACCAAAAAGTCAACCGACACAAACTCAACTTTCATGCATGAATTCCTGTAGATTTCAGCATCAAAAATATGCTGGAATTTACATCTCGTCCAAATTCAAATTCGTTTGAGAATTATGGCACATACAAGTTTCGTATCGTGCACCGATGGTTAATTCTAACCTAAAAGTTCTACAGAATTAACAGTATATAAATACTTCGAATTAAATTCTGAGAAAAACATTTGACAATGATCTCGACATTAGCTTTCCGAAACTTTAAACGGTTCATGATTCTGATTCCTGGTTCACCCAGAATCGTGAAAACATTGAAACACGTCTACTTTCGGACATGCTGTGCTCTACGAATTTACCAGAATTTAATACTCATAATTTCATAAAAAAATTATATAATCAGAAAGTTAACCTCAATATCATTCTAACACAAAAAAGTAGGCCTCGTTTGGAGTCCGGAGCTATGCGCAATGGCTTCTGGAAGATGAAGGAACCCTAGATGGCAATTCTCCAAAATCCGGCTGAAGAAAAACCCTAAAAATAAATAACTAAACTAATATATATATAGAGGAGAGAGAAAGCAGCCGCGGCTCAGATCTTGACACGTAGAAGCCATCCACGCAGCCCCGCCCAGATCGAACGGTCGAAGATCCACGCGGCTCGGCTCAGCTGAGTCCGAGTCGAACTCTGACTCGGCTCGGCTCGAGGTCGGCTCGGCTCGGATCGCACCCACCCCGTGGTCACTGACAGGCGGGCCCGGCACTGTTCGCTGCGGGAGGCTGACAGGTGGGCCCCCTTTTTGCTGACTGGGCAGAATTAATTACTTTTTGGGTTTTCTTTTTCATAAATTAGTTTTTAATTCAGTTTTCCCTAATTAACTCAAAATAAATGCTAAAAATAATCAGAAAAATTCCAAAAAATTCTAGAAAATATATTTTATTATTTAGAACCTAAAATAAAAGTTTGGGATATTTTTAATTATATTTAACCCTATAATAAATTCTTGAAAGTCCTAAAAAATTAGGGTTACTAGTTTTTAATTAACTAAAAATTATTAAAAAACTCCAATAGCCCCAAATAAACCTAATAACAATATTTAAGCACGAATTTCAGGATACGGAGGTTACATCGAGATCGTACTTGGCAGTAGGAAGGCTAGGGAGTTTCTTTTTGGGATGAAAAAGTTAAGGCTTAGAGGTTTTCTCTCAATTGGATAGAAGACTTGAGAATAGTTGAGTTGATTGAGTTAGTAAGAATGAGAATTCCAATCCTATTCATACGTTGTTGGTAAACAGAATTCGGTCAGAATTCGGTCAGGGTTTAATCCAAATTTCCAACCGTTGGACCAAGAAATCAGGAGCTATTGAACTGGTAGATTTCATAACAAAAGGGTAACCGAGTTGGGTCCGAGTTCGGCACGAGTTCGGCCCGAGTTCAGTCTCCTAGTATGGTAGACTTTGTAAATGAATGTGGCCTAATTTGGTGGATAAGTTCTTTGGTCTATTTGAGTGGACTAGGTATCTGGTTTATAGGTTCTTGGCTTTTCTAGTATGACTCAGCGTACATCATTCCTAAACCCAAATAAATAAAAGATTATATTTGAATAGACGAAAAACAGACGACATACAATAGCAGTGTAGAGGCTTCAGATGCGACATATCAATGCATGGTTTAGTTAACTATCAAAATCAAGTTGACTAAGACCGGATGGGCCAACAATCTCTCCCATTTTGATAATTGACAAACTATGAATGATACTGCAAGTCTTTGATATGCAAGGCTCCCCCATAACTGTGGAGCAGTTGATATGCTGAAGACAATGTCTGTCGAGTATCGTCTTGTATGCTAGTATCATGTATTATTTCTCCCCCGTTGTCATTTGATCGAAATGTTATGCTCCCCCAAAATTGGTAAGATGACAAAAAAGTAAGAGAGTAAAGAGTATACAGGATAATATATATAATGACAAATTTTTTTTTTACATTTAAACGTTTATTCATTTAAAATAAAACATACAAAAGTGGATGTGTAATGGAAACATCATAGTAAAACATCTTAAAGTAGACTTTTTAACATTCAAATAAATTGAGTAACAAGTTGTCATTTTCTTTATCTTTATCATCTGTTTCAAGTATTCTGTCTGGATCAAAGAAGATATCAGCTGGATCCAAATATCGCTGATCATATGGGTGATCAATACGAAATCCTTGTTGATTTTGATTCCGAAGAATCGAAAAAGGTCCGGCTGGGTGATTCAATAGGGTGTACTAAATTTCTATCAAAGTGTTGCCAAGAGCCTGAGTCTGAAGAGTTTGGAGATAATCAGTTGCATGATTGCGTATATCTTCTTGTGGAAGCGATTACGCAAAAGAGTAAAAATAGACTCTAAGGTTTGCGGTTTGTTCATCAGCAGGAGGGACAAAATCAACATGATGAGTATTAGAATTTGATGATGAGTTATAAGGTAAAAGCATAGTTGGCTCAATTGTCCAAATTCGATTGAGGTATAAAGGTTTCTAAAGATTTGGACAAGTATCTAAAGGAATATCGAAATAGCTGAAAATGGTTGGCAAGTACATAGCGTATGTAGTGGACGCCCTTTCTTGCGACATTGAACCATTTAAGATAAGATGGTCTATGAAATATTGAAATTGATGCCGAAATACAAATAATATAAAGCTAACATTTCTAGATAAGAGACCTCATCAAAGTAAGCCTTCTTAGGTAGAAAAGTTAAAAAGATAATGCGATGCATTTCAAAGAAGTGACCTTTCAAATATCTAGCATAAAATTTACTAGTGGACAATCAATAGGGTGACAAAGGATATTATTAAAAGAATCTAGGGTTAAGTCATGATCGAATTGAACTTGCGTGAGGTTGACTAAGGGTTTTACATTAGCGGGAATGCGCAAAAATTTACCCAAGTCATCTGCATCGAATTCAATTGGAATGCCATAAACTATAGATAAAGTAATATCATGTTCATATGTTAAGTTACAATAGAATATTTGAATAACATTGGTGTAAATGTTGGTATGGGTTGGAACAAATTTTCCAGTTGAAGATTCAAAAAAGTAGGTAGATAGTCTTTGTGTTGAGAAGTAAAATCAATAGGATGGCCAAAATCTAAGGGGCCATTGGGAGAGGATATAGGAGGAAAAGATAAGGTTATTTGTGGAGAAGGAAAAAAAATTTGTTGGTCTAAATGAATGAGCAACGAAATAATCTATATATAGAGTTACAAAAATCCAAATTAGGAAGAGAATTAAATGACATAACATATTTTAGAATTAAACTAACCGAGTTCGGTTCGAGCTCGGCCCGAGTTCGGTCCGAATTCTGTTGACATTTATTTCCAGAATCTCAATAAAACTTTAATCGATATTATGCCTTTCTTGACTTGATATGAATACAGAAAAATAAGTGCTGAACTTAAATCATATGTTTTTAAGAGTTTAAATCATCTCGGAGTAGTTGTAGGGGCCGAATCCCAACTAGCGGTGGTCCGAAGAAACTTATATACTGTGTCGCTTACGTTATTTACAGCTTTTTGATAGAAGGGTCCTTTCGGCTTGTATCCAAAAAATTTAAAACTTTGAAAAATGTGACAAAAAAATCTGAAAAGCATCTTATGATTCTTAAATTTTATCAGAATCTAAAACACCTAATTCTCGACGGATAAAGTTGAATCGATCTTCAGTTAAAGGTTTAGTTAAGATGTCTGCTAATTGATGTTCCGTGTCCATATACTCTAAACAAATATCTCCGTGAGATTGATGATCCCTTAAAAAATGATGACGAATTTCTATGTTCTTAGTGAATAAGTGGCATACTGGATTTTTGGTGAGATTAATGGTGCTAGTGTTATCACAGAAAATAGGAATGTTCTTAAAGTGTAGATTGAAGTCTTCTAGGGTTTTCTATATTGTCACGACCCGCACCCGGTGTAGGGGTACTAGTCGGAAACAACGCCCAGCCTACGCCGCAGAATCGGCGGTAGAACGCTGTAATAATCTATCTAACAATAAAATGAACCACCAATAATGATAGTATACTCAATCACAGAACTAAGATATAAATGAGCACGAATCAGATAAAGAATAGAATAGTCACAATACAACTCATGAGTCTAAAATAATACATCAATGAGTCTGAAGAAGTAACAAAATAAGCTGGAGACAAATCTAGTACAAAGAATACTACGAAGCTACAACTCCAGGGTAAACTGTCTCAGTTGGGATAAGTCCCTCTTGAGCCAGGGTCTCAGAATCTAAACCCACAACATCCTGGGGTCCATAAAAGGTAGGGTACCACTCCTCAGTGTCATCTGGAAAAATATATCCAGTCAGCAAAGGAGTAGAGTACATCTCTAACAGCAGTTCTAATTAATGATAAAAACTATGTAATAGTAAATAGCTGTAGATAAACAAGATGCACAATAGATATAAGAGATATATGTACGATAAGGAAATACTGGAAATAAATACAATAATGAACAATATGCCAATGAAACAATAATACTAATGACTAAGTGTGTGAGTACTAGCTTAACATGTGATCGGCTTGGGCAAGATACAATGCGGCCTGGCTAATCATAAGTGCGGTTTATGATCAACACTATTCATTTACCACTACTTTATTCAATAGGAATTTGATCACATATCTATACTAATACTCTCCACCCCGACTGGTATAATAGATCCAACCACGATATGCTATGGCACGAGATTCCCCAAGAAGATAGCTAGTCTCCCCGAGAATCGGTATCTGTACATGTACAAGATAACCAATGAAACAATACTTGCACCATATACACCATATACCAAAGAATAACATCTCATGACGATATCCGGATATACCAATCCGTATAACCATAGTGTCAAGAGAACATGGATATCTACACTAGATACAGTGAACATAGAGGATATCATAAATGAGAAACTATCAGAGAATGTACTCGCCTGAAGTCCAATGAACAGTCTCACAGATGTCTGACTCGGTGCCTCGAAGACCTAGATATGGAATACAATATCAAAACAAGGTCCCGAAAAGAGAACAAATTAAACTAGTCAACTTCTAGGTCAAAAAGTCAATTCTAAGTCAAAAGTCAACTGTGGTCAATTATGAGTCAACTATGGTCAACTATGAGTCAACTATCTATTTCTAGGTTGCACAAGTCTAGCCCCAAAATCTTGGATCAAAATATTAAATCTAAGTCATAAAACTATATCCTTAAATATTAGGACACCGTATCTTCGGATACGTGAATCCAAGGTAAATCCTCACAATATATATATATTAAATATATTGCAAAATAATATAGAATATTAAATTACCACAATTTGGGACCATGGTTTTGAACCATTTGGTACCCACACAAAGTAATGTTCAAGATACATAGATATATTATTTATCCTTATACATAATATATCATATATACTATTATATTATACAATTAAAATTATAACAATACTAGTATTATACCTCACAATAAACACATATATATATATACATATATATATAATTATCATATATAAAATATAAATTAAACTGTCTAACTGTCACTGAAAAACTGTGTGGAAAACATTTATTTATAATTTATTTTATTAACAAGTTGTAACATATATAAATGCATGTAAAGAAAGCTACATATATATATATTTGTACATTATATTAGTAAACATAAAAATATATAGATCTATGCTACAATAAATACTATAATAAATATACAAAAATAAATATGTAAGAACTATATATATTTACTAATTATAATTCAAGAATTAAAGCATAAATAATTAGATCTATATAAAACACACACAATTGGAGAGTATCACACCGTATCCCACTAGATCTAGGATACGCATGCGACACGAGTCCAACACACAACCAATTGCACCCCGAAGGACACAAACAAGTCACAAATAATATTTATGAACAAATCAAAGTGTCAAATGTAGATCTATGTGTCCGTGTCAAAATACGATATGTACAAAGTCCCGTGTCGGAGGGAAAACCCCCAAAACGACACATATCACCAAATTGTTGGGATACGACCGACATGTACCCAATTATGGACACGATACTAGCCCCAAACACATAAACACATGCCCAATTGATCTATAGGATCAATTGACACACACAACAAAATGTCAGTTCGGAATTCGCACAAAATTGACACAAAAAGCACCATAACTTTCTCCATGGGTCTCCTATGAACACAAAACAAAGTCCTATGGGTAGTACATATATATGGGTTGATTTTACATGATTAAATCTCAGATTTAGAAGCTATTTTAAGGGGAAAAAACTGAATTATACCTATTGGGAGATGGATTCCCAATGAAACCTCCAATTGAGATGAACTTGCTTCCAAATTGTAGATCCTTGCTCCTCTTTGTAGATCCTTACTTCCTCCTTCTAGATCTTTGCTTCTCAACTTTCTAATGGTGAATTAGGAAGAATTTGGAATGAATTTGGTGGGGAATTGGAATGGGAATGAAAGGAAATTGGGAGTGGGAAATTCTAGATCTAGATTTGGAATAAAAATGAGAGGAGAGAGAATTTTCCCCCCTCTTTTAATAGGCCGGCCTTACCCCTTCCCCAAGAAATTATGAAATGTCCAATGTACCCCTTGGGGCCTCTCATGAAGAAATAATTAAGGAAGGAAGCTTCTAGTCTAATGATTTAATTAATTTAATCCATCTCCTTTAACAAAGGACTTTTTAAATGGGCCAAGTCTAACTAATTAATTCATGTTGGTCCATTGGTCCAAACTAAACTAGTTGGGTCCACTAATATAAGTCTAAAATAATTAAATAACATCTAACAATAATTAAATAATACAACAAATAATTATTTACTATGCACAATAATTAATTAAATAGGAAAAGACTAAAATACCCTTTCCTAGAAAATGTGGTAGTGACAAGTCTACCCTCCTTAAAAAAATTTTGTCCTCGAAATTCAAAGACGAAAACTACCCCCAGAAAAATCACAGAATAGAACTAAAGAATCATAACTAACTATGAAAGAACATAACAAGGAAATAACATACCTCAAGGTACAAACAAAAATGGATAACGCTCTCGCATTTCATCCTCTCTCTCCTAGGTAGACTCCCCCGGAGAGTGATGTCTCCATGCGACGCACACCAAAGAAATAGTCTGGTTCATCAGCACCTTCTCTCTCCGATCCAGAATCTCAACTGGCTTCTCTGGATAGCTAAGAGTAGGGCCCACCTCTATCTCCGAGTGATCCAATACATGACTAGGATCTGCCACGTATCATCTCAACTGCGACACATGAAACACGTTGTGCACTCCCTCCAATGCAGGTGGCAAGTCTAGTCTATAAGCAACTGCACCGATCCTCTCTAGAATAGTGAAAGGTCCGATGAATCGCGGACTAAGCTTCCCGCCTCCACCGAAGCGAATCGTGCCTCGTGTCGGAGAAATCCTCAGAAACACCAAACTATCTACCTATAACAAAATACTATCTTAAGAACTTAGTCTATAACAAAAAAAAATAAGCACAAACAAAATCTAAACTATACCTCAAACTCCAAAGGTCTCCGATGGCTATCGGCCCAATGCCGCTGTCTGTCCTGCGCCACTCAAAGTCTGTCTCTGATCAACTGAACCTTCTCTGCTATATCCACAACCATCTCTGGCCCAAGCAAAACTCTCTCTCCAACATTGTCCCAAGACAAAGGAGTACGACACCTCCGACCGTATAGAGCTTCAAAAGGTGACATCTCTATACTGGCCTGGTAACTGTTGTTGTAAGCAAACTCTACCAAATGGAGATGGTCCTCCCAAGAACCCCCAAAATCTAGTACACAAGTGCACAACATATCCTCGAGATTCTGAATAGTCCTCTCTGACTGCCCATCTGTCTGGGGATGATATGCAGTACTGAACTTGAGCTGAGTGCCCAAACTCTCCTGCAAACTCCTCCAGAAATGAGAAGTAAAACGACTATCCCGATCTGAGACTATGCTGACGGGAACTCCATGTATCCTAAAGATCTGCCTCACATACATCTCTGCCAGTTTCTCCGTAGACAAACCCACCTTGAAAGGCAAGAAATGGGCCGACTTGGTCAACCTATCAACAATGACCCAGATTGCGTCTTTCCTTCCTGGAGATCGTGGAAGTCCAGACACAAAATCCATAATAATGTGTTCCCACTTCCACTCTGGAATGGGTAATGGCTGAAGTAAACCTCCTGGCCTCTGCCTCTCGGCTTTCACCTGCTGGCACACTAAACATCTGGATACAAACTGTGCCACTTCCCTCTTCATGCCATACCACCACACACTCTCTCGCATATCCTTATACATCTTGTTAGCACCTGGATGTATGGAATACTGAGAGCGATGCGCTTCCTGCAACACCTCCTCTCGCAACTCCCCACTAGGCACACACAACCTATCTCCATGCCTCAAAGATCTATCCTCTGCAATAGTAAAATCATCCTCCAATCCTGCTCTCACCTGAGCTCTGATACTCCTCAGAGATACATCATCATACTGTGCTGCCTTGATCCTGTCCATCAAATCTTAGTGTATCTGCAATCCCCACATCTGTATAGCACACCCAGGAACAATCACCTCAATGCCCAAGCTCTCCAAGTCCTCCAACAAATATCGATCCTGCGTCAAGAACATAGCTACCGGATACCTGCTCAAAGCATCGGCAACTATATTGTCTTTCCCAGGATGATATTGCAAAGAGATATCAAAATCCTTCATCAGTTCCAACCACCGACGCTGCCTCATGTTCAACTCTTTCTGCATGAAAATGTACTTCAAGCTTTTGTGGTCTGTGAAGATCTCCACACGCTCTCCGTACAAATAATATTTTCACAACTTTAGAGCGAAGATGACGACTGCCAACTCCAAATCATGGGTAGGATAGTTCTTTTTATGAGGACACAATTGCCTGGATGCATAGGCAATCACTTTCCCATGCTGTTGAAGAACACAACCCAAACCGTTCCCCGATGCATCACTATAAATAGTGAAACCTTCGGACCCTGATGGCAACGTCAAAATAGGAACAGACGTCAACCTCTTCTTCAACTCCTCAAAAGCAACCTGGCAATCCTCCGTCCAAACAAACTCCACATCCTTCCTTGTGAGTCTGGTCATCGGCTCGGCAATCCTCAAAAAATCTTGTACAAACTTCTTGTAATAGCCTGCCAATCCCAAGAAACTCCTGATCTCTGCTACCGAACTTGGAGTCTTCAAAGATTCCACTGCTGAAATCTTCTTTGGATCCACTGAAATACCATCACCAGTCACAACATGCCCCAAGAATTCCACCGTGTCCAAGAAAAACTCACACTTGGACAACTTCCCATACAGCTTCTCCTTTCTCAGCATATCCAACACAATCCTCAAATGCTCCTCATGCTCCTCCGGTGTCCTCGAGTATATGTGTATGTCGTCGATGAACACCACCACGAACTTGTCAAGGTACTGGTGGAATACCTTGTTCATCAAGTTCATAAATACCGCCGGTGCATTAGTCAAACCAAACAGCATCACCATAAACTTGTACTGACCATACCGAGTTCTAAAAGCAGTCTTCGGTATGTCCTCCGGCTTCACCTTCACCTGATGGTAGCCTGATCTCAAATCTATCTTAGAAAATACCTTGGCACCACCCAATTGATCAAACAGATCATCAATTCGTGGCAAAGGATACTTATTCTTGATAGTAAGATTATTCAAAGCCCTGTAATCAATGCACATGCACACCGATCCATCCTTCTTCGGCACAAATAATACCGGGGCTCCCCATGGTGAAGAACTCGATCTAATAAACCCCTTATCCTGCAATTCGTCCACCTGCTTCTTCAACTCGACCAGTTCGCTATTGTTTACTCTATAGACATGCTATAAAATTGGTTCTGCACCTGGCACCAAGTCTATAGAAAATTTAACATCTCGATCTGGCGATAATCCTGGCAATTCCTCAGGAAACACATCCAAGAACTCTGCTATCAACGGATGCGGCAACTCCTTGTCTTCCACCATAGCTCTACAAATAATGCTTTCTCCCTGCTCCGCAGCTCCTCTAGCAAACTCGAACTCTGGCTCTCCTGGCGGACCAAACAAAACTCTACCTCCTCTATAATCTATGCTAGCACGGTGCCTACTCAACCAATCCATCCCGAGTACAATATCGTAGCTCGGAAGTGGCATTACAAGTAGACACGCACTCAACTCCCGGCCTCCCAGAGTAACTCTTCGATCCTTGCAAATATCATTAACCAGGATAATGCCTCCCCCGGTCATGATCTTGCAAGTCCTAACCAAAGACTCAGCTACCAAACCATGCTTTAGAGCAAAAGAAACAGATACAAAACTATGGGAAGCACCACTATCAAACAAAGCTAAAGCTGGAATGGAATCAATATGGCACAAGATGTAAGATATCAAGGAAAGGACAGTTTAGAGATCAAGTATCAATACCAAAGAAGAATAATTGAATCAAAAGAATTTTCCTAGATGTGATTGAGTATCTCAGCCTATTTCCTATATCCTATCGCAGGCTCGCAGTAGTACAACTAAGTTATCGCACTACCACGACATCACATACTTTGTGAATCTAGACCTGCATGGGCCACCACCAAAAACGTGTCACGACCCGCAAACGGTGTAGGGGTACTAGTCGGAAACAACGCCCAGCCTACGCCGCAGAATCGGCGGTAGAACGCTGTCTAGATAATCTATCTAACAATAAAATAAACCACCAATAATGATAGTATACTCAATCACAGAACTAAGATAGAAATGAGCACGAATCAGATAAAGAATAGAATAGTCACAATACAACTCATGAGTCTAAAATAATACATCAATGAGTCTGAAGAAGTAACAAAATAAGCTGGAGACAAATCCAGTACAAAGAATACTACGAAGCAACAACTCCAGGGTAAACTATCTCAGTTGGGATAAGTCCCTCTTGAGCCAGGGTCTCAGAATCTAAACCCACAACATCCTGGGGTCCATAAAAGGTAGGGTACCACTTCTCAGTGTCAACTGAAAAAATATATCCAGTCAGCAAAGGAGCAGAGTATATCTCTAACAGCAGTTCTAATTAATGATAAAAACTATGTAATAGTAAATAGCTGTGGATAAACAAGATACACAATAGATATAAGAGATATATGTACGATAAGGAAATACTAGAAATAAATACAATAATGAACAATATGCTAATGAAACAATAATACTAATGACTAAGTGTGTGAGTACTAGCTTAACATGTGATCGGCTTGGGCAAGATGCAATGCGGCCTGGCTAATCATAAGTGCGGTTTATGATCAATACTATTCATTTACCAGTACTTTATTCAATAGGGATTTGATCACATATCTATACTAATACTCCCCACCCCCGACTGGTATAATAGATCCAACCACGATATGCTATGGCACGAGATTCCCCAAGAAGATAGCTAGTCTCCCCGAGAATCGGTGTCTGTATATGTACAAGATAACCAATGAAACAATACTTGCACCATATATACCATATACTAAGGAATAACATCTAATGACGAGATCCGGATATACCAATCCGTGTAACCATAGTGTCAAGAGAACATGGATATCTACACTAGATACAGTGAACATAGAGGATATCATAAATGAGAAACTATCAGAGAATGTACTCGCCTGAAGTCCAATGAACAGTCTTACAGATGTCTGACTCGGTGCTTCGAAGACCTAGATATGGAATACAACATTAAAACAAGGTCCCAAAAAGAGAACAAGTTAAACTAGTCAACTTCTAGGTCAAAAAGTCAATTCTAAGTCAAAAGACAACTGTGGTCAATTATGAGTCAACTATGGTCAACTATGAGTCAACTATCTATTTCTAGGTTGCACAAGTCTAGCACCAAAATCTTGGATCAAAATATTAAATCTAAGTCATAAAACTACATCCTTAAATATTAGGATACCGTATCTTCGGATACGTGAATCCAAGGTAAATCCTCACAATATATATATATATTAAATATATTGCATAATAATATAGAATATTAAATTACCACAATTTGGGACCATGGTTTGAACCATTTGGTACCCACACAAAGTAATGTTCAAGATACATAGATATATTATTTATCCTTATACATAATATATCATATATACTATTATATTATACAATTAAAATTATAACAATACTAGTATTATACCTCACAATAAACACATATATATATACATATATATATATAATTATCATATATAAAATATAAATTAAAACTGTCTAACTGTCACTAAAAACTGTGTGGAAAACATTTATTTATAATTTATTTTATTAACAAGTTGTAACATATATAAATGCATGTAAAGAAAGCTACATATATATATTTATACATTATATTAGTACACATAAAAATATATAGATCTATGCTACAATAAATACTATAATAAATATACTAAAATAAATATGTAAGAACTATATATATTTACTAATTATAATTCAAGAATTAAAGCATAAATAATTAGATCTATACAAAACACACACAATTGGAGAGTATCATACCGTATCCCACTAGATCTAGGATACGCATGCGACACGAGTCCAACACACAACCAATTGCACTCCGAAGGACACAAACAAGTCACAAATAATATTTATGAACAAATCAAAGTGTCAAATGTAGATCTATGTGTCCATGTCAAAATACGACATGTACAAAGTCCCGTGTCGGAGGAAAAACCCCAAAACCACACGTATCACCAAATTGTTGGGATACGACCGACACGTACCCAATTGTGGATACGACACTAGCCCCAAACACATAAACACATGCCCAATTGATCTATAGGATCAATTGACACACACAACAAAATGTCAGTTCGGAATTCGCACAAAATTGACACAAAAAGTACCATAACTTTCTCCATGGGTCTCCTATGAACACAAAACAAAGTCCTATGGGTAGTACATATATATGGGTTGATTTTACATAATTAAATCTCAGATTTAGAAGCTATTTTAAGGGAAAAAACTGAATTATACCTATTGGGAGATGGATTCCCAATGAAACCTCCAATTGAGATAAACTTGCTTCCAAATTATAGATCCTTGCTCCTCTTTGTAGATCCTTGCTTCCTCCTTCTAGATCTTTGCTTCTCAACTTTCTAATGGTGAATTGGGAAGAATTTGGAATGAATTTGGTGGGGAATTGGAATGGGAATGAAAGGAAATTGGGAGTGGGAAATTCTAGATCTAGATTTGGAATGAAAATGAGAGGAGAGAGAATTTCCCCCCTCTTTTAATAGGCCGGCCTTACCCCTTCCCCAAGAAATTATGAAATGTCTAATGTACCCCTTGGGGCCTCTCATGAAGAAATAATTAAGGAAGGAAGCTTCTAGTCTAATGATTTAATTAATTTAATCCATCTCCTTTAACAATGGGCTTTTTAAATGGGCCAAGTCTAACTAATTAATTCATGTTGGTCCATTGGTCCAAACTAAACTAGTTGGGTCCACTAATATAAGTCTAAAATAATTAAATAACATCTAACAACAATTAAATAATACAATAAATAATTATTTACTATGCACAATAATTAATTAAATAGGAAAAGACTAAAATACCCTTTCCTAGAAAATGTGGTAGTGACATATATCCACAAAATTTGAGCACAACAACGTCCTGTGGTGATATACTCTGTCGCAGTTGTTGATAATGCAACAAAAAAATTTTTTTTGCTAAACCAGGAGACTAGAGACTTTCCTAAGAAATGACACGTGTCGCTGGTGCTTTTTTGATTGACTACATCCAGCAAAATCAGCATCCGAGTAAGCAGCAAGGTCAAAGGACGTAGTTTTTGGATATTATAAGCCTGCCGTCAAAGTCCCTTTAAGGTATCTGAGGATACACTTAACTGCGCACAAATATAATTCCTTAGGATTTGCCTCATATCTAGCACAAAGACATACAACAAATATAATGTCTGGACGACTAGCAGTTAAATATAACAAACTACTAATTATACCTCGATACTTACGTATGCCTGTTGGTTTACTACTTTCATCAAGGTCAAGCTTGGTGGATGTTGCCATTGGAGTTTCGATAGGCTTTGCAATGTCCATGTCGAACTTTTTAAGCAAATCCTTCGTGTACTTAGCCTGATGAATAAAAGTTCCTTGTGAATCTTGCTTAATTTGCAATCCTAGGAAAAAAGTCAGTTCTTCCATCATGCTCATCTCAAATTCACTCGGCATACACTTACCAAACTCGTTACATAGCATCTTATTAGTAGATCCAAATATGATATTATCAATATATATTTGCACTAATAACAAATAATCAGCAAAAGTTTTTATAAAAATGGTAGTATCAATTTTTTCTTTTGAAAAACTATTTCCAATTAGAAAAAGCTAAGACGTTCATACCAAGCACGAGGGCCTTGTTTGAGTCCATATAGAGCCTTTCGTAACTTGAATACATGGTCAGGGTGTTTGAAATCTTCAAAACCAGGGGGGTGTTTAACGAAAATATTTTCTTTGATAACAATATTTAGAAAAGCACTTTTAATATCCATTTGAAAAAGTTTGAAGTTATGAAATTAGCAAAAGCGCAAAGCATTCGGATCGATTCAAGTCTAGCAACAGGAGCATAAGTCTCACCGTAGTCGATACCTTCCTCTTAGTTGTATCCTTGAGTTACGAGACGTGCTTTATTACGTGTAACTGAACCATCCCCATTTAATTTATTTCAAAAAAAATCCATTTAGTAGCAATGATCAGATAATAATTAGGTATAGGAACAATTTTCCAAACTTGATTGCATTCAAATTGGTTGAGTTCCTCTTATATAGCAGAAATCCAAAATTCATCAACAAAAGCTTCACCAATATTTTTAGGTTCTACTTGAGAAATAAAAGCAATATTTGCAATGATATCTTTATTTGAGGAACGTGTACTTACACCTTTCGATACATCACCATTTACCAAGTCCTCAGGATTCTATGTGGAGAACTTTAGTCTCCTTGGCAGACTTTTCGGATGACTTGTATTATTTGTATCTTCTGATGTCTTGTTGGTTGCGGGTTAACTACCTTCATCATCGTTTTTGTTTAGTTCTTGAGTGTTGTGTTCATCAAATGTAACATTGATTGATTCTTCAACAGTCAATGAGGTTTTGTTGAATACTCTGAATTCTTTACTTTTGGCGGCATAACCTCGAAAAATACCTTCATCGGCCTTGGAGTAAAATTTTCCTAGATTATCTTTAGTATTAAGAATAAAATATTTGCAGCCAAAAAATTTAAAATTACTAATTGTGGGGATTTTACCAAACCAAAGTTCAAAGGGGATTTTCTTCGATATAGGTCGAATAAGCACCATATTCAAAACATAGCATGGAGTACTTACAGCTTCAGCCTAAAAGTATTTCGGAAGGTTATACTGATTTAACATGACTCTAGCCATATCGCCAATAGTTATATTCTTCCGCTCAATAATACCATTTTGTTGTGGAGTTCTAGGATAAGAAAATTCATGAGAAAAACTATTTTTATTGCAAAATCTTTTAAAATTACTATTTTTGAATTTGCCTCCATGATCACTTTGGATACGAGTAATCATAAAGCCTTTTTCATTTTGAACCTTTTTATAAAAAGTGACAAATTCAGAAAATACTTTATTTTTATTTGCAAGAAAATAAACCTATGTGTATATAGAAAAATTATCAACAATAACATAAGCATAAAGCTTAGCGCCATGACTGGCGACTCTACTGGGTCCAAACAAGTCCATATGCAAGAGTTGGAGACGTCTAGAGGTACTTACAGAGTTGATTGATTTAAAATAAGATTTAGTAGCTTTATTCTTTTCACAGTCAGCACATATCATATCTTTCTTAAAAGTAATATTTGATAAGCCCCTTATGAGTTTCTTTGTAGATAGTCTTGCAATAGTGTCCATGTTTGCGTGTCCTAGACGCATATGCCATAGCCAGCCGTCATCTTTGTTGGCGTATAGACACTTGCCTGCATTGTCAGTGTCTTTTGCAAGATAGAAAAAATATATATTGCCTTCCCTGATCCTTTCAAAGATAACCTTACCAGTAGATCTTTCATAAATAGAACATTTATTTTTAACAAAGTTAATACCACAACCATGGTCAGCTAGATGAGTGATGCTGAGTAGGTTGTGTTTTAATTTTGTTACTAGACAAACTTCTTTTATGACAGGATAGGGAGGAACACCTATATTAACCTTACTGATAATGTATCCTCTGAGGTTATTGCCGAAGGAGACATAACCTTCTTTCTTCACCGATAGCGTTGCAAATAGGTTAGCATCACCAGTCATATATCATGAATAACCACTATCGAGAATCTACTTGCTTCTAGCATGAAAGGGTTGGTCCACCTACAAAATGAGTTATAGATGTAACCCTTGGTACCATTTCCTTGAGGGTCCTGCTGTGTTAGTTTTTGGTACCTATGAATAAACATTCATATCTACTAATTTCTTTGTTATAAAAAATCTAGATATATGTCATTTCTTACCACAGTAGTGACATATAGCTGTGTGATTGATGCTTGGTGCAGCATGATAGATATGATTGTGTGAAGCAGTTCCTTGTGGTCTATGTGGATAGAATGTATGATTCTGTTTGACATTTCTTTGTGGTCTTCATGGATATCTATAATAGAATGCATGATTGTGTTTGATTCTATGTGCATGATGATTGCATGAACTGTTATGCATGTAGGTAGGAGCATAACTGTGAGTGTTCTTTTATCTTGCTACATGTCTCATGTTAGGTTGGGTGGAGGTTTGTTCGACCAGTTTACCCAATCTAATCTCTAACTTTTTAGAGGTAGCATATACTTCATCATATTTAGTAGTGAGGGCATCTATTCTACGTGTAGCAATGGAATACTTCTTCTTTTCAGATTCGAGTTCTTCCTTAAGTTTAGCGTCTACTAAGAGCTCTTCTCAAGACTGGAAAGTGCCTTATGGAGGTTAAGCTTAAGTATAGAATTCTCGTCTGAATCGTTTGAGGTATCCTTTACTTCACTTAGAAGAGATGTTAGTCTCTCTATTTCAGTTTGACAATCTTGAACGTCTTTCTTAGCATGCTTGTACTTATTTCTAAGTTTCCTAAAATCATCAAGCAGATCACTAAAAGTATTACCTAGTTCATCAAAAGTAAAATCATCATAAGACTCATTATCAGTTACCTGATCAGCTAATGCCATGAAGCATAGGTTTGCTGCTTCTCAAGGATTTTATTATTCGGATTTACTAGCTTCACTTTCATGCCAAATACTAGTATTTGCATATTTTCGTGATGATGTTCTTCTGGATGAGTAATTATGGAAATTTTCTTTTCTTAGTGTTGGACAATCATTTTTATATGCCCTATCTTCTTACAGTTGTAGTATACATGCTCTTCATCACTGTTGTCAGTTGGCTCCTTCTTCTTTGATTTCTCAATCTCTAATAATTTCCAGAAGTTTCTTATGGTCGGGGCAACTTCCTCATCTTGAGATTCATTATCGTTGGAGTTATAGTTGGTGACCTTTTTGTGATGTGCCTTAAGAGCGATCGTCTTCTCCTTGGGAGTGGTTCTTCAAATTCCTTGAGATCCAGCTCGTGAGTCATCAGCTTGCCCATGAGAGTCTCGAGGGTCATCCTGCTAAGATCATTACCTTCTTTGATTGCAATGGTCTTGGGATTCCAGTTCTTGGTGAGTCCCTTGAGTACCTTGCGAATCTTTTCATAATTGTTGTACTCCTTGCCTAGTGGTAATAGAGGGCTGACGATGTCGAGCAATCTCGTAAACATTTGAGTGATCGTCACATTTTGTTTCATCTTGAATGCTTCATAATCTTGTGGTAAACGACTTATTTTTTATTCCTTCACTTGGAAGTTTCCTTCATGAGTGACCTCAAGAAGTTTCCATACTTCGTGCGAAGTTTCACAATTGGAGACCCTGTTAAATTCAATTCTATCTACAGCACAAAATAAAGTATTAATAGCTTTAGTATAAAGACTATCTTGTTTTTTTTCGGTGTTTGTGTATTTATCATGAGGCTTCTCTACAAGGTTACCATCTATGACAATTCTAGGTGGCTTCTTGTATCCTTCTACTACTACAGCCCAAAGGTCAAAATCAAGTGACTTTAGGTAGAAGCTCATACGTGTCTTCCAGTATGTGTAGTTAGTAACATCAAATAGGGGTGGCCTATTTGTGGACTGGCCTTCACCATTGTTGGTGTGGATAGATCTAACAGTTGCCATAAGTCTCTTAGGATGTTAAACCAAATATCAAGAGAACTAGCTCTAATACCAATTGAATGACCGTGAGGCAACTCTAGAAGGGGGTGAATAAAGTGCAGCAAAATAATCTACCCAATTTAAGATTATCAAAATAAAGGCAGTTGCTAACTAACAGTCTATATAAAAATAGTAAAGTAAAGCAATAAAGTAGAGAGAGAAAGCAAACGCAAACACCAAGAGGTATACTGGTTTCCCTCTGAGTGGACTAGTCCAGTCCCGAGAACTCAAGCTCAGAGTTTCCCCACTATAATCACCAATAGTAAATCATAAGCTTTGATCCGAAGGCCTGCCACTTCTTTACACCACGAGTTTTGATCCGAAGTATCACAACTTCATAGCTTAGAAAGAGAGAGTAACTGATCGATCGAAGAAAGGCCTTTATAACTCAGAAAACTTCTAGACCGAGATCGCACTTGGCATTAGGAAGACTAGAGAGTTGCTTTTTGGGATAAGAAAGTTAAGGCTTAGAGGTTTGCTCACAATAGGATAGAAGACTTAATAATAGTTGAGTTAGTAAGAATGAGAATTCAAATCCTATTTATAGGTTGTAGGTAGCAGAATTCGGTTATGGTTTAATTCAAATTTCTAACCGTTAGGCCAAGAAATCAGAAGTTATTGAACTGGTTGATTTTATACCAAAAGGGTAATCATGTTCGGTCCGAGTTCGGCCCAAATTCGGTCTCCTAGTATGGTAGACTTTGTAAATGAATGTGGACTAATTTGGTGGATAGGTTCTTTGGTTTATTTGAGTGAATAGGTATCTGGTTTATAGGTTCTTTGTTTTTCCAGTGCGACTCAGCGTACATCAGTCCTAGACTCAAATAAATAAAAGATTACATTTGAATGGATGCAATACAGATGACATGCAATTAAAGTGTAGAGGCTTCAGATACGATATATCAATGCATAGTTTAGTAAACTATCAAAATCAAGTTGACTAAGACCGGATGTGCCAACACTATGATGTATATGTGAAGCATTATGTTGTGGTTTACGTAGATACTTTTAATAGAAGGCATCGTTTCTTGAAGATTTAGCATTGCTAGCTTCTTTCTATCGTTTCTTGGTGTCAGTAACCTTGTGACTTGTTATGTGTCTTGTGTTAAACTGAGTCGTTGGTTGTTCAACCTTCTTTTCTAGCCCAATCTTTAACTTTTTAGAGGTGTTGTACAGTTTATTATATTTAGCAGTTAGAGCATCTATTCTAAGTGTAGAAATAGAATATTTATTTCTTATTCTCAGATACTAACTTCTGCTTAAGTTTAGCATTTTCTTGAGTAATTTACACGATGCACTCAAGTTCGTCATGTAAGCTAAGCTTAAGTGTGGACATTTCAGTAGAATTATCACAAGTAGAAGTATTCTTGACATCATTCAAAAGAGAAGTAAGGTTTTCATTTTCAATTTGGTAAAATTGGATAACTTATCAAGTGTGCTTATACTTATCCCTAGGCTTTTTGTGATCATCTAGTAAGTGGCTAAATGCATCAGATAATTCATGAAAATAAAAGTCTTCATATAAAGGTTTATTTGTTACCTTATCAGTGAGGGCCATAAGGCATATGTTTACAGAGTTGCGAGGATTCTCTTCTTCTTCAGAATCACTTGCTCTGCTTTTACTCTATATTCTTGTATTATCATGGTTCCTTGATGAAGTTCTTCTTTTGCTTGAATGTTCATAACGACTTCCCTTTCTAGCCATAGGACAGTCCTTCTTGATGTGGCATGTCTTCTTATAGTTATAGTACTCCTGTTCTTCATCAGTATTGTCTTTGTAGTTCTTCTTTCAGTTTGATCTTTCAAACTTTATGAACCTTATAATGTTCTGGGAGATTAGGGCTAGTTCCTCATTCTCAGTATCTTCGTCTTCAGAGTTATCATCAGAGACCTTCTTTTGATGTGATTTGAGTGCGATGGTCTTCACTTTTGGTATTGATTCTTCAAAGTAATTGAGGTCCAGCTCATGTGTCATCAGCTTCCCTATGAGCGTTTCCAACGTCATTATGGTGAGATAGTTTCCTTCAATTATTGCAATTGCCTTGGGGTTCCAGTTCTTAGTGAGTCCCCGAAGCACCTTGCGGATCTTTTTATGATTTGTGTAATCCTTGCCAAGAGATGACATTGGATTCATAATATCCATTAAGCGAGTAAATATTTGAGTTGTGGTCTCATTTGGCTTCATCTTGAAAGCTTCGTACCCTTGTGTTAGTCTGCTAAACTTTGATTCCTTTACTTGGGTGGTTTCTTCTTGAGTTACCTCAAGAAGCTTCCAGAATTCATGTAAAGTTATACAAGTAGACACTCGGTTGATTTTAGTCATGTCTACAACCCAGAACAAAGCATTAATCGCTCTAGCATCAAGACTAGCATATTTCTTTTTTAGATCAGTGTATCTATTATTGGGATTTTCTACCAGATTACCATCAATAACTCTTCTGGATGGCTTTTTATATCCATCTAAGACTATAGTCCATGGGTTAAAGTCAAGTGATTTTAAATAAAAACTCATGCGTGTCTTCCAGTAAGTATAATTTGTACCATCAAATAGGGGTGGCCTATTTGTGGACTGGCCTTCACCATTGTTGGTGTATATGGGTCTAGTGGTTTCCTAAATAATAATCTAAGTTTGTTAAGCCTGATTTAAGAAATCCTTGTTCTAATACCAATTGTAGGATCGTATGGCAACTCTAGAGGGGGGTGAATAGAGTTTAGCAAAAAAATCACCAAATATAAATTTTAAGTCTAAGGCCAACCTATAAACAGTAGTAATAAGTAATAATCATTGTGTAAGCAGAGTATAAGTAAACTTTATAAGAGCAAACTCAAACATCGATAATTTTTTTCTAGTTTCCCTCATGGAGGACTATTCCATACCCGAGAACTTTTGCTCCGTGTTAATCTACTATTTGTGATATAGGGTACACACGCGCATTTGATCCTAAGAGCACGCCAACTTTTTACAACACAAGATTTTGATCCGAAGAGCTCCATGACCTCAGACTGGAATTGAAAGAATCTTTTTAACCAAGCTTGTATAACTTGACTCAATTTCTAATCGGAACACCACTTAGCACTTAAAAGTACTAGAGTTGTCGTGAAAATGTGAAGACTAGAGCCCTTTATGGAATAGAGAAGATGAAATGAATGAGTGATTTGGAATAGAAAAGTTCTTCTCTATTTATAGGATTTTTATGTACATAGTTTGGGAAGAACTCGGATGCAAAACGTTCAAAAATTTGAACGTTGGAAGCCTAGTCTTTAGTAAAGGATTTGACTAGGGAGTCAGTTTTGAGTGATCGAGTTCGGTCCAAGTTCGGCCAGAACTCGCCCCGGGTTTGGTTAGAGCTCGCTCCGAGTTCAGTTGGTTAAAGTTCAGAATGTTTTAGGTTTAATTGACTTGGTTTTTGAGTGGGTTTAGGTTTAGGTTCGAACACAAGGGTGATTCTAATTTGGGTAGTCTTATGATTGAGTAGACTTTGGATTGAAGTTCAATTGAATGGCAAATTATGTTCTGAATCACGGTCCTATACTCAAACATAAAAAATACATAACAAAGTATAAAAGAATCCAAACATCATTATCTTGTCAGAGCATCCTTATGACAAAGTTTTATGATATCTTCTTGACGCATTCTTCAGGGTTGCAAAGTATCAACTCGTAATTTAGATCGATTATCAAAATCGGTTTGACCATGACCATATGGGTTTCACCATGAACATATTGGCCAACATAACTAACACTAGTCCATTCAAATTAGCTAGTATACTAACCACTATAAATATTATTATAAATAACACAAACTAAATATATTTATGTAATTGTAACCAATTTTGAAATGACAAAAATACCCTCTCCCGGAATTAGGTGGTTACAATCCTACCCCCCTTAGAAAATTTTTGTCCTCAAAATTTTAGGATAGAAGTTGGCACGAATTGAAGAAATATCTCATGGTTCAAAAGATAGGGTACCCCTCACACATCCCGTCTCCTCTCTTCTAGTTGGTCACAATCTATTCATCATTATCCTCACTAATGTCATCACCCCAATCCAATCTTGGTCTCAAGAAGATCCTATATAAATCATACAACATATAATTCTATTGAAATAAACGTTTAAACATGCATGGTTATGGTCAATATGTGTTATGATATTGCAGTCTTTATCAGGGTTACTACTAACTATACTATAGAACAAAATTACTAATAGAAACTATGAGGTACTAAGGAATCAAGCAGATCAATAGATGGAAAAGGAAAAGGGAAGGAAAGAACATATCAACTAACCCAAACCTGTAGCATCGGTCCCTTCGACCGTCATTGCAAAAGTTCTGCCCTTCTGGGATATCTACCTCTGCTGGTGAATGGCAATTTTTGGTGCCACAGGTGGCCTAACTATACCTCTTTCACTGCCTGGAATACCTGCACTCCTACTATCCATGATACTCCCTTATATACCCTTTCTCAATATTACAATGATACACCTAGCCGATACTATCACCCACAATAATACTCACTGATATTAAAATGATATGCTATACCTATCACTTATTACCCAGCAATTGTGATACACCTTGGACACTTGCACCCTCTAGACACCCTTGGTACACAGTCACTAACTCCATAACTATACTGGACACATGCTTAATACTCTAGGATACCAACTACTAATTGTACTCTGACATCTACCTTAGAACTATGGTTACAATTAGTACTATACTATGAGTAATTTACTGGCCTATACACTGATATCTAATGCTCATATATCCAACCAAGAACCACTCTCAGAATCATAAGATATATTCCCAATAATCAACAATGATACTCAATTTTACACAACCTATCTGCAAGTTATCAACTACTACACTATCCAAGAAGTTGCCTTAGGAACTAATAATGGTAAAGCTCTTATA
The DNA here is from genome assembly GCA_036927795.1 of Iris macrosiphon. Taxonomy (NCBI): domain Eukaryota; kingdom Viridiplantae; phylum Streptophyta; class Magnoliopsida; order Asparagales; family Iridaceae; genus Iris; species Iris macrosiphon. Next base: position 92,253,481 of record JAYESA010000019.1, on the reverse strand, counting down.
GGGAACTTAACTAAAGAAATTAGAGATATCTCTATCCTGAGCTAGTAGGGTGATAGAACAAAATTCAATGATAACAGGGTTATATATAAGAGACAATATATTAAGAACCAATTTAAGATACAATATTATAATCATATACGTCTATCCAAAATCATGTTCTCCAGAATCCTCACTACGATAGTAAGCATAACTACGATAAACTATAGAGTCCATAGATAAGGTACACACCTCTATAATCATGCTATCTAAAATTCTTGCCTTGCCAGCTAGCGTGGCTGTGATAACACTAAATTCCATAACAAAGATAAGTATATCCAAAATCAAGTCTCTATATTTTTGCCACGTCAGTTAGTATGGCTACGATAAACTATAGACTCCATAACAATGGCAGATGGTTACCTTTCTCTCTATTCTCATCCAAATATGTTTTTAGAATATATCTCAATATAGTCTATAAAATTTATCTCGAAACAAGAATCAAATTCAGCAACAAACATGTGAAGGTGAATGGAAAAAGTGGAAATATATTTTGAAATAGAGTTTGTAGTAAGATTCTCCAGGGTCATCCCAAAAATCTCTCAAGAAATTCGAATTTGTAATTGTGTATTCTCTCATCCAATATCATATTGAAAGCTCATAATAGTACTTCTAAGTCGAAGACGTGACATGCATCGACCACCATAAAAATGTGTCACGACCCGCACCCGGATGATCGGGGCACGATATGTGGTACGATCAGCCTACACAGTAGCATCGGAGGAAGAAAAATGTCTAGGTCATGACTATATAACTAGAAATCTTACACAATAATATCCAACTCCATAAGGAGATAATGATATAATAGTATAATACTCAATCACATGCTAAGAAAGAAAAGTCATGATATAAAATAAAGAGATGGAATCCAAATCGCAAGTTCTACAAGTTTGGGCAATAACACAATTCCAAGAAACAAATATAACATCCAAGTTTCAAATAGTTGCCGGAGACAGATCCGTTACTGAAATACTAATAAAGGAAACTAAAAGGACTATTGACTCCGGCTAGACCTCCTGGCAATCAGCCCTGAGATATATAGTCCAAAGCTGCTACTACACCCTCTTGGGATCAATGATAGGTAGGACACCAGTTCTCAAGATCACCACCTAAAAATGTTATCTAGTTAGGATGGAACGAGTACAACTCCAACATGAGTTCTAATTAATTGACAAAGACTATAAACAATATAGTAAATATAATACTTAATGAGACAAAAATAAACTGATATCCTGGTAAGGCAGTAATGAGAGATATGTATCCAACGTAATATGACATAATCAGTACATATGAAGTAGAAAAGAAAGGAACTATAACTACGCTAAGTATTTTGAAATACTAGTTAGATATGTAATCGACTTGGTTTAAACATTGTATTCTTTAAGAGGATAAATATTGTCTACTTTAATAGGATAAACTTTGTCTACTTTAGATACAAAAATTGAAGGAACATTATAAACATTAAAATAATATCTCATGACTGAAAATATAATATGTATACTAGACCGTGGACCATCGGGTTATGAATCAAATAAGACAATACTAAAACTTGAATCTTAGTAATTATCAAATAAAGGAAAATATTAGAGTATGTACTCACCTGTGGTCCTGAACATGAATATGAAAAGTGCCTGAACTGGAATCTAATTAACCTATATATGAATTATCCAAGTTAACAGGTGTTTGGAATCATAAACATGTTGAAATAAGCCTTGGTGATGTTTGTAGGCCAAAAATACTTTACTAAATAACTACTAGATTGGACTATGGAGTCATACTAGTTAATATCAAGTTCTAACTAATTTTTCCAGGTCAACCCATTGGTATGATATGCTATTAATCATTATTATATATATATATATATATATATATATATATATATATATATATATATATATATATATATATATATATATATATATATATATATACACTTAATTATCTAACTTATATATATACTAGTATTATATAGTATCTTAACTATATGCTAGTATCTAACTATAACACAAAACTTAACACTTTACCTAATACCTTAGTATCTTAGCTTTACTAATACCATACCCTCACATATCTTAATATCCTTGGTACCCCACTGGACACTACCCTCAAGTCACCCCACTTGTGTACCCTCAACTCTAATACCCACATATCACTAACTTCCATCACTCAACCTTCAACCCAAAATCCACACTTACCTATGCACATTACTCTAATATACTTGAACACATGTCAACATACCCCAAAATTCTAACAAATACACATAGTTGACATACACCTAGACTACACCCCACATGATACATATGTATTTGGGACACTGAATCTAAAAATACCAATGTCACAATGTCATTGCAGGTACTGTTTAGTTGTGCACTCTCACATGTCACATATGCACATATCTGTCTAGACCCTTTACACGCTCACTCACTCTCAGTCACACCCATGCATCTCACCTGGTACCAACCTACCTAGGTAACCACTTCCCCATACTGCCATACCATTTCAGATTTGCACTAACCCATGTATTAACCCCAAACCCAGCAATGCCTGATACACATCATACACATGCTAAATGCTTCAACTCCTCACTAACCTTATACTCACTATTATAACAAGTAAAATTAGCGACGTCTGGAAAGTTGCTAAATGACATAAAAATATCGTTTAAAAGGTTTAGCGACGTTTCAGTGGTGTCGTATTTTAACTAGTCGATGACAGAAAAAATATCGCAAAATGTTGCTATAGCGACGGTTCTTAGCGACGTATAGCTTCGTTAATTTTTTCAAATAAACATCGATTTTTTTCTATTTAGCGACGTTTTGTAACACATTTAGCGTCATTTTTTTGACCTAGTAAAAACTCTCATGTCAGCAATTTAGCGACGTTTAGCGACATAATTAGCAACGTTCTGATATGGTTAGCAACATATTTAGCAACGTATAAAAATATCGCAAAATGTCGCTAAATGTCGTTAAATTGTAAAAAAAAATTAAAAATATAAAAAATATGTACGCTTGCAGTTTGTCATATAAGTAGTCATATATCCTTGCAATATCACAGTTCATAAAAATAGATAGACCTAGAGCAACCCTCCGATGAATTCCTTGGGTTTGCCGACCCCTTCGGTGGAACACTCAACACCAATAAATTAACATACATTTAATATGAATAATAAAGTAAAATTTAAAGAAAACTACACAATGGAATTATAAATCGAGTCTCTAGAAAATTTTGTAGTAAAAAATGCAATAAATATCAACACAACAGAGTGAAAGAAATAAAGTCTAAAAGCCTAAATAAATGTATAATATTCATAAATGATCCAATATCAAGGGTTAAAACATAAACAACCAGTAAACTATCCTAACAAGGACTACTGCAAATCTGGAGGAGGATGAGCACCGACGTGCACCAGTAAAAAGAATAACTCATACTGCTCCCGTAAAATCGATACCGAAATTGATGAAGAAGGCAGTGATGTCGGTGGAGTCGATGTCGATAAAGGCTCAGCAGGAGGACGTATATGCTCTAACTATGCTAGTCGATGGTTATATGAAGCCATGGTAGATAACTCCCTCATACTACTAGCATCCATTGAATCATGCATCATTGTTAGCATCTCACGCATGGACAACTATGATGCTTGAAACTCCTTCACATTGCGCTCTGTTGACGCTCTAAGATCAGTAACGCCACGCTCAGTCCTCTCGATTATTTTCCTTAGCTCCATGATGCTGCACTCGAGTGTATCAAATCGTGCGATAAGCGTCACAACGTCCGGCTGTAGCTGAGACAGTGGCTATTCCTCCATCCTTCGTAGCAACTCATCACGGAGAGACACAATCTGACTGTTGACGGTCTCCTGGACTCGGGCAGATGCCTGTGAAGACTGTAGAGAAAGCGCACTTGCAGCGGAGGCCCTAGAGGACTGCGTCACAACAAAGGTGCCATAGGATCCCGTACAGTAGTACATACCCCCCTGGAGACACCAGCAATGGTCATCCACAGCTCGTCTGCCGACGGAGCTAGAGAGGGCTGCGAGGAAGTACCATCCTCTCCCACTGTAGGTGCACTAAAAGTCGCTCGCTCACGGAGTATAAAATACTCGGCCTAGTAAAGTATGGATACTCGATAATTGCTAATGTCTAAGGTACTTATTACTAACTACATGGATATTTATTTGCATATTTTCTAAGTTATATTAAAATTAAAATAAAGTAAAGTAATACTTACATAGGTCTGTGAACCCAACGATAGAAATATGAAAAATATTTATTTAGTACTAAAATTAAATATTTTATCCTTCTACCATTTTATTGTAATTATATTAAAATAATATATTTGAAATAAAAAATATACCAAATGATGGAAATATTTCGTCATCGGAATCGAGCCACAATACCACTTTGCTTCCTTCTTCATAGCCGCCTTGGCCTTCTCAGACCTTTCCTTGTACCACGGATCATCGAATCTAACCCTCATCGCAGTCTACTACTCAGGCGTGATCCAACCTTGGATCAATTTTCCTTCACGATCACGAGCCTTCTGGTCATCCAGAGCATCACGGATCAGCTTGGCGGTGATGACAAGAAATATCTGCTCGAGGCCCTGTGCGCTGGATAGAAATACATTTGGTACAAGAAGTAATGTAGTAACTTATATAATATACATAAATTAGATGATTGATATTAAATTTAAATATATTTTTACCTTGAAGTGCGCAAACCATAACGCCTTACTCTCGTTTGGAGCATCAGAGTAGTTGATCCAAGGGCCACCATAGATGTACCTCAGAAAGTGGCCCAGGCGTCTCTGTACCGACGATGGACGATATCTATACAGAGATAATTATATTCATGAAAATGTGAATATACGATAAAAAATCAATACATGATATATATGATGAGAAACTAATTAATTGACTTACTTTGTACCGTCGGTCCAAATATTCGTCCTCATCTCGTCGAGAGGTACATATGGAGGATCTTGCTGATGCCGGAATGGTGTCGACTCAACCTCCGCTATTTTCTCATCTATCTCAATGGTTCCGTCAATAGGAGGAACGCTGGACGAGGGAGTAGTCTCAGGCCTGGAACTACTCGTCCTAGGAGTGCTTCCACGTAACATTGTTATAGTCAGAGATATGACTTGTCGATATACTAGAGTACTTGGCGACGAGGATCCAGAACCAGCAGTAGGTAGTACCAGAGGAGCATTTTGTCTACCTCAGGACCTGCCGAACGTTCCACGTCATCCTTTCATAACTGATAACAGCATATAATAATAGAACAGATAAACAGATATATAGTACATTCTATATTCAAAATATTATACATATCTTACAGTATTAATAGAATTGTACAGTAAATAACTAGTAGTGTCATAAGTCTAAATGGATATTAGTACATTCTACATTCAAAATATAATACATGTCTCAAGTCCAAATGAATTTATTTTATTTTCAACCATCTTATGAAAATTTATCTTGTTCGTCTTCCTCGTCCTCCTCTTCCTCTTCCTTCTCATCTTTACTTACATCTACTTTATCTTCGTCTTCCACTTCGAATAATTCTACCTTTTCTACATTATTAGTCGTGTAATGAGTAACTTTCGTTGAGTCCACATCTATAATATTTGTTACAAGGGGTAGCTCGTTCTCCTGATAAGCTATTTCATCAATGTTAAAGGTATTTCTAGCTTTAGTCTTGCATATTGTCCACCAGTCCGACCTTGCTGTTCCTGGTCTAGGATAAGTTGTGAAGTACACGAGCTGAGCATAACTTGATAGGATAAATGGTTCGTAGCCTTGATATCTATGCTTGTATTTTATATCCTCAAGATCATGCTTGTCAATTTGTTAACCTTGATCTTGAATCAGATCAAACCATTCACACTTGAATAACATGATCTTCGTAGGTTCTGTGCCATAATTATATGTCAACTCCATAATCTCTTGTAAGATGCCAAAGAAATTATTGCCTGGATCGATGTCTTTGCAGTTCAAAGATTTGATACACAAACAACTATTTTTCATGGAATCAAGATCTAGGAATCTGTCTCTGATTAGAGCATTTGTTGACTTGAACCTAAATCCATTCACAAAGTAACTTGGACATATTTTGACGGCAATAATTGGTCCCTTGGATAGAGTTCTAATAGATTCAGTCTTGGGTATTATTAGATGATCCACCTAAATACCAAACAAACGATAGTAAGTTATTTATTGTGCAGGTGCATACAGAAAAAGTAATTATCGAGCTTCTAACATATGCGCTCAACCAAGAAAGAAAATGATATCTCATTTAATGTTCTACTTCTTCGTCTATTATGTTGGGTCTAACCGACCTCAGCTCATCATTATTGGCACCTACTTCCCATAACCGATTCAACTTATCTATCATCTGCTGTAAATACACATCGATGTTCTTCTTCGGATTGTTCGGACCCGAGATAATAATGGTTAGGAACATATACGAAGTCTTCATTCACATCCAAGGCAATAGATTGTATGGAGTGACGATCACAGGCTAACACGAATATTAGGAGCCTAAAAGTCCGAATGGGGTAAAACCGTTGGAGGAGAGCCCCATTCTGACATTACATGGATCCGAATCAAAATCTGGATACTCTCGATCAAAGTTCTTCCATGCTTCTACATGGGATGGATGATCCAACACTCCTTCGATCAATTTTTGCTTGTGTCAACTCATATTTTTTGCAGTCTCCTTCACCATAAACAACCTCTATAGCCGCATCGTCAAAGGCAAGTAGTGCATTGAATAGGTAGGCTTTCTTGCACCGACAGACCTTCCTCTACCAATGTTCTTGTAGCGATCAGCACCACAGAATTTGTACGCATCTGCATCCTTGTCGTCTTTGTAGTATAATATGCACCCATTGTGACATGCATCATTTTTTCTGTATCCCATACAGAGCAATCTCCCCATCCTCTTAGATCAGTAGAAGTCTTTAGGCAACTTAGCACCCTCCAGCAAGATCTTTATAATCAACTCCATCAGTCTGTCGTAACATTCTTGCGATATGTTAAAATCAAATTTAATGCTCAACAATCTTGTAACCACCTCCAATGGTGAATGATCTTCATAACCAGGATATAATAGAGTTCTTATATTCTCTAGTAACTCCATGAACTTTGCAGCATCGACATTCGGTGCTACCTCAGCTGTATCATGATTATCCGGATTGAAACTAGGTCAACAACATCAAAAATCATGCTCATGTACCCGTCATCGTAACCAGCGTGGTCGTGGACATATAGATACAACTCCACATAAGGGTCCGGCTCTGAGGCTAAAGATACAAGTTCTCTGTGTGAGGTCCACTGATAGTAATTCGGTATAAAATCTTTCGAGTAAAAATGATATGTCACATCCACTTCTGAGTGATATTTTAAGTTGCGAATCTCATACACGGATACTTAATTTTGGTGTTGTCCATGTACTGAGGGAATGTCTTGGCGAATTGCAAGAACTGTACTGCCCCCTATATGAATTCATTCCCCATAATGCATATGTCATCAGGATAACGGTTGTACATCCACGAACGATGATGCAAGTATTAATTCAGATCTATTTCTAGATAATTATGCAAAGATAGACATCGTTAAAGTATATTATTCATGTATCTTGGTATATTGATACATACTCAAGTATATTAGGATACTAAACCAAAACTCAAATATCCTTAGATACTTAATCCGAATATACATACCCTCACTCAACACTTAAACACTTAACCTATACTCACTCACTAACACTCACTCACTAAACACACTCAAACACACACATGTACACAATATGCACTCACTTGCATATGGTGCAAGTTTTTCCTACTGCTATTGCTATTGCTTGCTGCTACTATTACACACACACATATGCATACATCATTAGTACACCATAGATACACTCTTCACTCATGACACTCACTCTAAATATAGGTTACATGTCCCTCTAACTGAGGAGGGGCGTCGTCGGGGTTGAGGGAAGCCGAGGGGGGTTATGGGAGACGAGGGGGATGTTGTGTCCTTAGTTACATGATACATATACCAATGTCATTCCATAATCACCCGAACACGAACTCTTGTGTCAATGATAGGTTTGATACTGCTTTAACCCAAGTTGGATACGAGGTTTAGAAGAAGCCAATACCATGTCATATCTTGACTTTAAAGAGTCATTTTCGTGTCCGTGTATACGTCTCTCCGTGAGTCAAGATCTGTATTGTATTGAAATACAATGTCGATACCCAAGGCTACATCTAATTAAATCAGACAGCTAACTAGAAGAGAGATAGGGTTAGGGTATGCGTCAAGTCCCGTGTCATGTCAATTTATGTGTTTGTGTCATGTTTGTGTTTGTGTCGCCTTTGTTCAAGCTCTAACCCTAGTTTCGTGTCAATATTTTGTGTCAATGTCGTGTATGTGTTTGTTTGCCCGTGTTATTTCAGTGTGTGTATATGTTATGTGTCGTGTCAGTATGCCTATGTCATGTTAGTGTGTCCGTGCCCTAACCCTAGTTTTGTGTCAATGTTATGTGCCGTATCAGTGTGTCTGTATCATATCAGCAAAATGGGGATAGGGTTATGGTTACCTGACCCTCTGATCGAGAAGGGGGATCATCGGGGTCGAGGGGGACCGAGGGGGAACGTCGAGGCTGAGGAGGATGTAGAGGCCGAGGGGTATCGTGGCAGGGGGACGTTGGGGGTTGCCAGAGTTGAGAGGGGTAGGGGTCGCCGGTCTATGGGGTCGAGGGGGGTCGCCGTAGTCGAGAGGGGTCGGGATCGCCTGGACGGGGAGGGGGTGCGAGGGGTGCATGAGGGAGAGGGGGAGATCGAGAGAATGGGGGAAAATAAAAACTCAAAACATATATTAACTTTTTAGCGACATCTAGATTGAACGTCGCTAAATATCGCTAATTGAAAATTTTAACGAAGTTAGCGACGTCGCTAAAAATGTCGCTAATTAAAAAATAACCAACGTCGGTAAACACGTCGCTAAATCAAAATATTTAGCGACGTTTAGCGACGTTAAAGAAGTTTATAGTGACTATTCTTTAAAAAACCCAAGTACAGTTGCTAAACGTCACTATGCGTCGCTAACTGTGACGTATACCGTCGTTTATTTTTGGAGTCACTAACGTCTTTAACATTAGCAGCATTTTATTATGACATCGCTAAAAATGTCATAATTTATCATATTTTTCTAGTCACTCACTTGAACACATTCACAGGTACCTAACACTATACACTCACAAAGATACTATACATAGGTTCACATACATCTTATCACAACCTACTGCTGATACATAGTTAGCCAGTACCTACTCCTTCATGCTCACTTAATGCACCTTGGTGCATCACACACTCACTAAACCATCTGCACTGGTGCACATTGTACATACTGCACATCAGCAAGATCTGCTAATCTTCCATTGATGTTCACTCTTGCTGCATAGCTGATCAATTTACAGCTGCCTGTTATAGTCTATTGCATGCAAAATAAAGGCAATGACCTTGCACAGTCTTTCAGTGGCATCCTCCTATGTCTGCAGCTGCAAATGGCTGCAATTAACCAACTACAGGGCCCCTCCCAGTTGTTGTGAAAACCCTTGCACAGACCCTGGCTCCCTCAAGTGTTGTGCTAACCTGAATCCCCCATTTTTCTCTCATCTGCTACCAGTATACACTCACACTTAAATTCTAACACACTCATGTATCATTAATGCACTTACTAACAAGTACATACCAATACCTTCAAATGTGGGCTACACCCAAACCAATACTCACTAATATATGCACTTCTCCATAAACATCTACACCTACACACACTAGCATAAACACATATACTTCAGTTACAATACAACACATACTTTAACACCAATGATATGCACACACTCCCATGATACCAACTAAACACTAGCCACAACAAAATATATAACACATATTAACACTCTCAATTAAAACACACTCACACACACTCTAAACTAATATACTATCACAGTCAACATACTCAAGTGCTCAATCAATCCCAAAGCAAACTCTACCCAATGACACCACCCATAATCAAACACTTGGTGTGCACAACCTAGTATACCAAAACCATATACACCACACTAGCATAGGCAATATATGAAACACCTAGTAGGCGGACACTATGATACTCTAGGCACCCACGCCACCAATATACCATAATATAATATTATGAATCATTATCTATATATGAATTATGATATGTAAATAATTAGAATAGATATATATATAGCAATTAATGAAGAACTACTATCAATTAGCTCAAAATTGCCAAAATATAAAAATTACCGATACGTACCATGGTGTATCATGATACGACGGATACGTATCCAATTGTAGACACGTACATACCCTCACACAAGCAATTAGAAACCAAATAAACATAATAAACCATATGACAAATACTTTGTGTTCCAAATTTGGAATTCCCTCAATTTGGCCACAAAAATCCACATAACTATTATAAAGGGCCTTCTAGTACCTAGTTCTTCTCCCTAAGGGTGGTCCTTAGCCATGAGTGGGTTCCTATAGGTTTATTATGATAAATTAACCATAATATTGATGGGAATAGGGATTTCTGCCTATTGGAAGATGTATTCCAAATGAAACTCCTCCAAAGGACACAAAATAGAGGGTAGACACACTCTTCCTGGCAAAGCTCTCCTCCAATATCCTCTTTGTTATTCCAAGCTTCTAGGCCTCTATGAGATGCTAATTGGATGGGAAGGAGTGAATTGGAGTAGGAATTGGTAGGGATTTAATTTTTCTTGGGAAATAAGAAGCTTTGGGAAAGGAGGCTAATGAGTGAAATAAAATAAATGGATAAACCCTAATTAGAACTTGTCTCTTATAGTAGGGTTTGATCATGCCACAATGTCAAGTTTGCCCATTTCTATTATCTAATTAAGGTTTAGAAATTTTTAGGAAATGAATCAATTCAGATTATAAATAAATCTAATTAATTAATGAAAGGCTCTACAACTAATCGAGAATATTCTCTTTATGCACTAACTAACATAATTAATGTAGATAACAATGTCATAAACTAATACAATGGCACTAACTAATTCTAACTAACACTAGTCTATTCTAATTAGCTAGTATACTAATCAATACAAATATAATTATAAATAACACAAAGTAAATATATCTATATAATTGGAACCAATTTTGAAATAACAAAAATACCCCTCTCCCGAAATTAGGTGATTAAAAAGAGACTAGGAAAAAAGAGATTCGAAAATGTTCTAAAATATTATTTTAAAAAACAAAAACTTCTTAAGAATTACCACTTGAGAGAATATAACTAAAATCTATCTCAGGGGTAAGTAACATTTTTAAATAAAAAACAAAACTTTTTCAAGAATATTGAAAAATATATCTTTATGGTGAAAAGGAGGCTAGAAGAAAGAGGTTCAAGAATGTTCTAAAATACTATTTAAAAAATTATATATTACTAACATTGACATGCATATGCAAATATATACATATCATAATAGGATAATTGGAAAATCTTTTAGAAAAGATGAAGATAAAATATGGCTTTCAGAAAATCTTTCAATGTTGTTCTCATATTTAGGCCATTTTCATTACTCACCCTTCACAAAACTGCTCATCTATTTCCATTCTTCAAAGTTAACAACCCGTGTACATCCTCAGCAATCTATATTTCTATCTTTCACTTAGCAAGTGAAGGTTCAAAAGATTTCCTTTAGCAGCCTGTCTTCGCATAATTATGAAATAAAACACAAGAAAAATCTAGTAAGTAGCTATTACATCTACTTCTCAGCAGAGAAAGGATGATATAGTTACATCAATTTAATTTGAATGAATTTTGAAAATGCATCATTCAAACTTTTCAAAGGGAACTCAAAATATTTATCTAAAGTCATGATGTTAGCAAGCTAGTATAGCAAAATATAGGTAATAAACATGTTACCTAGAAGATAATAAATTAATTTTTAAGCTAGCAAGCATATTTCTAGAAATTAATTGTTTTTTGTCTGCTATTTAAATGTTTTACTTGCATATTAAACTTGTTAGCCACCACTTGAAAGTCATTCACATCCAACAACAAAAACTATATCCTTCTTTAAAGCCTCAATCCATGTATGTTTAGTCCTCCTAGACCTAAAAATGAGAAACTTAATCTCCGATGATCGGAGAAACCTGGGAATCAAAATAAAGTATCAATGGCTGAAAACAACCAAGGTTTTTCGGGCAGTATACTAGCAAACAAGGGCGAAACCAAGAATTCAAAAAATGACATGTTATATTAAAGGATAAGGAAGCGTTTGTCAAACCTCAATGCAAGTCTATCAAAGTATCTCTATATCACACACTCACTTGACACATCACAATCAATGTAATGAAATATTATCCGTTATGTGGATATAAAATTAGTAGCTATCATTCGGCCATTATTCAATGTAAGCATAATAGTCTAAATGGCACCATGATCAACTCTACAACATACAGAGATATACAAATGTGAGTTCACAGTAAAACTTGAATGGATCATAGAAAACCTTCAACACTACCAGAAAAAGTCAAATTAGCGACGTCTAAAAACGTCGCTAAATAACCAAAAATCGTCGCTAATTAGGTTTAGCGACGTAATTAGCGACGTTTTAAAGCAGTCGGAAAATACCAAGTCGCTAAAACAAAAAACGTCGCTAAACGTTGCTATGCCGACATTTTTTAGCGACTTTAATGTGTCGCTAAATTTAGCGACGTTTTGCGACGCCAAGTCACTAAATAGCGACGTTTAGAAAAGTCGCTAAACGTCGCTGATTAGCGACGTTTATCGTGACATTACACCGACGTCTTTAATGATCTGGCTATACTGCCATGTCAGCAATTGGCGACGTTTAGCGACGTCATTAGCGACGTTATTAGCGACGTCCTTAGCGACGTTTTACAGCGTCGCTAAGTAGCGACGTAATTAGCGACGTAAATTAACGTCGCTAAACGTCGCTAATAACGTCGCTAATAACGTCGCTAATTTTAAAAAAAAAAATTTCCAGAATCAAATATTGGTGATTCCCTGCAGTTTTACATCATCTTCATCATACACACCAACATGATTCAATCTAGTTAACTATATAATCCAATTAAATTAAAGACCACAAGAAGTATCAATCCAATTAAATATGGATAACTATATAATCCAATTAAATTAACTAAAAAATTAAAGACCACAAGAAGCATCATACATCATGTCTATTATTGAAGTACTAATAATTCATAAATAATAATAAAAATAACTAGACTACTACGGATCTGCAGGAGGCTGACCAGCGGCGCGCTTCAAGGATAACAACTCCTCATACTCGTCCCGTGGAATCGACACCGACGTCGATGGAGAAGGCAGTGACGTCAGTGGCGGCCGTGCCCGCTCCAAGTCTGCGAGTCGCTGGTTGTAAGAATCCAGGGTAGATAACAGCCTCGTACTGCTATCACCCATTGAATCCTGTATCCTCGTCAGGTTCTCGCCCATCGATAGCTGTGACGCATGCATCCTCGTCAGCTTCTCGCCCATCGATAGCTGTGACGCCTGCAGCTCCATGATGTTGCGATCATTGGAGGCTCTAATATCATTTGTCAATTCTCGTAGCTCCGTCATGCTGCGGTCGAGCATATCCAATCGTGCGATAAGCATCGGATCGTCCGCCTACGGCTGGGACCGGGACTGGTCCTCCATACTTCGCAGCAAGTCGTCACGGAGAGACGCAATCTGACGGTCAACGACCTCCTGGACGGCCTCCTGGACTCTGGCCGACGACTGCGAGAGCTGCGACTGCGAGGGATGTATGGAATGCACAGCTGTCGGGGAGGCCCTAGATGACTGCGTCGCAACCAGGGCGCCATAGGAGCCCGTACCGTAGTACGTACCCCTCTGGAGACCACCAGCTGCGGTCACCCACAGGTCGTCTGCCGACGGAGATGGACCGGGCTGCGACGAAGCACCAGCCTCTCCAGGTGTAGGTGCACTAGCAGTCGCCCTCTCACGAAGCCTAAGATACTCGGCCTGGAAAAGGTTTGGAAACTCAATAATTGCCTAAGTTATATTAAAATAAACACAAAGTAAAGTAATACTTACATAGGTCTGTGAGGCCCTCTCATCAATGAGATTTTCGTCCTTGCGATGGGTGGCCAAGAAGACGGTCACCATGTTTGCATCCTCACCCCTCTGTACCTGTTAAAAATATATTTTTTATTACTAAACTTAAATATTTTTTCCAAGTGCCATTTTATTGTACTTATATTAAAATAATATATTTTAAAAGAAAAAATATACCAAATGACAGAAATGTTCCGTCATCGGAATCGAGCTACCACACCACTTGGCAGCATTCTGCCTAGCCGCCTTGGCCTTCTTAGACCTTTCCTTGTAGCTCGGATCGTCGAATCTAGCCCTCATCGCAGTCCACTGCTCAGGCGTGATCCAACCTTGGATCGGTTTTCCAGCACGATCACGAGTCTTCTGGTCATCCAGAGCATCTCGGATAAGCTTGGCGGCAACGGTAGGAAAGAGCCGCTCGATCAACTCGGCCCGGTACGGAGGATAAAAATATGTTTGCTACAATAAATAATTTATTAAGTTATCATCACGAATATGCATAAATTAGAGGATTTATTTAATATACTTTTACCTGGAAGTGCGCAAACCAGAACGCCTTCCTCTCCTCCGAAGCCTCAGAGTAATTGATCCAAGGGCCACCGTAGTTGTGTGTGCCGTGTCTGTGTCTGTGTCAGTGTCTGTGTGTGTAGTGTTTGTGTCAATGTCACATGTGTCCTGTGAGAGAGAGAGAGAGAGAGAGAGAGAGAGTAGGGTTTACCGGAATAGGGTGGAGAGCCGGTCGATGGAGCGCGGGGGGGGAGTTTTTTTCTTTTCAAATTTTCAGCAGATGGGGAAAAATGAAACCGAGCCCTAATTAACCAAATTTTAGCGACGTTTAGCGACGTCCAAGTAAAATGTCGCTAAATTAAATTTTAGCGACGTCAATGACGTCGCTAAACACGTTGCTAAATATTTTTAATAAAAAGGTCGCTATATACGTCGCTAAACGTCGCTAAATTAGACATATTAGCGACGTTTAGCGACCTTAATTTAACTTATAGCGACTTAACTTTTAAAATCTTAATAAAAGTCGCTAAACGTCACTAAATATCGCCATTTAGCGACGTCTAGCGACGTTTTAATAAGGAGTCGCTAATAATATATTATTAGCGACGTTTCTTTTGACGTCGCTAAAATACGTCGCTAATAGCACTTTTTCTAGTAGTGCAACCTAACTCAGATATGATGGTGAACGAGTAGGCCATCCATCTCTGTATAGAGGAACCAACTAAGAGGACCCAAAATTACATTGTTAGGCTTAGTTCCAAAACTTAGATCAGTCTTAATTCTATATCTGGATTCAGATAACTATACCGATCCTAAAATAATACTATTATTGAGTAATTTTAAGATGTAAAGGACATAGAACTACATATGTTGTAACTTTCTCGCTAAAGCAACACGACCAACAGATGCTAAATATTAGGTATTAAACTACTAATCAAATAATTGACCAAGAATAAAAACTAAGCCAACCAACTATTTGTGTACTAATATAGACAGTCTATGGAAGATAGATGGATACATAAAACTCGTTTAAAGGTAATCCATGCATAATCCTATCATCCACACATATATGAATAATTTAAAGAAAATAAAAAATAAAAAGAGAAAAAATATTCTAGTATGACTATATGAACACGATGACAGAGGAGTTCTATACATTTTGATGACATGAAATGGGACAAGTGATATCACAATTTATTAACCATTACTAATTATACCATAATAAGAAAAAAATTGGTAAACCCTAAATGAGTACAATTTCACAAATAAGAAACCCTAACTCTAGAAAAAAGGACTCGAAGAAGAAACCCTAACCTCGCTAACAAAGATGATACGGTGGCACTCTCGTAGGGCGATGAGGGTGAGGAAGACCTTGTGGATTATGGTATCATTATTGTAGTTGGAGTTATTGGCGTTGCGGAGCTTCTCCTCGGGGAAGAACTCGAACTCCAGGAACTCGTCGTTGTTGTCGTTAGAGTAGGAACAAAATTACGGTTAGGGTTGGTATGCTTCTTCTTAGTGGATTTTCCATAGAACCTAGTGTTTATAAGATTTTACAGTTAGGGTTTGGGTCGAGAGAAGAGAGACTGAGAGAGTGGTGATGGCACCAGTGACAGTAAGGGTGGTAAGGCAGAGGCCGAGCTAGGGAAGGAGATAAAAGAGCGAACATGTGGAATGAAATAGATAGGATTCAGGAAGGGAAGTTAAGTGACCAGTAAAATAGAGGGAAATTGAAATTTTGGTTTTGTTTTGGTATAGTGATTAAACAATGGAAGGGGAAGTAAGGATACATGTGAAATAGAGGGATGTGAAATTATAGAGGGAAAACAAAATTTTGCATATGTTTTGTTGTTGTGATAAGAAACGCTATATTCCATTGTTATAAGTAAAAATGTATAGGTAGGAAAAATACAAATGATTTAGCAATGGCGTTATCATTTGTGCGACCCCTAATCCTAGAAAACCGTATTTACCCTTTTTAATTAATTATTAATTAAACTGTAGTAATTAAGAGCTAATTAGGAGAAATAGAATTTATTTAATTTTTGTTTTAGGTGGTTGTGCATTTAGGAGATTTATGGAGCCAGTATAAATTTTTCCTAATTTATTTTATGTAGGAGACCCTTTGGGCAGTTGCTAGCTTAATGGTATGCATTAATACAAATTTTAGATTTTTCTATGGGTATATATATATATATATATATACGTATATATTTTTAAAAGAAAAAAGAAAGAAAAAGAAATAAAAAAAAGAAAAGAAAAGAAAAGAAAAGAATCTAATTCCTTAATTGATAATCCCTAATGGGTCCTAAGCCTAATACCCGCAACCTAATAGCCTAATCCACTCACCCCTTTGTAGATGAGAAGCAGGAGCAGCTGCCATATTGCAAACCCGCGGCCCATTCACAAATCCCCCCCCCCCCCCCCGCGTTATCTCTCTTTCCCTCTTTCCTATATATATATTCCTCACCTCTTCACAAAACCCTAACCCTAATTCATATTCTCCTCCTTTCCATCCAAACCCCACCTGACCGTCGTCCGACCGCCCAGCCGACCGCCTCCAGACCGCCATAACCGCCGCACGACGACTGCGACCCCGCGCGTTGCAGTTTCAATTAGCGAAGTACCTGTGTTCCAGCCCTGTTTTTTGTCACCTCGTTGAACCAAACTCGACCCCGTCTTCACCGGTACGTTCACCCCTTAACCCTCTTCAATATTTGTATGTTAGTTGACTTCGAACAACGCGTAACCCTAGGCAAAAATAGCGTCCAAGTTGACAGAAAAAGACCACTTTTGGGTATCGCAGAAAACTACGGTGACCACCTATGTTCCCGGATTCGTATCTCCCACCACAGAGATCCGAATTCAATTTTTCTTTTTGGTATACGGAGACCACTGGACCTAGTTTAATTTTTGTTAATTACATTAATTTGTTAACTGATGTATGTAGAATTAAATTCGTTGGAAACCCTAAAAACCCACTTTTTCTAGATTTCCAAAAATTACGAAACGGAGCACGCCCTGCCAATCGGGACCGCCCCGTCGTGTACCAAGTGTACCAAAACGTGCGCACAGTATAACCGGACATGTGAGAGTTCACAAAAACTGATTTGGACGCGTGTGCGCGTCGGAATCAGCCCGTATCCGCGGACAATCCCCGTGTCGCAACTTTTGCGAAAGCCCTGCGCATTTTGTGAACGTTCGTCAGATTATGACGAAACTTGTGCCACTGGACTCATGGTAATGTGCTGGTCCTGTGACCCAATTTTTATGCAATTCTGAGACAGTTGACCAAGTCGCCAATTGGTGGGCCTCACGGTTGACCTTTTGGGCAAAATTGTGTTCGGCTCATCGGAATCCATATTTGGACATACCGTTGAGTTCGTACTGATATTTAGAATTTGTTTGACCTATAATTTGTTCCATTTAGAGACCTTCATCCTTGGCACCCTTTTCGGTGCAAAGTGGGCCACACATGGACCCCACTTTGACCCAAAATTACCATTTTGCCCCTGTGTCCAAATTGGACGAAAAGGAAGTGCTTTCTGTGCTTTCTAGCTATTTTTCTTATTCTGGGAACGTTGGTGATGTCTATTTCAGCATCCGGAGACATTTGATCTGAGGCCATAGCTTCTGATCCTGTGTGTTGGACTTCTGGACGTTACACTTTGCAGCTTTCTTACCAGGCAAGATACCTTACCAAATTGCTTACAGTATTTTGCATGCTTAGTATATTCCTGTATATTTATTGCATTTCTGTTTATTCATTGCATGTGTAGTTTTTTTCTATCTTTATAATATATTAGATATGTTGACACACACTTGACACTTAGTATCATAGAGGACAATTAGTAGGCGTATGGGCTATAACCACTCTGGTAAACCGTAGTAACTAGCACGCACTATGGTAGTCGTGTCCGATGGTCGCTACCCCCGAGTTATGTCGATTGATGGATTCACGAGGGTCGCTACCCCCGAGGTATGTCGGCTGATGATGTTCTAGACGGGTGTGTGAGTTATGAGGCTTAGATCGAGTAGCCTACCCTTGTCCATACGTCGAAAAGTTGTCCTCATTTGCATTCATATAGATTATCTTATACAGCGTACTTATTTATTTTCAAACATTATGCATGTTTACTGTATTCAAATTGGCTTACTTCTATGTATCTTGTTACATCCCTCTGAGGACCTGGTCCCTTTCCAGGTGTAGATGTTCTTGAGTATTCGCATGAGCACAGATCCGGACTTGCTACTGATCGCTGAGGAGGTTTACTCTTCGGGCCTAGTGTTTATTTGGTGTTATACATATATTATGTTGCTTTTATATTCGAGTTGGTAGTGGATTTGTTTTCATCCGACTGTCATCTTTAGATACTTCTTATTGAGATCTAGTTATATAGATGTTGGTTATTTATTTATATTAATTTTCTGTGGATAAGATTTAGATTGTACCCTATGACTTGTGATACATTTTATACCACTTGTGGATTTGATATTCATATTACAACGTTGTAGAAGCATGAAAAATATGCCAGATGACTATACGCGGCATATTGGTGCAAAGCAGCGTAAGCAGAGGCCTTCAGAGCCATCAAACGTGCAACAGAGCTCTTTCCACTAAAACGCAAAATATGAAAGCTCAAAAGGACCATCCGCGTAAGGCAGTACGTCCAAGCCGCTTCAGCGTAAACAGGGTGCTTCATCGCCTCCAGGGCATAAAACTCATCCTCTTTCAAACGTAGCATTGAGGTGTACAAGAGATGCTTCGTATTCTCCGAAGTGAACCTGTCAGATCCTGCAATGAACCTGTCAGAGCCTGCAATGAACCTGACGTCTGGACTTCTGACAAAGGGATACGGCTCGACTATCCAAACGACGGCTATAATGATGGCACAGAACTGCGACCCAGGCTGTCAAAAACTGCCATCCCCTTCGCGTAAACTGCTTTTACAAGGGCGAAGGGATACGCTGCCTTGTTTTGCACAGGCAAAGCACGAGCTGTTTTACGTTCTGCAGTAGACAAACCGCCTGCCACATCAAAAGCTGCACTCCGTACGAGGTTCGAGGTACGTCT
Source organism: Iris macrosiphon (assembly GCA_036927795.1). Taxonomy (NCBI): domain Eukaryota; kingdom Viridiplantae; phylum Streptophyta; class Magnoliopsida; order Asparagales; family Iridaceae; genus Iris; species Iris macrosiphon. Next base: position 92,233,697 of record JAYESA010000019.1, on the reverse strand, counting down.
CTACGTCTAATGCACAGAGCGGTGACAGTTTCTCAAGGCACGTCTCAGCGACTGATGCGCAGAAGGGGTTGCAGACCTTCAAAAACACGCCTCCACATTTAATGCACAGGATGGTGGCAAATCTCGGCATTTAATGCAAGAGATTTGATTATATCTTCAAAAGCCGTAATTCCGGCTAAGATGTCCACATCAACACTATGGCACGGTACGCAGCGGCTTCTACGCCCATCCAGCATTTGTGCTCTTTCGGCTTCTACGCCTGCTCGGCCTCTATGACCACTCGGCTTCTACGCCTGCTCGGCTTCAACGCCCATTCGGCTTCTACGCCTGTTCGGCCTCTATGACCACTCGGCTTCTACGCATGCTCGGCCTCTATGACCACTCGGCTTCTACGCCTATTCGGCTTCTACGCCTGTTCGGCTTCTATGCCGGTTTGATAACTATTTGGCTTCTATGCCATGGTGACAGACATTTGGCTTCTATGCCAACCTCTTCTACACAATGGGTACCTACCTACGTGGCTTCTACGCCGTGATCTTCGTAGCGATTATACGCATTTTGTCCCTTAGTTGGACCCGCGTCACACGCTCATTCAAAGGATCATCTATACGCAGGCATTGGTTACTTTAACCGTTGTGTAAAAGGGTGTTGTACTTTCCACTCCTCGGTTTCTACACCGAAGGAGTGGTCACTGTCACTAAAACTCTATAAATAGAGACCTCTATCAATGAGGAACAAGGTCAAAAAATTGGTCAAGAAACCAATATCAGATCCAGGGTCGACAAATTGAAAGATCGAACCTGAGGTCAAGAGAGAGAGAAGAATCCGAAGCTCAGGCAAAGAGTAGTGATCGACGACTTTGGCATCGTGCATCCACCCTCTTCTGCAACCTTTGAAGCTGCTTCCTATCTTCTACGGTACTTTTTCAACACGGTATAGACCAAACTTCTGATGATGCCTCAGTGCCAAGTCGGAAGTACAAATCACGCTCCATGCGCAAGACAACATCTGACCTCTACAGGGAACCAGATGAGCATCGTGATTTCTGCAAGGGGAAGCAAGCAGCAGAGTACTCAACTCCTCGGCCGTTACGCCAGCGAAGAAGCAATCTTCCTACCCTCCGGATTACGCGGGAGACCGACGGCCGAATGAGGACCTCTTCAGCTTTACGCCAGTCTGACCAAACCTCCAAGTTACGCCAGGCGAACTCCCACGACGTAAAGCAAGCTCAGGTTGCGGGAAGGTACCCTCCCCGAGGATTATCCGCCACCCAGATGGCCCACCTGTTGTATACAGGTGGCATAGGGAGAACCACGATGCCCAATCTCTGTATACCCACTGGGGGGAACAGAAGGAACAAGCCGTCGTCTTCTTCCTCTCCTGACCTGCATGAATATCTAATCCAGAAGCGTAAGGAGAGGGGACCTTCCAACATGTCTATTACGCCCCCTAGCGAGCAATGTTGTAATAGTCATAAAATTATGATTGACTGCTGCTGTTCTAAAGCAAAATGGTCAGTTTTTGACCGATTGAGCTACTCTCAGTCTTTCTAGAAAGAAAATCCCGCGCATGCATCCGTGAACATGGCTTCACACATACCTAGAGGAGGGTCGAGCTCAAGACGTCATCCCTCTAGGCCTCCGAGCCGAAGGAGATTCGAAGACCTCCTCAGGAACACTGAAGCTGGGGTGTTCTAAAACACCCGTGCAAGGTCACAACAACCAGCTTCGTACTTGTCTGATTCCGACGCTGGGGGTCGCCAATCTCCCGGATCAGTTGCTGAGAGTATAGAGTCGACTTATGCAGCGACCTATACTAATCCTTCGAGGACGCCCAGTGAAATAGGAGTTTACGCCGTTGAAGATGAACGCGAGGAAGCTTCGCCGTCAGGAAACGCGGAACAACGCATCACTGTGCTGGAGACATCTCTGAAACAAATGCAATCCGTAATGGAGAACATGCACCAGATGATGCTAACTCAGCACGCAACTGCCATGGCTCAAGCGTCGGTCCCGCCAACTCAGATACGTATGGGGGTGGACTTACCACCATCCAACCCGAGCCAAGAGCCTGCTCTAGATCAAGAGTCAGCAGTTCCTCCGCTTCCTCGCTCAGAGAATATATTACCTCCCGTTGAAGTCACAATACAACCGACTTCGCACTACACCGTAGTCCCACTTTCAACTGAAAATTTGATGTAGGCAGTACGGGAGTTGAAAGCCCAGTTCGACGCCTTGAAGCACAAAGATCAGCTCAAGAAACTGAGAATTAACCAGCCTTACCCAGCTATCTGGGAAGAGATCCCTTTCCCTCCAAGGTACAAACCTCAGACTATGGCTCTGTTCGAGGGAAAAACATCGCCAAGTCAGTAGATGAACTATTTCAGTATGATGACGGTGTTGCTACAAGGGAACGACGCCCTCCTCACTCGGGTGTTCAAAGGCTACCTCTCAGGAGTAGCCTATCAGTGGTACCGTAGCTTGGCAGACAACTGTATTACTTCCTTCGAGGACTTCAAAGATTTATTCTTCACGCGATTCTACGAGGGTGGAATGGACATGTCTATGTCCTCTCTCATCGAAGTCAAGCAAAGGGAAAAGGAGGACGTTCGCACCTTCGTCGAACATTTTCGTCAGGCCACCTTACAGATGCCTCCAGGAGTTCCAGACTCTGCGTTAGTAGACATTTGCAGGAAGAACCTCCTTCCCGTAGTCTCGGTGTTTACAGGACCATATCAGTTCTATGAGTGGCCTTCGTTCATCATCTCGGCAGTGGCCGCCGAAGACAACGGCCGCATGCGCAATCAACCGGCTATCCAAGAAGATTCTTTCAATGACGACGCTGGAAAAATGCAAGTTCACCAATACAGCCCGCAAGCGTTGAGGATCATGCAAAACATGGGCTACGACTTGGAGCGGAAGCCAGGCCTCAACTACGGAAGAGGCAGACGAACGCCGCTGCACGGCGACCCCTACTATCAACGAACTCATTTCGGGTTGGGATATACCACCTTCTGTAAATCGAACGAGGATATCTTTTCCTCTTCTCAGAATGGCTCGTCGCCCTACGACTCACCTGAAGCTCTCAAGCAAGCATTATCAGCAAATATGGTGGTGGCAGATCCCTTTGAAGCAGACAAATAGGATTCTGAGCCGTTTGAAAATGACTCTTGGGCTCAACAAATTGATACGCAGTGGGAATTCTATTTCAAGCAGAGAGAACCTCCCACCAAAGATGAAGTTATCCAAGTTGATGTTGGGGGTGAACTTTCGCCAAAACCGATATTCATCAGCAACAATCTTTCCCCAGCTGAACGGGAAGAAGTTATCCAGCTGATAAAAGAATATGTCGACGTCTTTGCGTAGAATTATGAGGACATGCCGGGCCTTGACCTGAAGGTGGCTACTCATAAACTAAATATATTGACCGACTCAAAGCCTATGAAGCAGCACCAATGCCGGTTACACCCGGACATGATGGACGCCATCGAAGCTGAAGTCAAGAAGTTGAAAGCCTGCAGTTTCATCTGGGAAGAACAGCATCCCGACTGGGTCGCCAACGTTGTCCCAGTCATGAAGAAAAGTGGGAAAATACATATCAGCATCGATTACCGAGATCTGAATGCAGCCTGCCCCAAGGATGAGTTCCTTCTTCCCATCACGGACATCATGATCGACAACACCTGCGGTTTTGAATGCATGTCTTTCATGGACAGATTCTCGGGATACAATCATATTAAGATGCATCCTGAAGACGAGAAGCACACTGCCTTCCGGAGCCCGTTGGGAGTATATTGCTATACGGTCATGCCCTTCGGATTGAAGAACGCCGGGGCTACATACCAACGGGCTATGAGTAACATATTCCACGAACATCTACGCAAAACAGTAGAATGTTACGTAGATGACATAGCCGTCAAGAGCCGCCTCAAAGATGATCACATTCAAGACTTGAGGACGGTATTCGAGTTAATGCGCCAACATCAACTCAAGATGAACCCTACGAAGTCCTTTCTGGGTGTATCTAGTGGTAAATTCCTGGGATTTGTCATCACCGCCAAAGGCATCCAAGTGGACCCTGACAAAGTCCAGGCCATCGTAGAAATGCGACCGCCCCGCAATCTGAGGGAACTCCGGGGATTTCAAGGCCGTCTGGCTTATATCCGGAGGTTCATATCTAACCTCTCGGGAATATATCAGCCCTTTTCGTATCTCATGGAGAAAGGTGTATCCTTCTTATGGGACGAAACCTGTCAGCAAGCGTTCGGGGATATCAAACGCTACCTCACCAGTCCGCCGATTCTGGTGCCTCCCATCATGGGAAGACCATTCTTGCTGTACGTTCGAGCGATGGATCATTCCCTAGGAGCTCTTCTCGCGCAGAAGAATGATGTGGGGCATGAATAGGCTATCTACTACCTCAACAGGATGATGGTCGGAGCCGAACACCGGTACAACCCAGTGGAGAAAGAATGCTTGGCTCTGATATTCGCTATCCAGAAGACGCGGCACTATGTCACCAGCCAGACTATTCATATCATCTCCAGGATCAACCCTCTTCGAGTACTGATGAGCAAGCCAAGTGTTCTTAATTCCCGACTCGCAACTTGGGCGATGCTGTTAACACCATATGACATGGTATACGTCCCGTAGAAGTCCATCAAAGCCCAAGCGTTGGCCGACTTCCTAGCCGCTCATCCGATCCCGGAGGCCTCTAAATTATACGAAGACATTCCCGACGAAGTTGCAGAATGTAATTCCGCAATGGAAAGTGACACATGGCAACTGTTCTTCGACGGCGCCTCCAGGACTGGTCCCCAGGGAAACGTGGTTTCAGGGGTAGGAATCGTCCTGGTCACTCCTGATAAACTCGTCATCTACCGGGCATATTCTCTTAACGAACCATGCTCAACAATGTGGCAGAATACAACGCTCTGTTAATCGGGCTCCAAGTCGCTAAAGAGCTGGGGGTCGAGTCCCTGGAAGCTTTCGGTGATTCTCTGCTTATCGTCAATCAAGTCAGAGGAATATATGGAGTCCGGAATCCAGACCTCATCCCCTATCACCAAGCAACGGTCGAGATAGCCATGACATTCAAAGGGTTCTTCCTAGAGCATGCACCTCGATCTCAGAATCTGGAAGCTGATGTCCTAGCCAGTCTAGCTGCGGATTTAGCCACTCCTATAAGAAGGCAGGATTCGGTAATCCTTCTTAACAGAGATTTATTCTGCGTGAAAAACAACTTTCACATATAACGCAGCTACGCTGTGAACACGGATCCCCCTAGAAGAGACTGGAGAAGTCCCTTCATAGATTTTGTGTCACTACCATATTTTCTAGGAAAGGGTATTTTGGTAATTTCCTATTTAAATAAATATTGTGCATGGTAAATAATTATTTGTTGTATTATTTAATTGTTGTTAGTTATTATTTAATTATTTTAGACTTATTTTAGTGGACCCAACTAGTTTAGTTTGGACCCATGGACCAACATGAATTAATTAGTTAGACTTGGCCCATTTAGAAAGCCCATGGTTAAGAAGATGGATTAAATTAATTAAATAATTAGACTAGAAGCTTCCTTCCTTAATTATTTCTTCATGAGAGGCCCCAAGGGGTACATTGGACATTTTACAATTGCTTGGGGGAGGGGCTATGGCCGGCCTATTAAAGAGGGGGGGAAATTTCTCTCTCCTCTCATCTCATTCCAAATCTAGATCTAGAATTCTCCCACTACCAAATTCCCTCCATTCCCAATCCAATTCCCTATCAAATTTATTCCAAATTCTTTCCAATTCACCATTAGAGAAGGAGGAAGCAAGGATCTAGAAGAAGGAAGCAAGGATCTACAATTTGGAAGCAAGTTTATCTCAATTGGAGGTTTCATTGGGAATCCATCTCCCAATAGGTATAATTCAGATTTTCCCATTTAAATAGCTTCTAAATCTGAGATTTAATTATGTAAAATCAACCTATATGTATGTACTACCCAAAGGACTTTGTTTTGTGTTCATAGAAGACCCATGGAGAAAGTTATGGTGCTTTTTGTGTCAATTTTGTTGAAATTCCGAATTTATATTTTGTTGTGTGTGTCAATTGATCCTATAGATCAATTGAACATAAGATTTGTGTTTGAGGCTAGTGTCGTGTTCATATTGGAATACTTGTGGTTCGTATCCCAACTATTTGGTGATACGTGTCATTTGGGGGTTTTCCTCCGACACGGGGCTTTGAACATGTCGTATTTTGACACGGACACATAGATCTACTTTTGACGCTTTGATTTGTTCATAAATATTATTTGTGATCTGTTTGTGTCCTTCGGGGTGCATTTAGTTGTGTGTTGGACTCGTGTCGCATGCGTATCCTAGATCTAGTGGGATACGGTGAGATACTCTCCAATTGTGTGTATTTTTGTATAGATCTAATTAATTGTGGTTCAATTCTTCATTTATAATTAGTATATATATATGGATATTAAATATTTATTTTGTGTATTTATTATAGTAATTATTGTAGCATAGATCTATATTTTGGGTGTGCTAATATAATGTACAATATAATATGTAGCTTTCTTGCATGCAAATATATATGTTACTACTTGTTAAATAATATAATTTATACATAAAATATTTTATAAAATATATTTGTATGTTTAATTGTGTAATTATATTATTTATAATTATTATGTAATTATTTGGATATTAATGTAAATATTTTAGGTGTGCTTCTAGCCATGTAAATTATATGTTCTTTGTTAAATATTTGAAGATATAAGTTTATGTGTATATTAATATATATATGTACATTTTTGTATTAATGGTTTATATATATATATATATATATAATGTTTTATATATTCTGTTTATATATATATATATATATATTGTTTTATATATTCTGTTTTTATATATATAATTATATATATATAACTTGTTTTAGTGACAGTAAATTAATGACAGTAAAAACTGTCATTAATTAGCCGACTAATAGCAGCCGCTGTAGCCTTCGGGCAATTAATGACAAACCTGTCATTAATTGCAGCAGCGGGAAACAGCAGCTTTTCTGCGACGCTTTTTCGCGACAGTTTAACTGTCAGCGAAAACCAAAGCAGTGGCAGTTTATTATTTGGGTTTCGGTGACAGTCCTTCGGTGACAGTCCCGACTGTCACTATTTAAACTGTTTTGATTTAATCCTATTTTATTCACTGTTTTTCAATGACGCTTTGACAGATTTAATGTATATATTATATATTATAATTATATATATATATATATATATGTATATATATATGTATTTTGTGAGGAATAATAATTGTAATAATATATTATGTTATTTATATAAATGTTGGGTTGTATATATATTATTTTAGGGTATATATTAATTATATTATTAGTATACTTTGTGTGAGTTCTTTTTGAATCTAATTTGATTACTAAATTATTGTAGTTTATCTCTATATTATTTTATAGATGTCTTGTGAGGTTGATTTTGGGTTTGACCATGTTTGACTTTAGTGGACTTTAGAGTTGACCATAGTTGACTTTTACCTTAGAATTGACTTATTGACCTAGAAGTTGCCTAGTTTGACTTGTTCTCTTTCCGGGACCTTGTATTAATGTGGTATTCCATGTCTAGGTCTTCGAGGCACTGAGTCAGACATTTGTGAGACTGTTCATTGGACTTCAGGCGAGTACATTCTCTGATAGTTTCTCATTTATGATATCCTCTATGTTCGTTGTATCTAGTGTAGATATACATGTTCTCTTGACACTATAGTTACACGGATTGGTATATCCGGATCTCGTCATGAGATGTTATTCCTTGGTATATGGTGTATATGGTGCAAGTATTATTTCATTGGTTATCTTGTACATGTACAGACACCGATTCTCGGGGAGACTAGCTATCTTCTTGGAGAATCTAGTGCCATAACGTACCGTGGTTGGATCTATTATACCAGTCGGGGTGGGGAGTATTTTAGTGTAGATATGTGATCATACCCTCCTTGTGCATGTCTTGTTCCTTGTGAGTGTTGATCATACACCGCACGTATAATCAGCCAGGCCATTATACTCTTGTGCAAGTTCCTAAGCCGATCACATGTTAAAGCTAGTACTCACACACTTAGTCATTAGTATTCTTGTTCTATCAGCATATTGTTCATTATTGTATTTTTTTCCAGTACTTCCTTATTGTCTATACATTTCTTGTATCTATTTATGCATCTTGTTTATCCACAGCTACTTACTGTTACATAGTTTTTATCATTATTTGAGAACTGCTGTTAGGGTTGTACTCTGCTCCTTTCCTGACTGGATATATTTTTCCAGATGACACTGAGGAGTACCCTACCTATTATGGACCCCAGGATGTTGTGGGTTTAGATTCTGAGACCCTGGCTCAAGAGGGACTCATCCCAACTGAGACAGTTGACCCTGGAGTTGTAGCTTTATAGTTTTGTAGTATTCTTTTGTACTGGATTTGTCTCCAGCATATTTCTGTATTTTTCTTCAGACTCATTGATGTATTATTTTAGACTCATGAGTTGTATTGTGACTATTCTATTCTTATCTGATTCGTGTTCATTCTATCTTAGTTATGTGATTGAGTACACTATCTTTTGGTGGTTCATTATATTAGATAGACTTTCTAGACAGTGTTCTACCGCCGATTCTGCGGCGTAAGTTGGGCGTTGTTTCCGACTAGTACCCTTACCCCGGGTGCGGGTCGGGACACGTTTTTGGTGGTGGCCCATGCAGGTCTAGCTTCACAAGTATGTGATGTCGTGGTAGTGCAACAACTTAGTTGTACTACTGCGAGCCTGCGATAGGATATAGGATATAGGCTGAGATACTCAATCACATCTAGGAAAATTCTTTTGATTCAATTATTCTCCTTTGATATTGATACTTGATCCCTTAAACTTGTCCTTTCCTTGAATATCTTATATCTTGTGCCATATTGATTCTTTCTTTCGCTTTGTCTCAGGATGCCGCCTAAAACTAGATCACAGCAGGGGAGAGCAGCTTCTGAGAGGTCTGCGACATCCCGAGGGCCTGCACCAGTCACTTCTCCGGTGATTGGAGTGTCAGCTGCTTTCGGAGGTCCACCACCCACTCAGAGGACTGTGCCAGCTGTATCTGAGGGGCTTCCACCTCCACCTCCTGTGCCAGCAGAGGCGTCACAGATGTTTACTCTGTTTCGTGAGATGCTCGAGGCACAGAGGGCTCAGTCGGAGGCACATCAGAGGCAGACCGACGTTCTTCGGCAGGGCATCGAGAGTGCTCATCAGCTTGCTCGTGCTGTAGTTGAGAGAGGAGTTCCGGTCCAGCAGCAGGTTGTTCCTCAGGTTGCTCAGCTTCGGCCAGGCAACATTCAGGACTTCAAGAAACTGGAGCCTAGGGTTTTCAAAGGGACGGAGGGCATCGTCTATGCTGATGATTGGCTCGAGGACATTGAGCGTCTTATGAGGGTGTCCCGTCTTTCTGAAGATCTGAAGGTTGAGGCGGTAGGACTTCAACTGTTCAACGTCGCTCGTACTTGGTTCAGGAATGAGCCGGTTCTAGTTGACGCAGGACAATCTTGGGAGGTATTCAGGGACCTTTTCAAGAAGAAGTTTTTCGCCCGGATAGACAGGCTTGACTTGGGGAGACAATTTGAGAGTCTCATTCAGGGAAGCATGTCTGTGGAGGAATACGCTGCAGAGTTCGGTAGGCTGAGCCGATTTACAGAGTATCTGGTGAGGGAGCCGGAGGTTCGAGCTATTCGTTTCCGAGAGGGTCTAAACTGGAAGGTGAAGATTCTCATTCCGTCTTTTTATGAGACATACTCAGAGATACTTGCGGAGGCACGCAAGGTTGAGCGGGATCTGGATTTGAAGACCAAGAGAGACCGTGATTCTTTTCTGGGGGCCAACAGCAGTGAAGTATCTGCCAAACGTCCTCATTTCCAGTCCAGACCTGTCCAGCAGCCACAGCAGAACCAGACTCCAGCTAGAGCGCCTTTTCACCAGGTACCTCAGCAGCAGAGGCAGTTACAGCAAGCTCTATGCAACTTCTGCAAGAAGCCCGGCCACATCTGGGAAGTTTGTAGAAAGAGGCTAGGAGTTTGTTTGTATTGTGGTACTGAAGGGCATCAATTGAGGGAGTGTCCTCGTCGTGCAGTTCAGGGAGCAGCTCCAGCTCCGAGGGCACAGATGAGACCACCTGTAGCACAACTGAGAGGACCGCTTCCGACACAGCAGCAGCATTTTGTCCAGCATCAGCAGCAGGGAGGTGCTCGGCAGGGACGAGCGTTTGCTATGACAGTCGAAGAGGAGGAACCCACCGGAGATGTCATCGCAGGTTCTATTCTTCTTGATTCCATTCCAGCTTTAGCTTTATTTGATAGTGGTGCTTCCCATAGTTTTGTATCTGTTTCTTTTGCTCTAAAGCATGGTTTGGTAGCTGAGTCTTTGCTTAGGACTTGCAAGATCATGACCGGGGGAGGCATTATCCTGGTTAATAATATTTGCAAGGATCGGAGAGTTACTCTGGGAGGCCGGGAGTTGAGTGCGTGTCTACTTGTAATGCCACTTCCGAGCTACGACATTGTACTCGGGATGGATTGGTTGAATAGGCACCGTGCTAGCATAGATTATAGAGGAGGTAGAGTTTTGTTTGGTCCGCCAGGAGAGCCAGAGTTCGAGTTTGCTAGAGGAACTGCGGAGCAGAAAGAAGGCATTATTTGTGGAGCTATGGTGGAAGACAAGGAGTTGCCACATCCGTTGATAGCAGAATTTTTGGATGTGTTTCCTGAAGAATTGCCAGGATTGCCGCCAGATCGAGATGTTGAATTTTCTATAGACTTGGTGCCAGGTGCAGAACCGATTTTGCAGCATGTCTATAGAGTAAACAACAGCGAGCTGGTCGAGTTGAAGAAGCAGGTGGACGAATTGCAGGATTAAGGGTTTATCAGATCGAGTTCTTCACCATGGGGAGCCCCGGTATTGTTTGTACCGAAGAAGGATGGATCGGTGCGCATGTGCATTGATTACAGGGCTTTGAATAATCTCACTATCAAGAATAAGTATCCTTTGCCACGGATTGATGATCTGTTTGATCAGTTGAGTGGTGCCAAGGTATTTTCTAAGATAGATTTGAGATCAGGCTACCATCAGGTGAAGGTGAAGCCGGGGGACATACCGAAGACTGCTTTTAGAACTTGGTATGGTCAGTACGAGTTTATGGTGATGCCGTTTGGTTTGACTAATGCACCGACGGTATTTATGAACTTGATGAACAGGGTGTTCCACCAGTACCTTGACAAGTTTGTGGTGGTGTTCATCGACGACATACTCATATACTCGAGGACACCGGAGGAGCATGAGGAGCATTTGAGGATTGTGTTGGATGTGCTGAGGAAGGAGAAGCTGTGTGGGAAGTTATCCAAATGTGAGTTTTTCTTGGACAAAGTAGAATTCTTGGGGCATGTTGTGACTGGTGATGGTATTTCAGTGGATCCGAAGAAGATTTCAGCAGTGGAATCTTGGAAGACTCCGAGTTCGGTAGCAGAGATCAGGAGTTTCTTGGGATTGGCAGGCTACTACAGAAAGTTTGTGCAAGATTTTTCGAGGATTGCCGAGCTGATGACCAGACTCACAAGGAAGGATGTGGAGTTTGTTTGGACGGAAGATTGCCAGGCCGCTTTTGAGGAGTTGAAGAAGAGGTTGACGTTTTCTCCTATTTTGACATTGCCATCAGGGTCCCGAGGTTTCACTATTTATAGTGATGCATCGGGAAAGGGTTTAGGTTGTGTTCTTCAGCAGCATGGGAAAGTGATTGCCTATGCATCCAGGCAATTGCGTCCTCATGAAAAGAACTATCCTACCCATGATTTGGAGTTGGCAGCTGTCATATTCGCCCTGAAGTTGTGGAAACATTATTTGTACGGAGAGCGTGTGGAGATTTTCACAGACCACAAAAGCTTGAAGTATATTTTCACGCAGAAGGAGTTGAACATGAGGCAGCGTCGGTGGTTGGAATTGATGAAGGATTTTGATATCTCTTTGCAATATCATCCTGGGAAAGCCAATGTAGTTGCCGATGCTTTGAGCAGGTATCCGGTAGCTATGTTCTTGACGCAGGATCGATATCTGTTGGAGGACTTGGAGAGCTTGGGCATTGAGGTGATTGTTCCGGGTGGTGCTATGCAGATGTGGGGATTGCAGATTCATTCAGATTTGATGGATAGGATCAAGACAGCACAGTATGATGACGTATCTTTGAGGAGTATCAGAGCTCAGGTGAGAGCAGGATTGGAGGATGATTTCACTATTGCAGAGGATGGATCCTTGAGGCATGGAGTTAGATTGTGTGTGCCTAGTGGGGAGTTGCGCGAGGAGGTGTTGCAGGAAGCGCATCGCTCTCAGTATTCCATACATCCAGGTGCTAACAAGATATATCGGGATATGCGAGAGAGTGTGTGGTGGTATGGCATGAAGAGGAAAGTGGCACAGTTTGTATCCAGATGCTTAGTGTGCCAGCAGGTGAAAGCCGAGAGGCAGAGGCCAGGAGGTTTACTTCAGCCATTACCCATTCCAGAGTGGAAGTGGGAACACATTACTATGGATTTTGTGTCCGGACTACCACGATCTCCAGGAGGGAAAGACGCGATTTGGGTCATTGTTGATAGATTGACCAAGTCGGCCCACTTTTTGCCTTTCAAGGTGGGTTTGTCTACGGAGAAGCTGGCAGAGATGTATGTGAGGCAGATCGTTAGGATACATGGAGTTCCCGTCAGCATAGTCTTAGATCGAGATAGTCGTTTCACTTCTCATTTCTGGAGGAGTTTGCAGGAGAGTTTGGGCACTCAGCTCAAATTCAGTACTGCATATCATCCCCAGACAGATGGGCAGACAGAGAGGACTATTCAGACTCTCGAGGATATATTACGTACTTGTGTACTAGATTTCGGGGGTTCTTGGGAGGACCATCTCCATTTGGTAGAGTTTGCTTACAACAACAGTTACCTGGCCAGTATAGAGATGTCACCTTTTGAAGCTCTATATGGTCGGAGGTGTCGTACTCCTTTGTCTTGGGACAATGTTGGAGAGAGAGTTTTGCTTGGGCCAGAGATGGTTGTAGATGCAGCAGAGAAGGTTCAGTTGATCAGAGACAGACTTCGAGTGGCACAGGACAGACAACGGCATTGGGCCGATAGCCATCGGAGACCCTTGGAGTTTGAGGTATAGTTTAGATTTTATTTTGTATGCTTGTTCTTGGTTGTTTGTTATAGATAAGTTCTTAAGGTGGTATTTTGTTCTAGGTGGGTGGTTTGGTGTTTCTGAGGATTTCTCCGACACGAGGCACGATTCGCTTCGGTGGAGGCGGAAAGCTTAGTCCGCGATTCATTGGACCTTTCACTATTCTAGAGAGGGTCGGTGCAGTTGCTTATAGACTAGACTTGCCACCTGCATTGGAGGGAGTGCACAACGTGTTTCATGTGTCATAGTTGAGATGATACGTGGCAGATCCTAGTCATGTATTGGATCACTCAGAGATAGAGGTGGGCCCTACTCTTAGCTATCCAGAGCAGCCAGTTGGAATTCTGGATCGGAGAGAGAAGGTGCTGAGGAACCAGACTATTCCTTTGGTGTGCATCGCATGGAGGCATCACTCTCCGGGGGAGTCTACCTGGGAGAGAGAGGATGACATGCGAGAGCGTTATCCATATTTGTTTGTACCTTGAGGTATGTTATTTCTAGTTATGTTCTGTTCATTGTTATGTTCTGTTCATTAGTTAGTTGTGATTCTTTAGTTCTGTTCTGTGATTATCTGGGGGTAGTTTTCGTCTTTGAATTTCGAGGACAAAATTATTTTAAGGAGGGTAGACTTGTCACTACCATATTTTCTAGGAAAGGGTATTTTGGTAATTTCCTATTTAAATAAATATTGTGCATGGTAAATAATTATTTGTTGTATTATTTAATTGTTGTTAGTTATTATTTAATTATTTTAGACTTATTTTAGTGGACCCAACTAGTTTAGTTTGGACCCATGGACCAACATGAATTAATTAGTTAGACTTGGCCCATTTAGAAAGCCCATGGTTAAGAAGATGGATTAAATTAATTAAATAATTAGACTAGAAGCTTCCTTCCTTAATTATTTCTTCATGAGAGGCCCCAAGGGGTACATTGGACGTTTTATAATTGCTTGGGGGAGGGGCTATGGCCGGCCTATTAAAGAGGGGGGGGAATTTCTCTCTCCTCTCATCTCATTCCAAATCTAGATCTAGAATTCTCCCACTACCAAATTCCCTCCATTCCCAATCCAATTCCCTACCAAATTCATTCCAAATTCTTTCCAATTCACCATTAGAGAAGGAGGAAGCAAGGATCTAGAAGAAGGAAGCAAGGATCTACAATTTGGAAGCAAGTTCATCTCAATTGGAGGTTTCATTGGGAATTCATCTCCCAATAGGTATAATTCAGATTTTCCCATTTAAATAGCTTCTAAATCTAAGATTTAATCATGTAAAATCAACCTATATGTATGTACTACCCATAGGACTTTATTTTGTGTTCATAGGAGACCCATGGAGAAAGTTATGGTGCTTTTTGTGTCAATTTTGTTGAAATTCCGAATTTATATTTTGTTGTGTGTGTCAATTGATCCTATAGATCAATTGAACATGAGATTTGTGTTTGAGGCTAGTATCGTGTCCATATTGGAATACTTGTGGTTCGTATCCCAACTATTTGGTGATACGTGTCATTTGGGGGTTTTCCTCCGACACGGGGCTTTGAATATGTCGTATTTTGACACGGACAAATAGATCTACTTTTGACGCTTTGATTTGTTCATAAATATTATTTGTGATCTGTTTGTGTCCTTCGGGGTGCATTTAGTTGTGTGTTGGACTCGTGTCGCATGGGTTTCCTAGATCTAGTGGGATACGGTGAGATACTCTCCAATTGTGTGTATTTTTGTATAGATCTAATTAATTATGGTTCAATTCTTCATTTATAATTAGTATATATATATGGATATTAAATATTTATTTTGTGTATTTATTAGTAATTATTGTAGCATAGATCTATATTTTGGGTGTGCTAATATAATGTACAATATAATATGTAGCTTTCTTGCATGCAAATATATATGTTACTACTTGTTAAATAATATAATTTATACATAAAATGTTTTATAAAATATATTTGTATGTTTAATTGTGTAATTATATTATTTATAATTATTATGTAATTATTTGGATATTAATGTAAATATTTTAGGTGTGCTTCTAGCCATTTAAATTATATGTTCTTTGTTAAATATTTGAAGGTATAAGTTTATGTGTATATTAATATATATATGTACATTTTTGTATTAATGGTTTATATATATATATATATACTGTTTTATATATTCTGTTTATATATATATATATATATATATATATTATTTTATATATTCTGTTTTTATATATATAATTATATATATATAACTTGTTTTAGTGACAGTGAATTAATGACAGTAAAAACTGTCATTAATTAGCCGACTAATAGCAGCCGCTGTAGCCTTCGGGCAATTAATGACAAACCTGTCATTAATTGCAGCAGCGGGAAACAGCAGCTTTTCTGCGACGCTTTTCCGCGACAGTTTAACTGTCAGCGAAAACCAAAGCAGTGGCAGTTTATTATTTGGGTTTCGGTGACAGTCCTTCGGTGACAGTCCCGACTGTCACTATTTAAACTGTTTTGATTTAATCCTATTTTATTCACTATTTTTCAATGACGCTTTGACAGATTTAATGTATATATTATATATTATAATTGTATATATATATATGTATATATATATATGTGTTTTGTGAGAAATAATACTTGTAATAATATATTATGTTATTTATATAAATGTTGGGTTGTATATATATTATTTTAGGGTATATATTAATTATATTATTAGTATACTTTGTGTGAGTTCTTTTTGAATCTAATTTGATTCCTAAATTATTGTAGTTTATCTCTATATTATTTTATAGATGTCTTATGAGGTTGACTTTGGGTTTGACCATGTTTGACTTTAGTGGACTTTAGAGTTGACCATAGTTGACTTTTACCTTAGAATTGACTTATTGACCTAGAAGTTGCCTAGTTTGACTTGTTCTCTTTCCGGGACCTTGTATTAATGTGGTATTCCATGTCTAGGTCTTCGAGGCACCGAGTCAGACATTTGTGAGACTGTTCATTGGACTTCAGGCGAGTACATTCTCTGATAGTTTCTCATTTATGATATCCTCTATGTTCGTTGTATCTAGTGTAGATATACATGTTCTCTTGACACTATGGTTACACGGATTGGTATATCCGGATCTTGTCATGAGATGTTATTCCTTGGTATATGGTGTATATGGTGCAAGTATTGTTTCATTGGTTATCTTGTACATGTACAGACATCGATTCTCGGGGAGACTAGCTATCTTCTTGGGGAATCTAGTGCCATAACGTACCGTGGTTGGATCTATTATACCAGTCGGGGTGGGGAGTATTTTAGTGTAGATATGTGATCATACCCTCCTTGTGCATGTCTTGTTCCTTGTGAGTGTTGATCATACACCGTACGTATAATCAGCCAGGCCATTATACTCTTGTGCAAGTTCCTAAGTCGATCACATGTTAAAGCTAGTACTCACACACTTAGTCATTAGTATTCTTGTTCTATCAGCATATTGTTTATTATTGTATTTCTTTCCAGTACTTCCTTATTGTCTATACATTTCTTGTATCTATTTATGCATCTTGTTTATCCACAGCTACTTACTGTTACATAGATTTTATCATTATTTGAGAACTGCTGTTAGGGTTGTACTCTGCTCCTTTCCTGACTGGATATATTTTTTCAGATGACACTGAGGAGTACCCTACCTATTATGGACCCCAGGATGTTGTGGGTTTAGATTCTGAGACCCTGGCTCAAGAGGAACTTATCCCAACTGAGACAGTTGACCCTGGAGTTGTAGCTTTATAGTTTTGTAGTATTCTTTTGTACTGGATTTGTCTCCAGCATATTTCTGTATTTTTCTTCAGACTCATTGATGTATTATTTTAGACTCATGAGTTGTATTGTGACTATTCTATTCTTATCTGATTCGTGTTCATTCTATCTTAGTTCTGTGATTGAGTACACTATCTTTTGGTGGTTCATTATATTAGATAGACTTTCTAGACAGCGTTCTATCGCCGATTCTGTGGCGTAGGCTGGGCGTTGTTTCCGACTAGTACCCTTACCCCGGGTGCGGGTTGTGACACGTTTTTGGCGCATATGGAATCTTGCCGGAGGACCCCAAAGAAGCAGTATCCGTCAAAAGACGATCATTACGCTTCTACTTCGATGCATCTTCACAGTGCCTATATCGCCGGACCTACGACGGACTGCTATTAAGATGTCTCTCAGACAACGAAGCACAGCAGATTATCCGGGAAGCTCACGATAGCGTATGCGGAGCGCATCAGCCCGGTCCTAAGCTACAGGATCGTATCTGGAGAATGGGCTATTACTGGCCCACTATGATCATAGACGCGATCAACTATGCAAGACAATGCAGAGCCTGTCAGGTTCATGCAGACTTCATACATCAACCGTCTGAATATATACATCCTACGGTTGCATCCTGGCCTTTCGAAGTATGGGGTTTGGATATCATTGGTCCTATTCACCCATCTTCTTCCAGAGGTCACCGGTTCATACTGGCCATCACGGATTACTTCTCCAAATGGGCAGAGGCGATCCCTCTTGCTGAGGTAAAGGCGTCTGATGTAATCAGCTTCATCAAGCATCACGTCATTTATCGCTTTGGGATTCCCCGAAGGATAATCCATGATAATGGGCCTCAGTTCATCAGCCAAGCGTTTTATCGATTTTGTGATAAAAATTGAATACATAATATTGCCTCTACGGCATATTATCCAGCTGCTAATGGTTTGGCGGAAGCTTTCAACAAAACCATTATCAAACTCAAGAAATTCGTCTCTTCAAACAAAAGAGACTGGAATGAGAAGCTGGGCGAATGTCTCTGGGCATACCGCACAACGGTACGGACACCGACAGGTTGTACCCCATTTTCACTGGTCTACGGGAGCGAAGCAGTTCTTTCCATTGAAATCCAGATCCCGTCGCTCAGGATAGCCGTGACTAATGAGCTGACTCAAGAATAGAATGACCTGTTAAGGCTTCAGAAGCTAGAAGGATTAGACGAGAAACGCCTCCAAGCTCAACAGCGCATCGCGCTCTACCAAGCACGTATTTCCAGAGCTTTCAATCATAAAGTAAAGGAAAGAGTGTTCAAAGTCGGTGAGCTAGTTTTAGCCGTAAGAAAGCCGATGATTCTTACTCATAGGAGTAAAGGGAAATTTTAACCCAAGTGGGAAGGCCCTTACGTGATCGAGACAACGTTCTCGAACGGCGCTTACAGGTTAGCCCAGCCTAATAGAGACCTGTTAATGGCTCCTATCAACGGTAAATTACTGAAGAGGTACTATGCTTAACCTCCTCTGCTCAAGTGGAATATAGCGAGAATCCCAAAGTCTGACCAAACTACTTCCAAAACGAAACTAGTTAGGTCATATTCTATCATGTCAGTACGACCTCTGAATAGGTATGTCCTGCTAGAAGTTTCTCGAGAGTCTATCACATCCATACTACCTATGATATCACTCTCACCCAAACCTGTCATTTATATTCTGAAATGGTGGGTCCACAAAGTCAGAAAAGATTCGCTTTATTTGTTACCGAAAAAAGCAGAATTATATTGGGCAAGCAAAAAGAAGAAAGGGTACATTATTGTGGGGGAGCAGTCAGATCGCGAATCAGCTTCGCCAGTGCAGCTACCTTCTCGTCCCTGGAAACCAAGGCATCAGCGCGGGCCTGTTCCAGCCATGCCTCGGGATTGTTCGTAAAGGACAGTTCGGCCCTTTCCCGAAGAGAGCCAGCTCGAGCAGCTTCTGCACGCTTCAGGTCCCGTCGCGCGGTGCTCAGTCGACCAGTCGCTACGTCTAGACCTGCCAGCGACTGAGAAGCCCACTCCTCTGCCAGAGCGAGTTTCTCCTTCAACTTGTGAGCCCTCGCTACGTTTCCTTCGTGCTCGGACTGGCACTTCGTCTGAAGAGCAAGAGCCTCCTCCACGACAGCTTTTCTTTTATCTATCTCCAGCTTATATGCGTTGATGGAGTTATCTAGGCTCTCCAGCTGTTTGGTAAGCCGCGCAGTCATGAAGTCGTATCTGGCCTGGACCTCAGCTTCAAAATTGCCCCGAGTCAGCTATAAGTATTCGTTAATAGGTTCCTCCAACCCATTAACCATCGCCTCCAGGGCTTCAGCTACCCCAGAATCGCCGAACTCCCTGACCGCCCCAATCGAAAACTGGGAAGCCTTCTTCAGACGCTCAAAATCCAGATTCTTTGCCAACACCATTGATGTCAGCGTTTTCAAACTGGTAAAAAAGAGGCTGGTATACAGCTCGGTCAGGAGCAACCAGATCTGGTTGGACGCCAGGAGTGGCCGCGATATTGGCGAGTTCCCCTCCAGGAATGATTGCAGACGAGGTGGCCATAGCCGCCGCCTCGACGGGTGGTGCGACCGAAGAAGGTGCGACAACGACGGTCGAAGTCATCGGCATACTCGCAAGAGGCGAGGTCACGATGACTGGTTCGTCCTCCTCTTGAGGTGACGAAACTACTCCGGGCGAGCTGGCCCCCGAAGGTATTTCCCCTTCGAAGTCGAACGCCTCCGTATCATCGCCAGGAGCCCGAGCAGAGCCAGAAGGCGCTTCAACGCTGTACTCCCCGTGGACGCCATCCCCTGAGAAGAGGACAAGAAAGTTGATATCAATATGATAGTAATCTTTCTAAGAGGAGACATAAAGATAACCTTTATCCGTAGCCAACGGTATATATGCCGCGTCTGCAGCCGATGTAGCTATATCACGCCTTAATGACGCAATACGAACTGTCATACCTGGAGAAGGAGGTGGGCCAACCGACATCGCCAGGAGCTCTACCAAGCCTCCACCGAGATGCGGTCGAGGTTCGTCAGCTGGAACCTCGCTGGTCATGCTCACGGACGCGGCAGGAGTTTCATCCGTTGCTGGTCTAGGGGAAGATTCTCCCATTTGCCTCGGCCACGCGGGCGATTTCATTCCACTACCGGAGGCAGTGGCAGCAACGGCAGCCTCAAGCAGGAGTTCTCCGTCACCGCCAGTCGAAACTGAGGGTCCCTCTCCGAGAGACAGGGAACCTCCAATCAAAGAGACATCCCCAACAGGAGAGACAGCAGGTCCTTCTCTAGGAGCCTCATCGCCAGGAATACGGAGAGGGCGATCAACCGTCTTCTTCTTCCTTTTGCAAGGGGAAGTCTGCTTCAAAGCAGGAGCCCTTCGCTTCCCAGTGACCGCCAAGGCCCCCGCAGGTGGAGGCACTTCGCACCTCGGCACCGACACCAGAGGCTCATCCGGAGTGACGGACTCCTCACCTTCGTCAGATGAAACCGAGGGGACTTTGATTCTTCCCCCAGGCTTGGAAGAAGGCACCCTAAAGCTTCCGCGAATGTCAAAATTGCGATGGAAGGTGTTGATCTCCACGTAGAACTGAGCGTACGAATGAAGGATACGCAGCTCCGTGGAGAGGGTGACGACCGGCACGGTAAAGATTGCTCCCGTGTAGCCCATGATAAAATACCGTCATCCCCTGGCTCCATCAATGAGTCCGCCCCTGGACCTGAAGCTGGTGATGGCATTGCCCACGTACAGCTGATCGTACCCAAACTGCCTGGCGAACCGACTGGGCAAGTAAGGCTCGAAGAAGCAATAATCTTCGCTTATGTATAGCAGATGGGAGGGTCTGATGCAGACCAACCAATTAAAAGCTTTCGGAGAAAGATTGGTCTTTTCTCCACCTAAATCCTCAAGCCTAATCCCCGACTGATTGCGATGTGCAGAGGGGACGGTGCAGAGAAGCTTCCAGCAATGACCGAGGCTCAGCGCTAGCCGACAGTCTAAGACTGTGTTCACGTTCCAGAGGGAGTCCTTGTAGTTCAGCAAGAAACTACCCCCCGCGCTCCTACCAGGGCCGGGAGACATCACCCGGGGGTTGTGGAGAATTAACCATCCCATCAAGTTCAGGTATGGTAACTCTACCCGGGAAAAGCTATCACGTCGAGCTTCATCGACAAGCAGTCCGTCAGTCATGGCTCTCAGTCCAGCCTATATACGGCACACCATGGCAGGGAGCAAGCCCAGCCTTGCCCCGAACACCAGACGGACGACAGGCCACAGGATGTTCCGGTGAATGCGGTCCGCGGACGCGATGCCAGGCACCACTACTCGACGCAGCCATAGGGAGAGAAAGCCAGCCAGCCTGGCTTCCTCAGACAAAGGCCTGCGACAGCACCTCAAGTAACTGTAGGCCTTAGTGCCTTCAGGATACTTTCCTACCCCGTCAGTGAGGAAATGATCTGGAGCTTTAGCCTCCTCCATAAGAGCCTCGACGACCTGGGCACTGAGCACGCCCAAACAGTTCGCGGGCTCATTCTTGCCCCCCGAAACCTTCTCCGACTTGACGGCCCTGGCCCGGTAGAAAAAGAGGTAGGACATCCACTTAGTGGTGTGAGCCAAGTCAGAAGGCTCATTATAAAAAGCAGTGCACGCGAGGTAATGGCACATCAGCTCCTGATACACCTCCATAACCCGAGGGTCCGAGTCCTCCAACTCCTGGTTGGTAGGAACATACTCTTGATACGGGGTATCCCCCATCGGCAGTCTTGAGATCACTGCCATTTCGTGGAGGGCCAACCCCATCTCCCCCAGTGGAGTGGCAAAGGTCCCGGTGAGTAATGTATCGCTCCATCAGTGCCAGAAATAGGTTAGGGTTGGGAGGCAACCCAACACTTGTCACGCTCACGGCGACATACAGTCCGATGACCTCTAGCTCTCTCCGAAAATGCTTCAAAGCCCAGTCAACTAGGCAGGACCATCGGAGGTTTGTTGGGGTAATCCACCCATTGCACCGAGGATTCTCCTTGGGGTATACTCCCCCTCGCACCGAGAAGTCATTATAGAAAGTCGGCAATTGCACCGGCTGGATCACTAAACTGTCTTCACTCGGGACGCTGCCCGGGCACAGTCCCCTGAACAACGTCACGACGCCAGAAGGGCGACTGACAAACGACCCCTGGTCGGCTCCTTTCAGGTGACAGATCTTCCCCGGCTTGCCATGAAGATCAGGAGTCAGCGTCCACGACATCCTCCTACGATGTGTGGCATGGAAAAAAGCCGAGATGGGATAATCTCTCGGCATCATAGGCAGATACAAGACCACACTCTCGGCGGGGAAAACCCAGGGTTCTCTCTTGGGCTTCGTCTGAGACTGTTTGTCAATCATGTCCCCAAAGAGAAAGGTAGACTTGATATACTGATCCCCGTCTATGTACGTCAGGGGCTCTCCGTTAATCATGTTCAGCAATGTCCGCTCGCCCTGAGCCGATATCAAGATCTCCCTTCCTTCGAGATACTGGGGTCCGGAGATAGGAAATGGCATGTGCGACAGATCCTCCAAATAGTTCGAGTGCAGCATCCCAGCAGCGGATCCCATCACCTCGGCCAGTGGAGACTCATGCAAGTTAACTGCAAAAGTGCAAGGAAAACACGTTATTACGAATCTTGCAACATAAAGACCAAGAAATGACAGTCTGTGCTTTACGCCAAGACTGTACAAAATTTGGTCATTTTACGCCGGAAGCCACATCCTGAAGCGTAATTGGCGGCATACAGTCCGTGCTTTACGCTAGACTGCCAAATTCTAGTTATTACACCGGAGGTCCCATCCGAAGCATAAAACTAAAATTTTATAGTATACACCGAGTTTTCGGCAGTCAGAGCTTTACGCTCATAAATGCGAAAATATGGAGTTTTTACGCTGGCACATTAGAAATGTGGGCGTAAAAGATGAAAACGTCTCCGTGCGTCATCTTCCTCGAAGAGGCTATCAGCACAGAAGATGACCTAGCACGGTCACGTTCAACATTTGCGAAGGATTTTTTGTCGTTCTTTGTCATCCCAAAGGCTATACCTCTAAGGCCGTGTGCGCTACTCGTCGGCAGGATGCTTCGCTCAGAAGGAAGTCCACCTTGCCCGACCAAAGACTCTCTCGCTGGGGCAGAAGAACGAGAAGTAGAGCCTGTGCTCTTTCCCTTAGTGGAGGGGGTTTGTTTCGGCGCCATTTCTGAAAACTCGGAGTGCTCGGAGAAAGAACGAGGGGAAAAACATAAACAATCGAAGGCTCTCTTTCGCAGAAGACGGATAAAAGGTTTTTCTCTCAAAAGCTTGGGATATATATAGAGTTCGGGTCGACTCCTCGAATCCTCAGACGGGCTCCTCGAAACCCCAACCAAATCTCACAAATTAAATATTTGGTTATGATTGGGTACTACGTCAGCCCAATACTCTCGAAAGACGGACAGTCAACAAATTCGAAGAGTTTTCGTGCGAAAGCAGGTCAGCGGTTCCTATGCTAAAGGAGCTTTCTACGCTCGACAGCAACAGATCTACGGTTTTACGCTCGCAAGCTATCAGTCTATGGTTTTATGCCCGGATGCCTTTGTGCTCGGTAGCTTTTACGCTCGAGAGGCTACAAACCTACGACTTCATGCTCAGCAGCTCCAAATCGATGATCTCACGCTCGGTGGCTTTCTACGCTCAATAGGCTACGAACTCAGGATTTTCAGCTCATCTACACTACGGATCTCTGACTTTCCGCATATCCGAACTCAAGACGGTCGATTACAGGAGTTCGCACAGAAGATACTCCGTCTTGGCCTCAACATATCCCAAGTACCCGAAGCATGCAGAGTTTAAACATTGAGAAATTACTCTTCTCGGGTCAATTGGAGGTTCATCCAGACTCCAGTCTGAATATCTCGTCTATCAAGATGGCAAACTCAGTTTGACAGCCATTCCTCGACCCTGTTCCAAGGGATTTACGAGAAGTCATTCTTGAAGATGAAGTCTGAACAAAAGCTCTGTTCATCAGATGTTTAGAGCTCTTCGCGGTTCCTCAGTCCTAGCAACATGACAGTTCTAAAATGTTCAAAATGCTCAACAGCGTTCTATGGACTATTCGTTATGCATAAAGGACAGGACCTAGCACTCTTTATAAATAGAGTCGGCGTAAAGTATCAGACGTGTCGAAGCTACACATATTCAGACTTCACAGCAACGTATGGCAAGATGATCATATGAAGAAGCAAGACGATTTTTATTAAAAGATTAAAGTCATGATTATATATGAGGGAAATCCTGTCTATAAGGGGTTTTTCTTTATTTTCCTGACTACATATGAGGGAAATTCCGTCTACAAAGGGCTTCCTCATCTTCGTCATCGGAAGATCGCACCCAGAATTTGTTCTACGAGGTTCTCGCATCGGTGCAGGTCTTCCTCTTCTTCCATGGCAGTTCATCGACCACCACAGTCATGAACAAGAAGATCGCTGGCGGGAGGATACAGAACTGGGCCTACATAAAAGATGCAGATCCCATGCTCCGTACGCCATGACCAATCTAGTTGAGGCTTCTTTAAGACCTAACTCGATCGAGGACAGCAGTTACAGTTTGTCGGCTCTTGTCCGCGGAGGTCTCAGGGGGAAATATACAGCCTGCAAGCTGTGTGGTCCAATACGACCCTTCCCTTCTCCTGGAAGAACAGCCATATAAAGTTGCTGATTGTTCCTAGCAAGGGAGGCTAAGATATCCTTCCATGATCCATCATTGCAGTGAACACTTGCTCGAAGATGCCGTCTTTTTTGGCTCCTTACACGCTGGAAGAACATGATCTCTTTCTTCCTCAGGTCGACCCGGCGAACTCCGACGATCATCTCTGCGTGGGGATGGAAATGTAGGGAGAATGGGTTAACTCCCCCAGCCTTTTTATAGGCGAAAGGGGTCACACCGGTCCCCAATAAATCCGCCATAAAGTCAGCATCGACCGTTTCAACGCTCCATTCAGAAACGTTTCGAGTCACGAGGAGCGGTTCATGCTTCATTCAAAGCGTTCCAAATTCTAAGGAATTTGAAAGCTTTGAAGGGGGTCTTTTAGAAGCATAAAAAATACGCCGGATGACTATACGCGGTATATTGGTGCAGAGCAGCTTAAGCAGAGGCCTTCAGAGCCATCAAACGTGCGACAGAGCTCTTTCCGCTAAAACAAAAAATATGAAAGCTCAAAAGGACCATCCGCGTAAGGCAGTACGTCCAAGCCGCTTCAGCGTAAACAGGGTGCTTCATCGCCTCCAGGGCATAAAACTCATCCTCTTTCAAACGTAGCATTGAGGTGTACAAGAGACGCTTCGTATTCTCCGAAGTGAACTTGTCAGATCCTGCAATGAACCTGTCAGAGCCTGCAATGAACCTGACGTCTGGACTTCTGACAAAGGGATACGGCTCGACTACCCTAACGATGGCTATAATGATGGCACAGCACTACGACCCAGCTGTCAAAAACTGCCATTCCCTTCGCGTAAACTGCTTTTACAAGCACGAAGGGATACGCTGCCTTGTTTTACACAGGTAAAGCACGAGCTGTTTTACGTTCTGCAGTAGATAAACCGCCTGTCACATCAAAAGCTGTACTCCGTACGGGGTTTGAGGCACGTCTCTACGTCTAATGCACAGAGCGGTGACAGTTTCTCAAGGCACGTCTCTGCGACTGATGCGCAGAAGGGGTTGCAGACCTTCAAAAACACGCCTCCATATTTAATGTACAGGATGGTGGAAAATCTCGGTATTTAATGCAAGAGATTTGATTATATCTTCAAAAGCCGTAATTCTGGCTAAGATGTCCACATCAGCACTATGGCACGGTACGCAACGGCTTCTATGCCTATCCAGCGTTTGTGCTCTTTCGGCTTCTACGCCTGCTCGGCTTCAACGCCCATTCGGCTTCTATGCCTCTTCGGTCTCTATGACCACTCGGCTTCTACGCCTGCTCGGCCTCTATGACCACTCGGCTTCTACGCCTATTCGGCTTCTACCCCTGTTCGGCTTCTATGTCGGTTTGATAACTATTTGGCATCTATGCCATGGTGACAGACATTTGGCTTCTATGCCAACCTCTTCTACATAATGGGTACCTACCTACGTGGCTTCTACGTCATGATCTTCGTAGAGATTATACGCATTTTGTCCCTTTGTTGGACCCGTGTCACACTCTCATTCAAAGGATCATCTATACACAGGCATTGGTTACTTTAACCGTTGTGTAAAAGGGTGATGTACTTTCCACTCCTCGGTTTTTACACCGATGGAGTGGTCACTGTCACTAAAACTCTATAAATAGAGACCTCTATCAATGAGGAACAAGGTCAAAAAATTGGTCAAGAAACCAATATCAGATCTAGGGTCGACAAATTGAAAGATCGAACCAGAGGTCAAGAGAGAGAGAGAGAGAGAGAGAAAGAGAGAAGAATCCGAAGCTCAGGCAAAGAGTAGGGATCGACGACTTTGACATCGTGCATCCACCCTCTTCTGCAACCTTCGAAGCTGCTTCCTGTCTTCTACGGCACTTCTTCAACATAGTGTGATCCAAGGGCTAAAGTGATCGACTGCAGATCAGACACCTATAGCAATATTTACCCAGATTAAATAAATTGTACTCCTATATCCTCGTATAGGATCAAATTATACAAGTTTGTTTGTAAACCAAAGAAGGCGGGTTTCGTATAAACCCCATCCTGAATATATTTTTTATTCTTTCGTTTAATACCACAAACAAGCGTACGTATGTGTTATAGTTTTCATATATTAGAGTTGCCAAATCCATGCGGCTGGCATGCTTACGTGTCCTAGTCCTATGTATTTTAGGACTGGGTGTGACATGTTTTTGTGGTGGCCCATGCAGGTCGAGAGCATATTGTCTCGGTTATGTTACTGTACCGAGCAAGCTTGCACCTAGGAATAGAGTATTGGATCTCATCCATAATTGACTATGATTCGCTCTCATTCTAATCCATTCTATTTGAATAATTGTATCCTGCTTGATTCCTATACTTCCCTGATAATTCCTTGAGTATAGCCCCTCCTAGAATATAGAAGTCCCTGTTGTTAGATTATAAGTAGTGTAACCTTCCTATTAAGAGTACAAATAGAGTGTTGACACACCACTAAGTTTAGAATATCTAGTGAATCCTAGGATTCCTTATCTATAGATTGGTTTACCATCACCCCTTGATGTATTATGAAGACTTGAGAGTAGTATAGACACTACTGGAGTTAGTTAGAAGTTTTACCATAATGTTTGACCCTAGTATTGAGGAACCCATAGAAAACCAAAAATTGAATATTAGGACTGAACCTAACCTTTATAGTTAGATAGTATTGAAGAACTATAAATTTAGATTCTTGTACTGATATTAGCAGACAGTACCTTAGGAAGCCAAGAGGAATAAATATAACATCTTCCTTGATCATACCTTGAACATAGCAACTAGCATACCACTCCCCCTTGGAAAACCGTGAAGCTATCTAGAGCCCTCTATTTTAATTTCATATAATGTTCCTCTGCGACCTTAGCGTCGCTAATTGCGCGACGACTAAATTTTGTTCTTCTACCCTTCATCTTTCAACTCGTGCCATCTGACACTTCTGATTGTAGGCCAGGTGATTTATTCTGTGTTAAGGACATATAGTTGCTGGGATTATAGTTGTTAATGTTAAATTTTGAAATTATGTGATTGGTAGTTAGAACTTGATAGTCTTAAGTTATTCTTGTTGATTGCGACCTAATGATTATCCCTTAGTTTTTAAATTGCTTAACATGTACCCCACCTCAATATAGGTTATATCCCCTCTCACTTATAGGCCAGTAACTTTCCATTCGTACTATTAACACTTGCTCTATAAGCACTATGACTAAGACTCAAGACGACCATGATCTCTGTAATGTACCAAAATACCCTAATAAGTACCAAGGCCCTTTCTCGTAGACCTTAACAGGAGTTCTACGGTATCCTTAAGACAATACAATATTAGTTTATTATTATAAGTTGGGTAGTATGCCCCACAACCTAGTATCACATGGTCTTCTGACCTATTATTGAAGTATAACTAAACGACATTAATTATATGCTAGCATAAGACGATAGTATTTATTCAGACTGTAGAACTTAGAGGTTCATACCCCTATTTGGTCGACTAACGACTTAGACAGGGAGTTAGTATGACAACTGTAAAGATCGTAGAGTCTTATCTTTTTGTGAACTTGAATTATTTTGTAACTTCTCTCATCATAATCTAGCATACTTATATTTTCTGTACTACCTTGACTTATGCTGCTATTATAGCCTAGTTTTTGTAAGCTTATTCTTTGATCGAGCTTGCTCATGACATATGTATTATTGGGTGCACATAATGATACAATTGCCTAATCAGAATCAATGTATTAAGGTATAGCTAATCTTAGTGCGCTTGGTTCGCTCTTCGTATGACTACTTTATGTGGATTAAGATATATGGTAGTAGACGAATATACTTGCCCCTAGATATGTCTGACATATCGTATCGATTACATAACTGTACTGATACGAGCACGTAAATAAGAAATTACCAAAATAGGATTTCAATCCACAACTGCCCTGACAACTCACTTTCTGAATTCTTTAATCTCTTTGAACCTCGTACTTGTATTCTATCACCTTCACCTTGAATTCTTTATTATTGCTCTCCGTCTTCCCTTATTTCGGAAAGACGAAACCTCGTACTGGTATAAGTTGACACACTGATAGTACTAGATATACCCCATAAGGCTAATCACAAGACTTAGTGACTCTCTTTTATAATTGATTAAGGGCATATCATAGGTGATATGTTTGGTGTTAAAACTTTGGGGATTGAATAACATGATTAAATAATTTGAGGAATAGTTTTCCAAGATATATAGCCTTAGGTGATAGATAGGTAAATTTTAAGTTTGGTAGATTGTAAAACCCTCACCCAAAAATTAGACCTACTTGGCGGAATAGTGAGACTAAGGCAAGATTGAGTCCAGATAGAGATAGAACACGGTATTTTTATTTAATTTTTGCAATAATTATATCACTTAGCGCACCTTACCGTGCTTCGATAATTGGAGCACTACACTAGCTACTGCCTTCCTACAAATTCCACACCCTTATCCTAGACAAGCCCAACTTCCACTCTGACCTCTGAGCAACTTATAATTAAGCTCCCTTGTACTACATTTTGGTCACGCAACATCGCCCCCTCATTTAAACCTAGCCTTGCATTTTAAAAATAATGCAAATTATAGCCCTCCAAACATCCCCATGACAATTAAAAAATTATGGAGGTTAGGATGGAGGAAGGTACAGGATAAGCTGCAAATCTCTATCTTATACCATCCTTGACTTTCTACCATGGGTTAGTGTCAATTTCGAGGACGAAATTTTTATAAGTTAGGTAGAATATAAAACCCCTAATCCTAGAAAAATATATTTACCATTTTTAATTAATTATTAATTAAAATATAGTAATTATGAGGTAATTAGGAGAAATATAATTTATTTAATTTTTATTTTTGGTGGTTGTGCATTTAGGGGATTTGTGGAGCCAGTATAAATTTTTCCTAATTTATTTTATGTAGGAGACCCTTTGGGCAGTTGCTAGCTTAATAGTATGCATTAATACAAATTCTAGATTTTTTTATGTGTATATATATATATATATATATATATATATATATATATATATATATATATATACCTATATATTTTTAAAAGAAAAAAAGAAAGAAAAAGAAATAAAAAAAAGAAAAGAAAAGAAAAGAAAAAAAATCTAATTCCTTAATGGATAATCCCTAATGGGTCCTAAGCCTAATACCCGCAACCTAATAGCCTAACCCCCGCACCCCTTTGTAGATGAGAAGCAGCAGCAGCTGCCATATTGCAAATACGTGGCCCATACACAAATCCCCCCCCCCCCGCGTTATCTCTCTCTCCCTCTTTCCTATATATATTCCTCACCTCTTCACAAAACCCTAACCCTAATTCATATTCTCCTCCTTACCATCTAAACCCCACCTGACCCCCATTCGACCGCCCAGCCGGCCGCCTCCAGACTGCCAGAACGCCGCACGACGACCGCTACCACCCGCAACCCCGCGCATTGCAGTTTCAATCAGCGAAGTACCTGTGTTCCAGCCCTATTTTCCGTCACCTCGCAGAACCAAACTCGACCCCGTCTTCACCGGTACGTTCACCCCTTAACTCTCTTCAATATTTGTATGTTAGTTAAATTCGAACAGCGTGTAACTCTAGGCGAAAATAGCGTCCAAGTTGACAAAAATAGACCACTTTTGGGTATCGCAGAAAACTGCGGTGACCACCTATGTTCCCGGATTCGTATCTCCCAGATACGAATTTGATTTTTCTTTTTGGTATGCGGAGACCACTTGACCTAGTTTAATTTCTATTAATTACATTAATTTGTTAACTGTTGTATGTAGAATTAAATTCGTTGGAAAACTTCGAAAACCTACTTTTTCTAAATTTCCAAAAATTATGAAACAGAGCGCACCACGCCAAAAGGAACCGCCCCGTCGTGTCCCAAGTATACCAAAAGGTGCACGCAGTATAACCAGACGTGTGAGAGTTCACGGAAACTGATTTGGACGCGTGTGCGCATCGGAATCAGCCCGTATCCGCGGACAATCCCTGTATCGCAACTTTTGCGAAAGCCCTGCATATTTTATGCACGTTCGTCAGATTATGACAAAACTTGCACCACTGGACTTGTGGTAATGCGATGGTCCCGTGGCCCAATTTTCACGTAATTCTGAGACAGTTGACCAAGTCGCCAATTGGCGGGCCCCACGGTTGACTTTTTAGGCAAATTTGTGTTTGGCTCATCGCAATCCACATTTGGACATACCGTTGAGTTCTTACTGACATTTAGAGTTAGTTTGACCTATAATTTGTCCCATTTAGAGGCCTTCACCCTTGGCACGCTTTTCGGTGCAAAGTGGGCCACACGTGGACCCCACTTTGACCCAAATTTACCGTTTTGCCCCTATGTCCAAATTGGATGAAAGAAAAGTGCTTTCTAGCTATTTTTCTTATTCTAGGAACGTTGGTGATGTCTATTTCAGCATCCGGAGATATTTGTTCTGAGACCACAGCTTCTGATCCTGTGTGTTGGACTTTTGGATGTTACACTTTGCAGCTTTCTTACCAGGCAAGATACCTTGCCAAATTGCTTACAGTATTTTGCATGCTTAGTATATTTCTGTATATTTATTGTATTTCTGTTTATTCATTGTATGTGTAGTTTCTTTCAGTCATTACTATATATTAGATATGTTGACACACACTTGACACTTAGTATCATAGAGGATAATTAGTAGGCGTATGGGTTATAACCACTCTGGTAAATCGTAGTAACTAGCACGCGCTATGGTAGTCGTGTCAGATGGTCGCTACCATCGAGGTATATCGATTGATAGAGTCACGAGGGTCGTTACTCCCGAGGTATGTCGGCTGATGATGTTTTAGACGGGTGTGTGAGTTGTGAGGCTTAGATCGAGTAGCCTACCCTTGCCCATACATCGAAAAGTTGTCCTCATTTGTATTCATATAGATTGTCTTGTACAGCGTACTTATTTATTTTCAAACATTATGCATGTTTACTGTATTCAAATTGGCTTGCTTCTATGTATCTTATTACGTCCCTCTGAGGACCTGGTCCCTTTCCAGGTATAGATGTTCTTGAGTATTCGCAGGAGCACAGATCCGGACTTGCTACTGATCGCTAAGGAGGTTTACTCTTCGGGCCTAGTATTTATTTGGTGTTGTACCTATATTGTGTTGCTTTTATATTCGAGTTGGTAGTGGATTTGTTTCCATCCGACTGTCATCTTTAGATACTTCTTATTGAGATATAGTAATATAGATGTTGGTTATTTATTTATATTGATTTTCTGTGGATAGATTTAGATTGTACCCTGTGACTTGTGATACATTTTATACCACTTGTGGATTTGATATTCATATTACAACGTACGTATGGGTTATAGTTTCCATATATTGGAGTTGCTATATCCATGCGGCTGGCATGCTTACGTGTCCTAGTCCAATGTATTTTGGGACTGGGGCGTGACAGCATTGCCTATTCATTTTGTAGTCTTTGGCAACGGAGTTATGGCAACAAAAAAATATTTTGTTACGAAATAATTTGTTTAGCAACGACAAAAATATGCGTTGCAGAAAAGGTTTATTAAAAACCAAAAATAATACGTTACTACAAAATTGGTTTCCTTTGGGGTAGTTTTTGTAGTATAAAATATGTTGAGCATTGGGAGGGAACAAAATTCTGAGACCATGAATAATGGCTGCCCCAGACATTATTTATGGTGTGCAAGGCTGCCCCCCACGTATATTGTATACCATCCGCATTAGTGGGTGGCAGTATCCGATTAATATATGTACTAAGGGCTATATGTTGATCCGTTTAGCACTGTGGCCTTACGAGGGACCGGTGCATACTCTACATATAATGCATTATTATCATTGGATCGGCTAGCCTCGCTTGTACGTTGCATAATCTGAGGATCCATATTATATGCATTATGCTACTAGGATATCCCAGACTTCACATGGGTAGTCATAGGATTATTTGGCTGATTCATTAATCGAATTTGATTATGTACTGTATCATTTATTTTAGTAGTCTTGGGACATGGACTGTTGTGGTGCGGTTGTCCAACCCTTGTCATTGTTTGGTTGTAGGTTTGGTCTATTGTTCTACGATATGCTATGGACCAAAACTATGATATAGAACCTCTACCTCGACCTTAATCCGGGGATGTATTCCATCTCAGAGTGACACAATATTTCTTTTTCTTGTTTGGTGTAGGAATATTGTATCACCATGATAATGGAGTGTACGCCAATGATTATTGGCTCATGCTTTACTTATGCTTTCAATTGGATTTTTGTTTCTTTATTTGTGCTTCCTTGTGGTACTTGCTATTTAGGGTCTAACCCCACTGGTTTTGTATGGCCAGGTTTAGAGCTAGAGCTTGAGGATCCAACGTATCTTCCCTTGACTGATGTCTCACACCAGACGGATGTCCACTGAGGGACAAGAGTGTATTTCTTCTCTACCACTCGTATATGGACATTCTTTTGTCTTTTGGCGTTTAGCCACTGACACTTGTTAGCTGACAATTTTGGACATTATCTTCCTTAAATAATTGTACTCACTCAGACTGCAGCTGATTTTAGTCATGTACTTTTGTTGCTTAACTAGCTTATCATTTTGCACAACTAGTTTCTAGATCATTCTGATAGCGTGTTTGTGACACCTTATTCCTTTATCTTATATGTTTTATGCTTATTGCTTCTTGTTTTTATGATTGAGATATAGATGTTCTGGGTGGCCCTAAGCGACTTGATTGTAGGATGAAAACCCTTGTCTCTTTACAGCCTTGACCGTACTCCGGGGTATTAGGTACTCTGAAGTTCATAGCTGGCCGTATCATACCCCTGTTCTCCGTATTTCGGCATTGGCTGTGACATTGTTCGACCTAAATAAATTATGAAAAATATTAGCCAATAAAGTATGAGCTTGAATAAAATTCAAAACGATGTCAAACTTGTTATGTGAAGCTTCTAGTACATTAAAGCCATAAAAAAACTGATTTTCTTTGTTCAACTCCTTACAGTCTTTCCAAACATATCAAATGACTTGCTTTAAAGTTTTAAATATCTCTACCCAGATTAACATGTATTCAAGTTACTCTGCACTGTTATCAAAGAGCAAGAAGTCAACTAACATAAATTTTATTAAAAATATTAATAAGTAAACAATATATTGGAAGTCATTAATTCTCTTAAAAGAGAAAATATGCATGACTAAGTGCTAAGAAAACACGATATTTATATGGCCTAACAAGCCCCTTATTTTACAGCAGCTCCTATGATTAATTTTACTTTGAAATTCTCCCTAAGTCATGTTCATGTAAATCTCCTTTAGAATATTTATAATATAAGACCGGAAGTAAAGGAATTCCATACACTTTTAAAAATTTGAAGCTCTTAAAGAAATTTTATCATTCATACAATAAAATGATGACATGATTAGTTTATGGCCACTAAAGCAAGAAAGGAATCAAAATAAAGTAATCTTAGTTGACTATGGTTACTGAATCTTTGTAAACTAGGGAAAAAATTCAAAATCCTATTCTAAAATAATATTTTCCAAAACTTAGACCACCACCACCTCCAAATAGACCGTCTTGAGTGGATGTACATATTATTATAATATCAACATCGTCAGCTTAGACTTAGGCCATTTGAAGAGCCCCCTTTGCTGCTCCCATGGCAAACTCATCCAAAGTTTCATCGCCTCGCAATATATTATTTACTCATATACAAACAGATGCATTCATAAATTGAATTTGCGATATTTGAAACTTAGTGTGGTATGCTCTAAACCAATAAAATTATTAAAACTACCGATACCCAAAATAAGGGTATGCAATCGATTCTGATACCTCTCCTGTGAACCTTGATTGAACTATATGAACCAAAATGGAGAATATTTGGTAGACCATTTCTACACTATTGATTACGTATTAATAGTTCAAAAATCATAAAGCTTTGCAATTGTATGATAAACATTTATTATGTTAGACTAGACATATAGTATTTTTTCTTTAACTCATGACACTATTGTAACTCTTTTTGGTTATGAATACTATCTGGATTTCATGCTTGAGTATTTTGTTTATAATTCCTGGCATTTCTTGATAAAACTTGAGTTCAAGTTTAGCACTAAGATATCAAAAATCTTAAATAAGCACAATGTTAAGAACTGCTGATGCTTCTTGTTTAGAGTTTTTTCAAGGATTATTTTCTGCACCCCATAACTAGAATACTGGAGACCGGAGACAGACAAAGCCAGCTACGTATACCAAAGTACTCTAGTATCCCGAGATACTGTCAAAGCTGTGAATAGACATGGGAGTTAATACTACAAGTCATTAGTCAATCCTAGGTCAAGCAATCCTAGTATCTCAATCACAAGAAGGAATCTACAATTTACAAGAAATATGATCATCAGAAGCAAGATAGTAAAGCATCCCAAACTATATATACATAGATGATCATGAAGACAGTAATACAAAATGAAGAACTAGTAGAGTAATAGTCATACATGATCAACTCTAGCTATAGTCTGGAATATGCTAATCATATCATGCCTAGTAAGCGATGTTTTAGGTCCAAAATACGAGGCTAAATGTCACAAAAGAATATGTACAATAAGTAGAGAACAAAATAAAAATTCACTCTATTGGTCTAGTTCTCCGGGTGGTCGCCATCAACAGAAAGGTAAGAAAAATCCACTAGCTCTGCTACCGGATATGGCCAAACAAAACCAGTAGGGTCAGACTCCAAATAAAATGTGCCACAAAGGAGGCCAAAAACTATGAACTAAAACCAGCAAGCAGCACCAAGCTATGATATACTAAGGAACCATATAACTACCAAAATATATAAAGTGCACTAGAAATATAAAAATAAGCTGTTGACATGAAAAGTAAAACTGAGCACGTAAACAGGTACAAGTCATGTCAGGTAAACTAGAATATGTGGCATGTACGGGTTCATAGACATGGCAAGAGTAACAAATAAGTAACAGTACAAATAAAAGTATTCTGACAGGTAGGATAATATAAATGAAATGAGACAAGATCTAGTATCAGAGAAAGAACTAGCACAACAGTAAATGCACTCCATACATCAATCATGGCTAAACAATATGTACGGCTTGATACATTAGTTAACTAGGGTTATCATAAAATCTAATTACTAGCAAATACAATCTTGAGAACCTCTCTATTGGGCACATGCCCTACAGACTATCCAAGTTAAATACAGCCATAACTAAGCTAATATATATAATGGACTGCCCACTACCAAAAAAAGTCAAATTTGCGACGCCCAAAAATGTCGCTAAATGACAAAAAAATGTCGCTAAAATAGTTTAGCGACGTCATTAGCGACGTTTTAAAGTAGTCGGAAGAAACCAAGTCGCTGAACCGAAATACGTCGCTAAACGTCGCTATACCGACGTTTTTTAGCGACTTCCATGAGTCGCTAAACGTAGCGACGTTTATCGACGCCGCGTCACTAAATGGCGACGTTCTATAAAGTCGCTAAACGTCGCTAATTAGCAACTTATATAGCGACGTAACAGCGACGTATTTAATGACCTGGCAGTACTGCCATGTCACCAATTTGTGACGTACAGCGACATATTTAGCGACGTTTGGCGACGTCGTTAGCGACGTCTAATGACACGTCGCTAAGTAGCGACTTTTTTAGCGACTTATTAAAACGTCGCTAGACGTCGCTAAACGTCGCTAAATACGTCGCTAAATTTACAAAAAAGTAAAAAAAAAACCTTAATTGTTCCAAGCTATTGTTCCTGTAATTTTAAAATTTCTAATTAAAAATAGACCCGGAGCAACCCTCCGTTGAATTCAATGGGTTCGCCGACCCCTTCGGTGGAACACTCAACACCGGATTAACAATATTTAATATGAATAAAAGTATACAGTCATACAATTAATACACACAAATATTATAGACAGACAATAAAAGTATCACAGTCATAAAAGTATCACAATATCACAGTCACACAAAATGGACATAAACAACATCACAAAATACATAATATATCAGTATCAGAGTATCACAGTAACACAAAATTCATAATATATAAGTATATGAAACATTATAGTATCAATCTTGAGGATTTCCAAAACGGGGCAGATACCAGTCCCTCAAATACTGCGCATAAACAGCGTTTATGTTATCAAGCTCCGCTATGGGTGCTGGGTGACTGGAACTCCCTGTCTGAGATACAGCCGCGATAGGTGCTGGGTGACTGGAACTCCCCGCAGGTGGTATCTCTTTCTCCTTAACAGTAGGAGGCATCACTTCCTCCTTAACAGTAGGTGTCGCTCTCTTGGGTGCCATCTGGTAAGATAGATGAAAACAAAGAATTAGCAAAGAATTAGCTATTGGACCGAAATGGAATAATTAGATGACTCACAAAGAATTAGCTGTTTGTTGCAGTATAATAATGATACCATAATATCTTATTTATATCCTACGTGTCACAAAATAAAATGATCGATACTTTAATCCTCGTATGTACCGTTCTTTCTTTTTCTTTTCTCTCCCTTTTTTATTCTCCCACTACTTCTTTTATATATATCAATAATGCTAAGTTTACTATCAAATGCTTACAACCTTCTTGTAACCCTTTCACCTCCACCTCTCTTCCAATAAACGATCGTCACGTAGCGTTTCGACCATGTTGCGACCACCCTGACAGGCTTTCATCTTTAGATTTTTCAAACATCAAGTTTAGAATAATAGAGTGAATTGCTTTTGTATTACTTAACTCCACCCTTAACATATTTAGAATATAACAATGAGGTTCCAAACTCATATTCATATCATTAACTAGCAGGTTGTGTGCATATCATTAATTAGCAGGTTGCAAGCCAAAATAACACTAACTTCCTCTAAATTCCACGTTGCGTCAAACGAAGGAATATAAGGCACAGTAGGATTGAGAAAGAAAAGCAATGCTACTCTCTGATTCATAACATTAACAATATATTTTTAGAAAATATATGTTCTCTCTTGAGAAAGAAAATGAATGCTACTCTCTGATTGTGTCTCTGTGTGTGTGTGTGTGTGTGTGTGTGTCTCTTTAGAAAATATATGTTCTCTCTTGACCAGGTCTAACCCTAACCCTAATCCCAGGTCAAAAAACCTAACCCTAACCCTAAACCTAACCCTAACCCTAATATGCGTCTGTGTGTATGTGTCTGCGTGTGTGTGTGTGTGTGTCGTGTATGTGTCTGCGTCTGTGTGTCTGTGTGTGTGTCGTGTATGTGTGTCGTGTGTCTGTGTCTGTGTGTGTGTGTCGTGTGTCTCGTGTACCACTTGCTTTTGAGAAGACGAATCTGACCCTAACCCTAAACCTAACCCTAACCCTAACCCCAGGTCAAAAAACCTAACCATAACCCTAAACCTAACCCTAACCCTAATATGCGTCTGTGTGTGTGTGTGTCTGCGTGTGTGTGTGTGTGTCGTGTGTGTGTCTGCGTCTGTGTGTCTGTGTGTGTGTCGTGTATGTGTGTCGTGTGTCTGCGTCTGTGTGTGTGTGTCGTGTGTCTCGTGTACCACTTGCTTTTGAGAAGATGAATCTAACCCTAACCCTAAACCTAACCCTAACCCCAGGTCAAAAAATCTAACCCTAACCCTAACCCTAACCCCAGGTCAAAAAACCTAACCCTAACCCTAACCCTAACCCCAGGTCAAAAAACCTAACCCTAACCCTAAACCTAACCCTAACACTAATATGCGTCTGTGTGTGTGTGTCTGCGTGTGTGTGTGTGTGTCGTGTGTGTGTCTGCGTCTGTGTGTCTGTGTGTGTGTCATGTATGTGTGTCGTGTGTTTGCGTCTGTGTGTGTGTGTCGTGTGTCTCGTGTACCACTTGCTTTTGAGAAGATGAATCTGACCCTAACCCTAAACCTAACCCTAATCCCAGGTCAAAAAACCTAACCCTAACCCTAACCATAAATCTAACCCTAACCCTAACCCTAATCCAGGTCAAAAAACCTAACCCTAACCCTAACCCTAAACCCAACCCTAACCCTAATATGCGTCTGTGTGTGTGTGTGTCGTATGTGTGTCTGCGTCTGTGTGTCTGTGTGTGTGTCGTGTATGTGTGTCGTGTGTGTGTGTCTGCGTCTGTGTGTGTGTGTCATGTGTCTCGTGTACCACTCCTCAGTGTCTGTGTGCGTGTGTCGTGTCTGTGTGCGTGTGTCTTGTGTTAGTGTCACATGAGAGAGAGAGAGAGAGAGAGAGATTACCTAGAGCTCGAGGAGGAGGAGGGAGATGCCGGAGTAGCCGCAGCGGTCGGAGACCCGGTCGCCGGAGAGGGGGGGGAGGCGGGGGAAATCGAAGCGTTTCGAAATTTTCGACAGATGGAGAAAAGAAAACTGAGCCCTAATTAATCAAAATTTAGCGACGTTTAGCGACGTTAAGGTAAAAATGTCGCTAAAATAAAAAAATAGCGACTCCAAAGTCGTCGCTAAATACGTTGCTAAATATTTTTGAAAGATACGTCGCTAATTACGACGCTAAACGTCGCTAAATAAGATATATTAGCGACGTTTAGCGACCTTAATTAAACTTATAGCGACGATTAATTTAAAATCTTAATAAAAGTCGCTAAACGTCGCTAAACGTCGCTAAATGTCGCCATTTAGCGACGTCTAGCGACGATATTTACGGAGTCGCTAAGTTAGCGACGTTTTTACTTGGAGTCGCTAAAATACGTCGCTAATCCCGCTTATTCTAGTAGTGGCCTAACCTCAAAGCCTACATCCTAGGAAGTGGCATCACACAACGGCGAGCCTAGTATGCTCCGTACGACGACGAAATAATAGTCATATACCTCACTTATTTCCCCACTCGACGGTGTACTGGAAATATGTTTCTCACGACGGAGAGCTTTAAGTCTATAGGGGCAAGGTGGCTAGATAACTAGACTGCATCCAACCTAGAGATTATTCCCTCCCAATGATCTAGTTATTTAAGCTATTATAATCCTTAACATTTTATTTCAGGATTTTGGATGCGTTATTCCATATAATCTATCATAGACATGCTACTTCCTACAGGGATGTGCAAGACAGGACGGTGTTTAACAAACACACGCACAGAGCAAGAAAAGAATACAACCACATGTTTATAGGCATGACTAACGTGAAGTATAACAAGCCATAACAAATAATATACGGGTCGAGTATCACGAGCGCACTACTGTGAGTCACTGTCATATATGTACTAGGCAATAATCAAGAGTGCACTACATCGAGTCACAATCATGCATGTACTAATCAATGATCACAAGTGAACTACGTCGAGTCACTATCAAGCATGTACTCATGTCACGTGTATATAGGGTATAAATCAATCCCCTAACAAACGAGGTCGCCTGGGAATGTAATCATGGCAAATGTATATAGGGTGTAAATCATCCCTTAGCTATATAAGAGATTGGTAATGATAAGAAAGTATCACAGCCAAGCAAAAAATTAGAAATAGACAAAATAGGCAAAATTAGGGTAACCCGGATCATCTGTCGATCTCCTCGGATCACCGTCAGATCATCAGTTCTATCACAACAAGTTAATGGACCAAAGCTCGGATCATCAGTCGGACTGCCGTGGATTACCCTCTAATCATCCAATTGGTCACAACAAGTTTAGGGGCCAAAAATTGGACATCCGTCGGACTGCCGCGGATCATCGCCGGATCTTCCGAGTGGTCACAGAAACCGAAACTTGGAATAATTTTGAGACTTGTTCGGGCCATAAAAACTCTGTTTTAACTCAGAATCTAGATTTTCAAAGGTCAAAATTGTATAGAACCAAATTCCCTACAACCTTGGAGCATTTGATTTCACCAATTTTAAGATTTGCTAGATCGATTTCGAGAAATACCGCAAAAATAGATTTTTAGGGAAACCGAAACTTGTTCGGATTCGACAAAACTCAAATCCACTAGGGTAGAAGCTAGTCACGGGTCTCAAGTAGCATATAAAATCATAATCCATGATTAAATCTCTAATATCCTTATTGATATCGAGTCTAGACTACTAAGTCACAAGTAGACTACGTAAGAAAATTAACCCTAGCTCAAATTAATTTCTCAAATATTCACATGGTTGGAAATTATTAGAGAAACATATTTAACAAAACCATTTTCGTAAAATTCTAAGTATTTAAAGTCAAGGAAAACAAAAAATGCAATATAGCATTTTTGTTCAAGAGTTTGGCAAGATGTAATTGTCTCAAGTCAAGATCTCATCCTTAACCTTCAACTACACCACCAAGAGGGGTTCAGAAACCATACTCTTATGCGTGCAGACAAAGCTCCTAGCTCCTAAGGAAACTGGAAAGAAAATAAAGAAGTGATGAAAGAAAGAAAAGAGGGAAGAGAGAAAATTAGTTCATATATATATATATATATATATATATATATATAAGAGCGGATTTAATCGTGACCGTCTGATCCGCCATGTCAACGATCCAAGTCGCGATATTAAATCAATCACATTCGTTCAATAAAAAACCAAGATACCATTGGATAATAGAAAGTATCAAATACTATGCACAAAAATATCTAAATGAAAATATCTCAAAAGACAAAAAAATATTTGCCGGTCGAATTTTTCGTCGGTATGCCGCGTCATGCCGACGTAATCCGGTCAGTGAGAAAATTTTCAGTTCTGAAGGAATGATGAGATTCTACGAGATCCAATAAATCAAAATAAATAATATAAAATACGTATTCGTATACCAATACAGATACTGTGAGATGAGTCTCACATATTTGCATGACACATGTACTTGCATTCTTTGTTGCACTGGTTTATTCAGCTGCATGGTAATGGATCTCGTTTAATTTGGGACTGTAAACAGCAAAATATACGAAGAATAGGGCAATAAGATCTTCGCTAGCATAATAGTTATGGTATATTATTTATAATTATAAATAGTAATAGTTACATTGATGATCAAAATATTGCAAAACATTTACTAATACTTGGACAACATAAGGGAAACAAAAACATGTCTATAAAACAGAACAGAAGAGCTACATTATATAACAAAAGGAATAGAACTATAAAATCCCCATATAAACATGACGCCATTTTTGGCATGTATCTTTGATCAACCTCCATGATTAGCTCGTATTCATGGCTGCACGATCACTCAAAAAAATAAGTAAATTTGTTGCGAAGATAAAGGCACCAAATCAGAAGCATAGGAAATTACAAGCTTACAAGTTTTGAAATGCTTGTGCAAGCTCTGCCATATCAGACCCATGAGGGCCCCAAGGCTCATTTCTTATTGTATCAAGAATCTATAGATTAGAGACCCATACAAATTTAATAAACATCCCCCAAGCACTAAACAAGAACAAAGTAGTGTTAATAACTCCATTCTGCATGCAAAAGCACCTATTTCAAGAAATCTGAAATAAATACCATCAAAAACGAATTTATATCATTTCATAATATCTGAACTCCTATTTGTTTGTCAAATTTGTAACACTTCTACCATTAGAAGTGATACCATAAAGATACATAAAATAAACGAACTATCCATTCACAAAAAATCATCCTTTTCCTGAATCCACACGCACCGACAATAAAGAACAAAGATTATAACAAGAGAACATCCTTCTGTGAACATCTAAACGAATAATTTTGCACAGATTTGTGATATCAATAAAAATAAAAATAATTAAGCATGATTTGCATCAACTCAAATACAAAAATCCTATATAATCATATACAACGAAACACACAGTAACACTTTTTAAGGAAAATGGTGGAGAAAAGGTTAACATACAGAGGCTTTGAGCGCCTCCGCCGTCACGAATTCCCCATGTGGCCTTGACATCACCAACCTTGTCCCGGATGGCGTCATCACGGTCGTCCATGAACTTCCCGAGCTGGTAAAGTAGATCTTGTCGAGGGCGACCATTAGGAAGAGAAACTCAACGATAATGGCAGGGAGAGTGAGGTTGAATTCAAAATGGGCTGCCTTCTCGATCTCAACAACGAGGGATGAGATAGAAGAAAAGTGACATCTTTGCCGCTACAGCCGCGAGGGTCACGATAAGGGTTTTTGTGATTTCAGAAGATTTGGGGAGGGATTTGAATAGGGGGAGGGTTTGGTGAGGGATTTGAGGAGGAGGAGGAGGAGGGGGAGGGGATTTGACAAGAAAGGTTAGGGATAGGGATGGTTATATATTGGGATTTGAGAGGAGTGTTTATATCTGAAAGCAAGGAATTGAGAAAGGGGAATTCAAGTCCTAGGATAAGGGCATCAAAAATGGTTTGATTAAAGGGCTTTTTGGTTTTATGGAGTGCTGAACTCCATTTCACTTGCACAAAAGATGACATAAATAAATATTTTCACAATTCTTATCTTTTTAGTCGTCATCTTAAAATACTTTTCATATCACTATTTTTTTAATGTCATTGATAATGTTATTAATAACAATCATTTAATAGCCTATCATTAAAAGTAACATTTTTAATGATATTTTAAAATGAGTGTCATCTATAAAATTTCATTGTTATCGATTTTTGTAGTAGTGGAATATTTACTATCATAGTAGATAATGATGGTTCTATTGATGTTGTTATTTCTTATTTGAACAAGAAGATTCAAATTTTTTGAAATAACGTTATACAATACCAATATTTATACATCTGGTGGATACATATCATAAATCTTGTTGTGGTTGAAGGCTTGAAATTGATGTCTCTATTGGTTGCTCGTGTTCAGAATAGTAAGTTATGTGTGACATTCTCTTAGTCGATTTAAAAATTTTAAGAAGAGTGTTGAAGCCGAAAAGATACGAAAAAAGGTATCTTGTCTTGATGTGAGAACCCATTGGAACTCTACATTTATGATGTTGGACACGGCACAAAAGTTTTGACCTTTAAGTGAATCAATGGACAAGATTCGTTCTTTAAGGTAGAGCTAGCGGAGGATGGTGGATTTCCTAGTGAGAACGATTGGACAGATGCAAGAGGATTATGAACTTTCCGAGAACACTTATTTGAACTTACATTACGTATCACATATTCCTTGTATATAACTAGCAATAATTTCTTTGATGAGATCACATATATGGTTAATCTTTTGCGCACTTCAAAGGTAAATGATGACTTTGACTTGTCTATCATAGCCAATAAAATGAGAGAAAAGTATCAAAAGTATTAAGGGGAGATTGAGAAGATAAATATGGTTATATTTATTACTCCAATTCTTCATCGCCAACATAAGTTGAAGTACATAAAATATGCTCTCGATCATCTTTATGGTAAGGAGAAGAGCAATTCCATGAAAAAAAATTGAAATTTTTTGCGTACTCTATGTTCTTACTAATATTAGTGAAAGGGTTCAATCTTCTGGTAAAAATCAACCGGTGCACAATTTGCAATCACAAAATTTTATAAAAATGCAATTAAAAAAACATATAAAATTATGTGGTGGTGATACTAAGTGAAAGTTCTCTCATTATTTATATGATAGTATTGTAGATGATGATAATAATAATGATGGCGACGATGATTTTAATCGTTTGGGATGGTGAAAGCTTAATTCTCCTCGGTCTCCATCATTTCGAACATTGCTCTTGATGTATATCTACCGTGGCTTCCGAGTCCACTTTTAGCACGGAAGACTATGTGTTTGATGCATATAGGAGCTCTTTGACTCCAAAGATTGTTCAAGCTCATATTTGTTGTCAGAATTGGTTTCGGGGGCTTTTTG
The DNA here is from genome assembly GCA_036927795.1 of Iris macrosiphon. NCBI lineage: Eukaryota > Viridiplantae > Streptophyta > Magnoliopsida > Asparagales > Iridaceae > Iris > Iris macrosiphon. The sequence goes on along the minus strand of JAYESA010000019.1, from coordinate 92,189,227 downwards.
ATAGACCTATTGTATCTATTATTAAAGAGGATTTCGAAGACGTATATAAAGTTGAAATGGAAAATTTTAAATTTTTAATTGTATTACATTTTTTTTAATAAGATTGACTCTCTTAGAAATGTCCTATTTAATTACTTATCAAAAGAAGATGGTAATAGAACAAGATGGTACTGAAGATCAAACAGTCAATTACTTATCAAAAGCTGTTGGACTATTTAATTACATTTAAAGGAAGCAGCATTAAAAAATCTATTTAAGTTAGGATGAGGAATGGAATGTTCGTATTGTTAATCTAGAGTCCTACAAATATAGCACTTGTAAAAGACCAAACAGGATGTTTGTAATGTGACACTTGTATTTTAACAATAAAGACCTATTTGGAGTTTTTATATATATATATATATACACACAGATGAGAGAGTCTAAAGGTATTTAACAATGGCTGAGCCTGACAAATTAATTAGCAGAAGTACCTTTGCTGTCATAAACATGCATGCAGCCATTCTTGGCCAGTTATTGCATTACTGTTTCATGAGCCTAATAAGATGGAAGTTGTTTATTTTATAGGAATTTAAAATTATCTACATATTTGATAGTTGAATAATTTCCCACATATCTTTTCTTTTCTCACTTCCTTTTGCCAAATATGCTTTAAGGTTTCATACTTATGCTCCAGATGAATTTTCACTACAAGAAAGTTATATTTCTGACAGTAGTATTAAATCGTCAATAAAAGTGGTTTTTAACAATTTTACTATGCATCAAGAAAACATGTTATATGTGATTGTTAAGTAAAATTTTAACAGTATTGTTGACAATTTTTGATGAACCGTCAACAAACCTTATTTTTAAATTGACAGTTATTTTAAAATCGTCATTTATTCTTCCGGCGACAAATTTCTTATGGAGAATTCAGTTTCCACTTTACAATTGTTTTGTAAATTTTTTCATGACGAATTTCATATAAGATAACTTATTTGTGGGAGTCGACTTCTTACCATTTTCTCTCCCTAATTCTAAAAACCTAACCCCCTTCTTCATTCTCCTTTCTCCTTGGTCCTCCATCCCCAAAGTCAGAGAGAGAAGCTTTATTCTCCCCCTCCCTTCCAAAGCTTCTCCCCCTATCTTGAATCCACACCCCCACCCAGTCCATGCAACAGCTCGCTCTCTCCTCCCAAATCTTCGTCCTCCTCGACAACCGCGATGGAATCCCCCACCGCAAAACCGCTTTCCCCCTCATCGTCCAACTCAACTACCGGCCCCTTGCTCATCCTTTGTTTCCTCCTCCTTCTCTCTGGCGTCGAACCTTCTCTCCAGAACTCCTCCGGCTGGACCCTTCTCCAACTTGCAGCCCTTTCTGATCGATCTTTCATAATTTCTTCTTCTCCGTGCAAATGGCCTCTCCTAGCTCCTTCCTCAACAAAACCCTAATTTCTTCCCCCGCCGCTGCAACCAAACCTCCACTGCTTCCACCGCCACCAAACCTCAACAAAACCCTAATCTCTTATTTCCTCATTCTTAGTCTCCGAGTCCCAACCCAAAGTAGCAATTAAACCCGTCGTGTCCTTTTTTGCGTCTGCATAGAGAAGGGAGGTGATGGAGATGGAGGCCAAGTATATATTCGGTACCTATGTTTGGTCCCTGCTGGTCCTAGACAGCAATAAGGGCTGCAGGTTGTATGACGTCGATGGGAGGGAGTATCTCGAAATGACGGTCGGGATTGAAGTCAACTCCCTGGGCCACTACCATCGGACCGGGTGGAGGGGGTGATAGAACAGGCGGGCACTGTCACCTACGTCAACATTATCTTCTAGCTATTTGATGTTGTAATAATTAGTAAAAAAAAACAACTTTTATCTTTTTATCATTTATGTTTGTATCCATTGAAAAGATTCTTCATCATTTGATTTTCCAATGGGCAATTATTAATGGCTATAATGGCTACATTATTAGCCATTAATTGCTATTAAATCTAGTGAATGGTTTTGGGGCTGCTATATGGCTATTTATAAAGTCTATATTCTTGTTTTTTACATATAGAAAACAAAAAGTCCTAAACTCTTATCTTTTATAAAAACTTTCTCATTTTCTCCTACAAACTTTCTCACCTATTCATCTTCTTCCACTAGGCAAGAGCTAAGTTCGGGTCACTCTCTCGAAGCTATGTGCAGCGATGAGAAGCCGGTAGCACAAAATTTTACCCCTAAGAGGATTCAAGAACAGGTTTGTACATAGACCTCGAACAATCTCTTAGGGCAGTGCGTAGTGCACGACTTCCCCAAAGACCGATAACTCTAACTCTCTCTTAATTTTGTTTACAGGTAATCAAATATAAAATTCTAACAATCTAATTAGAAATTATTATCATATTATACATGTTTGTAAATAAAATATCATGTTAAAACTTGTTAGCTCACCATTTTATATATCTTCTGAATATATTTGTTCCAACAAACACTATCAGAATAAGTCAAATTAGCGACATAAAGAAACGTCGCTAAATGACCAAAAAATGTCGCTAAATACCTTTAGCGACGTATTATTGAAGTCGCTTTTAAACTAGTCGCTGACAGAGAAAAACGTCGCCAAACGTCGCTATGCCCACGTTTTCTAGCGACGTAACTGCGTCGCTATATTAGCCATGTTTAGCGACGCAACATTGCTAAATTAGCAACGTGTATTTTGTCGCTATATATCGCTAAATTAGCCACGTAATTAGCGACGTTATTATGACCAGACAATACTGCATGTCAGCAGTTTGCGACGGATTTAGCGGCGTATATAGCGACGTTATTATGACCTGGCAATACTGCCATGTCAGCAGTTTGCGACGGATTTAGCGACGTATATAGCGATATATATAGCGACGGATTTAGCGACGTATATAGCAACTTATTCAGCGACGTAATTAGCGACGTGAGTAAACGTCGCTAAAAATGTCGCAAAAAATGTCGCTAAAGATACAATAAAAAATTAAAAAAATAATACTGAATTATTTTTAAACAATTCTTTTTACAGTTTATTAATTCATAATTTATACAAATAGACCCGGAGCAACCCTCCGTTGAATTTGCTGGGTTCGTCGACCCCCTTCGGTTGAACACTCAACACCAGTAATAATGTCTGAAGAAAACAAAACATTGAAATTATAATCTAAATCAAGAATAATGTCTGAATGCCTCATCCTAAAGAATACAAGATATAATGTCTGAATGCCTCAAAAATAAAAATATTCATAAATAACCAAATATTATAGGTCTAAAACACAAACAATCAATAAACGGTCCTAACTAGGACTACTGCGGATCTGTAGGAGGATGACCACCGGTGCGCATGAAGGATAAGAACAGATTATACTGCTCCCGTAAAATCGTTACCGATGTCGATAGAGAAGACAGTAACTTCGGTGGAGTCTGTGTCGATGTAGGCGCACCTGGAGGACGTATCCGCTCTAACTCTGCTAGTCGTTGGTTTTATGAATCCATGGTAGATAACAGCCTCGTACTGCTATGAACCATTGAATCCTGCATCATCGTCAGCCTCTCGCCCATGGACAACTGTGATGCATGCAGCTCCGTCATGCTGTGCTCTGTCGACGCTCTAAGATCAGCTCTCAAATCCCGGAGTGCTATGATGATGCGGTCGAGCATATCAAATAGTGTGATGAGCATCGCATCGTCTGCCTGAGGCTGGGACAGGGGCCGCTCCTCCATCCTTCGTAGTAACTTGTCACGTAGAGACACAATCTGAAGGTCAACGGCCTCCTGGACTCTGACCAACGACTGCGAGGGCTGTGGGGAATGCGCACTTGTTGGGGAGGCCCTAGATGACTACGTCACAACAAGGGCGCCATCGGATCCCGTATCGTAGTACGTACCCCTCTAGAGACAACCAGCGACGGTCACCCACAGCTAGTCCGGCGACGAAGCTGGAGAGGGCTGCGAGAAAGTACCAGCCTCTTCCGCTGTAGGTGCACTAGCAGTCGCCCGCTCACGCAGCCTAAGATACTCGGCCTAAAAAAGTTTGGATACTCCATAATTGCCTAAGTTATATTAAAATTAACACAAAGTAAATTAATAATTACATAGGTCTGCGAGGCCCTCTCATCAATGAGATTTCTGCCCTTTCGTTGGGTGGTCAGGAAGACGGTCACCATGTTTGCATCCTCACCCCTCTGTACTTGTTAAAAATATATTATTTAGTACTAAAATTAAACATTTTTTTCTACTACCATTTTATCGTACTTACATTAAAATAATATATTTGAAATAAAAAATATACCAAACGACGAAAATATTCTGTCATCGAAATCGAGCCACCACACCACTTTGCTGCATTCCACCTAGCCACATTGGCCTTCTCAGACCTTTTTTTGTACCTCGGATCATCCAATCTTGCCCTCGTCGCAGTCCACTAGTCAGGCGTGATCCAACCTTGGATCGGTTTTTCAACGCGATCACGAGCCTTCTGGTCATCCAGAGCATCACGGATAAGCTTAGCGGCAAAGGCAGAAAATATCCGCTCGATCAACTCGGTTCAGTACAGAGGATAGAAACATGTTTGCTACAAAAAATAATTTAGTAAGTTATATAATATGCATAAATTAGATAATTTTTATAATATACTTTTACCTTGAAGTGCGCAAACCAGAACGCCTTTCTCTCCTTCGGAGCTTCAGAGTAGTTGATCCAAGGGCCACAATAGTTGTTTGTCAGAAAGAGGCCCAGACGTCTCTGTACCGATGAAGGACGATATCTATACAGAGATAATTATTTTGATCAAAAAAGTCAATATATGATAACAAAGAAATATACTATATATATGATGATAAACCATCTAATTGACTTACTTTGTACCATCGGCCCAAATCTCTATCCTGGTCTCCTCCGGAGGTGCACATGAAGGATCTAGCTGATGTTGGGACAACGTCGGCACAACCTCCTCCATATGCTCATCTATCTCCATGGTTCCGTCAGCAGAAGAAACGCTGGATAAGGGAGTACTATCCGGCCTAGAACTACTCGTCCCAGGAGTGATGCCACGTAACATCGTCGCAGTCGAAGATATGATTGATCGATATACTGGAGTACTAGGCGACGAGGATCTAGAACCAATAGTAGGCAGTACCGAAGGAGCACTCTGTCTACCTCGGGACCTGCCGAACCCTCCACGTCATCCTGTCATACTTGATAACAACATATGATGAATAAAAAATACACAAATATATAGTATATTATATAATATAAATGTTATGCATATTATACAGCATTCATAGAATTGTACAAAAAATAACTAGTGGTGTCACAAGTCTAAATGGATAGTACATTCTATAGTTAAAATATAATACTTATATTCGTCAAAATAGTACATTATACATCCAAAATATAGTATATTCTACATGCAAAATATTTTATTTTCAATCATCTTCTAAAAATTTATCTTGTTCGCCTTTCTCGTCCTCGTCTTCCTCTTCCTCTTCCTCTTCCTCCTCGTCTCACTTTCATCTACTTCGTCTTCGTCTTCGAATAATTCTATATCTTCTACATTATTACTCGTGTAATGAGTAACTTCCGTTGAGTCCACATCTATAATATTTTTTACAAGATGTAGATCATCCTCCTGATAAGCTATTTCGTCAATGTCAAAGGTATTTCTAGCTTTAGTCTTGCATACCGTCCACCAATCCGACCTTGCTGTCTCTCGTCTAGGATAAGTTATGAAGTACACGTGCTGATCCTGACTTGATAGGACAAATGGTTCGTATCCTTGATATCTACGCTTTTAGTTTATATCCACAAGGCCATGCTTGTCAATTTTCCAACGTTGATCTTAAATCGGATCGAACAATTCATACTTGAATAGCATGATCTTAGCAGGTTCTGTGACATAATTATATGTCAACTCCACAATATGATATTATGCGGATCCGAAGCAAAATCTGGATACTCTCGATCAAAGGGCTTCCATGCTTCTCCATCGGATGGATAATCCAATACTCCTTCGATCTGTTTCTGCCAGTGCCAACTCATGTTTTTTGCAGTCTCCTTAACCCTACACAACATCTGCAACCGCGACGTCGAAGGTAAGTAGTGCATCGAATCGGTAGGCTTCCTTGCACCGACATAATTTCCTCTACCAAAGGCCTTGTAGCGATCAACACCACAGAATCTGCATGCATCTTCATCCTTGTCGTCTTTGTAGTACAATATGCACCCATTGCAACATGCATCAATTTTCTCGTATCCTATCCAGAGCGATCTCACCATCCTCTTAGATCGGTAGAAGTCTTTAGGCAACTTTGCACCCTCGGGCAAGATCTCTATAATCAAATCCATCAGTCGGTTATAGCATTCTTGCGACATGTTAAAATCAGACTTCATGCTCAACAATCTTGTAACTACCTCCAACGGTGAATGATCCTCATAACCAGGATATAATGGAGTCTTTGCATTCTCCAGCAACTCCATAAACTTTGCAGCATCGGCATTCGGTGCTTCCTCAGCTGCATCATGATTGTCTGGATTGAAACTAGGCCATGCCACATCAAAAACCATGTTCACCCCCCCTCGTCGTAAGCAGCATGGTTGTGGACATCCATATACTACTCCACATAAGGCTCCAACTCTGATGCTAAAGACACAAGTTCTCCGTGCACGGTGGACTGATAGTAATTTTCCGTGAAGCCCTTCAAGTACAAATGATATATGACTTCCACTTCTGGATGATATTTCAAGTTACGACATCTCACACACGAACACTTATTTTTGTACCGTCCATGTACTGAGAGAATACCTTGGCGAACTGTAGAAACTGCTGTATACCCTCAATAAATTCATCTCGCACACCGCACATGTCATCAGGATGACGGTTGTACATCCACGAACGTTGAAGAAGATAGTAATTCATATCCATTTCTAGATACTTCTGCAAAAATGACAGTATGTGTCGTATAAATTGTTAAATAAAGTTTGATTCTCTGTAGGAAGGTAAGAACTGCTCTAACTTGATATACAATGCCCTACGTTTGTGTGTGTGTGTGCATATGATTGTTTGAGTGATTGAGTTAGCTCAGGTATGTTATTTCCTAGTTATGTTTTGTTCATTGTTATGTTCTGTTCATTAGTTAGTTGTGATTCTTTAGTTATGTTCTGTGATTTTCTGGGGTAGTTTTCGTCTTTGAATTTCGAGGACAAAATTATTTTTAAGGAGGGTAGACTTGTCACTACCATATTTTCTAGGAAAGGGTATTTTAGTCTTTTCCTATTTAATTAAATATTGTGCATGGTAAATAATTATTTGTTGTATTATTTAATTGTTTTTAGATGTTATTTAATTATTTTGGACTTATATTAGTGGACCCAACTAGTTTAGTTTGGACCCATGGACCAACATGAATTAATTAGTTAGACTTGGCCCATTTAAAAAGCCCATTGTTAAGGAGATGGATTAAATTAATTAAATCATTAGACTAGAAGCTTCCTTCCTTAAATATTTCTTCATGAGAGGCCCCAAGGGGTACATTGGACATTTCATAATTGCTTGGGAAAGGGGTAAGGCCGGCCTATTAAAAGAGGGGGAAAATTCTCTCTCCTCTCATTATCATTCCAAATCTAGATCTAGAATTTCCTACTACCAAATTTTATTTCATTCCCATTCCAATTCCCTACCAAATTCATTCCAAATTCTTCCTAATTCACTATTAGAAAGTTAAGAAGCAAGGATCTAGAAGGAGGAAGCAAGGATCTACAAAGAGGAGCAAGGATCTATAATTTGGAAGCAAGTTCATCTCAATTGGAGGTTTCATTGGGAATCCATCTCCCAATAGGTATAATTCAGTTTTTCCCCTTAAAATAGATTCTAAATATGAGATTTAATCATGTAAAATCAACCCATATATATGTACTACCCATAGGACTTTGTTTTGTGTTCATAGGAGACCCATGGAGAAAGTTATGGTGCTTTTTGTGTCAATTTTGGAGGAATTCCGAATTGACATTTTCTTGTGTGTGTCAATTGATCCTATAGATCAATTGGGCATGTGCTTATGTGTTTGGGGCTAGTGTCGTGTCCACAATTGGGTACGTATAGGTCGTATTCCAACAATTTGGTGATACGTGTCGTTTTGGGGGTTTTCCCTCTGACACGGGACTTTGTACATGTCGTATTTTGACACGGACACATAGATCTACATTTGACACTTTGATTTGTTCATAAATATTATTTGTAACTTGTTTGTGTCCTTCGGGGTACAATTGGTTGTGTGTTGGACTCGTGTCACATGCGTATCCTAGATCTAGTGGGATACGGTGTGATACTCTCCATTTGTGTGTGTTTATGTGTAGATCTAATTAGTTGTGCTTTAATTCTTCAATTATAATTAGTAAATATATATAGATGTTATATATTTATTTAGTGTAATTATTATGATATTTATTGTAGCATAGATCTATGTATTTTTATGTGTACTAATATAATGTATAAATATATATGTAGCTTTCTTACATGCATTTATATATGTTACAACCTATGTCAATAAAATAAACTATATGTAAATGTTTTATAAAATATATTTATGTGTTAAAATGAGTAATTATATTAATTATAATTATTATATAATTAATTGTATATTAATGAATATATTTTTATGTGTGCTTCTAGCCATGTTAAATATGTACATTAGTACATGGAATGTGCATTGTAGCTTTTAATATATATTTATATGTATAGGATTATGTATATATAAGTATTTATTTATTTAATTATTTTATATATATATATATAAATTTTGATTTATATATTTATATATTTATATATATATATTTATATATATATTAATTGTTTTGGCGACGGCTGCATTAATGACAGATTCTGTCATTAAAAACAGCAGCAGCAGCCGCTGTAGCTCACTGTGCATTAATGACAGTTCTGTCATTAATGCAGCGGGCGAGATTTTGAACAGCAGTGGCGACGGTTTTCTGTGACAGTTGTTTGACTGTCACCAATTAAGTGAAGTAGATTTTATATACAGCGGTTTTTGGCGACGGTTTTGCAATGACAGTTAGAACTGTCACTATAGGGCCTGTTTATTGAAATTCAGTGTTTTAACACACTGTTTTCAGTGACAGTTAGGCAGTTTTAATTTATATTTTATATATGATAATTATATATATATATGTTTATTGTGAGGTATAATACTAGTATTGTTATAATTTTAATTATATAACATAATAGTATATATGATATATTATGTATAAGGATAAATAATATATCTATGTATCTTGAACATTACTTTTTGTGGGTACCAAGATGGTACAAAGCCATGATTCCTAATTATTATATTTTAATATTCTATTTATTATACATTATTATTAATATATAGGTATTGTGAGATTTACCTTGGATTCACGTATCCAAAGATACGGTATCCTAATATTTTAGGATGTGGTTCTATGACATAGATTTAATATTTTGATCCAAGATTTTGGTACTAGACTTGTGCAACCTAGAAATAGATAGTTGACCTTAGTTTGACCATAGTTGACTTTAGTTGACTTTAGAGTTGACCATAGTTGACTTTTGACTTAGAATTGACTTATTGACCTAGAAGTTGACTAGTTTAACTTGTTCTCTTTTTGGGACCTTGTATTGATATTGTATTCCATATCTAGGTTTTCGAGGCACCGAGTCAGACATCTGTGAGACTGTTCATTGGACTTCAGGCGAGTACATTCTCTGATAGTTTCTCATTTATGATATCCTCTATGTTCACTATATCTAGTGTAGATATCCATGTTCTCTTGACACTATGGTTACACGAATTGGTATATCCGGATCTCGTCATGAGATATTATTCCTTGGTATATGGTGTATATGGTGCAAGTATTGTTTCATTGGTTATCTTGTACATGTACAGACACCAATTTTCGGGAGGAGTCGCTCTCTTCTTGGGGAATCTAGTGCCATAACATACCGTGGTTGGATCTATTATACCAGTCGGGGGTGGGGAGTATTAGTATAGATATGTGATCAATATCCCTATTGAATAAAGTACAGATTACAGAATAGTGTTGATCATGCACCGCACGTATGATTAGCCAGGCCGCATTGCATCTTGCCCAAGCCGATCACATGTTAAGCTAGTACTCACACACTTAGTCATTAGTATTATTGTTCTATTGGCATATTGTTCATTATTGTATTTATTTCCAGTATTTCCTTATTGTATATATATCTCTTGTATCTATTGTGCATCTTGTTTATCCACAGCTATTTACTGTTACATAGTTTTTATCATTAATTAGAACTGCTGTTACAGATGTACTCTGCTCCTTTCCTGACTGGATATATTTTTCCAGATGACCCTGAGGAGTGGTACCCTACCTTTTATGGACCCCAGGATACTGTGGGTTTAGATTCTGAGACCCTGGCTCAAGAGGGACTTATCCCAACTGAGACAGTTGACCCTGGAGTCGTAGCCTCATAGTATTCTTTTGTACTGGATTTGTCTCCAGCTTATTTTGTTACTTCTTCAGACTCATTGATGTATTATTTTAGAACTCATGAGTTGTATTGTGACTATTCTATTCTTTATCTGATTCGTGCTCATTCTATCTTAGTTCTGTGATTGAGTATACTATCATTATGGTGGTTCATTATATTGTTAGATAGATTATCTAGACAGCGTTCTACCGCCGATTCTGCGGCGTAGGCTGGGCGTTATTTCCGACTAGTACCCTTACCTCGAGTACGGGTCGTGACATGTCACTAGGGAGAGCAGTTCATAATTTTCAGTGTGCATAATTTGGGTACACTGAAGCCCAGTATAAATGGGTACTCAAATTAGATGGTTATAAATATATGGTGGAGTATAAAAAGGGCAAGAAAAACTAGGCTGCTGACAGTCTTTCCAGAAGGAGTATTCTAGAATTGCAAGCCATAACAATAGTCATTCCTACCTGGATACAACAATTCCAGACCCCGATGGCCATCTCAAAGTATTATCAAAAGAAATTAGACAAGTGGAGGGAAGGGAAGTTAAATAACAGTAAATATTCACTAAGAGATGGAATATAATATTACAAGGGAAGGTTGCTGATAGATCCCCAATCCTCCTTTGTTCTCACTATATTGCAGGAACATCATGACATGCCTACTGGTGGCCATTCAGGGTAGTTCAAACATTGTAATGGCTAAGAAAAGTTTGTTATTGGAAGGGAATGAAGGAGTATGTCCAAGACTGCGCAGTATGTCAGAAGAATAAGTATGAGACCATTGCACCATCAGGCCTTTTGCAACCTCTACCTATTCCTGAGAAAGTGTGGGAGGGTATCTCTATGGATTTTATAGAGGGTCTCCCTAATAGCCATCAGAAAACTACTATAATGGTTGTGTTTGATAGGTTAACAAAATGCATTCATTTGTTCCCTCTTACACACCCTTACACTGCTGAGAATGTAGCCTAAGTTATGATGGATGGGGTTGTTAAGTTGCATGGATTTCCTAGAACCATTGTCTCTGACAGGGACCCAATCTTCACTAGTCAATTTTGGAAAAAGTTACTCAAAGTACAGGGAACTAACTTGTCCTATAGCACTGCCTATCACCCTTAATCGGATGGGCAAACTGAAGTAACCAACAGGTGCATAGAGGGGTACTTAAGATGATTTTGTGGGGAACAACCAAAACAGTGGAGCAAATACTTAGGTTGGGCTGAGTATTAGTACAACACTAACTGGCATTCTGCTACAAAAGTGACTCCATTTTAAGCCTTGTATGGGAGACAACCTCCTAACCTACTTACATACTTACCAGATGTTGCCATGGACAAGACAGTGGCTGTAGTAATTGCTCAGAGGGACAATGCTCTCCATTTACTCAAGGATAATTTAATTCTTGCCCAAGAAAGAATGAAGAAGTATGCTGACATGGATAGGACTGAAAGGACCTTTGAAGTAGGTGATTGGGTGTACTTAAAGGTGCAACCCTACAGATAGACATCTCTGGCTCATAGGAGACCTCAAAAACTTTCTTCTAAATTCTTTGGTCCTTATAAGATCCTTGCTCGTATTGGTCCAGTTGCTTATAGGTTGGAATTACCTGAGGATTCGCTGTTACATCCAGTTTTCCACGTGTCACAGTTAAAGAAGCAATTGGGAAATCAAGTTCCTGTTTAGGATGGCACTCCATAGCAGGAAGAAACAACCATACTTGAACCATAACTGATACTTGAAAGGAGGTTAGCTCAGAGGAAGGAGAAGGCAGTAGTTGACTTGCTTGTTCAGTGGTTGGGCGGAGACAGGGACTCTGCTGCATGGGTTCCTTATGAAAAATTCCTTAAGGGGTAGTGTGTGTCATGTCGTGTGTGTGTGTGTTCGAGTTAGGGTTAGTGTGTGTCATGTCGTGTCATGTCATTTTGTATCGTGTTAGAGAGAGAGAGAGAGAAAGATAGAGAAAGGAGACAGAGAGAGGAGCTCATCGAGTGAGGAGGAGGGGAGCTGGAGAGAGGAGAACGCCGGAGGGAGGAGGAGCCGCCGGAGGAAGGAGGACGCCGGAGGGAGGAGGGGAGCCAGAGGAAGGAGGAGCTGACGGAGGGAGGAGCGGGACGCCGGAGAGAGGGGGGAGGACGCGGCCGAAGGGGGGTCGCTAAGGTGTGGCGCCGGAAGGGAGGAGGGGACACCGGAGGGAGGAGGGAAGCCGGGGAGCTGACGGAGGGGGGGTTCAAATTTGGGAGAATCGAAGGAAATGGGGGAAAGACAAACTCGTCAGCCCTAAATGAAATAAATTAGCGATGTTTAGCGACTCTAACTTATGACGTCGCTAATAGAAATATTTAGCGACGTCATCGACGTCACTATAGACGTCGCTAAATATCTAAAAGATTAACGTCGCTAAATACGTCGCTAAATCATATAACTCAGCGATGTTTAGCGACCTTGAATAAACTTATTGCGACTATTCTTTTTTAAAAACTGAATTACAATCGCTATATGTCGCCAAACAACGACTTATAGTAAAGTTATTCTTTGGACTCGCTGATATCTTTAATATTAGCGATGTTTTACCTTGACGTCGCTAAAAACGTCGCTAATCCCGCAATTTTTAGTAGTAAAAATTGCCAAACACTGCCTTCATGGCGCTGCTGACCATATAAAATTTTAGGAAATAGAAGCCTTTGTGCAGCAATAATTTTGTAGTGGTATTCATGAAATATTAACTTTTTAGGACCAAGTATATAGATTTATAATTGCATCTTATTTTTTTCTACCCATAATTATATATATATTTGTAATAGCTTGTTCTGTACCAAAGTGCATCCATCTTTGATTTCAAAGATAATACAGCAATAAAAAAAAATTCCTGAATATCTTTGATAAAGAATGTCTTATATCAAGGCCAAAACATGAATAATACATCATGATGCTTCGGCTTCTTGTTATTTACTAACATGAACATATATTATTGAGTTGTTTGATATCTTGCTCATAAATCCAAATATAATAGTGTTGGGACCATTATGAATTTATGATATAGTTGTAAAACTATTTCCCAATTAAGAAAGTAAAACTTGTATATGTGTCCTTTTCAGAATAGATTAGAGACCCTCTTGGTGGTTTACTTACTGATAATTAGTGGCACATATATTAGCATTCTTATATTGAAGGTACAATTTTCTTACTGCTCTTTCATAGTAACTATAAGAAGATCTATTAGACTTGCTAAAATGAAGGTGGTGGTCTTTACCGGGTGGTTTATGATTGAAAAAAAAAACTTACTTTTATGGAAATGGGAAGATAATTGTAGAAGCATGGAAAACACTCGCCCATACGTCCAGCAACCATGCGCCCCCAAAAGAAAGCTCAAAAGTGATCGGACTGCAGAATTACCCTGCGGCCCAACAAGGCAACGTCCATGTGTCCCAATCAGCAGACTCAGCTTTCGGCCGCAGATGGGCCTGACATGGCGTCATGACAATCGGTTCATCTCTAGCACAGAATCCTGACAAAGAGGATTTTCTGAATGCCTCAAAAGATGTGAATACACTAAAAGACAGAAGTTTTACGTCAGCGTAGAACTTTACTCTCGATGGATGTGCAGCACCACGTGTACAGCACAAAAAAGGAACCTATGTGTCCCATACTCCATGTGTTCCATACGTCTCGGGCCCATTCGTTCTAGACTCCATGCGCCTCTGCGTCTTTGGCAACATGCGTCCTAGACTCCATGAAGACCAATTATGGTTGTTACGACATGAGTGATTCTCTCCAACCTAGTGCGGACCACATGTCAACCTGACCAAGTCACGCTCACAAAGGACGAGAATCGCCTAGATCTTCAAGAAAAAAAATCTTAACATGCGCCCATGTGGCAGCTTGGCCTGCTCATAGTTGTAGCTGCACCGTGTTAAGAAGGCACACGTGGCACCCTCTGGCATCCAAGAGGCCCAACATTTGTGCACCCGAGGATGACTATATATACCTGGGTGGCATGTCCAAATAATAAAAGGAGACACACGGGCAGGCTGACAACAGGAAAAGAAAGAGAGAGAGAGAGAGAGAGGGAGAGCATCCAGAGCCAAGCCAAGGGAGAACACATGCTTCTTCGCCCTGCGTCAGATCATCAACAGAGTAAAGGGGTCGCCATAGCGCTCTTTGTCCATCGTCACACCCCATAATCAAAAATTTGTACTTAGTTTGTCTGTCTAGGACCTCTTTACACTTTTTTTAGTTTGTTTTTGAAGTAGTAAATTTTAATGGTGAACAAGGTGGTGACTCTGCTGGGGACCTCTTTCTTCTCTGATGAGAAAGTCATGACGAAATTCGACGCATCCAAGCTCGGGTCAACTCAAAGAATGCTGGTGGTCCGCTTTGACCAGCAGGCTTTCGAGGAGATGCTTTCGGAGGGAAGCGGTAGACCATTGTCAAGGCTACAAAAGTCCAAGAAGACTCGCAGGACGTGGGTAGCAAAGGCCGCTGTGCCTCACCCAACTGCGGAGCATGCACTCCCCGTCTCTCTCTTTGCCGCATGTACCACACATCATGCTTCCACGGCTTATGTGGCAACCTCTTCCAACCAGAAGGGTGCTCAGCACTTGAAGACTCGTAGGACGTGGGTAACAATGGTCGTTGCGCATCACCCAACTGCGGAGCATGCGTTCCCTGTCTCTCTTTCTGATACTAAAGATGCACAGCATGCGTCCACTTTGGCTGTCCCCGCTTTTTCGGGCCTACTTGCCTGAGAAGGAGAATGCTCAGCACCTAAACTCTGGTTGAGAAAAATAATATAATGCTAAGAGTTTTGGGTTTGATGCACAGCCCATGTGGCCGCAACGAAGGAGGCACAGAAGAAAGCAGTATGCGGCCTCTAACTCAGCCGTAGGCATCTCTAACACCCAAGAAGCTCTGTCTTCGACAAAATCTCAGCCGGCCGTGCTTCCATCTGCCGCTTTGAGGAAAAAAACTTAGACTCTTTGTACTTCGGTCCTGTGCTTGCTAGGTCGATAAAATCTAGGGCAGTACGAGCTCGTCAAGCTCAAAAAACTTTTTATTTGGCCGACTGTTAGTGGGCACAACTAACCGTTATGCGGCCCGTGATGGAAAGCTATATAAGACAGCCCCATGCATCCAGCCTATAGAGGCAAATGGACAGGGTTTATCTCAAAAGTATTCCACTGGCAATCTTTGGAAAGTTCTTGTATGAACCCTAGATCATGGAGCAAAGGCAATACCCACACACCCGTGCGCTTGGTTTACTTGTGCTCACAGAAAGGGTATAAAGGAGAATCAGCCCTCACCTGAATTGCACGACATGATCAATCACAAGCGCAAGAAGGGAGAGACAACTACGGCACATGAAGTTTCCTCCCCAGGATATTACCACCCCAAAATTATCATCAATTTTTGATGCAACAAAGTGGCCGTACCAACAAACAGGCAGTCGATATTTCAACGACTATATCCAAAGGCACCGATCCGATAATAACCCGGAAATCAGATGCAAATACCAGAGGTGGAGGATCTACCATTTGCCTCATGTTACTATACTCAGAAGGACCCTTCTACCGTGGGAGGAAGGAAGTCCAGTACCTCCAGTCCGTTACTCTCAACCAGTGCATTGAGAAGGCGAGTACCGGGAGGACTTGTAGCGGGACCTACGAAAGGTATTTTCTAAGGTACCCGCTCGAAGAAAAAGCTATAAGCCGCTGGGGGTAGTTCTTCCTTAGGACCCCTGAGGATTACCCGAGTCGGGGGTAGTAATCCCCCAGACTTATACAACAACCCGACATTCCGAGAAGGCAGTGATTTCCAAGAAACTGACTCTGATATCTCTAGGGGTGGCCACCCATTTCAAGATGATGTAGCCTCCTACGCTGGGGGTAGTATTACCTACGAATTCGAGAAAGAGGCTTCGCTACCTGATGACTACTAACGACAAGAATCGGAGACGGTAAGTGTGACACCTACTGCCCCGTCCATCTCTCCCCATGAGAGGACTGCATACATGGCAGGGGACAATCATGCAGGCTCCAACGATCGACAATGCCTCGAGGCTCTCGAGTCTATGATACAGACAGTGAGTTCATCAATGCAAGCCCTGACCTAGGCAATACAAAAAATTAAAGCAAACATGGCTACCCAACTAACAAGGGCTTCTGGACAAGAAAGCATGGACCATGGGACCAATGCGGATTCTGTCGCAACCGCTCCGCCCATAGGCGGTAATCACCCTCTTCTTGGCTCATATGCCCCTTCCACAGGAGACAAAGCCAAAGAAGCAATGAGGAAAGTTTGGGAACTCCTGGCTCGCCTAGATTCCATGGGTAACCGGGACTCTCTGTCCGAGCTCGGGATACGACAACCTTACTCCTGCAAGTGGAGAGATATACCGTACCCGCCCAAGTACAAGCCCTTTAACTTTAACCCATTCGACATGAAGACATCCTCCCGTCTATACATGAGTAATTTTATGACTACAACAGGGCACCTACCATGCAATGACGAACTCCTCACCAATCTCTTTATGGGGGCATTGTCCGGGGTAGCATGCGACTAGTTCTACAGCCAACAAGATAACTACATCTCGTCGTTTAACGATCTTAAGAGTCTTTTTCTCAAAAGATTCTTTGACGGAGGAAGCGACATGACGATGTCCTCCCTGTGAGATGTTACACAAGGGGAAAGGGAACTCGCCCAAAATTATTTCGAGCATTTTTGACAAGTATCATTGAGGTTTCCCCTAGACAATCCAAAGTCGACACTGATGGACATGTGTCACAAAAATTTACTTCCAGCAGTCAACCTCCGGATGGGTGACGGTCAGTTTAAAGACTGGACGTCATTCATCATAAGCGCTATCAGCGCTGAGAAGAAGATCAAGGACGTCCAGCTGTTGGGAATATAGATCCCTGTAGCTAACGATAGGAAAAAATATCCCAACAATAACAACAGCGGCAATAGTACCTTCGATGGAAAAGGGAAGCAGGCCCTGGTGGCTAACTTAACCTTGAAGCCAGAGGAAAAGCCTGATAAGGTTCTAAAGCACAAAGAGACTTACTCCTTCAAAGATGACGATATCATACACATCTTTGACGTACTGATGAAGGGTGGTAAGGTCCATTTCCCCGATGTCAAATGCCCTATTGAGGCAGCCAAGATGAATAATCCTAAGTACTGCTACTACCATCATTACGTCCACCATGCGACGAAGGATAGCTACACCCTCAAGTAGTACATCCAGCGTATGCTCGACACCAATGCCCTCACCTTGGATATCTATGACAAGACATTTGCCACAAATATAGTGTTTCTCCAGTTTGGTAACTTCCCGGTGATAGAAGCCCTGGACAGAGTAATCCTGATTCCTCGGGCAACCATGGAGGTCGTCAATCTCCCGTCAGCTCATGACCAAACGGCCTGGCTGATACCTCTTAGCACGCCACGTAGGGAGGTCATGTGGGTTTATCCCTATCTTGCTCCAGAATTGGTGTAGCAGACAACACTGTCTGCCACCAAATCTAAGGGTAAGAAATCCAAACCCTGCTACACGGTTTTCCTCCCATCTGAGGAAGCTATTGCAGGAATAATAAGGTCAGGCCTAGCGTACCTATGAGAGTATGTCATCCCTAATAATGGTGCACTTTTAATAGTCGCACCCGCAGCATCGGATCTGGGTCTATTCTAGCCTCCAACAGCGGACAAGTCTAAGCAGAAAGGAACTCGCTTCGATAATCCGCTGGAAAAGCTCTAAAACTTTGACATCATGAAATAGCTCGCCAACTCTCCAACGAAGTTGTCTCTATTCAAGCTTTTGCGGCACTCCAGAGACACTTTAGCCGCTTATAGTGAGGTATTGCAAAATGCCTACCTGGCGCAGGTCAAGCCGCCAGCTGAAGATCTTGCTGCACGCCTCCACTACAATAATATTATAGAGGCAATACCCAATATTACATTCTCACAACAGGACATGTTGCTAAGGAATAATCGGTAGGATCGTCCCCTGTATTATACAGGGTACATTGGTGCCAACAAGGTGGATCGGATGCACATCGATCCCGGTTCGTCAATCAGCATCATCCCGCTGAGTCTGCTTCAGACCTTGGGCATTCTGATGCATCACCTGGCAACCACCAATAATGTCATCACTGGCTTCAATGTAGGAAGGAGCTACCCTCTAGGAAAGATTTGACTGAAATGCCAGATCAACGACTTAAAAATAGAGGTTACTTGTTATGTCATTAATGTAGATATATCCTATAATGTCATGCTCGGACGCCCAAGGATATATGAATATATGATCGTGCCGTCGATCCTGCACCAGTGCTTGAAGTATGTTGACGAATATGGCACAGTCAAAACAGAGTTTGCTGACGTCAATCTGTTCAAAGGCATCAAAGCCTATTACTTTAACTCAATCCTTTACAAACAGGTCTACCAAGATGAAGGTAGTAATGACGTCGATGATGATAAAGAGGCAAGGGCAACACCAGAAGAGCCCTTGAGAGTCCGTCTAAAGGCACGGGCTTCCGACAAAACCACCCCCTCATAGTAAAATGACATAGAAAGGCACCCGAACCTCTGGTCGTCCACCATAATAGGACAGATCGATCGTCCAAGGAAGATCTGGAACCATCCACCACGTCCGAACCCTTGGTTGTTCTCTTTCATAGGCCAAGTAAACCTATGAAGGGTGCTCCACTGCCTCCTACCACGTCCGAACCTCTTGTAGTAAAGCTGCAAAGGAAACCTCCAAAGTCATCACTCGCAAAGGGGGTAGATCTCGAAAAAGATAAGATGGAGGAGTATGTAGTTGCTCAAGCAAACGCCCCTCCTCTTGACGATGTAATTCTCGAACAAAACATATCTTATTTTGTGAATAAAGCGATATCTTGGAACTACTTTGAAGTTGCACACATAAGCACACTATATTCCATAGAGCACGATCTAGTCCTGCGCCTGCAGACACAGGTAACCACTACTAATGCAATAAACTGGATCCTCCGTAGCCAAGGTTCCTACTTCACGGTTCCAGTAAGGAGGAAGGGAGATAAACGTATCACTGTTGGCAGGGTTGAATGCCCCTGATCCTTAGACCAAGAAGAACTTGATCCAGAACCCGATACCGGCATAATAAAACTCTACCAGTTCAGTGGTCAAGCCAAACACCTCATCCAAAAGATGTGTTATGCTCTTAAAAGTAACCAAGGTCTGAATTATGACAAAGGTCGACAACTGCCCTTACGCCTAATCACTCCGACTGGCAAAGTTCGAGGACTACTACCATAAGACCAAGCATGGCTTAGGGTATTTACGCCATGCCTAACCCCCGAAGGATCGATAGAAGAAGATGAGTTACAATATCATTGTTCAGAGTCTTCCTCTTGGGAGTCCGATGTCAGTATCGGGGAGATGCTCAAGCAAATATTTTTTGCCAACATGGTATAAGCTGACCCTGAGAAAGATGACACGGATCTACCGGAACTCTTTGAAGTAGAACTATGGGCCCAACGCCTAGACGCACAATGGGTGATGTGTTTCAAACAACGATAACCTCCTATCGAGGATAAATTCGTTCAAGTCAATCTGGACGTCGAATCCTCCCCTAAACCTATCTTCATCAGCATTAGTCTGACAGATGAGGATCTGGAATCCCTGCTATAACTCATTAGGGAATACATTAATGTCTTTGCCCAGAGCTATAAAGACATGCTGGGACTGGACCCATAAATTATGGTCCATAAGCTCAACATCTCGCCGAACGCTAAGCCTGTCAAGCAGCAACAAATACTGTTTCAGCCGGATATTATGAATGCCATCGAAGCTGAAGTCAACAAACTGATGGCTAGTGGCTTTATCCGTGAAGAACAACATCCAGATTGGGTAGCCAATATCGTCTCCATCATCAAAATGAATGGGAAGATTCTGATCTACATTGACTTTCGTGATCTAAATACAGCCTACCCTAAGGATGAATTCCCTCATCTAATCACAGACATAATGATTGACAACACCTTTGGCATAAAGCACATGTCCTTCATGGATGGATTCTCAGGCTACAATCAAATCAATATGTCTCCTGATGATCAGAAGCATACATTATTTTGAATGCCGATAGGGGTATACTTTTACACGGTCATACCCTTTGGTCTGAAGAATGCGGGTACTATATACCAGCGAGCTATGAGCACCATATTCCGTGAGCATCTATGCAAGACGGTCAAGTGTTACGTTGATGACATCATCGTCAAGAGTCGTCCAAAGATGATCACCTCTAGGACTTGAAGACTGTGTTAGACCTCGTGCGTACACACCAGATGAAGATAAACCCTACCAAATCATTCCTAGGAGTCTCTAGCGGCAAATTCCTGCGTTTCTTCCTAACTTTGAAGGGTATCCACGTAGACCCCGACAAGACCAAAGAGGTCCTTGAAATGCGACCATCGAAGAACCTCAGAATGTGTCGTGGCCTTCAAGGAATACTGGCCTATATCAGGAGGTTCCTATCAAACCTCTCTGGACGTTGTCGGCCATTCACGCAACTCATAAAAAATGGATTCTCCTTTGTCTGGAACAAAGAATGCCAGCGTGCCTTTTGTTCTATGTACGAGAAATAGATCACTCTCTTGGCGCTCTGCTAGCCCAGAAGAGTGACGAGGGTCACGAGCGAGCCATCTACTACCTCAACAGAAATATGGTCAGTTTGGAGTACAAATACAACCCATTCAAAAAAAGTGCCTCGCTCTAGTATTTTCTTTTTACAAAACCCGATACTATGTGGCAGGGAAAATAATCCATGTGATCTCTCTGATCAACCCCTTCAGGGTCCTCATGACCAAACCTGGGGCACTCAACTCCCGCCTGGCTATGTGGGCAATACTGCGATCACCATATAACATGGTCTTTGCCCCACAGAAGGCTGTCAAAGGCCAAGCATTAGCTGACTTCCTGGCCGCCCACCAGGTGCCTGAAACTTCAAGACTCTACGAGGAGATCCCCGACGAAGTCGCAGACTCCAACAACATGACGAACGCAGAAGTCGTTTGGAGAATGTTCTTCGTCTGTGCTTCAAGAACAAGGCCCAAAGGCAACATCGTTGCTGGAGTCGGAATTATGTTGATCTCTCCATATGACCTGGTTAGCAACCGAACCTACTCCCTCCCTGAGCCATGCTCCAATAATGTGGCAGAGTACAATGCCCTCATTATTGGACTCAACTCGCTAAAAAGTGGGAGTTAACCACCAAGAAGTGTACGATGATTCCAAAATAATAATCAACCAATTCTGAGGCAAGTACGAAGTCAGGAACGAGGACCTGATTCCCTACCACCAAGCCACAGTTGGATTAATCACCACCTTCGAGAGGTTCTTCATAGAGCACATCCCTCGGCTGTGAAACATCGAGGCAGATGCCCTAGCCGGACTCGCAGCCTCTCTAGCTATTCTAGTCAATACCCACAAACTGATCATCGTGATCGATCGGGAGCTGGTCTGCTCGAAGAACAATCTCTCTCTGTGCCGGAGCTAATCAGTATGGACAAGAACTGACTCACAAGGCTGGAGGCTTTAATTCATTAACTATGCAGTCTATGGATTTTTTCCCGAGAACCCAAAGGAAACCACCTCGATCAGAAGATGTTCCCTCCGGTTCTATTATGATACGGCTACAAAAATGCTATATCGTCGCTCATTTGACGGTCTTCTGCTATGATGCCTATCAAATGCAGAAGCAAAACAGGCTCTCTACGAGGCTCACGACGGGGTTTGTGGTCCCCATCAGCCAGGGCCCAAGCAATAGGACCACCTCCGTAGAATGGGTTACTATTGGTCGATATTGGTAGCAGACACCGTTGACTATGAAAGAAAGTGGCAAGCATGCCAAATCCACGCAGACTTCATCCACCAACCCTTAAAGTTCCTATACCCGACTGTTGCGTCCTGGCTGTTCGAAGCCTGGGGTATGGACATCATTGGTCCAATTAGTCCACATTTATCCAAGAGATATCGGTTCATCCTTGCTATCACAGACTACTTCTCTAAGTGGGGGAAAGTAGTACCACTAGCTAAAGTCAAGATATCCAACATGATCAGCTTTATCAAGCATCACATCATATACCGCTTTGGCTTGCCACGAAGGATCATCCATGACAACGGTCTATAGTTTGCAAGTCATGTGTTCTACCGGTTATGTAACAAAAAATTAATTCAGAATGTAGCATCAACTACCTACAACCCAGCAGTGAATGGTTTGGCCGAGGCTTTCAATAAAACCATCATCAAACTTTCCAAGAAGTTCGTGTCCTCCAATAAACGTGATTGGAACGAAAAGCTAGGTGAATATCTCTGGACCTACCGTACAACGATCCTGACAGCTATTGGCAATACATATTTCTTGATGGTATACGAAAGAGAAGCAGTCCTTCCACTCGAGATCCAAATCTCTTCACTCCGGGTGGCCCTTTCACACTAATTAACCATCTACGATAATCACCGCCGACGCCTACAAGAGTTAGAAGCACTCGATGAAAAACATCTCTTAGCTCAATAGCGTATTATGTTATACCAAGTGCGTCTCTCAGGATCCATCAACAAACGGGTGAGGAAGAGGACCTACCAAGTAGGTGATCTCGTTTTAACCTTAAGAAGGTCGATGGTTATGACCCACAAGACGGCCAATTTTTTTTAACCCAAGTGGGAAGGCCCGTTCGTCGTAGAATCGATACTCCAACGGTGCCTACCGGCTCACTAAAACCAACGATGACTTGCTCATGATGCCTATCAATGACAGGTTCCTGATATATTATTATGTCTAAGCTAGACTTGTACTCCCCCATCCCTAGCCGGGCAATAAAGATGTACAGTCATTACACTCTTGATTCTTTATCCCAGTTGGTGCCTATGTATAATATTTTTCTTATTTATAAATTCCTGTAAAAGCCATTATGTATATCCTGTAGTCCTGGATACGCAATAGATGATGGATCCTCAAAGTCTCTCCAGCAGAGCAGTCCTCGGGTCCATTTGCACACTCCAGCTGTGACCACTCAAACCAATCTCGTTAGATGCTAGCCATGTTCATATTATCTCTGAGCTATCTTCCTAACAATCTCCCCTGCGGAGAAACCCTCAGGCCTATCCATACTCCCAGATAGACCACACTCAGCAAACCACTCTTTAGTGAGTTTTTAGGACATTGGTTCATGTCCATATTACCCCTGTACTATCGTCCTAACATTCCTCTCCGACGGAGTTTGCCATATCCATATCACCTCTGAGCAAACCTCCCAGGTCTTGGCTATCGATAATTACGTCTATATTACCAATGATATTGGTTTTTATCTCCACTTATCACCCGTACTTACCAAGGTACGCCAGCGGTGTTAAGTCCACAAAACCTGCCACGTCCATATTACCTCTAGCAGCACTTGTCTTAAACAAATTACTTGGACTCAAATGCTCAAGAAGTAATGGGTCCACAAAACCTATCACGTCCATATTACCTCTGATAGAGATTATTTTCAAAATTATTACTTGTACTCTAGTGCGCAAGAAGTTATAAGTCCACCAAATATCCTCCAGTGGGATGTCCTCAATGGAAGCAAACATCAACATCTATATTACCTATGGCTCGCTTTCTTTTTCTTCCACAAAAATATCAGGATCGTACCTAACCTCTCGAGATAACTATTGATCAGCTCACGTCTACGTCACCTCTGAGATATTGTCCTTACATCCTCCCCAGAGAGTTTGCCATACCTATGTGACTTCTGAACAAACCTCTCCCTATGACTATCATCAGTCGTCATCTCAACTTATCACCCGTGCTTAAATTTTAGTACGACAACGGTATTAATTCCACCAAACTTGCCATGTCCATATCACCTCTGGCAAGGGCTGTTTTAAACTTATTACTTGCACTCTCACGTGCAAGAAGTAATAAGTCCCCCAACGATGCCCCAGAGGGAACCCTACCTTTAAAGGGCTTTTGTACGTCCAAAGGAATCATCAGGGAGCTGCCCTTGGCGGCGGGAGCCTTTTCTCTTCCGGTGCCTTCTTCTTTGTGACCGAAGCCTCGGTATATAGGTCCTTGGCCTTGGCAGCCGTGGAAGAAGAAGCAGCTCGAGAAGCAATGGCAGTCATCGATAAAGAATACAAGAAAATTTGTAAACAATGGAGGAAAAAAAATTAGCAAATAGTCTCTCTCTTTTCCGACTTCTCCCTTTTTATAGCCCAAATCACCTTAATCCTTGTAGAAACCTAAAATGAGAATAGAGCTTGAATTCTCGATCCGCCGTCACCCAGGAGTGAACCGTCGCCTCGGGCTCGACATCGTGAGATGGCTCAAAACCCCAAGTAATGTCCCCAAGAATCGAATCGAATCCAGCATTAAATAGAGATGTGACAGCCTGGAAGCGCTCATCCGTGTAGCCTGCTACCTTGCGGCCAAAGACCATGCAGTCCCAATGGCTATGTGAAATAATATCCATGAGACCGATGCATCTCCTCCATGCTTCTTATTCAAAGTATTCCAAACTTATCAGTTTAAAAACTTTAAAGGGGGTCTTGTAGAAGCATGGAAAATACTTGCCCATGCCTCCAACAACCATGCACACCGAAAGAAATCTTAGAAGATATCGGGTCGCAAAATAACCCTGCGGCCCAACAAGTCGATGTCATGCGTCCCAATCAGCCGACACAGCTTTCGGCTGCAAATGGGCCTGACATGGCATTCTGACAACCGGATCATCTCTGGCATAGAATCCTGACAAAGAGGATTTTTTGAATGCCTCAAAAGACATAAACACACTAAAGGACAGATGTCTCACGTTATCACAGACTTTCACTCTCGATGGGTATACAACGCCACATATACAGCACAAAAAAGCCCCATACGTCTCGGACTCCATGTGTTCCATGCGTCTCTGGCCCCAAGCATCCCAGACAATATATGTTCCATGCATCTCTGGCCCCATGTGTCCCAAACTCCATGCGCCTCATTCATCTCTGGCCACATGCATCCCAGACTCCATGAAGACCAAATCATGCTGTTACGACATGAGTGATTATTTTCTACCAAGTGCGGACCACATGTCAACCTGACCAAGTCACACCCACAAAGGATGAGAACTGTCCAGATCTTCACCAAACAAAAAATCTAAATAAGCGCCCACATGGCAGCTTGGCCTGCTCACGGTTGCAGCTGTACCGTATTAAGAAGGCACACTTGGCACCCTCCGACATCCAGGCGGCCCAACATATGCGTGCCCTAGGTCGACTTTATATACCAGGGTGGCATGGCCAAAAGAAAAAAGGAGAAACACGGGCAGGCAGGCAATAGAGAGGGAGAGAAAATCTAGAGCCAAGCCAAGGGAGGACACAAGCTTCTTCACCCTACGTCGAATCGTCAACGGAGTAAAGGAGCAGCCATACCACTCTTTGTCCATCGTCACACCCCAAAATAAAAAATTTGTATTTAGATTTTCTGTCTAGGATCTCTTTGTACCTTCTTTAGTTTTCTATTGAAGCAATCAATTTTAATAGCGAACAATAGCCATCCAAGAATAAATTTTCCAAGTTAGCTAAAATGCTTACATAACTGAGTTTATATACACATTTTTTGCACAAGAAATATACTAGCTTGGTCAGTCATCATTTTTTAGTTATGTGTAGAGTCTTAAAAATGCACATAATCAAATGAGTAACTAGTGATCCTAGGAGCAAATGAGCGATCGATAATTTAGTTAGATATATATTATTTATCTACATAATTTTGCTGTGCGACTATGATGCAGATATGTTCAAAATTCGTCTAAAAAGTTTATTCCTGTAAATAATACACAAAGCATAGATTAGCTCTCTTTATGTCTAAAGTTTATAGACAGAATATTATTTTACGAAAATATGTAACATTATATTTCACTTGATAATTTTTCTAGTTTATCCTGAATCAATTTTTTGCATGGACCTATTTGAGTACTATCTAGGTTGCCCAAGTATTGATTTATTTTAGCAAATATATCACTTTGTTTTTCTATTAATCATATCTGATTCATTTTGAAGTGTCTTCTTCCTTTGAGCTTTATTACAGTATGATGTTCAAAAGTTAGTCAGTTTGGATTAGAATCAATATAATTGGTGTCATATCTTATTCGATTCAGACAAACAATACAGCTTTATAAGAATTGAGAGTTAGTTTCAAATCAAATTTGAATTTTTTATTGTTTATTTCCTCATTGAAATATTTATGAAATATTATTTTTTGCAATAATTCTTCTTATAGAATAAACAATATATTTTGCTAAATAATATGGATATTTATAAGGGCTATTTGATTTTACCCCCTGTTAGATTAGGTATATTGATATTACCCCATGTTAGATCAAAACTTGAGTTTACCCCCCTGAAAGTGTCGTTAAAACTTATTAACGACACTTTTAAAACTTATAACGACACTTTGAAAACTTTTAACGACTCTTTTAGGGAGGGGGGTAAACTCAACTTTTGATCTAATAAGGGGGTAATATCATTATACCTAGTCAACAGGGGGTAAAATCAAATAGCCCTATTTATAAATTGTTGGATCATTGTCGAAACATCTCCAGTAGGTAGATATTGTTATCAAAATATTCTGGTTAGTTGACAAACTGTTGTAACCTGTGAAAATAAAAATGACGATGATTATTTTTTGACATTAGGAATCAATTTATTTTCATATCTAGTTGACTAGTTATCTGTTTAGTGATATTGCAAATTCCTTTGAATCTAAGTTTTAGAGATTAATTTGGGTACATGCCAAAAGGGTCCTTTGATCAAAAATAGTGTAAACAGTCCTAAGCGACACGGTATTTAAGTGTCTTCGGATCACCGCTAGCTGGAAACCAACCCCTATATCTAACCCAAGTTGATCAAAACTTGATCGACTAAAGATTTGCAAAGGTTGGTAAGAAAAATCATTCAAACTATTTTACTAGTATTTTAGACCGTCATTAATTAAAAATGCTATTTCCTGCAATATAAAGGTAGTGGCCATGCACAGTCTTGCAGTGTCATCCTCCTAAGTCTGCAACTACCAATGGGTGCAGTTAACCAACTGTTGGTCCCCTCACAGTTCTTGTGCCAACCCTTACACAGACCCTGGCTCCTGAATCCTCCCTCTTTCTCTTATTTGTCACCAATATACACACACACACACTTATATTCTAACACACTAATGTATCACTAATTGTTTAGGATAATAAACGAGAAAAGATTTAATGAATGCGGGAAACGAGGTCTTGTACGAAGACCCGCCCTTCTTTTATGTTTACAAAAAAGATTGTACAAATTTGATCCAACACGAGGATGACTAAGTATAATTTATTTAATCTGGATAAATATTGCTATAGGTGTCTGATCTGCAGTCGATCACTTTAGCCCTTGGACCACACGATGTTCAAGAAGTGACGTGGAAGACAGGTAGCAGCTTCGAAGGTTGCTAAAGAGGGTGGATGTACGATGCCAAAGTCGTCGATCCCTTCTCTTAGCCTGAGCTCTGGATTCTCCTCTCTCTCTCTCTCTTTTTCTCTCCAATTTGTCGACCTTGTTCCTTATTGATAGAGGTCTCTATTTATAGAGTTTTAGTGACAGTGACCACACA
Source organism: Iris macrosiphon (assembly GCA_036927795.1). Classification (NCBI taxonomy): domain Eukaryota; kingdom Viridiplantae; phylum Streptophyta; class Magnoliopsida; order Asparagales; family Iridaceae; genus Iris; species Iris macrosiphon. The sequence continues at coordinate 92,161,102 of JAYESA010000019.1, read as the reverse complement.
GTCGGCGTAGAAACCGAGAAGTGGAAAGTACAGCACCCTTTTACACGACGGTTTAAAATAACCAATGCCTGCGTATAAATGACCTTTTGAGTGAGCATGTGACGCGCGTCCAACTAAGGGACAGAACGCGTATATCTGCTACGAAGATCACGACGTAGAAGCCATGTAGATAGTTATCCCTTGTGTAGAAGAGGTTGGCGTAGAAGCCAATGACTGTCACCATGGCAGAGAAGCCAAAATAGGCATAGAAGCCGAGTAGGCGTAGAAGCCGAGTAGGTGTAGAAGCCGAGTGGTTGTAGAGGCCGGGTGGGCATAGAAGCCGAGTGGGCGTAGAAGCCAAGGGCATAGAAGCCGAGTGGGCATAGCATCTGAGTGGTCGTAGAGGCCGGGTGGGCATAGAAGCCGAGTGGGCGTAGAAGCCGAGGGCATAGAAGCCGAGTGGGCATAGAAGCCGAGTAGGCGTAGAGGCCGGGTGGGCATAGAAGCTGAGTCGATGTAGAAGCCGAGGGCATAGAAGCCGAGTGGGCATAGAAGCCGAGCAGGCGTAGAGGCCGGGTGGGCATAGAAGCCGAGTGGGCATAGAAGCCGAGATGGCGTAGAAGCCGAGTGGTCGTAGAGGCCGGGTGGGCATAGAAGCCGAGGCGAAGTGGACGTTTCAGCCGGAATTACGGCTCTTGGAGATATAATCAAATCTCTTTGCATTAAATATAGAGATCTGCCCCCATCTTGCGCATTAAATGCAGAGGCTTGTCTTTAAGATTTGCCATCATTCTGCTCATTAAATGCATATACGCGCCTCGAATCCTGTATGAAGTGCAGCTGCTGATGTGGCGGTCTATTTGCCTTCTGCGGGACGTAAGAAGCTCACATCTGCATGTGTAAAACTGGACAGTGTATTCCCTTACATGCGTAAGAGTAGCTTACGCAAAGGGGATGCCACTACACGACGGTTCGGTGACATTTAATCAAATCTTCTGCATTAAATACGGAGATCCGCCATTATCCTGCTCATTAAATAAGGAGGCGTGGTTTGAAGGCCTGCCACCCCTCTGTGCCTCAAGTGCAGAGACGTGCCTCGGGCATCTGTCAGTATTCGGCACTTTAAATGCAGAGACGTGCCTTGAGAAACTGTCACCGCTCTGTGCATAAAATATAGAGACGTGCCTCGAGCCCTGTACGAAGTGCAGCTTTTGACGTGGCAGGCGGTTTGTCTTTCTGCGGAGCGTAAACGGCTTCCATCGGCCTGTGTAAAACTAGGCAGCGTATTCCTTTGTATGTGTAAAAGTGGTTTACGTAAAGGAAATGGCAGTAAATGACAGCCTGGGTTGCAGTGCTGCGCCATCATCATACCCGTCGTCCGGGTAGTCATGCAGTACTCTTTGTCAGAAGTGCAGACGTCAGGTTCATTGCATGCTCTGACAGGTTCATTTCGAAGAACACGAAGCGTTCCTTGTACACTTTAATTCTGTTTTAAAAGAGGATGAGTTTTACGCCATAAAGGCGATGTAGCACCTCTTTTACGCTGAAGCAGCCTGGTCACATTGCACTATGCGGATGGTCTTTGAGCTTATATTTTATGCTGTGTTCAGCGGGGAAGCTCTGTTTGCTGGTTGATGGCTCTGAAGTCATCTATTTATGCTGCTCTGTATGAACATGCTGCGTATAGCTATCCAGCATATTTTTTATGCTTCTACAAGACCCCCTTCAAAGCTTTTAAATTCCTCATAATTTGAAATACTTTGAATGAAGCATGAACCGTTCCTCGTAACTCAAAACGCTCTGAGTGGAGCCTGAAATGGTCAAGCCTGACACATTCTTTCATGGCTGACTTTATGGTGGAGTTATTGGGGATCGGTGTTATCTCTCGCCTATAAAAAGGCTGAGGAGTTCTCCTGTTCTTCCTACACTTCCTTTACCACACAGAGATGATGGCCGGAGTTCGTCGGGTCAACTTAAGAAAGAAGGAGATCATGCTCTTCCAGCATGTACGGAGCCGAAAAAGACGGCATCTTCAAGCAAATGTCCTCTACAACGATGGATCATTGAAGGATATCATAGCCTCCTTTGCTCGGGATAATCAACAACTTTGTATGGTGGTTCTTCGGGAGAGAAGAAGGGTCATTTTTGACCAGACAGCTTGCAAGTGGCGCCTTCTCCTGTTTCCTGTGGATGAGGGCAGGCAAACTGGCTGCTGTCCAGGATTGGGTTGGGTAAAAATATCTCAACTCAATCCGTCACGGCGCTATCTGTAGGAAAGCAGATTTACTCTGCTTTTCTTCTGTTGGAGGATGGGTCTATGCCCATTTTTGTATCCTTCCACCGTTTGATCATATTCTTGTTCATCGACTGTGGATGTTGATGAACTGCCATGGAAGAAGAATGCCGCCCATGCGAGAACCTGGCCGAAATAGATTCTGGGCGCGATCTTTAAATGAAAATAAGAAACCCTTCGTAGACGGGATTTCCTTCATATGTAACCACAAAAATGGAGAAAAACCCTTATAGACTGGATTTCCCTCATATGTAATCGTGATTTTAATAAGATCATCTTTCTTCTTTGCATATGATCCATGTTGCCATACTTTGCTGTGAAGTCTGAATATGTGTAGCTTCGACACGTCTGATTCTTTACGCTGACTCTGTGTAGAAAGAGCGCTAGGTCCTGTCCTGTCTTTTACGCATAGCTAAGGATGCGCAGAAAGCTGCTTAGCAGTCGAGTGTTCGAACTGTCCTGCTGTTAGGAACCGCGTAGAATTCTGAACTGTTCTTTACTTTTGATAAACAGAATTTTTTGTTCAGACCGTCGTCTTCAAGAATGATTTCTCACAAATCCCTTAGAACAGGGCGAGAACTGGCTGTCAAACTGAGTCGCCATCTTGAATTTGTAGACGAAATATTCAGACTTGGTTTCTGGATGAACTTTGAATCGACCCATGAAGAAGAGTAATTTTCAATGTTGAACTCTGTATGCTAAAGGTACTTAGGGTATCTTGAGGTCAAGGAGGAGTATCTTCTGCGTGAACTCCTGTAATTGACCGCCTTAAAAATTGTTCAGATGTACTATACTGGCCTGCGCATCTTTCAGATGTGCGAAAAGTCGTGGAGCATGAAATCATAAGTTCGTTGTCGTTGAGCGTAAAAAGCCACCGAGCGTGAAATCATAGACTTGTAGTTCCTGAGCGTGAAGTCGTAGGTTTGTAGCCTCTCGAGCATAAAAGCTACCGAGCACAAAGGCATCCGGGCGTAAAACCATAGACTTGTAGCCATTAGAACGTAAAACTATAGATTTGTAGCTATCGAGCGTAGAAAACTCGTTGGTGCAGAACTGTAGATTTGTAGCTTCTGAAAAGAAAATCTTCCGAGCGTGAAGTCATGGATCTGTTGCATCTGAGCGTAAAAAGCCACCGAGCGTGAGATCATAGATTTGTAGCTGTTGAGCGTGAAGTCGTAGGTTCGTAGCCTTTCGAGCGTAAAAGTTACCGAGCACAAAGGCATCCGGGCGTAAAACCATAGACTTGTAGCCTGTGAGCGTAAAATCGTAGATCTTTAGCTGTTGAGCGTGAAAAGCCCCTTAGCGTAAAAACCACGAATCTTCCTCGCACGAAAACTTTTCGAGTTTCGCTGACTGTCCGCCTTCTCTGAGTGATGGGCTGACGTAGTACCCAATCATAACCGGATTATTAATTAGGAGATTTGGTTTGGGATTCGAAGAGTCCATCTAAACTCTATATATACCCCAAGTTTCTGAGAAAAAAACTTTTCATCCGTCTTTTGCGAAAGAAAGCCTTCGTCTATTCGAGTTCTTCTTCGTTTCTTCTCCGAGATTTTGAAGTTTCCAGTAATGGCCTCGAAACAATCTTCCTCCACTAAGGAAAAGAAGGTTGATTCTTCTTCTCGTTCTTCTGCTCAAGTGAGAGCATCTTCGGTCGGGCAAGGCGAACTTCCTTCTAAGTGAAGTATCCCGCCGACGAGCAGTGCACCCGACATAAAAGGTAGAGCATTTGGGATGAAGAAGAACGACTGAAAATCCTTCGCACACGTTGTACGTGACCGTGCTAGGTCGTCTCCTGTGCTGATAGCCTCTTTTGAGGAAGATGATGCACAAAGGCGTTTTATATTTTACGTCCACATTTCTAATGTGTCAGCGCAAAAACTCCATATTTTTGCAGTTTGGCGTAAAAGCTTCGACTATCGAAAGTTGGCATATAAAATTTGAGTGTTATGCTTCTGGATGAAGATTCTGGCGTAATACCTCAGTTTTATCAGTCTGGCATAAAGCACAGACTGTATACTGCCAGCTTTGAACTTTATGCTTTAGGAAATTGATTCCAGCGTAATGGTCAAGTTTTTTACGGTCTTGGCGTAAAGCACAGACTGTTGATTTCTTTGTCGTGTGCTGCAAGATCTGTAATGTCTAGTTTATAGGAACTGACGTGTTTTTCTTGCACTCTTGCAGTTAACTTGCATGTGTCTCCACTGGCAGATGTGATGGGTTCTGCCGCAGGGATGCTGCACTCCAACTATCTGGAGGATCTGTCATACGTGACATTTCCTATCTCCGGGCCACAGTATCCTGAAGGAAGGGAGATTCTGATATCGGCTCAGGGCGAGTGAATGCTGCTGAGCATGATCAACGGGTAGCCCCTGACGTATATAGATGAGGACCAATACATAAAGTCGGCCTTCCTCTTCGGGGACATGATTGACAAGTAGTCCCAGACGAAGCCCAAGAGAGAACTCTGGGCTTTTTCTTCCAGGAGCTTGGTTTTGTATCTGCCCAATATGCAGAGAGACTATCCCATCTCGGCTTTCTTCCATGCCACACATCCCAGGAAGATGTCGTGGACGCTGACTCCCGATCTTCACGGCAGGCCGGGGAAGATCTTTCATCTGAAAGGAGCTGACCAAGGGTCGTTTGTCAACCGATCTACCGGCAATGTGACGGTGTTCAGGAGACTGTACCCGGGCAGTGTCCCGAGTGAAGACAGCTTGGTGATCCAGCTGGTCCAATTACCGACTTTCTGCAATGATTTTATGGGGCACGGGGGAGTATACCCTAAGGTGAACCCTCGGTGCGGTGGGTGGATCACCCCTTCAAACCTTCGATGGGCTCGCTTAGTTGATTGGGCCCTGAAGCATTTTCAGACCGAGTTGGAGAGCATTGGTCTGTTTGCAACTGTGAGTGCTACCAGCATTGGGTTACCTCCTAACCCTAACCAGTTCCTGGCATTGATGGAGCGATATATTTCGCTCACCGGGACTTTTGCCACTCCACTGGGGGAGTTGGGATTGGCCCTTCATGAGATGGCAGAGATCTCGAGATTGCCAATGGGGGATATAGAGTATGTTCCCACAAATCAGGAGCTGATGTGCCACTACCTCTCCTGCACCGCTTTTTATGATGAGCCCTCAGATTTGGCTCACATCAGCAAATAGACGTCCTACCTCTTCCTTTACCGGTCCAGGACTACTAAGCCAGAGAAGGTGTTAGAGGGCAAGGATCTGCCTGTGAATCCTCTGAGCGTGCTTAATGCTCAGGTAGTCGACGACCTCATAGTAGACGCTGGGGCTCTGGACCTGATCCTCGACGAAGGGATCGGACAGTATCCTGTAGGCACTAAGGCCTATAGGCGCTGTCGCAGGCCTCTGTCCAGGGAAGCTCAACTGGCTGGCTTCCTCTCCATATGGGTGCGCCGAATGGTGATACCTGGCATCACATCTGCGGACCGCATTCACCGCAATACGCTATGGCCTACAGTACGTCTGGTATTTGGGGCAAGACTGGGCTTGCTCCCCGCCATGGTGTGCCGCATCCAAGCTAGCCTGAGGGCCATGACTGACGGGCTGCTCGCCGATAAAACTCGGCGTGATAACTTTCCCAGGGTAGAATTACCATACCTGTATTTGATGGGATGGTTAATTCTTCATAACCCCAGGGTTATGTCTTCCGGCTCCAACAGTAGTTCTGGGACTTGTTTCTTGTTGAACTACCAGAAGTTTTCCTGGAATGTGGCCACGGTTCTAGACTGTCGACGGGTGCTGGACTTCAGTCACAGCTGGAAGCTCTTCTGCACTGTCCCCTCTGTACATCGTAATCAATCGGGGATCAGGCTTGAGGATTCCGGTAGAGAGAAGACCAATCTTTCTCCTGAAGTTTTTAATTGGTTGGTCTGCATTAGACCTTCCCATCTGCTGTATAGGATTGAAGACCATTGCTTCTTGGAGCCCTACCTGCCTAGTCGGTTTGCCAGGCAGTTTGGGTATGATCAGTTGCACGTGGGCAATGTCGTCACCAGCTTCCGGTCCAGGGGTGGACTCATTGATGGCGCTAGAGGCTGGCGATACTTCCTCACGGGTTTTATTGGAGCAATTTTTACCGTGCCGGTTATTACACTCTCCACGGAGTTGCGCATCCTGCACTCGTATGCCCAGTTTTATGTGGCAACGAACACCTTCTATCGCAATTTTGACATGCATAGAAGTTTTAGGGTGCCCTCTTCCAAGTCTGGGGGAAGAGTCGAAGTCCCCTCGATTTCTTCTAACGAGGGTGAGGAGTTCGTTAATCCCGATGAGCCTCTGGTGGCGGTATCGAGGGGTGAAGTTCCTCTGCCTGCAGGCCCTTTGGTAATTTCTGGGAAGCGGAGGGCTCCTACTCCGAAGGAGACTTCCCCTCGAAAGAGGAAGAAGAAGATGGTTAATCGTCCTCTCCGGATCCTTGATGTTGAGGCTCCTGGAAGTGAGCTTACATCTCCCCATGTTGGGGATGATTCTTTGATTGGGGGTTCCTCGCCTTTTAGAGAGGGACCCTCTAATGTTCCGGCTGGTGGTGCCGGAGAATCTCTGCTAGAGGCTGCCATCGCTGCTACTGTTTCAGGTAGTGGAACGAGGTCACCTTCGGGGATGATAATACCTTTATGCGGTTCGGCATCGGGAGAGACTCCTGCTGTGTCTGCTAGTGCATTTGGCGAGATTCCAGCCGACGAGCCTCGGTCGAAATTTGACGAGGACCTGGAAGAGCATTCGCCAGTGCTTCTTAGAGCACCCCCTTCTCCAAGTATGATAGCTTGCCTAGCATCATTAAGGAATGATTTAGCTGTATAGGCTGCAGATGCGACATATATGCCGTCGGCCGAGGGTAAATGTCGTCTTCACGCCTTTTCTTTTAGGACAGTTAACATTATGCTGATATTAACTTCCTTTCGTCCACTTTTCAGGGGAACACCTCTTCGGGGAGGGCAGTGTAGATGCGCCCTTCGGCTCTGTGTCAGGACCCGGCGACGATACGGAGGTGGCTGATGTTGAAGAGGAAGCCTCTTCGGGTGCCGGCTCGCCTCTTGACGAGATTCCGATATCTCAAGAGGAGGACGAGCTTGTCATTGTGACAATGCCTCCTTTGAGTATGCCGGTCACTTCGTCCGGTGTTGGCGCTGCTTCTTTCGTCGCACCACCTGTTGAGGCGACGGCTATGGCAACATCGTCTGCGATTGTCCTTGGAGGGGGATTCGCCAATATCGAGGCCACCCCCAGCGTCCAACCGAATCTAGCTATGCTGATCGGGCAGTATATCGATATCTTTTATACCACTTTAAACATGTTAATATCAAGGATGTTGGCAAAGAATCTGAGCTTTGCGTCGCTGAAGCGGTCCTCCCAGTCTGCGATAATGCCGATCCGAGAATTCGACGACAATGGCTAGCTGAAACGCTGGAGGAGATACTTAATGGTTTAGAGCAACCCATTAACGAATACCTACTGCTAGTTCAAGACAATGTTGAAGGTCTGGTCCAGGCTAGATATGACTCCATGACTGCGCGGCTTGCCAAACAGATGGCAGGCGTAAATAAATCCATCCAGACGCATGAGCGGGAGATGGATGAAGGAAAAGCCGTTCTTGCGGAGGTCCTTGCTCTTAAAACGAAGTGCCAGTCCGAGCACGAAGGGAATGTAGCGAGGGTCCTCAGGCTGGAAACGAAACTCGCTCAGGCAAAAGAGTAGACTTCTCAGTCGTCGGAAGCTCTAGTTGTGGTTGATAGCCGGTTGGGCGTAGCATAATAGAACTTGGCGCGTGCAAATATCGCTCGTGCTGGTTTTCTTCGGGCTAGAGCCGAACTGTCCCTCATGAGCAATGATGAGGCACGACTGGCGCGGGCTCGCCATGATGTCGTGGACTCCAGGACTGGAAGGATGGCCGCACTGGCGCAGCAGCTTCGCGACCTGACCGCTCCCCCTAAATGATGTACTTTTGCTTTTGCTTTTAAATGTACTTCTGCTCCTTTTTGGGAATAATAAAGAGGCTTTCATCTGACTTTGTGGACCCATCATTTCGGAATATAAATGACAGGTTTGGGTGAAAGTGATATCAGAGGTAATTTGGACGTAATATACTCTCGGTAAATTTTAGCAGGATATATCTATTCAGAGGTCATATGGACATGATAGAATACGATCCAACTAGTTTCGTTTTGGAAGTAGTTTTATCAGAATGAGGTTTTTGCCATATTCCACTTGAGCAGGGGAGGCTAAGCATAGTACCTTTTCAGGAATTTGCCATTGATAGGAGCCATTAACAGGTCTCCATTAGGCTGGGCTACCCTATAAGCGCCGTTTGAGAATGTCGTCTCGATCACATAAGGGCCTTCCCATTTGGGTTGGAATTTGCCCTTACTTCTGTGAGTAAGAATCATCGGCCTTCTCACAGCTAAGACTAGATCGCCGACTTTGAACACCCTTTCCTTCACTTTTTGATTAAAAGCCTTGGAAATACGTGCTTGGTAGAGCGCGATGCGCTGTTGAGCTTGGAGTCATTTCTCGTCTAATCCTTCTAGCTCTTGAAGCCTTAATAGGTCATTCTTTTCTTGAGTTAGCTCATTAGCCACGGCTATCCTGAGTGACAGAATTTGGATCTCAATGGGGAGAACTGCTTCAGTCCCGTAGACTAATGAGAATGGTGTGCAACCTGTCGGTGCCCGTACCGTTGTGCGGTATACCTAGAGATATTCTCCCAACTTCTCATTCCAATCCCTTTTGTTCGAAGAGACGAACTTCTTCAAGAGTTTGATAATGGTTTTGTTAAAAGCTTCCGCTAAACCATTAGCAGCAGGATTATATGTCGTAGAGGCGACATTATGTATCCGATTTTTATTGCAAAATCGATGAAACGCTTGGCTGATGAACTGTGATCCATTATCATGGATTATCATTCGAGGTATCCCGAAGCGATAAATGACATGATGCTTGATAAAGATGATCACATTATATGCCTTTACCTTTGCAAGAGGGATCACTTCCGCCCATTTGGAGAAATAATCCGTGATGGCCAGTATGAACTGGTGACCTCTGGAAGAAGACGGGTGAATAGGACCAATGATATCCATACCCCATGCTTCGAAAGGCCAGGACGCAACCGTAGGATGTAGATATTCGGGAGGTTGATGGATAAAGTCTGCATGGACCTGACAGGATCTGCATTGTCTTGCATACTTTATTGCGTCTGTGATCATAGTAGGCCAGTAATAGCCCATTCTCCTGATGCGATCCTGTAGCTTAGGGCCGGGTTGATGCGCTCCGTATACGCCATCGTGGGCTTCACGGATAATCCGCTGTGCTTTATCACTAGAAAGACATCGTAATAATAGTCTGTCATAAGACCGGCGATATAGCCATTGTGACGATGCGTCGAAATAGAAGCGAAATGATCGTCTTTTGACGGATACCGCTTCTTTAGGATCCTCTGATAAGATTCTGTATGCTACAAAATCTATGAAGGGACTTCTCCAGTCTCACCTGGGAGGATCTGTGTTCACAGCGTAGCTGCATTCTATGTGAAAGTTATTTTTCACACATAATAAGTCTCTGTTAAGAAGGATTACCGAATTCTGCCTTCTTATAGGGGTAGCTAAATTTGCAGCTAGACTGGCTAGGGCATCAACTTCCAGATTCTGAGATAGAGGTACATGCTCTAGGAAGAAACCTTTGAACGTCATGGCTATCTCGACCGTTGCTCGGTGATAGGGGATGAGGTCTGGATTCCGGACTTCATATATTCTTCTGACTTGATTGACGATCAGCAGAGAATCACCGAAAGCTTCCAGAGATTCGACGCCCAATTTTTTGGCGACTTGGAGGCCGATTAGTAGAGCGTTATATTTTGCCACATTGTTGGAACAGGGCTCGCTAAGAGAATATGCTCGGTAGATGACGAGCTTATTAGGAGTAACCAGGACAATTCCGACTCCTGAAACCACGTTTCCCCTGGGACCAGCTCTGGAGGCACCATCGAAGAATAGTTGCCATGCATCGCCTTCCATTGTGGAATTACATTCTGTAACTTCATCGGGAATGTCCTCGTACAACTTAGAGGCCTCCGAGATTGGATGAGCAGCTAGGAAGTCAGCCAATGCTTGGCCCTTGACGGATTTCTGGGGGACGTACACCATGTCATATGGTGTTAATAACATCGCCCAAGTCGCGAGTCGGGAATTAAGAACACTGGGCTTGTTCATCAGTACCCGAAGAGGATTGATCCTGGAGATGATGTGGATGGTTTGGCCCATGACATAGTGTCGCATCTTCTGGATAGCGAACATCAGAGCCAAGCATTCTTTCTCCACTGGATTGTACCGGTGTTCGGCTCCGACCATCATCCTGCTGAGGTAGTAGATAGCCTGCTCGTGACCCATCTCGTTCTTTTGTGCGAGAAGAGCTCCCAGAGAGTGATCCATAGCTCGGACATATAGCACGAACGGTCTTTCCATGACAGGAGGCACCAGAACTGGCGGACTGGTGAGGTAGCGCTTGATATCACCGAACGCTTGCTGACAGGCTTCGTCCCATACGAAGGATACACCTTTCTTCATAAGATGAGAAAATGGCTGACATCTCCCAGAGAGGTTTGATATGAATCTCCGAATATAAGCCAGACGACCTAAGAATCCCCTGAGTTCCCTCAGATTGTGGGGCGGTCGCATTTCTAAGTTGGCCTTGACTTTATTAGGGTCCACTTGAATGCCTTTGGCGGTAATGACAAATCTCAGAAATTTGCCACTAGATACACCCAGAAAGGACTTTGTAGGATTCATTTTGAGTTGATGTTGGTGCATCAATTCAAATACTGTCTTCAAGTCTTGGATGTGATGATCCTTGAGGCAGCTTTTGACAGCTACGTCGTCCACGTAACACTCTACTGTCTTGCATAAATGCTCATGGAATATGTTACTCATAGCCCGTTGGTACGTAGCCTCGGCATTCTTCAATCCGAAGGGCATGACCGTATAGCAGTATACCCCCAGTGGTGTCTAGAAGGAAGTATGCTTCTCGTCTTCAGGATACATTTTGATTTGATTGTATCCTAAAAACCCGTCCATGAAAGACATACGTTCAAAACCGCATGTATTGTCAATCATGACGTCTGTGATGGGAAGAGGAAATTCATCCTTAGGGCAGGCTGCGTTCAGATCTCGAAAATTGATGCAGACACGTACTTTCCCATTTTTCTTCATGACAGGGACAACATTGGCGACCCAGTCGGGATGTTGTTCTTCACGGATGAAGCCGCAGGCTATTAACTTCTTGACTTCAGCTTCAATGGCGTTCATCATATCCGGGCAGAACCGGTGTTGGTGTTGCTTCACAGGCTTTGAATCGGGCAATATATTGAGCCTATGAGTAGCTACCTTTGGATCAAGGCCTGTCATGTCCTCATAATTCTACGCAAAGACATCGATATATTCTTTTATCAGCTGGATAACTTCTTCCCTCTCAGCTTCGGAAAGATTGTTACTGATAAATATCGGCTTTGGCGAAAGTTTATCCCAACGTCAATCTAGATAACTTTGTCTTCAGTGGGAGGTTCTCTCTGCTCGAAGCGAAACTCCCATTGTGTATCCATTTGCTGAGCCCAAGCATCATTCTCAAATGGTTCGGATTCTTGTTCGTCTGATTCGAAAGAATCTGTCACTACCATGTTTACTGATAATATTCGCTCGAGTGTATGAGATGAGTCGGAAGGCGCTTAGCCGTTTTGAGAGAAGAAAAAGATATCCTCGTTTGACTCAGGAGTCGCGAGGGAGGTGGTATATCCTAACCCAAAACGAGTTCGTTGATAGTAGGGATCGTCGTGCAGCGACATTCGTCTGCCTTTCCCGTAGTTGAGACCCGGTTCCAGTTTCAAGTTATAACCCATATTTTGCATGATCTTCAGAGCTTGCGGGCTGTATCTGTGAACCTGCATTTTATCGACATCGTTGTCGGAAGAATCCTCTTGCACAGTCGGTTTATTGCGCACGCGGCCGAAGACTATCGAATGTTGACTGTTGCAAGTAGGCGGGATAATAAAGATAGAATCCTCATGTGGTCCGTATGTCGTGGTGACATTGGATGATGATGCCACTTCCCATATATATGGATGATAGGAATCTATAGCTTCAAAGAATTTTTGCGCTACAGGTTCTATATCGTCGTAGGGAGAGGATTCCTGATTTGGAATTTGGGCGTCAGTATACTGGAAAAAAGGATATTTATTATCATCTGAAACTCTGTTCCTGGTTGCATTTACATCCATCGGCTGTTTGCTGCGTTGGAGGTTGATAACCAAGGATGGAGGCTTCTGGTTCAAAGTGATCACTAGAGGATCATCCCCTTTTTCTGATCTGTTCTCGTTCCGGTGGATCACCGTAGGTTCTATGGCTTTTGGACGAGTAGTCCGTCCTTTCACCTTGATTGACAGAGGTTGCTTGGCAGAGGGTTGCTTTGGCTCCCGGTGGGATTCCTTCTCTGCTTTTGGCTGACACCTCTTCCGTGCAGTCTTGAGAGTACAACACGGCATCAGAGTATTAGGATTCTACTCCTTTGAACAGGTTCAGGTTAGCAATCTCTGTCTGTACCGTTCCTCGGACGTCTACATATTTGAAGCATTGGTGTAGAGTTGAAGGAACGATGTTGTGATTGTGGATCCAAGGTCTACCCAGCAAAATGTTGTAGGATACCTCTGAATTGATGACGTAATATGTAGCCACAAATCTGAGGTTGCCAATCTAGATCCTCAGGTGAATCTTTCCCAACGGCTTACTTCTTCCGGTGTTAAAACCCACGATCGTAGTGGTGGTATACGCCAATTCGCTGGTAGGAATCCTCAGCAGTCTGAGCAGACTATGAGGAATGATGCTGATTGACGATCCCGGATCTATGTGTATCCGGTCGACCTCCATGGAACCAATATACCCGGTATAATAGAGGGGTCTTTCGTGTCTGTTATGTTTTAACAGCATGTCGTCTTGAGTGAAAGTGATATTTGGGATCGCCTCCATCATACTGCAGCATTGAGGACACACCACGGGTTCTTTGCTAGACCTATTATTCGTTGCGCACGAGAGTGCAGATAATAGGTTCGGGACAAGCTCTTTCAGAGGTAATATGGACATGGCAGTCTTCGTGGACCTAACACCACTGGCATACTTAGAGTTAAGTACAGGTGCTAAGTTGAGATGACAACCGATATTATAGGTAGTATGAACATGATAATCGGTAGCCAAAAAGAAGGTTTGTTCAGAGGTAATATGAACATGACAAACTTCTGGGATGCAATTCCATCGGGGATGGAGGTGCATATCTGCTCAGAAGTAATATGGACATGGCAGTCTTTGTGGACCTAATACCACTGGCGTACTTAGAGTTAAGTACGGGCGCTATGTTGCGATGACAACCGATATGATAATCGATAGCCAAAAATTTGGAGAGTTTGTTCAGAGGTAATATGAACATGACAAACTTCTGGGATGCAATTCCATCGGGGATGGAGGTGCATATCTGCTCAGAGGTAATATGGACATAGCAGTCTTTGTGGACCTAACACCACTGGCGTACTTAGAGTTAAGTACGGGTGCTAAGTTGAGATGACAACCGATATTAGAGGTAATATGAACATGATAATCGGTAGCCAAAAAGAAGGTTTGTTCAGAGGTAATATGAACATGACAAACTTCTGGGATGCAATTCCATCGGGGATGGAGGTGCATATCTGCTCAGACGTAATATGGACATGGCAGTTTTTGTGGACCTAACACCACTGGCATACTTAGAGTTAAGTACGGGTGCTAAGTTGAGATGACAACCGATATTAGAGGTAATATGAACATGATAATCGGTGGCCAAAAACCAAGAAGGTTTGTTCAGAGGTAATATGAACATGGCAAACTTCTGGGTTTTAAGAAATGAAATGCTTGGAACATAAACTTATGTCTGGACATTTTACTGTGGAGTATTTTTCTTAAGTGAGGATAGTCCTGAAGAACCCATTGGAGAGACTTTTTAGGGACTCTTCCTCAGGTACATTCTTGAAGAGAGCAAATTGTCACGTAAAAAATAATGAAAATCCAATTGGTAAGGACCGTCGCTTTGTTTACAGATGCAAAGTGATGACCTTGGCCTCGATCAACTCCTGAATTTTCTTTTTTAGCACATAGCACGTCCTTGTGGGGTGGTGAGTGTACCGATGAAAGAGACAATAATCTGTGTCATCAACTTTGCCAACCCTCTCAGGATATCTGATGTTGGGTAGCTGAAGCTTGCGCTCTTTCATCAACATATCGAAGATTTTAATGATGTCGTCTTCATTGAAGGAGAAAGTCCCTTTTGGTCTTCGGGCTCCTGATACCTGAATTTTACGGTCTTCCGGGAAGATCGTCGTCATTGCATCATCTTCGGGTTTTGAGGGGATTCTACCCCCAGCTTTGGACGCCGCCCTATTTTGCCGAGGTAGGCTACCCCCTGACATGCCGTGGCATCTGTCCGCAGAAGCTGATTTAGAAGGAGCTGCCTCTGGTTGTACCGGACTAGACCTTGAAGATTTGGGTTTCGCAAGAGATGCAGTATACCCCAACCCAAAACGAGCTTGTTGACGGTAAGAATTACCATGCAACGGTATTCGTCTGCCCTTTCCATTGTTGAGGCCGGGTTTCAGCTTCAAATCATAACCCATGCTTTGTATAATTTTTAATGCTTGCGGGCTATATCTGTGGATTTGTATTCCGCCAGTTTTAGATTCGCAAAATTCTTCCTGCACGATCGGGCTGCTTCGCATGCGACCGAAGACTATCGGGTGTTGGTCATCGCGAGTTGAAGGAATAATAAAGAGGGAATCTTCACGTGGTCCACCTGTCATGACGACATTAGATGTTGAAGCATCCTCCCACAAGATCTCCCCACATTTGACTGCTAGGGGAACCGAAGCCTGTTTATGACCCTTGTCTTCGCGTTTCCGGATCAGATAATTGCACAGGTCAGGGGGAGTTGCAGAAGAAGAAGACTTGTTCCTTCTGTTCACACCAGTGGACATGCGGATGTTGGGAACCACAGTTTTCCCCGTGCCACCTATATACAACAGGTTGGCCATCTGGGTGGCGGATAATCCGCGAGGAGGGTGTCTTCCCGCAAATTGAGCCTTCTTTACGCTGAGTGGCTTCTCGTGGCATAATTTGGAGCTTTCCTCTAGCTGGTGTAAAGCTGAGGGTGTCCTCAGTCGGCCATCAGGGTCTCGCATAATCCGGAGGGCAGGCATATTGTTCCCTTGCTGACGTAAAGGTCGAGACGTTGAGTAGTCCGCCGCTTGCTTTCCCTTGCATAGATTGTAGGGATCATCTGCTTTTCCACGGAAGACAGATGCATTTTTATGCACGGAGCGCATTTGTGATTCCTGATTTGGCACTGAGGCATCATCAGAAATTTTGTCTTTTCCACCAGGGACGGGAGACTAAAATTTACGCGCAGAGCGCGAAGTAGGTTTCTGGACTAGCGCTGAGGCATTGTCAGAAGTTCTGTCTGTTCCGCCAGGGACGGGAGACTGAAATTTATGCGCAGAACGCAGATTAGGCTTCTGGACTAGCGCTGAGGCATTGTCAGAAGTTCTGTCTTTTTCGCCAGGGACGGGAGACTAAAATTTATGCGCAGAGTGTGGATTATACTTCTGGGTTAGCGCTAAGGCCTTGCCAGAAGTTTTGTCGGTCCGGCCAGAGACAGGCGACTGAATTTTACGCGCAAGGCACGAAGGGAGCAAAGCTACAACCTCATTGGTCGGAGAGATCGAAGAGTCCACAGGAATGGCAGAGGATATCTTGGGCATCCAGACCTTGCGCAGCTTCCTGTTGCTTTGGTCGGAGAGGGAGTGAGAGCTACCCACTGCTCGAAGCATGTCTTCGTAGGCAGACTGGTCGAACTGGACGACCAGTGTCTTCTTTACGGTTCCCACGGATACCTCATCGTGTTGAGCAATAGCTTCCTCATCAGAAGAGAAAGACGTCTCCAGTTGAGTCGCCATCTTGTTTAGGATAATAAACGAGAAAAGATTTGATGAATGCGGGAAACGAGGTCTTATATGAAGACCCGCCCTTCTTTTATGTTTACAAACAAGATTATACAAATTTGATCCCACACGAGGATGACTAAGTATAATTTATTTAATCTGGGTAAATATTGCTATAGGTGTCTGATCTGCAGTCGATCACTTTAGCCCTTGGACCACACGATGATGAAGAAGTGATGTGGAAGACAGGTAGCAGCTTCGAAGGTTGCTAAAGAGGGTGGATGCACGATGCCAAAGTCGTCGATCCCTTCTCTTTGCGTGAGCTCTAGATAACTCCTCTCTCTCTCTCTCTCTCTCACTCTCTCTCTTTTTCTCTCCAATTTGTCGACCTTGTTCCTTATTGATAGAGGTCAATATTTATAGAGTTTTAGTGACAGTGACCACACAGTCGGCGTAGAAACCGAGTAGTAGAAAGTACAACACCCTTTTACACGACGGTTTAAAATAACCAATGCCTGCGTATAAATGACCTTTTGAGTGAGCATGTGACGCGCGTTCAACTAAGGGACAGAACGCATATATCTGCTATGAAGATCATGACGTAGAAGCCACGTAGGTAGTTATCCCTTGTATAGAAGAGGTTGGCGTAGAAGCCAATGACTGTCACCATGGCATAGCGGCCAAAATAGGCATAGAAGCCGAGTAGGCGTAGAAGCCGAGTAGGCGTAGAAGCCGAGTGGTCGTAGAGACCGGGTGGGCATAGAAGCCGAGTGGGCGTAGAAGCCAAGGGCATAGAAGCCGAGTGGGCATAGAATCCGAGTGGTCGTAGAGGCCGGGTGGGCATAGAAGCCGAGTGGGCGTAGAAGCCGAGGGCATAGAAGCCGAGTGGGCATAGAAGCCGAGCAGGCGTAGTGACCGGGTGGGCATAGAAGTCGAGTGGTTGTAGAAGCCGAGGGCATAGAAGCCGAGTGGGCGTAGAAGCCGAGGGCATAGAAGCCGAGTGGGCATAGAATCCGAGTGGTCGTAGAGGCCGGGTGGGCATAGAAGCCGAGTGGGCATAGAAGCCGAGGGCATAGAAGCCGAGTGGGCATAGAAGCCGAGCAGGCGTAGAGGCTGGGTGGGCATAGAAGCCGAGTGGGCATAAAAGCCGGGCAGGCGTAGAAGCCGAGTGGTCGTAGAGGCCGGGTGGGCATAGAAACCGAGGCGATGTGGACGTTTCAGCCGGAATTACGGCTCTTGGAGATATAATCAAATCTTTTTGCATTAAATGCAGAGATCTGCCCCCATCCTGCGCATTAAATACAGAGGCTTGTCTTTAAGATTTGCCATCATTCTGCTCATTAAATATGGATATTTGCCTCGAATCCTGTACGAAGTGCAGCTGCTGATGTGGCGGTCTGTTTGCCTTCTGCGGGGCATAAGAAGCTCACATCTGCTTGTGTAAAATTGGACAGCGTATTCCCTTACATGCGTAAGAGTAGCTTACGCAAAGGGGATGCCACTACATGACGGTTCGGTGACATTTAATCAAATCTCCTGCATTAAATGCGGAGATCTGCCATTATCCTGCTCATTAAATTAGGAGGCATGGTTTGAAGGCCTGCCACCCCTCTGTGCCTCAAGTGTAGAGACGTGCCTCGGGCATCTGTCAGTATTCGGCACTTTAAATGCAGATACGTGCCTTAAGAAACTGTCACCGCTCTGTGCATAAAATGCAGAGATGTGCCTCGAGCCCTGTACGAAGTGCAGCTTTTGACGTGGCAGGCGGTTTATCTTTCTGCGAAGCGTAAACGGCTTCCATCGGCCTGTATAAAACTAGGCAGCGTATTCCTTCGTATGTGTAAAAGTGGTTTACACAAAGGAAATGGCAGTAAATGACAGCCTGGGTTGCAGTGTCGCGCCATCATCATACCCGTCGCCCGGGTAGTCGTGGAGTACTCTTTGTCAGGAGTGCAGACGTCAGGTTCATTGCATGCTCTGACAGGTTCATTTTGAAGAACACGAAGCGTTCCTCGTACACTTCAATGCTGTTTTGAAAGCGGATGAGTTTTACGCCATAAATGCGATGTAGCACCTCTTTTACGCTGAAGCAGCCTGGTCACATTGTACTACGCGGATGGTCTTTGAGCTTATATTTTATGCTGTGTTCAGCAGGAAAGCTTTGTTTGCTGGTTGATGGCTCTTAGGTCATCTGTTTACGCTGCTCTGTATGAATATGCTGCGTATAACTATCCAGCGTATTTTTCATGCTTCTACACTAATATGTGCACTTCTCCATACACATCTATACCTACACAAACTAGCATGAACACATATACTTCACTCACAATACAGCACATACTCAAACACCAATGATATGCACACAGTCCCATGTACCAACTAAACACTAGCCACAACACAACACATAACACACATTAACACTCTCAATGTAAACACACTCACACATACTCTAATCTAATATAAAATTATCACTGTCAACACACTCACGTGCTCAATCAATCCCAAAGCACCCTCTACCCAAAGACACCACCCATAATCAAACACTTGGTGTGTACAACCTAGTGTACCAACACCACACATACCACTAGCATATGCAATATATCAAACACATAGTAGGCACTATGATACTCAAGGCACCCATACCACCAAGATACCATAATATAATACTATGAATCATTATCTATATACGAATTATGACATGTAAATATTTAGAATAGTTATATATATAGCAATTAATGAAGAACTACTACCAATTGGCTCAAAATCCCCAAAATACCAAAATTACCGACACGAACCATGGTGTATCATGATACGGCCTACAAGTATCCAATTGTGGATATGTACATACCCTCACACAAGAAATAGACACCAAATAAACATAATAAACCATATGACAAATACTTGGTGCTCCAAATTTAGAATTTCCCTAATTTGGCCACAAAAATCCAAATAATTATTAACAATAAGACCTTCTAGCACATATTTCTTCTCCCTAAGGGTAGGCCTTAGCCATGGGTGAATTTCTATTGGTTTATTATGATAAATTAACCATAAAATTGATTGGAATAGGGATTTATACCTATTAGGAGATGAATTTCCAATAAAACTCCTCCAAAGGACACAAAACCAAGGGTAGACACACTCCTCCAAGCAAAGCTCTCCTCCAATATCCTTCTTGCTATTACATGCTTTTAGGACTCCATGGGATGCTAATTGGTTGGGAATGAGTGGATTGGAATAGGAATTGGTATGTATTTGGGTTTGTTTCAGAAATAAAAAGCTTTGGGAAGAAGGAGACTAATGAGTGAAATAAAATGAATGGATGAACCATAATAAAAATTTGTCTCTTATAGTAGGGTTTGATCATGCTACAATTTCAAGTTTGCCCCTCTCCATCCTTTAATTAAGGTTTATAAATTTTCATAAAAGGAATCTATTTTGATTAGGAAGGAATCTAATTAATTAATGAAAGGCATCTCTACAACTAATAGAAAATATTCTCACCATGCACTAACTAACTGAATTAATGTAGATAAATATATCATAAACTAACACAAGGGAACTAATGAATTCTAACTTACACTACTCTATTCTAATTAGCAAGTACAATAGCTAATACAAATATAATTATAAATAAAATAAATTAAATATATCTATATAATTACATCCAATTCTTAAATGACAAAAATATCCATCTTCCGAAATTAGGTAGTTATAAAAAGACTAGAAAAAAAAGATTCGAAAATGTTCTAAAATACTATTTAAAAAATAGAAACTTCTTAAGAATTACCAATGGAGAGAAATTAAGTAAAATCTATCTCATGAGTATGGAAGATTTGTTAATAAAAAACAAAATCTTTTCTAGAATATTAAAAAACCGAGCTTGATGGTCAAATAGAGGCTAGAAGAAAGGTTCGAGAATGTTCTAAAATATAATTAAAAAATTACATATTACTAACATTGACATGCATATTCAAAGATATATATATCATATTGGGATAATTGGAAAATCTTTCAGAAAACTTGTAGATAAAACAGGGTTTTCAGAAAACCTTTCAGTGTAGTTATCATATTTAGGCCATTTTCATTACTCATCCTTTACAAACTGCCCATCTATTTCCATTCTTCATAGTTAACAACCCGTGTATATCCTCAGCACTCTATATTTTTATCTTTCACTTAGGAAGTGAAGGTTTAAAAGATTTCCTTTAGCAGCCTGTCTTCGCATAATTATGAAATAAAACACAAGCAAATCTAGTAAGTAGTTGTTACATCTACTTCTCAGAAGAGAAGGGACGAGATAGTCTACATCATTTTAATTTGGATGATTTTTAAAAATGCATCATTCAAACTTTTCCTAGGGAACTCAAAATATTTATCTAAAGTCATGATGTTAGCAAGATAGTATAGCATAATATAGGTAATAGACATGTTACCTAGAAGATAATGAATTAATTTTTAAGCAAGTAAGCATATTTCTAGAAATTAAATGTTTCTGTCTACTATTTAAATGCTTTACTTCAATATTAAACTTGTTAGCCACCATTCGAAAGTTATTCGCATCCAACAACAAAAACTATATCCTTCTTTAAAGCCACAATCCATGTATGTTTAGTACCAGACCTATAAATGAGAAACTTAATCTTCGATGATCAGAGAAATCTGGGAATCAAAATAGTGTATCAATGGCTAATAACAACCAAGGTTATTCAGGCAATATACCAGCAGCCAAGGGTGTAACCAAGATTTCAAAAAATAACATGTTATATTAAAGGATAAGGGAGTGTTTATCAAACCTTAATGCAAGCCTATCAAGGTATCACTATATCATACACACACTTGACACATCACAATCAATATAATAAAATATTATCAGTTATGTGGATATAAAATTACTAGCTATCATTTGGCCATTATTCAATATAAGCATAACAGTCTGAATGGCACCATGATCAAACTCTACATCATACAGAGATATAAAAAGGTAAGTTCATAGTAAAAATTGAATGGATCATAGAAAACCATCAACCCAACTCAGATCTGATGGTGAACGGGTAGGCCATCCATCTCTGTATAGAGGAACCAACTTAGAGAGGACCTAAAATTACATTTTTTTGCCTCGGTTCTAGAACTTAGATCAGTCATAATTCTATGACTGGATTCAGATAACTATACCTATACCTATCCTAAAATAACATAATTATTGAGTAATTTTAAGGGGGTAAAGGACATAGAACAAGATATGTTGTAACTTCCTCTCAGAATTACCAATATTAATGGAACACGATCAACAAATGCTAAATATGGGGTATTAAACTACTCATCACATAATTGACCAACAATAAAAACCAATCCAACCAACTATTTGTGTACCAATCTAGACTATGTATAAAAGATGACTGGATAAATAAAACTCATATAAATGTAATCCACACATAGTCGTTTCAGCCACACGTAGATGAATAATTTGAAGAAAATAAAAAAAAAAAAGAGCAAAAATATTCTAGTATGACTGTATGTACACAATGACAGAGAAGTTCTATATATTTTGATGACATAAAATGGGACAACTGATATCACAATTTATTAACCATTAGAAATTATACCAGAAGAAGAAAAAAATTTGGTAAATCCTAAATGAGTAAATTTTACCAAATCAGAAATCTTAATTCTAGAAAAAATGACTCGAAGAAGAAACCCTAACCATGCTAACAACGATTATCCGACGACACTCTCGTAGGGCGATGAGGGTGAGGAAGACGTCCTTGCGGATTATCGTATCATTCTTTTAGTTGGAGTTGTTGGCGTTGCAGAGCTTCTCCTCGGGGAAGAACTTGAACTCCAGGATTTTATCGTTGTCGTCGTCGAATAAGGATCAAAATTAGGGTTAGGGTTGGTATGCTTCTTCGTGTTGGCTTTCCCATGGAACCTGGTGTTTATGAGCTTTTAGGTTAGGGTTTTGGTCGAGAGGAGAAAGAGACTGAGAGAGTGGTGGTAGTGGGAGTGGTGATGGAACTAGTGACAGTGAGGGTGGTGGGGAGAAGGCCAAGCCGGGATGGAGATAAAAGAGATAAGATGAGGAATAAAATAGATATGATTCGGGAAGAGGAAGTTAGGAGACCTGTAAAAAAAAAGAAATTGAAATTTTGGTTTTGTTTTGGTATGGTGATTAAGCAATGGAAGGGGAAGTAAGGATACATGTAAAATAGAGGGATGTGAAATTATAGAGGGAAACCAAAATTTCGCTTATGTTTTGCTGTAGTTATTAGAAATGCTATATTCCGTTGTCATAAGTAAAAATGTATTTGTAAGAAAAAATATAAATGATTTAACAACGACGTTATCATTGCCTATTCATTTTTCAGTCTTTGGCAACGGAGTTATGGCAACAAAATTTATTTTTGTTACAAAATCTTTTGTTTAGCAACGATAAAAATATGCGTTAGAGAAAAGGTTTATTAGAAACAAATAAATGTTATGGTGCTACAAATTTGGTTGTTGTATTGGGTAGTTTTTGTAGTGCAAATTACCTAGAGCAATGAGAGGGAATGTAATCCAGAGATCATGCAAGACGGCCACCCCAGACATTATTCATGGCATGCAAGGCTTCCCCCCTACGGATATTATATACCATCTGCATTAGTTAGTGGCAGTATCCGATTAATATATGTACTATACGCTATATGTTTATCCGTTCAACACGGTGGCCTTACGATGGACTGGTGCATACTCTACATGCAAGGCATTATTATCATTGGATCGGCTAGCTTTTCTTATACATAGCATGATCTGAGGATCCATATTATATGCATTATTCTACTAGGATAACCCAGGCTTCACATAGGTGGCCATATGATTATTTGGCCGATTCATTAATCGAATTTGATTGTATATTGTATCATTTTTGTTAGTAGTCTTGGGACATAGAATATTGTGGTACGGTAGCCCAACCCTTATCCTTGTTTGGTTGTAGGTTTGGACTATTATGCTATTATATGCTATGGACCGAAACTATGATACAGAGCCTCTACCTTGACCTTAATCAGAGGATGTATTCTATCTCAGAATGACATGACATTTCTCATCCTTGTTTGGTGTAGGAATGTTGTATCACCACGATAATGGAGTATACGCCAATGATTATTGTCTCATGCATTACTTATGCTCTAAATTAGGTTTTTGTTTCTTCATTCTTGCTTTCTTGTGGTACTTGCTAATTGGGGTCAAACCCCACTATTTTTATATGACAAGGTTTAGAGCTAGAGCCCAAGGATCCAACGTATCTTCCCTTGACTGATAGTGCACACCAAACAGATAGCCGCTGAGGGACAAGAGTTGGTTTCTTCTCCACCACTCATATATGAATATTCTTTTATTTTTTTGGGTTTAGCCAATGACACCGGTTAGCCGGCAAGTCTGGACATTACCATTCTTAGATGATTGTACTTATTCAAACTATAGCTAATTTTAGTCATATACTTTTGTTGCTTAACTAGCTTATTATTTTTCACAACTAGTTTTTAGATCATTCTGATAGAGCATTTGGGATGCCTTATTGCTTTATCTTATATATTCTATGCTTATTTCTTTTTTTTTATGATTGAGACATAGATATTATGTGTGACCCTAAGCGATTTGATTGTAGGATGTAACCCCTTGTATCTTTACAGCCTTGACCGTACCCCGGGTATCTCTACACTCTGCAGTGCATAGCTAGCCATGTCATACCCCCGTTCCCCATATTTCGTCACTGGGGCGTAACATTGTACGACCAAAATAAATTATGAAAAATATCAACCAATATAAGTATGAGCTTGAATAAAATGCAAAACAAAGTCAGACTTGTTAAGTGAAACTTCTAGTTCATTGAAGCAATAAAAAAAATTAATTTTCTTTGTTGAACTCCTTGTACTCTTTCCAAACATATCAAATTACTTGCCTTGAAGTTTTAAATATGTCAAACAAGATTAACATGCATTCAAGTTGTTCTGCACTGTTATCAAAGAGCAAGAAGTCAGCTAACATAAAATTTATTAAATAATATTTATGAGGAAACAATATATTGGCAGTCATGAAGTCTTCTCTTCAAAGTGAAAATATGCATGACTAAGTGCTAAGAAAACATGATATTTATGTGCCTAACAAGCCCCTTATTTTACAGCAGCTCCTATAATTTATTTTACTTTTAAATTCTCCCAAGTCATGTTCATGTAAATCTCCTTGAGAATTTGTATAATATAAGACTGGCAGTAAAGGAATTCCATACACCTTTAAAAATTTGAATCTCTTATAGAAATTTTATCATTCATACATTAAAATGATGACATGATTAGTTTATGGCCACTAAAGCACTAAAGGAATTAAAATAATGTAATCTTAGTTGACTATGGTTACAGAATCTTTATAATGTAGGGAAAAAACTGATAATCCTATTCTAAAATAATATTTTCCAAAACTTTGCCAACCACTGCCTCTAAATGGACCATCAGGAGTGTATGTGCACATTATTATAATATCAACATCGTCAACCTTGACTTGTTCCATTTGAAGAGCCTCCTTTGTTGCTCCCATGGCTAACCTGTCCAAAGTTTTATCACCTCTCAATATATTATTTACTTATATACAAACAGATGCATTCATAAATTGAATTAGCGACATAATATCTGAAACTTAGTGTCGTATGCTCTAAACCAACAAAATTATTGAAACCACTGATACCCATAAGAAAGGTATGCAATCAATTCTAATACCTCTCCTGTGAACCTCGATATGAACTATATAAACCAAAAGAGAGAATTTTTGGTAGTCTATTTCTCCATTATTGATTACGTATTAATAGTTTAAAAATTGTAGATCTTTGCAATTGCATGATAATTATTTCTTATATTAGACTAGACATGGAGTATTTTTTCTTTAACTCAAGACACTATTATAACTCTTTTTGGTCATGAATACTATTAGACTAGACATGGAGCATTTCCCTATTAATCTTGAGTTCAAGTTTAGCACTAAGATATCAAACATCTTAAATAAGCACAACGTTAAGAACTGTTGATGCTTCTGGTTCAAAGTTTTTCCAAGTATTATTTTGTCACGTCCTAGAAATAGAATACAGGAGTGCAGGGGCAGACAAAGCCAGCTACGTATACTAGAGTACTCCAGTATCCCGAGATAAGGTCACAGTTATGAATAGATATGGAGGTTAATACTATAAGACATCAGTCAATCCATGGTCAAGCAATCCTAGTATCTCAATCATAAGTAGGAATACACAATATACAAAAAATATGATCATCAGAAGAAAGATAGTAAAGTGTCCCAAACCATATATACATAGATGATCATGAATCTAGTAATACAAATTAAAGAACTAGCAGAGTAATAGTCATACATGATCAACTCTACCTATAGTCTACAAAATGCTAATCATGTCATGCGTAGAGGATGTATCAGCCACTTAGACCTCAAGACCAAGATTCTAGCTCCTAGCTCCTACGAAAAATCGAGAAAAAATAAATTAGTGAAGAAAGAAAGAAAAGAGAGAGGAGAGAGAAAATAAATTAATATATATATAAGAGATAATTTAATCATAATCATCCGATCCGCCAGGTCAGTGATCCAAGTCACGAGATTAAATCAATCTTTTTCGTTTAATGAAAAACCAAGAAACAATTGCATAATATAAGTATCAAATACTATGCACAAAAAATCTAAATAAAAATATCTCAAAAATATCTTAAAATTAGTACGAATATCTGTCAGTCGAATTTTCCCTCGGTATGTCGCGACATGCCGGCGTAATCTGGTCAGTGAGAAAAGTTTCAGTTCTGAGAGAATTCAAAGATTCTACAAGATCCAATAAAGTACAGTAAATAGTATAAAATATGTATTCGTATACCAATACAGATACTGTGAGACGAGTCTCACAACTCTCCCCCGCTTAAAAATTGTTTTCTTAAAATTTCAATAAGGCTCTAAATTAGACAAGAAAAATCCAGGAAGCACAAGATCTAGGCAGGAACCTCATATAACCATAAAATCCAGGCAAGTATATAGAATAAGAAATATAAAAGAAACAAACTACTGGAAACAAGTACCACACATAAGCTGGGTAGGATACAAAGGACATAAATAAGTATAACAACACAAAAAGAAAAATCCATTAAAATGGAAGAAATCCATAAAAACGTTTCTCGATGGTCATACAAATTGATCGATGGTTCGGAAGAAAATAAAGAGAAGTGGGTGGCAAAAATAGACATTCAATCAAGAAAAGAAAAACGTAAAGGTATTCATATTACAAATCTTACTAGAACTGCTCATTTTTTATCGGAAGCCTTTGATTTAGTTTTTGATGCAGCAAGGAATATGAGTCAAAGCAATAACAAGAATATTTCTTGTGGAACATCTTTCACAATCCCTGGAGATATAGTTCTCTAATAGACCGAGGGATATGTAATTCGTCTCCTTCACGTAAAGGATAAAAAGAACTAGAAGCAAAAAATAGAATAGAATTGAATAACCGTACAGGGCCCAGCTGCGCCAGGAAAAAGAAAAGAATAGAAGAAGAATCTGACTCTTTCATGCATACTCCACGATCTTGGTCAGTAGGATAGAAGGATAGACTCATTGCGCTAGCCTCACTTTGCAGCTCACTCTGCTCGCCTTTGCATTTTTTTTGGCCACACATGAATGAGACTTAGTAGTACTTTAGCGAAGCGAGAAAGCAAGAAAATAATCAGGTAATCAAGAAAGGCTAAAAATCAGAAAGGCTAAGAGCCGACAGAGCAGAGAGAGCTTCCAACAGCCTGGCTTACGAGTGAATCACCCTTTCCCCTTGGCTTCTCCGTTTGGACCTATCTAAGCCTATTAAAATATTGGACCGTAAGCCTACATATGGAAATCTCACAGTTGGAACAGTAACAATAAAAATGGCTCTTTCTTTAGTAAGATTATATGAACAAATGCCTGAACCAAAATATGATATTGCTATGGGAGCCTGTACTATTATGGAAGGGAAGTTCATTACTCGACACAGAAGGACTATCATCATAATATAAATTCCTAAAATGGCTCAAGGCATGATCTCTCAGCATTTGATCTTCATAAAATCTCTACAACAGCTAGTGCTATCAGAGAACAGTTAGCTTATTTGGATTTATGAAATATTATAGATAATTCATTGGTAGAGAAGAAGAAATTAGGAGAAGAAGAGCGCGCTGGAAATGAATGGGAAGATAGAAAGGGCAAGGAGAACAAAGTGAGGCGACTGTTAGGGAGCTAATAGAAGGAAGCTTTTCTGCCAGGGGAGGAACGAATCAAACAAGTGAACCCCCCTGTCATATAAAAGTGCTCTTAGATCAGTTCGGTATAACGCGGGTCTCTAAAACCCGATGTCATAGGTGGGTCAAACAAATAGGGGTAACGAGCACAGGTATCATCCTTGCACTCATATATGACTCACCCGATGAGTGATGACCCCAAGAAACTTGAACTAGTCGGATAGTCTGGTTCTTGAGAACCTTCTCCCTCTGGTCCAAAATTGATACGGGCCTCTCCTCATATGATAATCGGTACCAACGACCAGCTCATAATGATCAAGGATGTGGCTCGGATCTGAAATATACCGATGCAACTGAGATACGTGAAAAATGTCATATACCACATGAAGCGACGATAAAAGAGCTATCGATCAGAGACATCTCCTATGTGATCAAGAATATCGAATAGACCGATAAATCTAGGAATAAGCTTTCCCCGTACTACGAATCTGATAACTCCACCGGTAGGTAAAATCCTAAGAAATACGTGGTCGTCGACAGAGAACTCAAGATGACGCCAATACGAATCTTTCCAATAACGTTGACGATCCTGAGCTACTTTGAGATGGTCTCTGGTCTGCTTTATAACCCCCACTGACTAAGCTATCATCTTAGGACCAAGCATCTGCCTCTCACCAATATCATCCCAAGCTAAGGGTGATCTACATCTTCGACCATACAATACCTCGAAGGGTTCCATCTGAATGCTCTCTTGGAAGCTATTTTTGTAGTAAAACTCTACTAAGTACAAGTGATCCTCCCACAAACTACTGAAGTTGAGAGTGCACGACCGAAGCATATCCTCCAAGGTCTGAATCGTATGCTCCGACTGGACATCTGTCTGTGGATGGTATATGCTGAACTGAACCTCCGACGGGTACCTAAACTCTGCTGAAGGCTCTGCTAGATCTACAAAGTAAACCTGGAATACCTGTTCAGGACAATGCTAACTGGCACTCCATATAGTCTGATAATCTACCTCATATACATCTCGGCTAACTGCTCAATGGACTGGCTAACTCTGAAAGGTAGAAAGTGAAGAACCTTCTTTATTCGATCCACTATCACCCAAACCATATCTCAAGCAATCAGGGATCTAGGAAGACTACTCACGAAGTCTATAGTGATATGCTCTCACCTACATTCCGGTATCAGCAAAGGCTGAAGTAGTTCGACCAGTCTCTGATGCTCAATCTTAACCTGCTGACAAACTAAACATCGAGAGACAAACCATGCTATCTCCCTCTTCATCCCATTCTACCATTAGTGGTGACAAATATCATGATATATCTTCGTCCCTCATGGATAAACATAATACGGGGAACTGTGGGCCTTTGATATAATCTCATACCGGATATCTCCACTCGACATTCAAAATAGACTCCCAAATCTGAGAGCCCCAACCTCGTGAATACTCAACTCTACTTGGCGTCCTACCTCATACTCTGTTCTGAGACGCTGTAGCCTGGCATCACCTGACTGTGCTGCTCTGATCCTCTCGACTATGGTAGATTATACCTACAATCTCGTCATCAAGCCCATATTACCTGGTAACACTACCTCAATGCCTATCAAAAGAAGATCCATTTGGATGTGATGTTGCTCAGTCAAGAAGTAAGCTCCCACTCTCCTCGTCAAGGCATCTGTAACGACGTTGGCCTTCCCTGGATGGTACTAAAGATCAATATCATAATCTGTTAATAACTCCAGCCATCTCCTCTGTCGCGTATTGAGGTCCCTCTACGTGAACAAATACCTCAAGCTCTTATGACCTGTGAAGATCTTTACCCGCTCACCGTATAGATAATGCCTCCAAAACTTGAGTGCAAACACCACTACGGCTAACTCTAAATAATGGGTTAAGTATTTCTTCTCATGGTCTCGAAGCTGCCGAGACATATAAGAAATAGCCCTACCTTGCTGCATAAGGACAGACCCTAGCCCAATGCCTGATACATCACATTAAACCGTGACCCACCTGGTCTAACGGGGAGTGACAGAATAGGATACAAAATTAAACTCCGCTTGAGCTTCTCAAAAGAAACTTGACAAGCATCTGAAAACTCGAAGCGCATGTCCTTACATGTCAGCCATGTAAAGGATACGAAAATTCTTGCCAAGTCTGCCATTGTCACGCCCCAGTCCCAAAATACACAGGACCAAGCCACGTGGAAATAGCTAGCTATCACGTCTCCGAGGATATCCCAATTTAATATATCCTAACGAATAATGCTACGCTGTCCTAAATACTAATATGTACCATATAAATCAACAACAGGTAATCTAATCTCATCCATAAATAAACAGCAAGAATGTACTAATAATAACTGCTGGAAGATAAACGCCAGTCTCAAAATATCATAGTACAACCAAGAATGTCAGGTGGGGACAAACCAACTACTATGACGAAATAAAATACTAAAATTATAGATAAAAGATAATGACTAGGGCATCGGCTGACTAGATAATAATGCACCCAATCCTAGGCAGAAAGCCTACCAACTAATCACGGGAACTCTGACGGTAGCACTTCTAACTCCTCAGTTGTAGCGAACCTCGTCTCCAGTCCTGGACCGTACACTGTGGGGTAATATGCCTCGTCCAAATCTAGAAAGGTACTAGGTCCTCAGAGGGACGTAACAAGATACATAGAAGCATGTCATATGTAAATACTGAATAAATAAATACAATAAGGGTGTGATAGCCATCTAAGTGAATGCAATGTGAGGACAACATTGGTACGTATGAGTAGGTATAGGTATAACGTCCATACCGCTCCGAAGAATGTGGAAGATGCATAGTATATATATAACGTCCATAGCGCTACGAAGAACGTGGAATCTGCATTGAATATAACGTCCATAGCACTCCAAAGAACGTGGAATCTGCATAAAGGGAGTCATTGGATCCGTGGTTCCTCTGGATACTACGGATTCCAATGGGTGTATCCCATACGCCTACTAGTTGCCCTCCCCGTCCAATGTAGATACATAAATCGAATACTCGACGTGCATACCACGCATCTATATGCCAGTCTCTATGAATAAAAATAACCCTGAGTTACATACTAACCGTGATGTAAGTCACACGTACCGATAGCTAGTCGAGTACGCGAACCCGCATCCCAAGATGAATATGTCTCAGTGAACGTGTAAGAGTGTCAGGTCTCAGAAGATAACAGGGTATCCTCCAACGGGGTGAGTCTGCTAAGGACTAAGTCAAGTATACTAATCATCGGCGAATCCGTCGACTGCACCCGAGTCAGTCTCGGACGCGCACAGTCATATGAAATAAAGAAACAAGAATCATACCATATGCATAATTTAATTTAGACAGTAAATATGGCAAGGTATCTTACCTGAGTCCTCAAGATGTGAATGCCAATAACCTACTTTCGCTTTGTCTCCTGGCTGATCCGATGATCCTAACACACAATATAATATAGAAATCTACATCAGACACTAAGACCAAATGTGCAGACACTACGTTGCTCTTAGGAACTGTCTCAAGTTCACGGTTGGTCGAAGATAGTATTACGTGTGCACGTAGCTAGGATGTATACGTGTTCTGTCCTTGGTCAGCGTGTGTCTTGAGACAATAATTACTACGTCTACGGTTTTACAAACTTACATTACGTATTGTTGCATTACGCCATTAATTCCCATATGAAATATACTAGGTCAAGTCTATGTTTCCCGGTGAATTATAAGTGCTCATACCAATTCAGACCATTAGGGGAATTATTATCTATTAATTAATTGCTTAAGTCTAATTAGCATGCATACTCAAATATAGAGTTTCTTGCATAAATTTCTTGTGTCCACGCGACTATTCGTGACACAACTTGACGACACGGTGATAGAACTACACAGGATACGAGTTGTACCTATACGAGGCTGTTCGTGGGGGTCTACATTCGCTGTTTGGACGTCCTCCGGTGAGGCGATGCTCCGACGTTGGCCGGCGTGGAGCAGCAGCGGCAGCGGCTGTACTGCAGCGGCAGTCGCCACATCAATTCTGCAGTGGGCAGCGTCTGGCCAGCGAGGTCAGGTGGTGGGGACGGTTGTCCGGCGAGGGTAGGCGGTGGAAGAGGCTCGCGGGCGTGGCAGACCTGGAGTGGTGATGCTGAGAGGGGTCGGTTAGGTCGGGTTTGAGGGGTTGTCGATGATGGGGAAGGGTAGGTTGAAGGTGGTGGCACGGGCGACTGACCGTGGCGGTTGGCAGTGGTCAGGGCGATCCTGTATGGAGAGCAGCATCGTCGACAAAGTGGCCGGCGGTTGGTAGAGGGAGGGGTAGCTCGGGTGAGAGGGGGTCGGCTAGGGTTTGGGGTGATGGATGAATAGTACTTTAGGGTTTTTAATGGGTAGAGTATATATTTTTATAAGGAAATTTGGTGGGCAGGCCTTGGGACTTGGGCCTGTCTGGACCTTCTTGGGGTGGGGCTGGTCCAATAAAAGAGTGCATATGGCTTGGTTAAGTTCTGTTTAGGGTGAATTTGGTCTCAAAATTAATTAGATTAATAATTGTCACTACCACGTTCAAAAAATAGGGGTATTTTTGACTTTTTAGATATTATTAATATTATGGTATTTACATTAAATGATTTCTCGATATTGTATTTAAATTTAATAATTGCATGAGGTGTGTATTTAAATATATTATATATATATATATACAGTGTTCATTTATGTCTGAGCTGGTAGACTTGACCTAGAGGCCCAGTAGACGAACACATGTCCGAATTATTTGATTTCGTGTTAATTGTATTAATTTTAATTTTAATTATTTGATGTCGTAATTAATTACCATATTTATTTAATTGTTGCGCCCTGCCCTTGCTTCGATAATTGGAGCGCTACCCTAGCTTTTGCCTTCCAATAAATTTTATAATCTTGCCCTAGACATGCCCGCCTTCCATTCTGTCATTTTATAATTCATAATTATGCTCTCTTGTGCTTCATTTTAGCCGCACAAAAATCATCGCGGATGTTTATTTAAATTCTAAATAAATTCTAATTTTGTATCGTGGTGCGTTCCAATCGAAATTGGAGGCAATCTTGACCTATTTTTCGTACGGCCCAAATTAGGGTAATATTCTGTTCTGAGCCTTCTTCATTAATGATATTGATGACCCGACATGATTTTGACCCCATGTACTCCTAATTAATTTTTGAACACAGCTTGCATTTTATTCCTAATTAAATTGAGGATACCATTTTATCTGATTCCGTAAATCCCGGTTAATTCCAGTACACTGCTATTTGAGCCCGTACGACACACACAACGCCCCCTCACTCTGCAAAATGCCAAACACCGAATCGCCCACCCAATTTTTATTATTTTATGTGTCTGTGCAAATATCCAAATTTAAGGGAGCTAATTTGCAAATTTGTATTTGGGGTCAACACCCCATTGGTTCAACCAAATGGAGAAGCCCAATATTGACTAGTCAACACCCCCATCCTCACATGTAGGAAATTTCATCATGACAAATCAGGACCACCCATTTAAAATGGGTGCATCCTCACCCTTGATTCCCACACACTCTCTCCCTATTTAATGTCCTATCACCTAGCCCTAATCCCAAAAACCTAGGGAAGCACACCTCCTCACTAGCCCCAAGCCCCCAAATCGTAGCGTCCTCCCCATTCTAAAATTTCTTCTTTATTTTTCTTTTCTTCTTCTTCTTCTTCTTTTTTCTTCTTCTTCCCTTGTTTTTGAAATTTCAAAAAGAGAGAGGGAAACCATCACCACCACTCCCACACTGTTCATCCCGAGCCCGGCCCCCATCTTCGGCCTAGCTCCAGCGAACTACTGTGCCTTCTCTGGCCGCTCCCCTGTCAGCCCGGCCCCCATCTTCGACTCTGCCTCACTCAAGCAAACACCACCCTCAGCCGGAGGAGCCCCACTGCTCCTCATCCTAGCTCCTTCCTCCCCTACCATGGCTCACCTCAGCCGAGCTCCCTCCCACATCCACGACTCCCTGCTCCGGCCACTTTCCTCCATCTTCCCATGCATCTCTCCGACTCCCCTCCACTCTACCCTATACTCCGGCGAGCCTCCACCGCTGCATTTTCTCCACCCGGCCGAGCCTCCACCGCTGCATTTTCTCCACCCGGCCGAGCCCCGACCCCGTTCTCCATCACCAGCCGACCTCCCACCATCGACCCGACACCATTGCAGATGACTCTCCCCCTCTTCCCTGCTACTCCGGTGGCCCCCCTACCCCGAACTCCTCCGCAGTCCGGCCAACTCCGAGTTTCTTCCTCGAAACAACTCCTCCTTCCTAAACAATCCATCGGACCGAAGAACCACCCTCCGTCGACCCAACTCCGGCGCTGTGCACGCCATCATCACCTCCACCAATATCACTCCACCACCAGACTACTCTAGAATTCCTCCTGACCCATCCCGAGCTGTACTCCGGCTCCGGTCACCTATTAACCACCTTCAACTACAACCACCTCCATCATCACCACCCAACCCCCAGTCGAGCTCCACCCGCCGGCACTCCTCTCCACTCCCCTAGTTCACTCCAGTTTCTCCTCCGGCGTCGACGAGATCCCTCGCACATCGAACACCACCATCCAGTTCTCCCCCTGCTGTCCACCAACTCCGGCAGACGACTCCGACCAACCCCGGTGAGCCTCTCCCTTTTCCCTCCTTCTCTATGTGTGTATTAATGTATTGTATATGTATTTGATGTATTGTATATGTATAATTAATGCAATATATTTATAGATGTTTTTAATAATATATATGTATATGTTTATATTTAATATAATCTGGTATACCTGTACATGTATATTTTAATATGTACATGTATATGTATATATATGTATATATTTAATATGATTGGTATATATATATATATATAAATAGGTATTCTATTATATGTATTATTGGTATACTTAATATATTTTTCAATATATAAAAATTGGTATATGTATATATTTATTTGTATATACACCTACTATATTTTTTAAATTGATATATATGGTACACATATATTGTTTAACTAATATATATATTATACATAAAATTAAATGGTATATATATATTGTATATGTATTTAATGTGATATATTAGTATTAGTATATATTTTAATAATAACATTGACAATATATATATATATATATATATATATATATATATATATATATATATATATATATATATATATATATTTAAAATGTATTTTTAGCATATGTATGAGTATACATATATATTGTTCAACTAGTATAAATTATATATATATATAAATTGGTACATATATATATATATATATATATATATATATATATATATTGTAAATGTATGTAAATTGGTGCATGTATATATATTGTAAGTACTAATGTAGTTAAAAATAGGTATAATGTGTCTTATATATCTATCTACTAGACGACCCTAGTTGACCAGTATCTTGCCAGGCATAGCCCCTGAGTTAGGTATTTGATTGTGTGTTTAGTATAGCATCTGATGCAAACGTTGTATTATTTATTATATATTATAGGACTGTTGGATCCTCCAGACGATACTCTAGAACAGGACCTCGGTATTCACCAGCTAAGGACCCAAGGCGAGTATATTCTCTGATTAGTTTCTTATTTATGATATTCCCTATGTTCACTGTATCTAGTGTAAATATCCATATTCTCGACATGCTGGTTACACGGATTGGTGTATACGGATCTCGTCATGAGATGTTATTCCTTGTTCATGGTGTAGCTTGTACAAGACTTGTTTCCTTGTTATCTTGTGCATGTACAAACACTGATTCCCGGGGAGATTTGCTACCTCCCTAGGGAATCCCGTGCCATAGCGTACCATGGTTGGATCTACTATACCAGTCGGGGGTGGGGAGCATTTTAGTGTAGATATGTGATCATACCCAACTCTACATGCATCATAGCTCACCCACGCCTCACGTCGGTGCAGCCTTACCATTAGATGCCTCATCACTGTTACATATGGTTAGCCTGACTATTAATCGCATCATAGCTATTCTTACGGATTAGTCTGACCTCAAGGATGATCGCTAACCAATGTAATGAGTTTACTAGTCCCAAGCCGATCACATGTTAAAGCTAGTACTCACACACTTAGTCATAGGATTCTTGCTCATTGACATATTGGTTCCTTTCCTGCATTTATTTCCAGTATTTCCTTATTGTACATTTTCCGTACATATACATGCATCTTGTATATTTCCATCTATATAATGCTACATAGTTTATATCATTGATATATAACTGCTATTTAGAAATGTACTTTGCTCCTTCCTGACTGGAAAATATTTTCCAGACTATGCCTAGAGGACTGGTATCTGACACTGGTGGACCACAGGGTGAGTAGCTGCAGTCTTGGTCTTAGTAGTGCAGTCGTGATTCTGGGAGGTATAGCCGGAATCCTTAGTTGTCTAGTTAGTTCCTTTAGCATATTATTCGGTACCGGATTTGTCTCCGGCAAAACTTATTTCAGACTTGGTTTATGTTAAGTTAGATTATTTAAAGTTTAGACTTGTGTTGTATTTTTATTTATTTCTTCTAATTCTAATCGTGCTGTCGTTATGTAATTGAGTATGTTGTTATTTATATAGTGTTATCCGTGTCTCCTTATGGAGTTGGATACTAGTGCGAGATTGTTTAGATAGTGCTTGACCCAGACAGCGTTCTACCGCCGATGCTGCGGCGTTGGCTGGACGTACCCATGCTCTCGTACCCCTATATCGGGTGCGGGTCGTGACACATTTTTAGTGGTGGCCCATGCAGGTCAGACTTCGCAAGTTGTGCGATGTCGTGGTAGTGCGACGTCATAGTTGTACTACTGCGTGCCTGCTATAGAATATAAGACATAGGATACTAGGATGAGGGAGGATACTCAATCACAAATTCTTGAGAGATTCCTAGGACGATCCATTGAGAACCCAGGGAAGGCCAACGTAGTCGCCGATGCCTTGAGCAGGTATCCGATGGCGATGTACTGACGACAGATAGACATTTGTTGGCTGATTTGGAGAGCTTGGAGATTGAGGTGTTAGTTCCCGGTACTGAGATTCAGATGTGGGGATTGCAGATACAGTCTGAGCTGATGGATAGGATCAGAGCGGCGCAGTATGATGATGAGGCTCTAAGGAGTATCAGGGCACATGTTCGGGCAGGATTGTCGGACGACTTTACTATCGCAGAGGATGGTCCCTTACGGCACGGCACGAGGATATGTGTGCCGAACGGGGAGCTGCGCGAGGAGGTTTTGCAGGAGGTACACCGCTCTCTGTACTCGATGCATCCCGGTGCCAACAAGATGTATCGAGACTTGAGGGAGCACGTATGGTGGTATGGAATGAAGCGCGAGGTAGCACGCTTCGTATCCCGGTGTCTAGTGTGCGAGTAGGTAAAGGCGGACCGGCAGAGGCCAGGTGGTTTGCTTCAACCTTTACCGATCCCAGAGTGGAAATGGGAGCACGTGACCATGGATTTCGTTTCAGGGCTTCCACGTTCTCCAGGAGGAAAGGACGCGATTTGGGTCATCGTGGACAGGTTGACCAAATCAGCCCATTTCTTACCTTTTAAGGTGGGCACGTCGACAGAGAGGCTAGCAGAGATGTACGTGCGACAGATCATTAGACTTCATGGAGTTCCTGTGAGCATCATCTCGGATCGGGATAGCCGTTTTACTTCCCACTTCTGGAGGAGTCTGCAGGCTAGCTTGGGCACTCAGCTCAAGTTCAGTACCTCATACCACCCCCAGACAGACGGTCAGTCTGAAAGGACTATTCAGACTCTCGAGGATATGCTACGCACTTGTGTTTTAGATCTCGGAGGTTCTTAGGAGGATCATCTGCACCTGGTAGAGTTTGCTTACAATAACAGCTATCAGGCCAGCATCGAGATATCACAATTTGAGGCTCTTTATGGACGGAGGTGTAGTACACCGTTATCTTGGGACGATGTTGGAGAGAGAGCCTTGCTAGGACCAGAAATGGTCGTGGATGCAGCAGAAAAGGTGAAACTCATCAGAGACAGACTGCGAGTGGCGCAGGACAGACAGCGGCATTGGGCCGACAGCCACCGTAGACCCCTTGAGT
The DNA here is from genome assembly GCA_036927795.1 of Iris macrosiphon. Classification (NCBI taxonomy): domain Eukaryota; kingdom Viridiplantae; phylum Streptophyta; class Magnoliopsida; order Asparagales; family Iridaceae; genus Iris; species Iris macrosiphon. The sequence goes on along the minus strand of JAYESA010000019.1, from coordinate 92,123,400 downwards.
TTCAGGTATAGATCGTTATTTTTCTAGCTTGTGTTTGTTTGTTTAGACTGCGTGTTGAGACTGTTTTATTTTAGGTTGGCGATCTAGTATTCCTACGGATTTCTCCGACGCGTGGCATGATTCGTTTTGGTCGAGACGGAAAGCTTAGCCCACGCTACATCGGACCCTTTGGTATTCTTGCGAGGGTAGGTGCAGTGGCGTATAGACTAGACTTGCCGCCTGTATTAGAGGGAGTGCATGATGTGTTCCACATGTCGCAGCTGAGACGGTACGTGGCAGACCCTAGTCACGTACTTGATCACTCGAAGATTGAGGTTGGTCCGACGCTCAGCTACCCCGAGCAGCCCGTAGAGATCTTGGACCATAGAGAGAAGGTGTTGCGGAACCAAACTATTCCTTTGGTTCGTGTTGTATGGAGACATCACTCTCCAGGAGAGTCGACCTGGGAGAGAGAGGACGAAATGCGCGAGCAATACCCGTATCTCTTCTAGACTTGAGGTATATTTCCTTTCCTGATTTCAATCTTGTTCTAGTTCAGTCCAATTTCGAGGACGAAATTTTTTAAGGAGGGTAGACTTGTCACCACCACATTTCCAGATTAGGGCATTTGTGTAATTTCACTATTTTGAATAATTATATATTTAATTAATCTACTGAGTTTTTAAAACTATTTATATGTTGTTAGTTGTGTTTGGTTTAGGTTAAACCCTAGAACTCATTAGGACTATAACCCTAATGACTAAACCCTAGTTTGAAACCCAAATTCTAGACAAACCCTAGAATTCCAATTTTAGGGTTGAACCTCAAACCCTAGAATGACTAAACCTGAGTTAATTGAGTTCTGCATGACCTAACATGGGGGTTTAACCTAAACCTATGCATTAGAAACCTTAACCTAGTTTTTAATATAAAAGGGAGCCACCCTCAAACCCTTTCTTCATGAAGAAACCAAACCCTAGCCTCCATTAAGAAAAACTATTTCCCCTACCCCAAATTCGGAATCAAACCCTAGGATTCCATCTTCCATCTCCAAAGCAAAGGGAAGCAAGGAGCTTGGGTCAAGGAAACTTGGGAAAGAAGAACCTTCATAGGGAAACCATCTCCTTATAGGTAAAATTCGTTTCTAACCCATTTTAATATATGTTTTCTATTGATTATTGCCCATTAGGAAAACCCCCTATTGTTTAGATTTCGATTTAGGGTTTTGATTTGGGTTTTGGTGACCTACATTGGTTTTCCCCAATTTTCGTGGACCCTAAATCATAGGGATTTATATGTAGGCGGATTTCATCATATACATATAGTTTTGATCTTGATTTTTAGGGTTTTAAGTTTGGATTCATGAGTAACTAGGTGAAATTCGATTTCCACATACTAGGTGTTTGTTGTTATGCCAAGAAGGATGAATACCTTTTTTCCTAGTTCTTAGGAACCTATATATATATTTACATATATGTATAATTATACCTATGGGTTTTTGGCTGTGAGTATCAGTAGGCGGGTTAGGCATTTAGGATGTACAGTCGGGCTGTGTTTTGTGTGTACCTGTGTGCAGGGTAAGTTGGGAGAACTGATAGTCAGGTTAGTATATGTGTGGTGCTCTGTGTAGGTGAGAACTAGTGTAGGTGTTTATCTGTGTGAGTCTTGTGTGATTAAGTATAAATTTTAAGAGAAGGGAGAGAGAGCAGTGAACCCAGAACCTGTGTATTCCTGAGTCCTAGTATTAGGGTGTGTGTAGGTATTTGCCATTTCAGAAACTGTGTGTATGAGTTCCTGATTTCAGTATATATGTCTGTGTTTATTTGTGTGTATAGCAGTGATACCTGTGTCAGTGTGTCTAGGTGTGTTTAAGTATTATTAGTGTCAGGGTAGAGTGAGTTCTGTGTATTTTTAGACAAACTGTGTAGATACCTATGTGTGTATGTATCAGTTAGAACCAGAGAGTGTGTGCATAGGATTAAACATTAGTGTGTTAGTGAGTAAATTCTCAGAGTGTGTATCAGTCAGATATTACATGTGTGTGTGTCTCTGTGCTAAACATCAGTGTCAATGTGTATCAGTTAGGTGAGAGTTTATCTGTGTGTTTGTGTCAGTTTTGAACTAAGGTTAGAGTATCAATTTCAGACTGTGAAAGAAAGAGTGTGTGTGTGTGTTTCAATGGAGTATCAGTGTATAGCCTTGTGTGTATCCTGTGTGTGAATACCTGGGAAGTAATTCTGTGTGAGTGAGTGTTGTGTGTGTGTATGTGTAGAGTGAGTACCTGTGTATCTCAATGTGTCTAGGCATTAGGAGTGTCTATGTGTAGCAGTGTGTGTATCCTAGAACACACTATGTGTAGGTGTGTGAACCTATGTTTGTGTTCCTGTGTGAATACATATATGTGTGTATTCCTGTGAAAAGTATCAGTGTAGATCTGTATGTGCCTGTGTGTCTGTGCAAGTGAATTAGTGCGTGTAGGTGTGTTAGGGCTTTGTGCAGTTGTGTGAGTAATGTTTAGCAGTGCAGTAGCAGTCCATGGGCTGTGTCTACATGTGTATGTATGTGTAGTGTGTTTGTGTATCAGTTAACTGTGTGAGAATACCTGTGTGAAGTGACTGAGTGAACTTATGTATCAGTTTAGTCAGTGTAAATACATGTGTCTGTGTGTAGGTTTTTGTGTGTCTGTGGGTGAGCAGTCATTTTTAGTTCAGGTGTAGGTGTGTAGAGGTGTAGGTCTGAGTCCAGTGGGTTGGTATTAAGGTAATATCAGAAATAGCAAGTTATGGTCTATAGTATGTTAGATACTAGATAACCCTAGTATACATGGATATAAGATAACTATATATTTTAAATCTAGATATATTAACTAGTTTAGCCTGGAAATCAACCTAGAAACCTAGGTAATAACCTAGTGTAGACTGAGCCATGACCTAGAAGCCTCATCTTTTTATTTAACTAAACATGTTATTCCTTAATTTTAGTATCTAAAATTTATACTCCACAAATAGGTCATTGTGATCCCACTTTGGATATCGATCCTCATACCTTCCTCAGGACCACAGGCGAGTACATTCTCTGACAGTTTTTATTTTGTTGATTACTTCTATAATCTAGTTGTATTACATACTTGATTCCGACACTATGGATACACGAGTTAGCACCCTAGATCCCTATCATGAGGAGTCGTGATTGGAATCCATTGTGCTAGCTGGGGGATGGGGAACTATTAGTAGATTATGTGATTATATCCAAACATTTACATGCATCATAGCTCACCCCACTTCTCACGTCGGGTGCGGCCTGACCATTTACATACATCATAGCTGTTATATATGATTAGCCTGACCACTACATGCATCATAGCTAACCATATGGTTAGCCTGACCTACAAGAATCATAGCTAATCATATATAACTAGCCTGATCTAGTCCCAAGCCGATCACATAATAAACTAATAATTCAAACACTTAGCTAGATGTCTATTCTTTATACAGTTTTACTTGTTCTAGTATTCACTGTTTATTGTTCATTGCTAGATGCTCTATTGCCTATTTCATTTCTCCAGTACTTTACATTTCCAGTATTTATTCTCATCTTGTATTTCTTACACTGTTTATAGTTTTTGTCAATTTAATGAAACTGCTGTTAGTGCTTGTGCTTCGCTCCAATCCTGACTGGATAACATTTTTCAGAGGACCTGGAGAACTATTGCCCCACTAATTACGGCCCAGGATTAGAGGAAGATTTCATTCCGGAAATCCCAGAGGAGTTGCCTATCCTAAAGGAGATCTTACCTGCCTGTACTTAGAAAACTTTTTCTGTATTTATTATTTTAGACTGAGACTGAGTTATATTTATTATTTTGTGACTTTGTGAGGTCATCTAGACCCAGGACTTGTGTTGCACTTTTGTGATTGGTTTATATAGAACTCTTTTCCATTCTCTTCGTGCCATTATTTCTTATAGCTTGTGATTGAGTATATTTATAGAACTGTGGATTATTATCATTGTCCTCCGTACGGAGTTGAGACGATTGACGGGATATATATATTATGTTGAGACCTAGACAGCGTTCTACCGCCGATGCTGCGGCGTAGGCTGGACGTACCCATGACTCATGCCCAAATTTTGGGTGCGGGTCGTGACAATACTCAATCATAAATTCTTGAGAGATTCCTGGGACGATCCCTTGAGAATCTTATTATAATTTTTAATTTTAAATCCTTAGCCTTATTTTCGTCTGTCCTCACTCGTTGATATTGAGTTTGATTCCTGTTGATCAGTTATTAAATTAGGATCTTGGTTTTATTATAGAGTTTGATTTCATGCCGAGATGAATTTTACGGATTAAATTTTACGATATCATCTGATGACATATATTGATGAGAACAGTGAGAAAGGTGAAACGTCTGCTTTGGTTATGAAACCTAGAGTTTATCGCAGCTGTACCGGTTGGCGTGGCGAAGATTCTAGATGACATGACTATAGGGTTGCGTACTTTTGTTACGGAACCTGTCGTTTATCGCACCTATGCTTACTGGCATGGCGAGGATTCTCAGCGTCATAATTTCTGACCGACATGTATGATTATCTGGTTGTATCTTAAAAAAATTGGTTCTTAAAGTATCATCTCAACACTTATCTATTTCTGTTATTACAGGACTTTGTTCCATCGTTTCTTGGATTGCTAGTAGTAGAAATACCTTTAGTCCTCAACCCAGTTTCTTTGAGCTTCTATTCTTTGAGGATTCCTTGTTAAGTATGATAATTAGTGACTTATAATTATGTCTGTGTCTTGAGTATTAGTATTGACTGAGTGTTGCTAGTAAGTTGTAAGTATTTCCTAGTTGGACATGTGAGCAGTAGGTATTAATCTAAAGTAACCCATAGTGTAGTGCCTTGTAGCAATAGCTCTATGATAGGTGTAATATAGTTAGTATTGGCACTATAGATAAAGGAGAAGGAATATCAGTGATGATGATCATTTAGAAGTAATAGTGCAGATAATTCGGGCAGCACAATTTTCGTACACAGTTGAGATTGTAAATAATTAGTGTATTAGTGTGCACTTTCAGTATTAGAGACTGTGAGTATTTATATGTATACTCGAGGATTCAATTTTATTGTTTGAAGAATGGGAATGAATTGCAAATTTTTTTAAATTTTAAGGAGTTGAGATTTTTTGTTATTTAAATGTTTGAGGACTAAATTTGATTCAATAAACATGGTCAAGACTATAAAGATTTTAGAAGCGATTACCATTTTATTTCGATATTGAGTATTGGATTTTTGAGGAAGTATATGCATTTATTTTAAAGAAGTAAAACTTTGATGATCTTATTTTGAGGATTAATTTTTCGGTGGGTAAGAAATGTATAATAATATATGAGTGGATGAAGTGCATACGAAAGGATCTGTTAACTTGGGCATGATTGAGATGGCACTGCAAACGGACTTGGGTGTCCATCTAGAGATGTATTAGGGAGAACAGTACTTAGTATGGTGTGTTGCACTTGGTGTGCACTTGAGTGATAAAGAACAATTAGTATGAACAATTTTAGTAGGTAAGGAAGCTAGTAGTGAGTGTGCTTGTAGTAGAACTGTGGTACCTAAAGGGATAGAGGTATCAAACCTTGGATGCATCGTTGACCTGTGCAATCACAACTAGGAATGTTCCCATCTATTTATCTTGAATGTTGCTTCTTTAGAACTTTACTGTCCTTCCTTGATGATATCGCATCTATTGCCTTAATTGACTCTTTTGGATCTGTCTTCAGGATGTCGCCGAGGACACGATCTATGAGAGTGGGAGTACCAGCTTTAGAGGGGTCTGCCACCTCTCCACCTGATGGACAGACAACCGTAGTTCCTCCTACATCCCCGATGCATGTGGGAGTATCTGTACTTTCCGGGGGTCTTTCTCCCCCACCTGTTCAGAGGATAGCCGCAGCTGTGACGAACAACCAGCCTCCTTCACTGACTCCGATTTTCAGAGGTGTGCTCATTGACGGGGCACAGATGTTTACCTTGATCCAGGGCATGGTAGATGCTCAGAAAGTGACGGCAGATGCTCAGCGAGTTCAAGCTGAGGCTCTGAGGGTGCAAGCAGAAGCGCAACAGGCACAGACTAAACTAATGAGAGAGAGCATGGAGAACGCTCACCAGATGGCACTACAGGCAGTTGAGAGAGTTGCCCAGCAGTATCCTGGCCAACGGCAGCCGAGGGCATTTCAGTATCAACAACAGTACCATGCACCAGTTCGTGTTCAGCATGATCAGACTTGTCTTTACTGTAAGAAACCAAGTCATCTTAGGAAGAGCTGTAGTGCGAGGCTAGGACTTTGTTTGCGCTGTGGCGATGCAGGAAACCGAATGAAGGATTGCCCTCTAGTTCAGCACGTAGCTCCAAATTATAGAGATCCAGTTAGGCTACCTGTGGAACCATATATTGCTCAGCACCCGCGTAGGGAACCACCCCAGCAGGACGGTGCATTTGCGATGACGGTCGAGGAGACCGATACTGCATGTAACGTGTTAGTATATTTTGTTCTTTCCTTCCTTCTGTTCCTTTCTGTTGATCGATTGACTGATTTTTCCCTAGTACTGTAGTTCGTATACTTGATTTTTCTTGTTAGGATATAGTTAGTAGTACACCCTGACAGAGAATGCAATACCATGATAAGACAGACCATAACCATGCATGTTTCCTCTAAGTTGTATGTTGTATGACTGTAGGTAAAAATTTTCTTAGACCATGATCATTGGGGTTTTGAACATAACAAAGATCTATGAAGAGCTTATGACTTGACAAAAGGGACAAGATGATTATAAATTTAAGGATAAACATTCATTTAAATAAAGAGTTAAGGAGTTAATATAACAGAATTGATGGATCATTGATTTTATGAAGATTGAGGATGATTGAAACTCGAGGATAAAACATTAACTTAAATGGAGAGTTAAGAAATTAACATGGCAAAATTGAGGATTTATTAATTTTAGGAAGGTTATGATATGATAGAATTAGTGATTAAAATTAAGAAAATTTGCGAAATTATCATTATATCTATTTGATTGCAAGATAGTAATTTAAATTTTTATATTGCGGACGTTACATTTGAAGGATCCATAAGTGTCGCATTGTTGAGTATTTTGAGGAAAAGGGAAACCGAAGAATAAGATCATTGATGGATTATTGTTGGGATCCAGACTTTGGTACGAGATTCAATTTTATATATGCATTTATTAAAATTAAATTTAAGGAGTAGATATCAAATTTTGAGTATTTAATTAACTTAAATTCGGAGGAAATTGTGAGGAAAATGGAGACTGATTTTATTTTAAGAATTTTTCAGGAATACAATAATTACAGATTTTGGAAAAATAAATTGTAAAATAACAAATGTGGATTATTTCATGATTTGGTGGGTAGATGAATTTAAATTTTGATGGGAAATAATAATGTGTATGAGTAAATAATACCATGAGGATTTTAAATTTCGAGGACGAAATTCTTTTAAGGAGGGTAGACTTGTCACTACCACGTACCAAAAACAGGAGTATTTTTGACATTTTAGATTTTATTAATATTATGGTATTTACATTAAATGATTTCTCGATATTGTATTTAAATTTAATAATTGCATGAGGTGTGTATTTAAATATATTATATATATATACAGTGTTCATTTATGTCTGAGCTGGTAGACTTGACCTAGAGGCCCAGTAGACGAACACCTGTCCGAATTATTTGATTTTGTGTTAATTGTATTAATTATAATTTTAATTATTTGATGTCATAATTAATTACCGTATTTATTTAATTGTTGCGCCCTGCCCTTGCTTCGATAATTGGAGCGCTACCCTAGCTTTTGCCTTCCAACAAATTTTATAATCTTGCCCTAGACATGCCCGCCTTCTATTCTGCCTTTTTGTAATTCATAATTATGCTCTCTTGTGCTTCATTTTAACCGCACAAAAATCGTCACGACGTTTATTTAAATTCTAAATAAATTCTAATTTTGTATCGTGGTGCGTTCCAATCGAAATTGGAGGCAATCTTGACCTATTTTTCGTGCGGCCCAAATTAAGGTAATATTCTGTTCTGAGTCTTCTTCATTAATGATATTGATGACCCGACCTGATTTTGACCCCATGTACTCCTAATTAATTTTTGAACACAGCTTGCATTTTATTCCTAATTAAATTGAGGATACCATTTTATCTGATTCCGTAAATCCCGGTTAATTCCAGTACCCTGCTATTTGAGCCCGTACGACACACATACCGCCCCCTCACTCTGCAAAATGCCAAACACCGAATCGCCCACCCAATTTTTATCATTTTATGCGTCTGTACAAATACCCAAATTTAAGGGGGCTAATTTGCAAATTTGCATTAGGTGTCAACACTCCAATGGTTCAACCAAATGGAGAAGCCTAATATTGACTAGTCAACACCCCCATCCTCACATGTAGCAAAATTTCTTCATGACAAATCAGGACCACCCATTTAAAATGGGTACATCCTCACCCTTGTGGTACCCTTGATTCCCACACACTCTCTCCCTATTTATTGTCCTATCAACTAGCCCTAATCCCCAAAAACCTAGGGAAGCACACCTCCTCACTAGCCCCAAGCCCCCAAACCGTAGCCTCCTCCCCATTCTAAAATTCCTTCTTTATTTTTCTTTTCTTCTTCTTCTTCTTCTTCTTTCTTCTTCTTCTTCCCTTGTTTTTGAAATTTCAAAAAGAGAGAGGGAAACCATCACCACCACTCCCACAATGTTCATCCCGAGCCCGGCCCCCATCTCCGGCCTAGCTCCGGCGAACTACTGTGCCTTCTCCGGCCGCTCCCCCGTCAGCCCGGCCACGCAGCTCGACTCCGCCTCACTCGAGCAACAACCACCCTCAGCCGACGGAGCCCCACTGCTCCTCCTCCTAGCTCCTTCCTCCCCCACCACGGCTCACCTCAGCCGAGCTCCCTCCCACAGCCACGACTCCCTGCTCCGGCCACTTTCCTCCATTTTCCCCTGCATCTCTCTGACTCTCCTCCACTCTTCCCTGTACTCCGGCGAGCCTCCACAGCTGCATTTTCTCCACCCGGCCGAGCCCCGACCCCGTTCTCCATCACCAGCCGACCTCCCACCATCGACCCGACACCACTACAGCCGACTCTCCCTCTCTTCCCTGCTACTCCGGCGGCCCCCCTACCCCGAACTCCTCCGCAGTCCGGCCAACTCCGAGTTTCTTCCTCGAAACAACTCCTCCTTCCTCAATAATCCATCGGACCGACGAACCACCCTCCGTCGACCCAACTCCTGCGCTGTGCACGCCATCATCACCTCCACCAATATCACTCCACCACCCGACTACTCTACAATTCCTCCTGACCCATCCCGGGCTGTACTCCGGCTCCGGTCACCTATCAACCACCTTCAACTACAACCACCTCCATCATCACCACCAAACCCCCAGTCGAGCTCCACCCGTCGGCACTCCTCTCCACTTCCCTCGTTCACTCCAGTTTCTCCTCCGGCGTCGACGAGATCCCTCGCACATCGAACACCACCATCCAGTTCTCCCCCTGCTGTCCCCCAACTCCGGCAGAAGACTCCGACCAACCCCGGTGAGCCTCTCCCTTTTCCCTCCTTCTCTATGTGTGTATTAATGTATTATATATGTATTTGATGTATTGTATATGTATAATTAATGCAATGTATTTGTAGATGTATTTAATAATGTATATGTGTATGTATATATTTAATATAATCTGGTATACCTGTACATGTATATTTTAATATGTACATGTATATGTATATATATATATATATATATATATATATATATATATATTTAATATGATTGGTATATATATAAATAGGTATTCTACTATATGTATTATTGGTATACTTAATATATTATTCAATATATAAAAATTGGTATATGTATATATTTATTTGTATATACACCTAGTATATTTTTTAAATTGATATATATGGTACACATATATTGTTTAACTAATATATATATTATACATGAAATTAAATGGTATATATATATTGTATATGTATTTAATGTGATATATTAGTATTAGTATATATTTTAATAATAACATTGACAATATATATATATATATATATATATATATATATATATATATATATATATATATATTTAAAATGTATTTTTAGCATATGTATGAGTATACATATATATTGTTCAACTAGTATAAATTAGATATGTATATAAATTGGTACATATATATATATTGTAAATGTATATAAATTGGTGCATGTATATATATTGTAAGTACTAATGTAGTTAAAAATAGGTATAATGTGTCTTATATATCTATCTACTAGACGACCCTAGTTGACCAATATCATGCCAGGCATAGCCCCTGAGTTAGGTATTTGATTGTGTGTTTAGTATAACATCTGATGCAAACGTTGTATTGTTTATTATATGTTATAGGACTGTTGGATCCTCCAGACGATACTCTAGAGCAAGACCTCGGTATTCACCAGCTAAGGACCCAAGGCGAGTACATTCTCTGATTAGTTTCTTATTTATGATATCCCCTATGTTCACTGTATCTAGTGTAAATATCCATATTCTCGACACGCTGGTTACACGGATTGGTGTATACGGATCTCGTCATGAGATGTTATTCCTTGTTCATGGTGTAGCTTGTACAAGACTTGTTTCCTTGTTATCTTGTGCATGTACAGACACTGATTCCCAGGGAGATTTGCTACCTCCCTAGGGATTCCCGTGCCATAGCGTACCATGGTTGGATCTACTATACCAGTCGGGGGTGGGGAGTATTTTAGTGTAGATATGTGATCATACCCAACTCTACATGCATCATAGCTCACCCATGCCTCACGTCGGTGCAGCCTTACCATTACATGCCTCATCACTGTTACATATGGTTAGCCTGACTATTACTCGCATCATAGCTATTCTTACGGATTAGCCTGACTTCAAGGATGATCGCTAACCAATGTAATGAGTTTACTAGTCCCAAGTCGATCACATGTTAAAGCTAGTACTCACACACTTAGTCATAGGATTCTTGTTCATTGACATATTGGTTCCTTTCCTGCATTTATTTCCAGTATTTCCTTATTGTATATTTTTCGTACATATACATGCATCTTGTATATTTCCATCTATATACTGCTACATAGTTTATATCATTGATATAGAACTGCTATTTAGAAATATACTTTGCTCCTTCCTGACTGGAAAATATTTTCCAGACTATGCCTAGAGGACTGGTATCTGACACTGGTGGACCACAGGGTGAGTAGCTGCAGTCTTGGTCTTAGTAGTGCAGTCGTGATTCCGGGAGGTATAGCCGGAATCCTTAGTTGTCTAGTTAGTTCCTTTAGCATTTTATTTGGTATCGGATTTGTCTCCGGCAAATCTTATTTCAGACTTGGTTTATGTTAAGTTAGATTATTTAAAATTTAGACTTGTGTTGTATTTTTATTTATTTCTTCGAATTCTAATAGTGCTGTCGTTATGTGATTGAGTATGTTGTTAGTTATACAGTGTTATCCGTGTCTCCTTATGGAGTTGGATACTAGTGCGAGATTGTTTAGATAGTGCTTGACCCAGACAGCGTTCTACCGCCGATGCTGCGGCGTAGGCTGGACGTACCCACGCTCTCGTACCCCTAGACCGGGTGCGGGTCGTGACAATAATTGAAAGCGCAAGGCAAAAATCAACGAGCATGTCGGAGCTAAGGTTACACCATGGTCAGAGGGGTGCATAAAATTGTCTCACATAATTTTTAATTAAATTCAAATAAATACTAGTCTCCGGTTTTAAATCAATTTAACCCTAAACTGGTCGAGGGGGTTTATAATCTACCCTCCTTAGAGCATTTCGTCCTCAAAATTAAAACATACGCATGACAAGAATTACTGACTGAATTTAAAATGCTAATATGTACCTAGTCCTTCGAAGAGGTGGGGATAGCGCTGTCTAATATCCTTTTCGCGTTCCCAGGTTGACTCGCCTGGTGCATGATGCCTCCGTGCAACACAAACTAGGGGAATAGTCTGACCTCGTAGTACCTTCTCGCTCCTATCCAGAATCTCAACAGGCTCCTCTTGGTATGATAAACTCGGGCCGACTGTGATCTCTGAATGGTCAAGTACATGACTCAGATTCGATATGTACCTCCTCAGCTGAGATACATGAAAGACGTCATGGACTCTTTCCAAAGTCTGCGGCAAGGCTACTCTGTAAGCAACCTCTCCGACGCGTTCTAATACATCGAATGGTCCGATGTACCTCGGACTCAGCTTTCCTCTGCCTCCAAATCTAATAGCCCCACGAGTAGGCGAGATCTTTAGATTTCTCCAACCTAGAACTCTAAGGGTCATTGATGTGCATTCGCCCAATGCTTCTGTCTGTCCTGTGCTGCTCGTAGGTGTCCTTGGATCTTCTTCACCTTCTCCACTGTACAAACAACCAACTCTGGTCCGAGAATCTATCGCTCGCCTATATCGCTCCAGCATACTGGGGAACGACACTTCCTTCCATACAATGCTTCATAGGAAGCTATCTGGATGCTCGCCTGATAGCTGTTGTTGTAGGAAAACTCGACCAAATACAAGTGGTCCTCCCATGATCCTCCGAAATTAAGCATGCACGCTCTTAACATGTCTTTCAAGGTCTGAATGGTGCGCTTCGACTGACCATCTGTCTGTGGATGATATGCTGTGCTAAACTTCAGGCGGGTACCGAGACTCTCTTGTATACTCCGCCAAAAGTAAGATGTAAACCTCGTATCCCTGTCAGACACGATGCTAACTGGCACTCCATGCAGTCGCACAATCTCTCTCATGTACATCTCTGCTAAGACCTCTAAAGATTGCCCAACTCTGAAGGGTAAAAAGTGGACGGACTTGGTGAGTCTATCTATGATTACCATATTACATTTCGACCACTAGGACTCCTCGGAAAGCCCGTAACAAAGTCCATAGTGATGTGCTCCCATTTCCATTCCGGTATCGGAAGCAGTTGAAGTAATCCTGCAGATCTCTAATGCTCAGCCTTGACTTGCTGACACACCAGGCACTTCGCTACAAAGCGTGCTATCTCTCTCTTCATTCCATGCCACCAGTAGTACTGTCTCAAGTCTCTGCACATCTTCGTGCCTCCTGGATGAATAGAATAGGTTGAACTGTGTGCCTCTAACATTAACTCCTGACGAAGTTCTCCATTTGGAATATAGAGACGATCTCCATATCTCAAAGTCCCATCTTTATGTATACGTAGTCCTGTCTGTAATCCAACCTCTGTCCTCTGTCTGAGCCTCTGAAATCTAGCATCTGTCGGCAAAGCATCCTTGAATCTCTCCACTAATGTCGATTGCAACTGGAAACTCCACAACTGTCCGTCTATTCCGGGCATAACAACCTCTATACTCATCTGCTCTAGATCTCTTAATAGGTGTTGTTGGGTAGTCAAGAAAAATGCCATAGGTCTTCTGCTCAATGCGTCAGCTACTACGTTGGCCTTTTTCGGATGGTATTGTAGCTCAATCTCGAAGTCTGTCATTACCTCGAGCCAACATCTCTGTCTCTGGTTCAGGTCCTTCTAAGTGTAGACGTATTTTAAGCTTTTGTGGTCAGTAAATATCTCCACTCTTTCTCCATATAAGTAGTGTCTCCAAAGCTTCAAAGCAAAAATCACTGCGGCAAGCTCCAAGTCGGGGGTGGGATAGTTCTTCTCATAAGTTCTCAACTATCTAGAAGCATAGGCTACAACCTTCCCGTGTTGCATCAAGACGCATCCTAGTCCTTTTCCAGATGCATCGCTATAGATCACGAATCCTCCGAGTCTAGACGGTATGGTTAAGATAGGTGCTGTAGTCAAATGCTTCTTCAGCTCATCGAATGATTTTTGGCACTCCTCTGTCCAAGTGAACTCCTGCTCCTTACGAGTCAGGCGGGTCATCGGCTTTGCAATCTTTGCGAAGTTCTCCATAAATCTTCGGTAATATCCGGCAAGTCCTAGGAAACTCCTCACTTTGAGACATTAGTAGTGGTCGGCCATGTCTCTACCGATGAAATCTTTGCCGGATCTACTAAAATGCAATCTTCTGAGGTAATGTGTCCAAGTAAGGCGATACGATCCAGAAGAAACTCATACTTGCTCAGCTTCGCATAAAGCCTCTCTCTCCTCAGCGTCTTTAGCACTAATCTCAAGTGCCCTTTGTGCTCCTCGTGGTTCTTCGAATACACCAAGATGTCGTCGATGAAGACTACCACGAACCGGTCTAAGTATTAGTGGAATACTCTGTTCATCAAGTTCATAAATACAGCAGGTGCATTCGTCAGTCCAAAAGGCATTACTAAGAACTCGTAGTGGCCATAACGAGTCCTGAATGCTGTCTTTTGAATGTCTTCCCTTCGTACCTTTACTTGATGATAACCCAATCTCAAGTCGATCTTGTGAACACCACTGCTCCTGTCAGCTGGTCAAACAAATCATCAATCCGGGGCAGGAGGTACTTGTTCTTGATGGTCAAAGCATTAAGGGCTCTGTAATCAATGCACATACCTACTGTCCCATCCTTTTTAGGTATAAACAACACTGGTGCTACCCAGGGTGATGCACTAGGACGGATAAATCCCTTGCTCTGCAACTTCTCTAATTGTAGCTTCAGCTCATCTAAATCCTTCTTCGCCAATCGATACACATTAGAAGATACCGGTGCTGCTCCGGGTATAAGCTCAATGGTGAAGTCCACGTCTCTATCTGGCAGTAGGCCTGGAAATTCTTCAAGAAAAACATCCTCAAATTCTGTAACTATTTGTGGGGGTACCATCTCCATAGCCATGTAAGTTCCACCTATTTGTCCTACTCTTTGTTCGATGGTCTCTCACATGTACTCGAACTCCGGCTGATCTGGCGGTCTAAAAGTGACGCTACCCTTCCGGCAATTCAGTACGGCATTATATTAGCTTAACCAGTCCATGCCTAGCACAACATCAAAGTACGAAATGGGTAATACCAAGAATCGCGCTATCATCTCTCTACCACATACGACTACCGAACACGTTCTGATAGTGCTGGTAACCGGCACGATACCTCCTCCGGTAAGAATCTTCCAACTCTTAGGTAAGGGGGAGGTAGCTACTCTATGCATTGCTACAAATCTACTAGATATAAATGATAATGTAGCTCCAGAATCAAATAATACAGTTGCAGGTAATGATGCAACTAAAATGGTACCTGTGATAGTTTCCCCTTCTTTTTCTTCCTCAGTAGCTGCTAAAGCAAAGGCTTGTCCATGCCTCTGCCCTCCGGTCTGCTGTCGGGCTCGATCAAACTGTGCCTGCGGTGGGGCCAAGGGTGGTCCCCTCTGGAATCCTCCTGGTGCTGGTGGACGCTGGCCTCCTGGTGGGGGTAGTATCCTCGAAACTGGTGCTACTGGCCTCTGTCCGGTCTGCGGTGCTATGTCTCTACGCTGTAGGCAGTCTCGGGCGTGGTGTTGGCCTGATCCATAAATCATGCATGTTCCCAGTCTCTTCCGGCAGTCATTCTGGAAGTGTCCTACCTTACCATAGTAGTGGCAATTCGGAAGCTCCTTCTTCTGGTACGGTGCTACCCTCTGCTGTATCTGCATTCCGGGATGACAGATCGGTCCTCCTGCTCCGGGCTGGGCTCTAGCTGGTGGGGTCGTACTGGATCGTCTAGCTCCTCTAACGATGGCCTCCTGGATCCTCGCCTCTGCAAGAACCTCCTCATAAGAGATCCTCGCCTGTGTGGTGGTATACCTTTGTAGCTCGAAAGTAAGACCGTGATGGAATCTCTGAGCCTTCTCTAACTCGTTGGATATCAGGACGGCACCAAATCTGCTAAGACGGCTGAACTCTGCGTCGTATGCGTCAACAATCATATTTCCTTGTTCTAGATGTAGGAACTGGGAGTACAGGGCATTTCTGACTGTAGCTGGAAAATACTTCGTATTGAAGTATTCTAAAAACTGCACCCAAGTCTGGTTCTTGCCTACACTGCGCTCAATAGAATCCCACCAGTGATGGGCATTGCCTTTTAGTTGGGCCCTCACTGCGGTCATCCAAAGGTCTGGTTGCAGTTGTGAAGCCTCTAATATCATCTCCGTGTTGGCAACCCAATCGGAGATCTGTTCTGCAGTCTCATTACCCGAGAAAGTATTCGGTCCCATCTGTCGGAACCATCTAACAGTGCCACTTGTCTGGGCTGGTGGAGGTGTTGGTACGGGTGCTCGGACAGGTGTCCTTTTTAGTACTGCCATCAAACTCTGCCTCACCGTCTCGATCTGATGCCATTGTGTTTGCATCATAGTCTGAAGGAACTGTAGCAACTGTGGCTGCCTGTCTAGTTATGGCATCTGGGGTAGATTAGGTGGAGGTGGTGGTAATGGGACCTCTGGCTGTGTGGTAGGTGTCTCCTCAGATGTTGGCCTCTCGGTCTGTGGCATCGGTGTAGCTCCTGAAGTCTGCCCCTCAAAATATTGCATGGGGATCGTCTGGGAAGTCTGTCCCTCGGGCTGCGGGGTAGGATTGTCCTGAGAAGTCTCGTGCCAATGTATCAGCGGGGTCTGTAGCGATGGTTGCCCTTAGGGTACCTCCTCTCTTTGGGTGGTGTTGCCTGGCACCACGGTACTGGGTTCTCCTCGTCCACTGTACAAGTTTATCTTGCTGCAAGAGATAGGTCTTCATTAAAAAGAGTACGGAATCAAACAAACATGATGCAGATATTTAGAAGTAACACGAAGGAAGTTCAAAAATGTAATCAATGTGGATGAGACCTAATAATTTCTATCCCACTGCAGGCTCGCTGGGCATGTAACCATACCTCAACGATAAAGTAGACCTGCATGGGCCACCACTAAAACTTTGTCATGCCCCAGTCCCAAAATACACGAGACCAAGCCACGTGACAATAGCCAGCTGTCACATCTCCGAGGATATCCTAATTTAATTGATCCTAACGAAGAGTGCTACGTTGTCCTAAATACTAACATGTCCCATATAAATCAACAACAGGTAATATAATCTCATCCACAAATAAACAGCAAGAATATACTAATAATAACTGCTGGAAGATAAACGCCAGTCTCAAAATATCATAGTACAACCAAGAATATCAGGTGGGGACAAACCCACTGCTATGACGAAATAAAATACTGAAATGATAGATAAAAGATAATGACTAGGGCATCGGCTGACTAGATAATGATGCACCCAATCCTAGACAGAAAGCCTACTAACTGATCACGGGAACTCTGACGGTAGAACTTCTAACTCCTCAGCTGTAGCGAACCTCGTCTCCAGTCCTGGGCCGTACACTGTGGGGTAATATGCCTCGTCCAAATATGGAAAAGTACCAGGTCCTCAGAGGGACATAACAATATACATAGAAGCATGCCATATATAAATACTTAATAAATAAATATAATAAGGGTGTGCTAGCTATCTAAGTGAATACAATATGAGGACAACATTGGTACGTATGAGTAGGTATAGGTATAATGTCCATACTGCTCCGAAGAACGTAGAAGCTATATAGTATATATATAACGTCCATAGCGCTCCGAAGAACATGGAATCTGCATAGAATATAACGTCCACAGCGCTCCGAAGAATGTGGCATCTGCATAAAGGGAGTCATTGGATCCGTTGTTCCTCTAGATACTACGGATTCCAATGGGTGTATCCCATACGCCTACTAGTTGTCCTCCCCGCCCAATGTAGATACACAAATCGAATACTCAACGTGCATACCACGTATCTATATACCAGTCTCTATGAATAAAAATAACCCTGAGTTACGTACTAACCGTGATGTAAGTCACATGCACCGATAGCTAGTCGAGTACACGAACCCGCATCCCAATATGAATATGTCGCAGTGAACGTGTAAGAGTGTCAGGTCTCAGAAGATAACAAGGTATCCTCCAATGGGGTGAGTCTGCTAAGGACTAAGTCAAGTATACTAATCATCGGCGTATCCGTCGACTACACCCGAGTCAGTCTCGGACGCGCACAGTCATATGAAATAAAGCAACAAGAATCATACCATATGCATAATTTAATTTAGACAGTAAATATGACAAGGTATCTTGCCTGAGTCCTCAAGCTGTAAATGCCAATAACCTGCTCCTGCGATGTCTCCTGGCTGATCCGATGATCCTAACACACAATATAATATAGAAATCTACATCAGACACTAAGACCAAATGTGCACTACGTTGCTCTTAGGAACTGTCTCAAGTTTACGGTTGGTCGAAGATAGCGTTACGTGTGCACGTAGCTAGGATGTACACGTGTTCTGTCCTTGGTCAGCGTGTGTCTTGAGACAATAATTACTACGTTTACGGTTTTATGAACTTACATTACGTATTGTTACATTACGCCATTAATTTCCATGTGAAATATACTAGGTCAAGTCTATGTTTCCCGGTAAATTATAAGTGCTCATACTAAGTCAGAACATTAGAGGAATTATTATCTATTAATTTATTGCTTAAGTCTAATTAGCATGCATACTCAAATATAGGGTTTCTTGCATAAATTTCTTGTGTCCACGCGACTATTCGCGACACAACTTGACATACGGCGATATAACTACACAGGATACGAGTTATACCTATACGAGGCTGTTCGTGGGGGTCTGCGTTCGCTGTCTGGACGTCCTCCAGCGAGGCGGCACTCAGGCGTTGGCTGGCGTGGAGCAGTAGCGGCAGCGGCACTAGCCACAGCAGTTCTGCAGCGGGCAGCGTCTGGCCGGCGAGGTCAGGTTGTGGGGACAGTGGTCCAGCGGGGGTAGGCGGTGGAAGAGGCTCGCGGGGGTGGCAGACCTGGAGTGGTGATGCTGAGAGGGGTCGGTTAGGTCGGGTTTGAGGGGTTGTCGATGATGGGGAAGGGTAGGTTGAAGGTGGTGGCGCGGACAGCTGACCGTGGTGGTTGGTAGTGGTCAGGGCGGTCCTGCGTGGAGAGCAGCGCCGTCGGCAAAGTGGCCGGTGGTTGGTAGAGGGAGGGGTAGCTCGGGTGAGAGGGGGTCGGCTAGGGTTTGGGGTGATAGATGAATAGTACTTTAAGGTTTTTAATGGGTAGTGTATGTGTATTTATAAGGGAATTTGGTGGGCTGGCCTTGGTACTTGGGCTTGTCTGGACCTTGTTGGGGTGGGGCTGGTCCAATGAAAGAGTGCATGTGGCTTGGTTAAGTTCTGTTTAGGGTGAATTTGGTCTCCAAAAATTAATTAGATTAATAATTGAAATTGTACTACAAAAATCAACGAACATGTCGTAGCTAAGGTTACACCATGGTCAAAGGGGTGCATAAAATTGTCTCACATAATTTCTAATAAAATTCAAATAAATCCTAGTCTCCGGTTTTAAATCATTTTAACCCTAAACTGGTCGATGGGGTTTACATCCATAAACCGCCTGTAGTAGCCTGCTAATCCCAAAAAATTGCGTACATCTAAAACTATACGAGGTATGGACAACTCTCGATAGCCTCTACCTTCTTGGGATCTACCTCTTCGCCTCCACCAAAAGTAATATGACCCAAGAATGAGATACGATCCTGCCAGAAGTCGCACTTGCTGAACCTCGCATACAGCTGATATTCTCGAAAAGTATGAAGAACTATGTGTCACGTCCCAGTCCCAAAATATTTAGGACTAGGAATATGTAAGCATGCCAGCCGTATGTATATGGTAAATCTAATATTTGGAAACCATAAAACATACGTACGCTGTAAAATGAATATTAATTCACAAGTGGTATATAATATCACAAGTCACAGGGAATAACTAAATCTCATCCACAAAACTGAGTAAAATGAATAACAAATCAAGTATATAACTGAATCAAGTATGAAATGCTTGATAAGAACAATTAGTTGGGTGGAGACAAATCTACTACCAAACAAGAACATGAATAGAGTCCATCTACTAAATAAATAAATGACAGAAAAGTATCAACTCAACTATGAACCAATAGACTCGAAGATAAAGACCACCTCGAATGGGAATGAAGTATCAAGTCTTGATCCGAGCTTCTCCAAAAATTCATGATCGTCTACACCTAGCAAGGGACCAGGTTCTTAGAGGGACGAAACAAGATATATAAAAGCATGCCAATAAAGTACTGAAAGTAAACATCCAACATGGTCGCCCAACCAGTCTATGTGATAAGTAGTTTAATAACAACTTTCTCGCGTATGGACTATCTGGCAAAAATAATAGGATGGGCATAGTTCTCTTGGAGATCCAGGGGGAACTGGCATAACATCTTTCGATCGTCTTAGGCCTACAGTAAATAATGGGGTCATAACGCCTCGCATCTCCGACGGAGCTTACGGGCCAAAAAGAAAAGTGTGAAGGAGCCACATACGCTTAATTATTGTTCTTTCCACCCAATGCTACTAGCTATGTCATATCCATGACACGCAAATACCTCTAATAACTGCTAAGTCTTCTAGCATGCAATTCTACTAGTAGTTATTCCCTATCGCACATCCAATACGTATCGATGGCCCGTCAATACGTAGGTCCATGATATACAAGAGACTCATAACTCATGTAACACCAGTGTCAGGGCCATATGAAACATAAAGATGCCTCAAATCATGGGGTGGTCTCTTAACTCTAGGTCAATATACATAATATAAATAAAAGACAAAAGACGACGCAATCGTCGTTGCACCCAAGTCATTCTTGGATGCATAGTTTAATAATATACATAAATAAGAAAATAAATGATAAAAATAAATTATGCAGATGTAAATATAAATAATCAGTAGTAGTTGCAAGGTATACTTGCCTGGAAAGCAATCTGTGGAGTATGGATGTCTAGAGGACAAGCACAAGGAACCGGAAGGTCGGGACTCTGAAATAATATCTCCGGATGGTGAAATAAACATCACCAACATCCCCAAAATTAGCAAAATAGTCAGAAAACTCTACCCTTTCATCCAATTTGGCCACAGGGGCAAAATGATAATTTTGGCCCAAAGCGAAGTCCATAGGTAGTCCACCTTGAACCGAAAAATGTGTCAGGGATAATGGTCTCTAAAAGGGATAAATTATAGGTCAAAAAAATCCTAAACGATGATACAAACTTAATGGTATGTCCAATTTTGAATTTCGATGAGCCGATCACAAAATCGCTTGTCAAGTCGAATCATGGGGCCAGCAAAATGGTGATCCGTCGACTGGATCGGAATCAGACAAAACTTGGGTCACAGGACAGGTCAAACGCTGTGAGTCCAATGGTGTAAGTTTTGTGGCAATCTGATAAACGATCACAAACTAATTGGGAAATTTACAAAATACTAATATGGGAGACTTTTTTAGGATACAGGTTGATTACGGCGTACGCACACGTCCAAATCAACTTTTACGACAGCCCACACGTCAAGATATACCATATGCGCCTTTCCATGCAAGTGGTACACGATGAGGTGGTCCTGTTTGGCGGGGTGTACTTCGTATCACAAAATTTTAATTTTTGATAACATAATTTTTAGTCAACATCTAACAGGTTTTATTCGATGAATACATCGAGTTATTTAAAACTAAAAGAAATATTTTGTTGTCTTAATAAACGCCTTCAAATAGATTTTCAAAATTGTGCATGATTTGGAAGAAAACTTAGTGTAAAGTTGGGTAGTTGGACTATTTTTGTCGTGTCAGAATACTATGGTTTTTTTGGATTTGATCTCGATTTTTACCTAGTTTTTGGTTCTATCTAATTGAAACTAGCTACTGGTATAAGAAGGAGGTTATGTAGTGATCATACCTACGAAGATCGCAAGCGAAATGATTGCATGTAGGAGGAGAAAAGATGCCATGAACAGGGGTCGACTGCTGTCACTGTTGATGTTATTGTGGCTGATGTTGCCGCCAGCGCGCGGCCGTGCGGTACTCCGGCGGCGGTGCTCGCGGCCTAGTGGGGGGTCGCCGACGAGGGGCGGCACTGGTCTGGGGGGTAGATTCTAAGGTTAGGGTTAGTAATTGATATAAACATATGTATATATAAATAGATGAGAGAGGGATCGGCAAAACGGGTCTAAGCAGGGGTGAAGTTCTGGGCCGCGGGTTGGGGTAGTTTGGATTGGTTTGGTTTTGTTTTATTTTCTTATCCTTTACTTTATTATTATATATTAAAAACTATATATATATATATATATATATATATATATATATGTGGGTATAATATTTTTAAAAATTATATTAGCACTTGGATAAAATTCTAGGAAAATATTATAATACCTTTAAAAATAAAGAAAATATTTTATAAAATAAAATTTAAATAAATCAAAGAGTTTTAGTTAATATTTAGCAAGGTATTTAATAAAAATTAATTAAATAAAGAAATAAAATAAATAAACAAATATATAAAATTATAAACTAAGATTAGGGGGTTTATACTATGCGAAGATATCGCTCATGCTCTGCCTCAGTCCGACTGTAGACCAGGATATCATCAATAAACACTATCACAAACTGGTATAGTAGAGGCATGAAAATGTGATTCATGAGATCCATGTATATCGCTGGCTTATTGGTTGTACGAAATGGCATAAGAAGAAACTCCCAATAGCCATATCTAGATCTAAATGTTGTCTTAGGTATATCTTCCTCCTTGACTTTGATCTGATGATACCCAGACAATAAATCGATCTTAGAAAATACAACTGCCCTGCTGAGCTGATCAAACAAGTCATCTATCATTTACAATATAGAAGCATAGAAAATCTACACCATTCCCCAACAATAATCAAGATCCATGCACCGCAGTGATCAAAACCCATGCGCCAAAGTGATCTAGATCCATGCGCCATCCGCAACATAAGTAGTGTTTCATGTACCATCGGTGCCATGCTCCACTACTACTCTAGTTGCCTGTAGTGCTATAAGCCACTACTACCCTAGTGTTCCCATGCGCCAATAGTGCCATGTGTCACTACTACCGTATTGATCTCCAAGTACCAGGCGGACGAATTCCTGCAAATCAGTATATAACATATGTCACGAATATTATGGGCATCAGCAACCCCAAATCTTGAATGACCACGTAGTCGCCTATTGCAACATGTGCCACTATACGGCAGCATGAGATACTTGCGTGCATCCGCGTAGTAGCTTGTAAAAGCAATAAATAGTGGGTGTCTCCCACACATAAAAAGGGACAAGACTAGAAAAAAAAAGGAGAAGAGAGGAGACTATAGAAGCGCCGCAAAGGATACATGTTGACTCGTATACTCCAGCTCCCCGAAGCCTCGTCACTCTCCTTGGTCCCAAATCGTTAACGGAGTAAAGGAGCCGCTGTAGTGCTCGATCTCCACCGTCATACTTGCCCAGATTCTCATATTTTTTATTGTTCTTAGACTCTACATATTAGAGGTTCTTTTGTACTATTTGTCAATTCCTAATCAATAACCAAAAAAGTTCGTTCAACTTTATCTTCGAGCGTTGATTTTGCGATATCAATAAAAATGGTGACTTTGCTCGGTATGAGCTTCTCCTCTAACAAGAAGTTAGTGATGCAATCCAACGTGACAAAGTTAGTCTCGACTCAGAGGATGTTGGTCGTTCGCTTCGACTAACAAGCATTCAACGATATGCTGGACAAGCCGAGCTCTCCAATGAGACCCGTACGACCACGCAAGGCTCGTAAGACTCGAGTCGCCAAGGCCGCTAAGCCACGCCTTTGGTCGGTGCCTGATGAATTACCAATATCACTACCATATTTCTAGAATAGGCATAGTTTTGTCATTTTGTATTATTATAAATATTGTGTTATATTTTTTTTTATATAAATATGCATGATATATATATAATATGACTAATATAATTATTGGTTAATAGGTTAGACTAGCTAATTAGACAAGACATTAGTGAACCTAACTAGACTCCTGGTTGTGAGGATCATTCATCGTTGGAGGTGGTTACAAGATTGTTGAGCATCAAATCCAATTTTAACATGTCACAAGAATGCTACAACCGACTGATGGAGTTGATTATAGAGATCTTGTCGGAGGGTGCTAAGTTGCCTAAAGACTTCTACCGATCTAAGAGGATGGTAAGATCGCTCTGGATGGGATACAAGAAAATTGATAAATTTTGCTACTTATGCATGTTGTACTACAAAGACGACTAGGATGAAGATGCATACAGATTATGTGGTGCTAATCACTATAAGATCACTGGTAGACAAAGGTTTATCGGTGCAAGGAAGCCTAGCGATTCGATGTACTACTTGCCTTTGACGCCGCGATTGCAGAGGTTGTTTATGGTGAAGGAGACTACAGAAAACATGAGTTGGCATAGGCAGAAACAGATCGAAGGAGTGTTGGATCATCCATTTGATGGAGAAGCATGGAAGTAATTTTATCGAGAGTATCAAGGATTTACCTCGTACCCGTGTAATGTCAGATTGGGCCTCTTCTCCTATGATTTTACCCCATTCAGACTTTCGGGCTTCCATTATTCGTATTTGCCTGTGACCGTCACTCCGTAAAATCTATCACCTTGGATGTGCATGAAGACTCCGTATATGTTCCTAACCGTTATTATCCCAGGTTTGAACAAACCGAAGAGGAATATTGATGTGTATTTACAACCGTTAATAAATGAGTTGAATTAGTTATGGAAAGTATGTGCCAACACGTACGATGTTTCTAGAAAGCAGAATTTTCAGATAAGGGCAACACTTATGTGGACCATCAACGACTTTTCATAATATAGAATTTTATCGGGATGGAGCACTCATGGCTGTCTCTCATGTCCGTATTGCATGGACCACACTAAGGCTTTTCATTTGAAACACGGAGGTAAATCGTTCTTCTTCGATTGTCATCGATAATTTTTACTGAAGGATCATTCGTACCGGAGGAACATGAATGCTTTTTGTGCTGACATTATGGAGAAGGCCAATCCACCACCAAGGTAGATCAGAAACACAATATGAAAAGAGGTAAAAGATTTACTAAGTGCTATCGAAGAGACTGCTAAGGGGTACAAGTGTGATGGATTTGGTCGCACTCATAACTGGACGAAGAGGAGCAATTTTAGGATTTACCATATTGGGGCACCAATCTAATCAGACATAACCTTGATGTCATGCATATTGAGAAGAATGTGTTTGACAACATAATTCACTAACAAAAAAAGTCAAATTAGCGACGTTAAAAAACGTCGCTAAATGACCAAAAAATATTGCTAATCACTTTTAGCGACGTAATTAGCGACGTTTTAAAGAAGTTGGAACAAAGCACGTCGCTGGAAAAAAAATGTCGCTAAACGTCGCTATGCCGACGTTTTTTAGCGACTTAAATATGTCGCTAAATTAGCGACGTTTAGCGATGCAGCGTCACTAATTAGCGACGTTGATTAACGTCGCTAATTATTAACTTATATAGCGACGTTACAGCGACGTCTTAATGACCTGGCAATACTGCCATGTCAGCAATTTGCAACGTACAACAACGTTTTTAGCGACATGATTAGCGACGTCATTAGCGACGTGTATTAACGTCGCAAATTAGCAACGTATTTAGCGACGTGCATACACGTCGCTAAACGCCGCTAAAAAATTCACTAATTTTACAGAAAAAATATAAAAATAATACTGAATTGTTTTCAAACTATTATTTCTGCAGTTTATTAAATAACAATCTGTACAAATAGACCCGGAGCAACCCTCCCTTGAATTTCAGGGTTTGCCAACCCCCTTGGGTTGAACACTCAACACCGATAAAGTAACATATTTAATATGAATAATATAATAAAATTTAAAGAAAAAAAAGCATCCAGCAAATCTCATCGTAAAGAATACGACAAATATATATCCATACAATCTCATCCTAAATAATAAAAAAATACAAATATCCAGCAACTAGCTATACTACTGCGGATTTACAGGAGGCTGACCACCGGCGCGCATGATGGATAAGAATAGCTCATACTGCTCCCGTGGAATCGATACCGATGTCGATGGAGAAGGCAGTAACGTCGGTCGAGTCTGTGTCGATATAGGCGCACTAGGAGGCCATACCTGCTCCAAGTCTGCGAGTCGCTGGTTATAAGAATCCATGGTAGATAACAGCCTCATACTGCTATGAACTATTGAATCCTGCATCATCATCAGCCTTTCGCCTATCGATAGCTGTGATCTGATCCGTGATGTTGCGGTCTGTCGAGGCTCTAAGATCATTTGTCAAATCCCAGAGCTCCGTGATGCTGCGGTCGAGCATATCGAATCGTGCGATGAGCGTCGGATCGTCCGCCTGCGGCTAGGACCGGGGCTACTCCTCCATCCTTCGTATCAACTCATCACGGAGAGACACAATCTGACGGTCAAGGGCCTCCTGGACTCTGGCCGATGACTGCGAGGGCTGTCGGGGAGGCCCTAGATGACTGTATCACAACCAGGGTGCCATAGGATCCCGTACCGTAGTACGTACCCCTCTGGAGACCACCAGCTGCGGTCACCCATAGGTCGTCCGTCGACGGAGCTGGAGCAGGCTGTGAGGAAGTACCAGCCTCTCCATGTGTAGGTGCACTAGCAGTCGCTCGCTCACGCAGCCTAAGATACTCGGCCTAGAAAGGTTTGGAAACTCGATAATTGCCTAAGTTATATTAAAATTAACACAAAGTAAAGTAATACTTACATAGGTCTGCGAGGCCCTCTCATCAATGAGATTTTCGTCCTTGCGATGGGTGGCCAAGAAGACGGTCACCATGTTTGCATCCTCACCACTCTGTACATGTTAAAAATATATTATTTAGTACTAAACTTAAAAAAAAAATTATACTACCATTTTATGGTAATTATATTAAAATAATATATTTTAAAAGAAAAAACATACCAAACGATAAAAAAATTCCGTTATCGGAATCGAGCCACCACACCACTTGGCAGCATTCCGCCTAGCCGCCTTGGCCTTCTCAGATCTTTCCTTGTAGCTCGGATCGTCGAATCTAGCCCTCATCGCAGTCTATTGCTCAGGCGTGATCCAACCTTGGATCAGTTTTCCACCACGATCACGAGCCTTCTGGTCATCTAGAGCATCTCGGATAAGCTTGGCGGCAACAGTAGGAAAGAGCCGCTCGATCAACTCGGTCCGGTACGGAGGATAGAAATACGTTTGCTACAATAAATAATTTAGTAAATGAGCATCACGGATAAGTTATATAATATGCATAAATTAGAGGATTTATTTAATATACTTTTACCTAGAAGTGCGCAAACCAGAATGCCTTCCTCTCCTCCGGAGCCTCGGAGTAGTTGATCCAAGGGCCACCATAGTTGTTCCTCAGAAATTGGCCCAGGCATCTCTGAACCGACGATAGACGATATCTATACAGAGATAATTATTTTGATCAGAAAAGTTAATATACGATGAATAAAGAAATACACGATATATATTATGCTAAACCATCTAATTGACTTACTTTGTACCGTCGGCCCAAATCTCTGTCCTCGTCTCCTCCGGAGGTGCGCATGGAGGATCTTACTGATGCTGGGATAACATGGGCACGACCTCCTCGACATGCTCATCTGTCCCCATGGTTCGGTCAGCAGGAGGAACGCTGGACGACGAAGTACTATCAGGCCTGGAACTACTCGTCCCAACAGTCGAAGATGTAAGTGATCGATATACTGAAGCACTGGGCGACGACGATCCGGAACCAACAGTAGGCAGTACCGGAGGAGCACTATGTATACCTCGGGACCTGCTGAATCCTCCGCGGCGTCCTGTCATACCTGATAACAACATATGATGAATATAGAAAAACATAAATATATAGTACACTCTACAGTCAAAATATGATACATATCTTAAAGCATTCTACAGTCAAAATATAATACATATATTCGTTAAAATAGTATATTCTACAGTCAAAATATAGTTACATTCTACAGGCAAAATATTTTATTTTCAATCATCTTCAGAAAATTCATCTTGTTCGCCTTCCTCGTCCTCCTCTCCCTCTTCCTCCTCCTCGTCTTCACTTTCAACTACTTCATCTTCGTCTTTGTCTTCCTTTTCGGATAATTCTACATCTTCTATATTATTATTTATGTAATAAGTAACTTTCGTTGAGTCCACATCTAAAATATTTGTTACAAGAGGTAGATCATCCTCCTGATAAGCTATTTCGTCAATGTCAAAGGTATTTCTAGCTTTAGTCTTACATATTGCCCAACAATCCGACCTCACTGTCCCCCATCGAGGATAAGTTATGAAGTACAAGAGCTGAGCCTGACTTGATAGGACAAATGGTTCATAGCCTTGATATCTACGCTTGTAGTTTATATCCACAAGGCCATGCTTGTCAATTTTCCAACCTTGATCTTGAATTAGATCGAACCATTCATACTTGAATAGCACGATATTAGAAGGTTTTGTGCCATAATTATATGTTAACTCCACAATCTCTCGTAAGATGCCAAAAAAATCATTGCCTGGATCGACGTCTTGGTAGTTCGAAGATTTGATATACAAACAACTATTTTTTGTGGAATCAAGATCCAGAAAGTTGTCTCTGATTGGAGCATTTGTTGACTTGAACCTGAACCCATACACCTAAACAGCAACCTGATTTCCCCACATTGATGCTTACTGCAGTTCTTCCTACGGTGGACTATCTGACTACCGCTCCCCCCATAACTCTATGAACTGCACTATAAGTGTGCAGTCAACACACTACAGATAGTGTGCCATACTACAGAACTGCAGCTGCCCCCAACCATACTCCTAGCTCACTGACTTACCTCAGCCTAATACACATTGGGCTGATGTGCCTCAAGTCTCCCCTTGCTCATTGCTAGTAAGCAGTGCTCACTTTTGTTGTACCTCTACTTGCCATGCTTGTATGTGTACCTTAATCTATGTGCTTGTGGGCACTCAAACCCGAGCCCCTCACATATTCACCATTGCACATCTAAAACCCAACTTGAGTCACGCCTACTGATACACATGTATCAGTATACACCATCTCCTCACTCATTTGTGGTTAACATAGGACACCACTATGATACCCTCAACTTTGATATACCCTCCCTGCATACTTCAATAACACTCTCACACACACTCTAACTAATATAAAGTATCATTACCAACCACACAAATAACACTAACAATACAGACACTATACTCACTGGCATTTGGTGTCAATAGTCACTGCTCATGTTGCTTTCTCGACGTTTAGTGCACATACATTTTAGTGTGCATGTGTGTGTCGAGTGTAGTGTCAGGGTATGATCATGGAGGATAGGTAGGTGTTAGGAATCAATCATGATCAAAAACCCTACCATAACCCTAAACCTAACCTCAGGTCAAAAAACCTAACCCTAACCCTAACCCTAGGTCCTGATCAGTGTTTGTGTCAGTGTGTGTGTGTGTGTGTCGAGTGTCTGTATCAGTGTCAGTGTTTGTGTGTGTATATGTGTCATGTCTGTATCAGTGTCACATATGTTTCCTCTGAGAGAGAGAGAGAGAGAGAGAGAGAGAAAGAGAGAGAGAGAGTTCGGGTTTACCTAGAGCTCGAGGAGGAGGAGGGGGATGCCGGAGTAGCCGTTGTGGAGAGCCGGTCGCCAGAGCGAGGGGGGGATTTTTTGGTTTTTGAAATCTAAATAATTTCGACAGATGGGGAAAACAAAACTGAGCCCTAATTAACCAAATTTTAGCGACGTTTAGTGACGTCAAATAAAAACGTCGCTAAATTAAATTTTAGTGACGTCATAGACGTCGCTAAACACATTGCTAAATATTTTTAATATAAAGGCACTATATACGTTGCTAAACGTCGCTAAATTAGACATATTAGCGACGTTTAGCGACCTTAATTGAACTTATAGCGACTAATCTTTTAAAATCTTAATAAAAGTCGCTAAATGTCGCCATTTAGCGACGTCTAGCGACATTTTTATATGGAGTCGCTAATTTATATATTATTAGCGACGTTTCCTTTGACGTCGCTAAAATATGTCGCTAATCCCGCTCTTTCTAGTAGTGATTAATAATGTAATGGACATAAAAGGGAAGATGAAAGATAATCTGAAGGCCAGGTTAGACATGGAAAAAAGATATAGACGTCCTGCATTACATTTGATAAAGGAGGAGAATGGAAAGTTAAAGCAGCCTAAGGCAATTTTCTAACTGGAGAAGGAGGATAAAGGAAGACTTTGTAGGTGGATTCAGGGCCAAAAATTTTCAGACGGGTACGTGTTAAAATAGAGAAGATGCGTCGACCTCGAGGAAAATAAACTGACAGGTATGAAAAGCCATGATTATCACATATTCATAGAGAGGTTAATTCTGATTGTATTTTGGGAATTCTTTTCTCAGGTGACACGACCCGCACCCGAATATTCCGGCATGAGTAAGTGGGTACGTCCAGCCTACGCCACAGAATCTGCAGTAGAACGCTCTTTGGGTCATTTATAACTATCTAACATCTCAACAATAAAATATGGTACATGTCAATCATGTCAACTCTAAACAGAGAAACAATATTGTATCTCACAATATAACTAAACTCAATCACAATGCAAACTAAGGAAGATAAAGCACGAATAGAAAAGCGAAGGAAAGAATGAAGATACAATCCACAATCTAGAATAATATACATGCCAAAGAATCTCCATAAATTATCTAATACAAGCTAACACAAATATAAACTAGACCTCCTCGGGCTCTACAACTAAGTCCACCTGGTCTACAAGAGAATCCTCTAAAGGTAACCCCTCATGTGGTCCGTAGAATATGGGATACTGCTTTATAAGCCAATCATCTGAAAAAATATATCCAGTCAGGATTGGAGCGAAGTACATACCTCTGAAAGTAGTTTCAATAACATAATCAAACATATAAAACAGATAATAAAAATAAAATACAAGATCACTAAATATATGAATGAATGAATAATAGGTATACAGGTAATGTACGAGAATATGGAACAACAATATGAATATATGCAATATAATGAAATAACTGCAATCTAACTAATGTGCCTCAGAATACAAGTTCATTATGTGATCGTTTTGGGTGAACATGATCAATAAGGTAAGACAATTATAAGTGTGGTATGTAATCAGAATGTACACGATGAACAATAGGGATTTGATCATATAATCAACTTATACTCCCCCATCCCTAACTAATACCAATGGATCCAATCATGACACGCTACGAACACGAATATGACCACTAAAGATGAGTAGTGGGTGTACACGAATATAATCATACTGAACACGAGCAGTATATGTACACGAATAAGCACACTGAATACGAGCAGTGTATGAACATGAAATATAAATCAATATCCAATATACACAAAAAAATAAATGTACACGAGTACCCACTGAACATGATAGGGGATAACATCTCCTGACGGGATCTATGTAGTACAAGTTCGTAAAATCATTCTATCCGAATTAAGTATACAATTATAGAACATGCATATATACACTATTATGAATTTAAAACTATCATATAAATATACGCGCCTGAAGTCCTGAGCAAGGGGTGTCTCTCGATGCCCAAGCTGGTATCACACAATCTATATATGGTATGTTGCATCAATACAAGGTTCTGGAATAAAAATAAGTTAAAATGATGCAATTATAGGTCATAAAGCCATTTCTAATTTAACCTGACTAATTCTAGGTTGCAAGAGTCTAACACTAGGATACTAAGTCAATGCACTATGAAACTAAGCTATACTAACTAATCTAAGATACTAAGAGACACTCAAAAAGTCGTATCCTAAGATATGCAAGTTTCCATATATGAAAATAGTAGTTTAGATATAGATACAAGTTAATACACATAATACTATAACAAATTAATAAAATTAGGATACCTTGGCCTTGCACCAATGCGTATCACACTACCTCACATCTATCCTGATACTCAAATCCAATACCTTGAGTATCGACCCAAAACTTTGATATTACCTTGGTATCCCAAGGTAATTTAAAACCCTTAACAAATAGCTATCATATAGAAACCTCCAAAACTAATATACTAACTATATGCTAACATCTACTAAGCACTATAATATATATCAATATAATACTTAGATACTAATTATAATACAATATTAACTTACTAATACACATATCTAACTAACTACATAAATAAGTATACATATAACTAACTAACTATTTATACTAACTATTAAACTATTTAATACTAACTAGCAAGACTAAACTATCTGTTACTAACTAGTATATTAACTAACTGACACTCTATTCTAACTAAACCAAACTATTACCCAAACCACTAACCACTAACCCACTGACTAACCAAACACCCTATTACCTCACTAAACCAAATACCTAAAACTGAACCAAACTCAAATGTCCAAAAACCTGAACCTGCAAGATACTGTGCTGAACTACACCCCTTGTGCAGCCCACTGCACTCTTTAGTATGTAGTCCCTTCTGCTGCTGACTGAAATTGCAGATAGCACCTGGCTGCTGGCTTCTTTCCTTTTCTGTCACTGTGCATTGATACTGCACAGTGATATGCCACTTCACTGCTGGACTGGAAGCATGCTTACTGCTGAGCATACCCGAGCCCCCTCTGCTGTGCTTCAGTTGAATAGCAACTCCTCGATAGCCCCTCTTCGATTGCGGCTAACTGTCTTGTAACTGCTCGAGCTGCATCCCCTACTGTAGATCCTGCTGCACTGCCCACTCGAGCAGTTGGCTTCCCCCTTCAGTTGCTGAACACTGATACAACTGATACTTCCCTGCTGTGCCTCCCACTCACTAACTCACACCCTCACACACACACAACCATATAGCACACTCATACACAAACACACCTACACATACATCCATCTATCCCTCTTTGTATATCAGTCTATATATATATATATCTATCTACATATGCATATATATATACACACTCTTACATATATAAATATGTGTATAGATAACATATACACCTAGATATAATAGATACATATAAAAAACACTTATACATACATATACACCTAATGTATATATATATATATATAAATTCTCATACATATATCTAATACATATACTTTTTAGATAACACCTATATACAATATCATATATATATATATATATATATATATACACCAAATAATATATCATACATATATATATACACAAGCACATATAGGAATGAGGACCAAAAACCAAACGCGTGGAGTGCACCGCACCCGTATCACACTTATTCTATGATATACTTGTGATACGGCTCCAACACACAACCAAATGCATCCCATAGGACACGAAAAAGTCTAATATACTAAATATGAATAATACATATAATAATTAGATCAAATATATATCCGTGTCAAGATGTGATATGCACAAGTTCCCGTGTCGGAGGAAAACCCCTAAAGACAACACATAGAGCCAAATTGACGAGATACAGCCTATACGTATACAATTGTGGATACGACACTAGCCACAAACATTCAATCATATGTCATATTGATCTATTTTACAAAATGACAAATACCACATGTTCTAATCTCGGAATTTCTCCAAAATTGACACCAAAACACACATTACTTCCACTATAGGACTCCTATGAACCATGAACCAAATCCTATGGGTAGCCTACGCATGTGGGGTGATTTTTCATGGTTAAATCCAAGATTTAGAGTCTACTAGAAGAGAAATAACTAAAATGTACCTATTGGGAGATAGATTCTAAATAAAAAGCCCCAAATATGGAAAGTAGCTCCTCCTTGTAGTACTTGGCCTCCTCCTTGTAGATTCTTGCTTCCTTCTTGTAGATCCTTGATGTAGTAGCCTTAATTGAAGAATATGGAAGGAATTTGAGAAGAAATTGAGTGAGGAATGGTAAGGGAATAGAGAAATTTGGAAAGGGAGAAAATATAGATCTAAAGGAAATTAAAATTGTGAAGTGAAATGATTTCTTTTTCCTCCTTCATGTGGCCGGCCATATACCCCTCTCCATGCTATGTGAAATGTCTAAAATACCCCTTGGGGACTCTCATGAAGAAATTAATTAAGGAGGGATGATTCTAGTCTAATGGTTTCACTTATTAATCCATGCTCCTAATGAATGGGCTTAATTATTGGGATCATTCTAAACTAAACTAAAATATTGGTTTCATGCATCTAATTTAATTAGTAAGGTCCACTACGCAAGTCCAAGAATAAATACTATATCTAACAATCAATAAATAATACAACAAATAATTAATACACATGCATAATATTAAATACAAAAGTCCTAAAATTAAAATATCCATGTCAATTACCAAACTACTCTTAATGAAAATATGAGGGTGACAATCCTACCCACCTTAAAAAAATTTTGTCCTCGAAATTAAGGTAGAAACTAACTACCAAAAGCAATTAATACAAGCAAGAAAGAATTATAGCTCACGGCTCGAACAGATATGTGTATCGCTCGCGCATCTTGGCCTCTCGCTCCCATGTACTCTCTCCTACCGAGTGATGCCTCCACGCGACGTGAACTAAAAGAATCGTCTCATTTCTCAGTACCTTCTCTATTCGATCTAGAATCTCCACTGGCTGCTTTGGATAGCTAAGAGTAGGGCCCACCTCTATCTCCGAGTTATCCAATACATGACTAGGATCAGCCACGTACCGTCTCAACTGTGACACATAAAATACGTTGTGTACTCCCTCCAATACAGGAGGTAAGTCTAGTATGTAAGCAATTGCACCGACCCTCTCACGGATACTGAAAGGTCCGATGAATTATGGACTAAGCTTCCCGCCTCCACCGAAATAAATTATGCCACGTGTCAGAGAAATCCTCAAGAAAACCAGATTGCCAACCTAGCCTGGAACACAACCTAAGCATTCTAACAAAACAAACAATCACAAGCAATACAAAATAAAAATCTATACCTCAAACTCCAAAGTTCTTCGGTGGCTATTGGCCCATTGCGCTTTTGTCCTACGCCACTCGAAGTCTATCCCTGATGAGCTTCACCATCTCAGCTGCATCCACAACCATCTCTGGTCCCAATAAATCTCTCTCACCTACATCATCCCATGATAATGGAGTACGACATCTCCGTCCATTCAATGCCTCAAACAGTGACATCTCGATGCTGGCTTGGTAGCTGTTGTTGTATGAAAACTCTACCAAGTAAAGATGATCCTCCAAAGAACCTCCTAGATCCAAAATACAGGTGTGTAGCATATCCTCGAGAGTCTGAATAGTCCTCTCTACTTCCCGTCTGTATGAGGGTAATATGCGGTACTGAACTTGAGCTGAGTGCCCAAGCTAGCCTGCAATCTCCTCCAGAAGTAGGACGTGAAGTGACTATCCTGATCCGAGACTATGCTCACTGAAATATCGTACAATCTGATATTCTGCTGCACATACATCTCCGCTAGCTTCTCCGTAGATGTATCCACTTTGAATGGCAGAAAGTCGGATGATTTGGTCAATACATGTCCACGATGACCCAAATCGCATCTTTACCTCCTAGAGAATGCAGAAGTCCTGAAACCAAATTCATAGTCACATGCTCCCATTTCCACTCTGGAATGGGTAAAGGCTGAAGCAATCCACCTGGCCTCCGTCTCTCCGCCTTTACCTGCTAGCAAACCAAACATCTGAATAAGAAACTGGCTACCTCCCGCTTCATACCATACCACCATACATGCTCTCTTATGTTTCTATATATCTTGTTGGCACCTGGATGCATAGAATACTGAGATCAATGCGCCTCCTGAAGAATCTCCTTGCACAATGATCTACTCGGCACACACAATCTGGTACCGTACCGTAATGCTCCATCATCAGCGATACTGAAGTCTTCTACCAACCCGATCTGGAACTGTGCTCTGATGCTCCTCAAAGACTCATCCTCGTACTGTGCGGCTCTGATCTGGTCTTTCAACTCTGACTGTACCTGAAGTCCCCAAATATGTGTCGCGCCTCCAGGAACTAATACCTCAATACCCAAACTGTCAAGATCGGTCAATAAGTGCCTGTCTCTCATCAAGTACATAGCCACTGGGTACCTGCTCAAGGCATCTGCGACTACGTTGGATTCCCTGGATGATACTGCAAAGAAATATTAAAGTCTGTCATCAACTCCAACCATTGTCGCTGCCTCATGTTGAGCTCTTTTTGTGTAAACACATACTTCAAGCTCTTATGGTTTGTAAAGATCTCTACTATCTCTCCATACAAGTAGTGTTTCCATAATTTAAGATCAAAGATAACTGCTGCCAACTCTAAGTCATGGGTAGGGTAATTCTTCTCATGTGGGCGTAATTGCTTGGAATCAAAGGCAATCACCTTCTCATTCTGCTGTAACATACAACCCAAACCCGTACCCGATGCATCATTGTAAATCAAAAACCCTCCTGCTCCTGATTGCAATGTCAAGATTGGAGATGTAGTCAACCTCTTCTTCAGCTCCTCAAATGCTGACAGACAATCCTTAGTCCAGACAAACTTTACGTCCTTCCTAGTTAGTCTAGTCATCAGCTCAGCAATCCTGGAAAAATCCTGAACAAACCTCCGATAGTAACCTGCCAGCCCAAGGAAACTCCTAATCTCTTCTACTGAACACGGGGTAGACTACAACTCAACTAGTAAAATCTTCTTTGGGTCTACTGAGATCTCGTCTCCTGTGATCACATGCCCAAGGAATTCAACCTTATCAGGGAAGAACTCACACTTTAAAATCTAGCTATATAGCTTCTCCTTCCTGAGGGTCTCCAGAACTATCCTCAAGTGTTGCTCATGCTCCTGTTGGGTCTTCAAATATATCAGAATATCATCAATGAAGACTACAACAAACTGATCCAACTACTGATGAAATACCTTGTTCATCAGGTTCATGGATACCGCCGGTGCATTTGTCAACCCAAACGGCATTACCAAGAACTCAAACTGCCCATACTGATTCCTGGAAGCAGTCTTTGGGATGTCTTCATTCTTCACTTTCACCTGGTGGTACCCCAATCTCAAGTCTATCTTTGAGAATACCTTCGCTCAGCTCAACTAGTCAAACAAATCATCAATCTGCGGCAATGGATATTTGTTCTTTATAGTAAGGTTGTTAAGTGCTCTGTAGTCGATACACATACATACCGACCCATCCTTCTTTGGTACAAAAAGTACCGGAGCACCCCATGGTGATGAACTAGAACGGATAAAGCCCTTGTCTTGTAACTCATCTACCTGCTTCTTCAACTCTGCCAGTTTACTATTGTTCACTCTATAGACGTGCTATGATATTGGCTCTATGTCTGGCACCAAATCTATAGAGAATTCCATATCTCTGTCACGTGACAACCCCGACAACTCCTCCGAAAAGACATCCATGAACTCTGTAATCAACGGATGTTGCGACTCCTGCTCTTCTACCAAAGCTCCACAAAAATTACCTCAACTCTGCTCTGCTCTGCTCTGCTCCTCAGACGAACTCAAACTTTGGCTCTCCTGGTGTTTGAATCAAAACTATGCCTCTACGATAATTGATACTATCACCATGCCTACTCAACCAATCCATCCTGAGTACTATATCGTAACTCGGAAGTGGCATTAAGAGTAGACATACGCCCAACTCTCATCCTTCCAAGGAAACTCTCTGGTCCTTGCTAACATAACTGACCAGGATAATGCCACCCCAGTTCGTGATCTTGCAAGTCCTCGCCAATGGTTCAGACTCAAGATGATGTCTCAGAGCAAAAGATATAGATACAAAACTATAAGAAGCACCAGAATCAATTAAAGCATGAGATGGAAATGAATCAAGATAAATTGAACCTGTGATAACGTCGCCAACGGGCTCCTCCTCGTCGACAGTCAAAGAAAAAGCTCGCCCCTGTCGCTGTGCACCTATTTGCTACTGGTACTGAGCAAACTGTTGTTGTTGCGGTAGTAGAGGTCCTCTCTGCTGCCCTGTTAGTGGTATCACGGGTGCCCTCTGTGCCTGACCTCCACCCTGAGCTGGACGAGTTGGAACTTTAGGATAAGCCCTCAACTGATAGTCTCTTGACCCACAGAATAAGCACTGGCCTAGTCTTATCCTGCATGCATCCCATCGGTGTCCTTGCTTCTTATAGAAAGTGCAAGGAACAACTAGCCTCTGAATCTGGTGCATATGATGTGTCGGCGCTATAGTTGGTCCGTGATACTGTTGCCTCGGATGCTGGTAGTGCCTTTGGTGCTGCTACTGGAAATGAGGCCTCTTTGCTGGACCCGTGTTGGTACTGGATCCTCTTGTGTCCCTCGGCCTCTTTAAGCCAAGATCTAAATCATCCTCTGCTCGTTGCGCCTGTCTGAGAATCTTCTCGAAGCTGGAGGTAGGATCTCCATTTCTGTGGGATTTAACCTCCCGGTTCAGTCCCTTTCTCAGCTTCTTGGCTTTCCCTCTGGGGTTCTGCCCTTCCACTAAGCGACCTAGTCTGTAATACTCTGCTGCATACTCATCCACCGACATACCTCCCTGAACGAGGTGCTGGAACTGGCTCTATAGAGATGTAAGAGCCTCGTCTGGGAAGAACTTATCCTTGAAAAGCTCTTTGAAAGCTTTCCAAGTAAGCCATGGTAATGCGATCCTACGGTCTGTCTTGAACCATGTCAAAGCAATATCGAACATCATATACCCCGCTACCTCTATCTGCAACCTCTCGGGAATCTGCGCCTGTCGCAGGTTTTGCTCGATGTCCTCGATCCAATCGTCAGCATAAAGAATCCCTCATGTGCCCTTAAAGTCCTTCGGTCCCATCCTCTTCAAGTCTATGATGGTCCCCGTCCTCGGCTGCTGCGGGATAAACTAAGGTGGTACCGTCTGCGGCTGGACTGCGGTAGCTCTGTCAACTGCTGCGAGTGCGATCTGGTGAGCATTCTCCATGCTCTATCGCAGGATCTTTGACTGACACTGATGTGCCTCTATCATCTGCTGGAAGAGCATGAATATCTGTATCTGATCAACTTCAGGTAGTAGGGATGAAAGATCCCCTAGAAATATCTGTGTTGTCCTCGGTACCGGAGGTGGAGCACCTCCGAAAGCTGCCGCAGATACGCCCACCTGGACCGGTGAAGCCAACTTCTGGAAAGTAGGTGCTGGAACATCGTCTGAGGGTGCTGCCCTCAAAGGCGATAAAGTGACCGATCGAGCTATCGCGGCACCTGAGTGCTGGGAACGCGTCTTCGGCGGCATCCTGAAGATAGATTGAAATAAGGGATCAATATTGAATATGATACGATATCATCAAAGAAAGACATATTTTAATCAAAAGAAAGCAACATTCAATAGATAA
This sequence comes from Iris macrosiphon, assembly GCA_036927795.1. Lineage (NCBI taxonomy): Eukaryota > Viridiplantae > Streptophyta > Magnoliopsida > Asparagales > Iridaceae > Iris > Iris macrosiphon. The sequence goes on along the minus strand of JAYESA010000019.1, from coordinate 92,084,104 downwards.
GGATTGCAAAACTGATATTGGAATATTTTTTAGTTGTGATTGAGTAAACTCTCATCCTAAATCATATTTCCTAAAGCAGGCTCGTAGCAGTACACTAGGTGAGCGCTACTACGATATCGATATAATTATGAATCTAGACCTGCATGGGCCACCACTAAAAATGTTTCATGACCCACACCCGAATATTCAGGTACGAGTACGTGGTTACGTCCACCCTATGCCACAGAATCGATGATAGAACGCTCTCTGGGTTAATTCTAACTATCTAACATCTGAACAATATAATATGGTACTTGTCAATCATCCCAACTCCAAACGAAGGAACAATATGGTATCTCACAATATAACTAAACTTAATCATAATACAAACTAAGAAAGATAAAGCAAGAATGGAAAAGCGAAGGAAAGAATAAAGATACAATCCACAATCTGGAATAATATACATGTCACTACCACATTTTCTAAGAAAGGGTATTTTGGTCATTTCATAATTAATTAAATATTATGCATGTTATATAATTATTTATTATATTATTTAATTATTGTTAGATATTATTTTATTATTTTGAGCTTGGGTCAGTGGACCTAACTAGTTTAGTTTAGACTCATGGACCAATATTTATAATTAGTTAGAATTGAGCCCAACTAGAAGCCCATTCATTTAGAGGATGATTAATTTAATTAAACCATAAGACTAAAACCTTCCTTCCTTAATTATTTCTTCATGAGAGGCTCCAAGGGGTATAATGGACATTACTTAGTAGCTTGAGGAAGGGGCTAAGGGGGGTCAGTTTATATAAAAGAAGGGAAAAAGTTTCTCTCTCCTCTTTTTATTCCAAACTAGATCTAGAATTTTTCTCAACCAAATTCGTTCAATCCCACATCAATTCCCTACCAAATTTCTTCCCAATTCCACTATTAGAGGCTAGTAAAATAAGGATCTAGAAGGAGGAAGCAAGGATCTACAAAGAGGAGCAAGGATCTACAAGTTGGAGGCCAATTTTACCAAATTTGGAGGTTGTATTTGGAATCCATCTCCCAATAGATACAATTTAGTTTTCTCCTTTAATTAGGTTCTAAATCTAATATTTAATCATGAGAAACTACCCCATATGCATAGGCTACCCATCGGAATTGGAATTAGGTTCATAGGAGGCCAATTGAGAAAGTTATGGTATTTTTTGTGTCAATTTTGGGAGAATTCCGAGATTGACACTTGTTGTATTTGTCAATTGGTCATATAGACCAAATTTACATGTGTTTATTTGTTTGTTTGTGGCTAGTGTAGTATCCACAATTGGATACGTGTGGGTCGTATCCCAACAATTTGGTGATACGTGTTGATTTAGGAGTTTTCCCTCCGACACGGTGCTTTGTGTATGTCATATTTTGACACGGACACGTAGATGTATATTTTACTCTTCGTATTATTCATAAATAATAATTTAGACTTGCTCGTGTCCTTCGGGGTAAGTTTGGTTGTGTGGTAGACTCGTATCGCAAGCGTATCATAGATCTAGTGTGATACGGGTGCGATGCACTCCACGTATTTGTTGTGTTGTATTTCTAGATCCAATTTCCATTATTCTTAGCTAATTATAATATATGTATTAATATGTATATGTATATATTGTTATGTATATGTATATAGATAGCTATGTATATATGTATATATATATTTGTATATGTAGATATATTAGTGTATTAAGTATCTATATGCACATGTGTTTATATATATGTGTAGATATACATCTATATTTATAGCTATTTGAATAGTTATGTTATATGTATATATGTATGTTGTATATATGTAATTATGTGTATAATGCTACTATATCTATATGTATATGTGAGAGGGAGTAATATACCTACCTATGTGTATTGGTGTATCTATATGTATAGTATGAGAGTGTATATTGGATATATATATATATATATATATATATATATATATATATATATATATATGGGTAATATAACTACATATGCATGTATGGTTGTATATATATATACTTATTTTTATATATGAGAGGAGAGTTATATGTATGATACTAGTGAGAGTGTGTATGTGGCATGTTGTGTGTTTGTGTTTATATTTGTGTCGGACAGCATTTTAGCAAGGGGGAGTCGGGGACTTCCAGCAGCAGCAGCAGCAGCAGCAGCAGCAGCAACTATGCAAAGCTAGTAGCAACAGCAACTATGCAAAGCTAGTAGCAACAACATCAGCTATGCAAAGCTAGTAGCAGCAGCAGCTACACCAGCATAACCGAGCAGCAGTAGCACCAGTGCAGAGCCGAGCAGCAGCAGTCTCTAAGAGGAGCAGTGGCAGCGTGGAATCAGCTAGCTAGGTGGGTTAGTTCAGTTAGTTTTAGTTAGTAGTTATCTAGTTTATTATGGTTAGTTAACTAGTTAATTAGCTATATAGTTATTAGTATTAGTTAGTTATCTTTATATACCTACTTATGTATCTCTAGTTATCTATATATGTAGATATGTGTGCATGCATAAAAGTATTAGTAGTTACTGATTAGTATAGTAGGTGATATTGTATTCGATAAATACGTATTAGCATATGATGTAGAGTTGGGTAGCTAATATACTAGAGTCACATTTACCTTGAGATACCAAGGTAAATGTCAAGATATTGAGGATACTCGAGGTATTGGGTTTGAGTAATAAGATAGAGGTTTAGTGTGTGATACCGCATTAGTTCAAATCCAAGGTATCCATTTAGCATTTGTAATTAGGATTAGTATATTTAATATTATTTGAATATGTATATATGATTATTTCATATCTTTTGTTGCGTATCTTGCGATACGGTATCTTAGTATCCTAGTTTAGCTTGTTTGGCCTAGATTCTAAGTGTATGAACCCAATATCCTGGAGATAGACTAATACAACCTAGAAATAGCTAGTTTGACCGATTTGACTTAGAGTTGACCTAGTTTGACGATTTTGACTTAAAAATGGCGCTTTGACCTAGATGTTGACTAGTTTTAACTTATTTTCATTCTAAAACCTTGTATTGATGTTATGTTCCATATCTAGGTCTTCGATGCACTGTACCGGACATCTGTGATATTGTGCACCAGGTTTCAGGCGAGTACATTCTCTAATAGTTTCTTATTTATGATATCCTCTATGTCTCTTGTATTTAGTGTAGATATCCTTGATTTCTTGACATGATGGTTATACGGATTGGTATATCCGAATCTCATCATGAGATATTATTCCTTGGTATATATGTTGTATCTTGTGCAAGCCTTGTTTCCTTGTTTCTTGTACTTATACCGACACTAATTCTCGGGGAGACTTGCTACCTTCCTAGAGAATCCTGTGCCATAGCGTACCATGGTTGGATCCACTATACCGATCGGGTTGAGGATTATGTAGTGTAGATATTTGATCATACCCTCCTTGTATCATGTCTTGTTCATTGAATAGTGTTAATCATATACCGCACGTATGATTATCCAGACCATAAATCTTGTATCATGTTCCCAAGCCGATCACATGTTAAAGTTGGTACTCACTCACTTAGTTATTTAATATTCTTGTTTATTGCCATATTATTCATTCTTGTATTTATTTTTAGCATTTTCTTTATTGTATATCTCTTATATCTATTGTTGCATCTTGTATATTGATATCTATTTATTGTCACATACTTTATATCATTGATTAGAACTGCTGTTAGAGATGTACTCTGCTCCTTTCCTGACTGGATATATTTTTCCCAGATGACACTGAGGAGTGGTGCCCCACTCATTATAGACCTCAGGATGTTTTGGGCTTAGAGTCAGAGACAGTTGCTCAGGAGGGACTTATCCCGACTGAGACAGACGACCCGGGACTTATAGTATCTTAGTTATTCTTTCTGTACTGGATTTGTCTCCAGCTTATTTTTAGTATATCTCGGACTCATTTTATATTAATTTTGTCTCATGAGTTGTATTATGACTCTCCTATTTTTTATCATATTCGTGCTCATTTCCATCTTAGATCTGTGATTAAGTATATTGATATTATTGGTGGCTTATTATATTATTAGATTGATTACCCAAATAGTGTTCTATCGCCGATTTTGCGACGTAGGCTGGACGTTGTTTCCGACTTGCACCCCTATACTGGGTGCGGGTCGTGACAATACATGCCAAAAAATCTCTACAAATAGCCTAATACAAGCCAACACAAATATAAACTATACCTCCTCGGGCTTTACAACTAAGTCCTCCTGGTCTATAAGAGAATTCTCTAAAGGTAACCCCTTATTTGGTCCTTAGAATGTGGCATACTGCTCTATAAGACAATCATATGGAAAAATATATCCAGTCAGGATTGGAGCAAAGTACATACCTCTGAAAGCAGTTTCAATAACATAATCGAGCATATAAAACAAATAATAAAAATAAAATACAAGATCACTAAATATATGAATGAATGAACAATAGGTATACAGGTAATGTACGAGAGTATAGAACAATAATATGAATATTTGTAATATGATAAAATAACTGTAATCTAACTAATGTGCCTCAGAATACAAGTTTATTATGTGATCGGTTTGGGTGAACATGATCAATAAGGTAAGACGATTACAAATATGGTATGTAATCAGAATATACACAATGAACAATAGGGCTTTGATCCCATAATCAACTTCTACTCCCCCATCCCCAACTAATACCAATGGATCCAATCACAACATGCTACAAAGACGAATATGACTACTGAACACGAGCAGTGGGTGTAAACGAATATAATCACACTGAACACGAGCAGTGTGTGTACACGAATAAGCACACTGAACACGAGCAGTATATAAACACAAAATGTAAATAAATACCCAATATACACAATAAAATACATATACATGAGGACCCGCTGAACACAGTAGGGGATAACATCTCCTGACAGGATCCATGTAGTACAAGTCCATAAAATCACTGTATCGGAATCAAGTATACAATTCTATAACATGCATATATACACTATTATGAATTAAAAACTATCAGGAAAATGTACTCGCCTGAAGTCCTGAGAAAGGTGTGTCTCTCGTTGCCTAAGCTGGTGTCACACAACCTATATATGGTATGTTGCATCAATACAAGGTTCTAGAATGGAAATAAGTTAAAATGATGCAATTATAGGTCATAAATCTATTTCTAAGTCAATCCGACTAATTCTTGGTTGCAAGAGTCTAACACTAGTATACTAAGTCATTGCATTATGAAACTAAGCTATACTAACTAATCTAAGATACTAAGAGATACTCAAAAAGCCGTATCCTAAGATACGAAAGTTTCCATATATGAAAATAGTAGTTTAGGTATACATACAAGTCAATACACATAATACTATAACAAATCAATAAAATTAGGATACCTTGGCCTTGCACCAATGCGTATCGCACTCCCTCACACCGATCCCGATACTCAAACCCAATACCTTGAGTATCGACCCAAAACCTTGATATTACCTTGGTATCCCAAGGTAATTCAAAACCCTTAACAAATATCTATAACACATAGAAACCCCCAAAACTAATATACTAACTATATGCTAACATCTACTAAGCACTATAATATATATCAATATAATACTTAGATACTAATTATAATACAATATCAACTTACCAATACACATATCTAACTAACTACATAAACAAGTATATATATAACTAACTATCTATTTATACTAACTATTAAACTATTTAATACTAACTAGCTAGACTAAACTAACTGTTACTAACTAGTATATTAACTAACTGATACTCTATTCTAACTAAACCAAACCATTATCCAAACCACTAACCAATAACCCACTGACTAACCAAATACCCAATTACCTCACTAAACCAAATACCTGAAATTGAACCAAACTCAAATGCCCAAAAACCTGAACCAATATACTATGCTTAATTGCACCCCTTGTGCAGCCCACTGCACTCTGCAATGTGTAGTCCTTGCTGCTGCTGACTGAAACTGCAGATGGCACCTAGCTGTTGGCTTCTTCCCTTTGTTGTCACTGTGCAGTGATACTGCACAGTGATATGCCACTTTACTACTGGACTAGAAGCATGCTCCCTACTAAGCATACCTGAGCCTCCTCTACTGTGCTTCAATTGCATAGCAACGGCTCGATAGCCCCTCTTCAGTTGCTGCTCTCTGTCTTGTAACTGCTCAAGCTGCATCACCCCTACTGCAGATCCTGTTGTACTACTCACTCGAGCTGTTGGTTTCCCCCTTCAGTTGATGAACACTGATACAACTGATAATTCCCTGCTGTGCCTCCCACTTACTAGCTCAACCCTCACACACAAACAACCACATAGCACACACACACACAAATACACCTACACATACATCCGTCTATCCCTCTATGTATATCAGTCTATATATATATATATATATATATATATATATATATATATATATATACTCTTACATATATACATACGTGTATAGATAACATATACACTTAGATATAATAGATACATATACATAAACACTTATACATACATATACACCTAATATATATACATATAAATACTCATACATATATCTAATATATATACTCTTTAGATAGAACCTCATACAATATCATATAACATACTTATATATATATATATATATATATATATATATATATATATATATATATATATACCAAATAATATATCATACATATATATATATACACAAGCACATATAGGAATGAGGACCAAAAACCAAACACGTGGAGTGCACCGCACCCGTATCACATTCTATGATACACTTGTGATACGGCTCCAACACACAAACAAATATATCCCGAAGGACACGAGCAAGTCTAATATAATAAATATGAATAATACGTATAATAATTAGATCAACTACGTATCCGTGTCAAGATGTGATATGCACAACTCCCCGTGTCGGAGAAAAACCGCAAAAAATAATCCATATTGCCAAATTGACAAGATACAACCTACACGTATCCAATTATGGATAAGACACTAGCCACAAACAATCAATCATATGTCATATTGATCTATTTGACCAAATAACAATTACTACATGTGCCAATCTCGTAATTCCCCCATAATTGATATTAAAACACACATAACTTCGACCATAGGTCTCCTATGAACCTAAAACCAAATCCTATGGGTAGCCTATGTATGTGGGGTGATTTTTCATGGTTAAATCTCAGATTTAGAGTCTACTAGAAGAGAAAAAACTAAAATATATCTATTGGGAGATGGATTTTTATTAAAAAGCCCCAAATATGGAAATAAGCTCCTCCTTGTAGATCTTGGCCTCCTCCTTATAGATCCCTGCTTCCTTCTTGTAGATCCTTGATGTAGTAGCCTCAATTGAAGAATAGGAAAGGAATTTAAGAAGAAATTGAGTGAGGAATGGTAAGGAAATGGAGAAATTTGTAACGGGGGAAATGTTGATATAAAGGGAAAAAAATTATGAAGTAAAATAATTTCTCTCTCCTCCTTCATGTGGCCGGCCATATACCCCTCTCCATGTTATTTGAAATATCCAAAATACCCCTTGGGGCCTCTCATGAAGAAATTAATTAAGGAGGAAAGGTTCTAGTCTAATGGTTTCACTAATTAATTTATCCTCCTAATGAATGGGCCTAATTATTGGGCTCAATCTAAACTAAACTAAAATATTGGTTTCATGCATCTAATTTAATTAGTTAGGTCCACTACACAAGTTCAAGAATAAATACTACATCTAACAATAAATAAATAATACAACAAATAATTAATACACATGCACAATATTAAATACAAAACTCCTAAAATTAAAATACCCATGTCAATTACCAAAATACCCTTAATAAAAATATGAGGGTGACAGCAGGTCGTTTGGGATCCATTGACAGAACTCAGCATATTCTTCAAAGATCATTGTTCTACTAAGTTTCTCGTCGATCGTCTAGAAAAGCAAAAGAAGGACATTATGGTAACATTTGCAAACTCGAGATGATGTTTCTCCTGGATTCTTCGACTCTATGGAGCATTTGTTAATTCAACTTTCCTATGAGGCATGGGTTGGTAGGCCTGTTGGCTATCGGTGGATGTACCCATTCGGGCAGCATCTGAACAACCTAAAGAGAAAAGAGAAAAATAAGGCACTGGTTGAGGGTTCTATTTATGAAACTGATGTGCTTGAGGAGATTACAAACTTTTGCTCAGCGTATTTCAAACCTTATGTTACTACTAATCGAACAAGAGCTCCGAGAAACGACGACGAATATCAAGAATCTAATAATGCAATACTGAAAGTATTCAATGGTCCGGAAAGCCTTCGGGGGAAATAAAGAAAAGATATTTGAATGACGATGATCTAAGGGGTGCGCAGTTGTATATATTACTCAATTGCGATGAGAATGAAGTGGACAAGCTAGAGGGGTAAGTAATTGATACGTCCATATTTGTGTTGTCTTAATGTAATGGTATAAGCTCGATAATATTATGCTACTAATCGGCGGTTGCTTCATTATTTTTTAGCACATATAATGATGAGCTGAGGTCAGTTAGACCCTACATATATAGAACAAGAAATAAGACATTATTTTTCCTTCTTAGTTCAGTGCATATGTAAGGAGTTCGATAATTACTTTTTGTTTATGCACTTTATATAATAATTAACGGAACGTTGAACTTAATTTATTATCTTATGGTATTTAGGTCGATCGTCCAGACGCAACACTTGATAATGAATCTATTAGAACTCTATCTAAAGGGCCAATTTATGCCATCAAAATCAGGCCAAGCTATTATGTAAATAGGTTTAGGTTTAAGTCAATAACTGCCCCGATCAGAGACAACTTTCTTGATCTTGAGGATACCAAAAATAGTTGTTTGTGTATCAAATCTTCTAACTATAAAGATGTCGACATAGGCAATGATTTCTATGGCGTCTTACGGGAGATTGTGGAGCTGATATATAATTATGGAACAGAGCCTGCTAAGATCATGTTATTCAAGTGTGAATAGTTTGATCCGATCCAAGATCAAGGTTGAAAAATAGACAAGCATAGTCTTGTGGATATAAACTATCGGCGTCGATATCAAGGCGACGAACCATTTATCCTATCAAGTCATGCATAGCTCATGTACTTTACAACTTATCCTAAATGGGGAACAATGAGGCCGGACTGGTGGGCAGTATGCAAGACCAAAGCTAGAAATACCTTTGACGTTGACGAAATAACTTATTAGGAGGATGAGCTACCTCTTGTAACAAATATTGTAGAGGTGGACTCAACAAAAGTTCCTCATTACAAGGCTAATCGTGTTGAAGATGTAGAATTATCTAAAGAGGAAGGTGAAGTAGATGAAAGTGATGAAGAGGAGGACGAGGTCGAGGAAGAGGAGGACGAGTAAACGAAGATGTAGAATTTTATGTTGAATTTTCAGAAGAGGACTGAAAATAAAATTAAATCCATTTTGTCTTATGATATGTACTGTATTTTTTTGGATTAGACTTTTTGGATATTGTTTCCATAACTCTAGACTTTTTGGTTATCTAGACTTTTTATGTGCAATTCAACAGATGGTTGCTCTGGGTCTATTTTAATTTTCTTCTTCATTTAATTTTGTTCGTATTATATATATATATATATATATATATATATATTTGCGTATTTGTTTATCATCATATGTTGTTATCAGTTATGACAAGATGATACAGAGGGTTCGAACATTGAGGAGCATCTAGAGGACATCGTGCTCAGAGCGGCAGCAATCCTTCAGTACCGGGTACTAGGGACGGACCACTTGCATCTTCTCATGATAGTACTCCTGGGACGAGCAGTACTCCACTCTTTCGACCACTTGCACCTCCTCATGACAGTACTCCTGGGACGAGCAGTTCCAGTCCAGAGCCTACTACTCCTCCGTCTACCATTCCTACTACTGACAGTACCATGGAGACCGAGGAGGAGACAGGAGAGGCCAAGCCCACGCAGTATCAGATAGATCCTCCATGCGCTACTCCGGATGAGCATCGGATGGAGATTTGGGCCGACGGCACAAAGTAAGTTAATTAGTTAACATTTTCTTACGGATATATATACATATATATATATATATATATATTTATTTATTTATTGACTTTTTTATGAATATAATAATCTTTGTATAGATATCCTCCATCGAGGGTACAGAGACGTCTTGGGCTCTTTCTGAGGTATAATTATGATGGCCCTTTGATCAACTATTCCGATGCTCTAGACGAGAGAAAGGTATTCTAGTTTAAGCACTTCAAGGTAAAAATATATTTGGTTTTAATGTTGATCATCTAATTTATTTATATTACATAACTTACTATATTACTACACATATTTCTACCCACCACACCGAGCCGAGGTGATCAAGGAGATATTTTCTTCCGTCGTAGCCAAACTAGTCCGGGATGCGATCAATGATTAGAAGGACCATGATCGTTTGGGAAAACTAATCCAAGGTTAGATCACGACAGAGCAGTGGACTCAGATGAGGGCTAGATTCGACGATCCCAAGTACAAGGAAAAGTTGGAGAAGGCAAAGGCGGCCAGGAAGAAGGTAAAAAAGTGGTGTACTTGGTCGATTCTGATAATGGAACATTTTTGTCGCATAGCAAGTATTTGAATATATATATATATTATTTTAATCAAAGTAGGATAAAATGGTTAATTTTAGTAATAATATATCTATTTGTCATTAACAGGTCCAGAAGGGTGAAGACGCTAACCTGGTGACCATCTTTCTTGCCACCTATCGGAAGGACGGATAGCTCATCGATGATAGGGCCACGCAGACTTACGTAAGTATTACTTTACATTTTTTTATTTTAATATAACTTAGAAAATATGCAAATAAATATCCATTTAGTTAGTAATAAGTTGCTTAGATAATAGGGTTATTTACACTAACTATCCCTATATTTTAGATTTATAATCCTGGGTACCCCTACTTTTGAACAACTTAGAAAATATACAAATAAATATCCATGTAGTTAATAACAAGTATATTTATCGAGCGATTCATTTTTTTCTAGAATGAGTATCTACGGCTCCGTGAGCAGTCGACGCAATATGCTGCATCTGAACCTCCCGAGGGAGAGGCCGATACTTCCTCGCAGACACCGCCGCACCCAGTTCTGTCAGCTGAGGAGCTGTGGCAGACTGCCGCAGGTGGTTTTCAGAGGGGTTCGTACTACAGTAGGGGATCCTACAACGCCAATATTGCGACGTAGGGCTTTAGGACCCCCTTTGCCCCTGCGTATAGCCCACAGCCTTCCCAAGAGTCGATACGAGCTCAGCAGGAGAGAGTTGACCATCTGATTATGTCTCTGCGTGACTAGATGATGAGAATAATTTTGCAGCAGCCCTAGTCCCAGCCGCAGATGGACGATACGAGGATCTTAGCATGTTTTGATACGCTCGAGCAAATCCTTTTGAAACTCAGGACAATAATCAAGATGACACAGCGGGATATTACGAATTTGGCATCATCGACATAGCATTTTGTCACTCAGATTATAGGTGTCATAGATTCATAAATGATCGCCTATCAACATTGGAGCGGATACATCCTTCTGGTTTGCCAGTATCGACACTGACTCCACCGACGATACTGCCTCCTAGTTAGATTATATCGTATCCCAATTGCATGGCGGTATTCCTCCTCCTCCTCCTCCGGATCAGCATTAGTCCTAGGACGGATAGATAGTTATGAGTTAGTGAGAATTTGGCCCATTTTTGGGAATTTGTGTGACATTGGCCCATTTTTGGTTCTGTTGTATATATTCTTTTTATGACATGAGGATATTTATTTTAGACTTTTATGGATGTATAAATTTGTATGACATTGGCCAATAGTGACAGTAGATTTGAATTTATCGGTATTAATAATTTGCTTATGTGTGACAATATATTTTTATAAACTATGAATATATTTGTATAAACTGTAGGATAAATATTGTTATATAAATAATTATGTAACAATTAATTTTTTTAAATTTTTTACAGTAATTTAACAATGGTTACCGACGTCTAGCAACATTTAGCGACGTACAAATACATCGCAGAGAGGTATCAGAACGCCGCTATCCCTGTTCCAAGATATCGTAAATATGTCGCTAAAAGTTGCTAATTTGCTGACTTGGCAATCTCTACCATGTCATCAAATCGTAACTAAAATACGTTGCTAAACGTCGCTACATTCAAAAAATATTAGAGACGAACATGCGTTGCTAAATGTCGTTAACAGAAGAATGTCAACGACGTTTAGTGACACAGTAAACGTCACTAAGTACAGAAATATTAGCCATATTTTGCGAGTAAATTTGTATCACTCATATACCAACATTGCATCGTAAAACATCGCTAATTAGTAAAAAATTTGAAACGTTCATATATCACTAAGATACGTCGCTAGTTGCGACGTATCAGCGACTAGATAGACCGCGACAATTATAAAACGTTACTAATAACTTCACCATTTTATTTCAACGACGTAATTTTACAATTTAGAGACATTTTTTTAAATCGCTAACCCCGTAATTTTTAGTAGTGGCGACATCCGCTGCCTCTGATACAAGTCCATCGCAGCTTTCGGCAGTAGACAAACAAAAGAAGAAGGAAAATTGCTATGATAAACCTCTACGGAAAGACGCAACTCAAGGGCTAGAGAAGCCTTACAACTTTAACATTTTGGCACAGTTGGCCAATACGCCAGAAAAGTTATCACTCTTCGAGCTCATTTTTCTCTCCAAAAAGACTCGTGATGCTCTAAGTGAGGGGATGTAAAACAATGAATCTTATTTGGTCCTAATTAAGCTACCGGCCGAGAATCCCGTCGCATGTCTTCACTACAACAGTTTGATGGAGGCGATCCCGAATATCACATTCTCTCAATGGGACATGTTATTAAAGAATAATAGCCACGATCGTCCATGTATTATACAGGATACATAGGAGCCATTAAGGTGGACCGGATGCATATCGACCCTTAATTATCTCTTAGCATTATCCCACGAAGTCTACTACAAACATTTGAGATCCTGATGCATCGTTGGCAACCACCAACACCACTATTAGCGGCTTCAACACCGGAAGAAGCTACCCTCTAGGCAAGATTCGTCTGAAGTACCAAATCGTCGATCTTCGAACAAAAGTGACTTGCTATGTCATCGACGTAGATGTGTACTATAATGTCCTGCTAGGGCATCCATGGAAACATGAGTATATAATCATTCCAACCACTCTCCACCAGTGCTTAAAATACGTCAGTGAAGACGGCATAGTCAAAACAGAATTCGTCGATATAGATCCTTTCAAAGGGGTCGAGGCGTACTACTATGACTCGATCTTGTACAAGTAAATCCACAAAGACAAAGGAGGTAACAATGCCAATAATAAAGATGATACTGCTACAGCTTAAGGCTATCCCCTAAGGGTCCAACTCAAAGGATGCCCAGCCCACACAACTACTCCCTTCGTGGTCATGCTTCGAAGAATGGCACTTGAACCCTCGTAGTCAGACTTCAGGACAGAGATACTTTTCAGACAAGTTTCCCCATGCAAAGAGATCCCTATGAAAGTTGGTAGTCAAGCTCCGTAGGAGAACTCTAACATCTTTAGCGTCACTTACCGACAATAAAGAAGATGAACTGGAAGAGTACGTCACGGCCTCTACCGATATACCATCTTTCGATGATGTAATCCCTTTAGAGAAGATATCACATTTCCTCAATAAAGGCCTCTCTTTGAATAGTTCTATTGTCGCATATTGGGGCACCATATATTCTTTGGAGTATGGTCTACGTTTACACTTGCATATGCAAGTAGCTACAGCTCGCGTAGTAAGCCAAATCCTCCTTAGCCAAGATCCTTGTTTCGTCATTCCTGTGAGGAAGAAAGGAAATAAGTCCAACATTTTTGGTAAAATTGAAGGTCACCGGAACATCGTCTCAGAAGAGCCAGAATCGAAAAGTAGCATAATACAACTTTACTACAACAGCATACAGACTAAGCGTATTCTCCAAAAGATGGGATACGATCTGAAGAGCGACCAAGGCCTGAACTACGACAAGGGACGACGCTTACCATTGCCTCACTTTGCCCTAAATGGTCAGGCCCTAAGACATACTACCATCGAACCGGTCATGGTTTGGGATATGTCACACCTCATACAACCCCCGAAGACTCGGGAGGGGGGAGAAAAGACAAACATAGTCTAATTCTTCGTAGTCTTCTGCTTGGGACTCTGACATCAACTTCGGGGATGTACTCAAGCCAACATGGCATCAGAGGATCCAGAAGAGGACAATGTGTACCCGATCAAACTCTTTGAAGTATAACCGTAGGCTCAAAAACTGGAATCTCTATGGGAGTTACGATTCAAGCAGACGGAACCTCCTACTGATGATGAGGTTGTATAAGTTAATTTGGGTGATAATATTACTCCTAAACCCATCTTCAATAACAAAAACCTCTCGACAGAAGAGCAGGAATCCTTTGAACAGCTGGTAAGGAAATATATCGACGTCTTTGCATGGAACTACGAAGATATGCTAGTATTGGATCCATAAATCGTGAGGCATAAGCTCAATATACTGCCAAATGTTAAGCCTGTAAAGCAACAACAACGACATTTTTGATCGGACGTTATTAACGCCATCGAAGTTGAGGTAAATAAGCTAATAGCAAGCGGCTTTATCCGCGAAGAACAACACCTAGAATGGGTAGCTAACATCTTCTCCGTCATAAAAATGAATGATAAAATCTGAGCCTGCATCAACTTTCATGATTTGAATGCGGCTTGCCCGAAGGATGAATCCCCACTCCCTATCACAGACGTAATTATCGACAAGACTTATGGCTTCGAGCTTATGTCCTTCATAGATAGGTTCTCAGTCTACAACCAAATTAAAATATTTCTAGACGATGAGAAGCATACGTCATTTCGGACGCCAATAGGGGTGTATTATTATACCATGATGCCCTTTGGTCTGAAGAACGTAGGTGCGATATACCAACGAGCTATGAGCATTATCTTTCGCGACTATCTGGGTAAGACAATAGAATATTATGTTGATGACATCACTGTCAAGAGTCATTTTCAAGAGGATCATCTCCATGCTTGAAGATGATATTCAATCTAATGCGAGCCCACCAGCTTAAGATGAACCCCACCAAGTCTTTCTTGGGGTCTCTAGCGGCAAGTTTTTTGGATTTATTATAACTTTAAAAGGCATTCACATCGACCCTGAGAAGACTAAGGCTATCCTAGATATGCATCCTCTAAAGAACCTGTAAGAATTTAGTGGTTTGCAAGGAAGCCTAGCATATATTAGGAGATTCATAGCCAATCTCTTCGGATGATGCCGACCCTTTAATCAGCTCATGAAGAAGGGAGTCTCTTTTGCCTGGACGAAAGAATGCCAGGAAATGTTTGAAGACATTAAGAAGTATCTCACGAACCCCCTGGTATTGGTGGCCCCCATCGTGGGAAAGCCCTTCCTCTATGTTAGTGCAATTGATCATTTCCTCGGAGCCCTTATTGCCCAAAATAGTGATGAAAGCTATGAGCAAGCTATCTATTATCTCAGCAGAATGATGATCGATGCAGAACATAGGTATAATTCGGTCGAGAAAGAGTGTCTTGCTCAAGTATTCCCTGTCCAAAAGACCAGCCATTACTTAATAGAGCAAACCATCCATGTTATCTCTCGAGTGACCCCCCTCAGAGTCATTATGATCAAACTCGGGGCACTTAACTGTCACCCTCATATTTTCATTTAAGGGTAGTTTGGTATTTGACATGGATATTTTTATTTTATGAGTATTATATTTAATATTGTGCATGTGTATTAATTATTTATTGTATTATTTATTAATAGTTAGTTGTAGATTTATTTTGGACTTGTGTAGTGGAACTAACTAGTTAGTTTATATGCATGAACCCAATATTTTAGATTAGTTTAGATTGAGCCCATTAATTAGGCCCAAGGATTAGGTGGATGGATTAATTAGTGTAACCATTAGACTATGTCACTACCACGTTCCAAAAACGGGGGTATTTTTGACTTTTTGTATTATTTAATATTATTGGTAGTTACAATTAAGTAATTGCGTGATAGGTATATTTAATTTAAATAATTATGTGATGTGTAATTAAATATAGTATTATATACAGTGTTCATTTATTTTGAGCTAGCAGACTTGACCTAGAAGCCAGTAGATGAACACCTGTCGGAATTATAGAATTCTGTATTTAATTATTTTATCTAGAATTTATTTATTGGAGATTGTAATTAATTACCGTATTTTAATTAATTATTGCGCATTGCCTTTGCTTCGATAATTGGAGCGCTACCCTGACTTTTGCCTTCCAACAAATTTTATAATCTTGTCCTAGACGTGTCTGCCTTCCATTCTGCTATTTTTGCAACTCATAATTATGCTCTCTGTATATTATTTCTAGCCGCACAAAAATCGTCACGGACGTTTATTTAATAAATTCCTATTTTGTATCGTTGTGCGTTCCAATCGAAATTGGAGGCAATCTTGACCTATTTTTTGTGCGACCCAAATTAGGGTAATATCCTGTTCTGAGTCTTCTTCATTATTGCTATTGATGACCTGACCTGATTTTGGCTCCATGTACTTCTAATTAATTTTAGAACACAACTTGCATTTATTTCTAATTAAATTGAGGATACTATTTTAGCCGATTCTGAAAATCCTAATTTAATTCCAGTGCCCTGCTATTTGAGCCCATACCAAACATACAACATCCCCTGACCCTACAAAACACCAGACACCGAATTGCCCACCAAATTTTTGTCATTTCATGCGTCTGTGCAAATACCCAAATTTAAGGGGGCTAATTTGCAAATTTGCATTTTTGGTGTCAACATCTCATTTTTTTAAAACAATGAAGGAGCTCTATTATTTAACTAAGCCACCCTCATCCCCACATGAAATTTCTCCATGACAAATCAGGACCATCCATTTAAAATGGGTGCATCCTCACCCTTGATTTTCCCCCACACCCTCATCCTATTTAATGTCCCATCATTCCCTTTTCCCAAGAAAAACCTAATCCCCAAACCTACACTAGCCCCCAAGCCCCCAACCGTATGATCCCTCTTCTTCCTCTTTTCTCCATTTTTCATTTTCTTCTTCTCTTCTTCTTCTTCTTCCTTCTTCTCCTTCTCACTCTTTTGAATTAATGAGAGGGGGGGGGGAAACACCACCACCACCCTACAGCATCTATCCGGCCAAGCCCCGCTACCGTCGGCTTACTGCGGCTGCCGCCAACCTGCTGTTGCCGCCGGCTGCTACTGCTCGACCCTGCTGCTGCTCTGCTACTGCTCGGCTGCTGCGTCGGCCGGCTACCCCAGCACCACCACCATCACCATTAGAACCACCCTCTCCATCTATTCTCATCCCCGGCGGCCAGGCCGACCCCGCTCCGACTGCTCCTCCATCTCTCCCTCCGGCATGCATCCCGACCTCCGGCCACCTCCGTTCATCATATTCCCGATCTCCATCTCCCCGGCGCTGTGCACTGGTCACCGGACTTCCCTCGGCCACCGTCGTCGACATCAACCACCACACATCTCTCCACCATCATCATCATCTCCCCTCGCTGCGGTTCCTTCCGGCGAAGCTCCCTTCACCCACCATTCATCCCGAGCTCCGATCCTGACCCCGGCGTCTGCCTTGGCCTCCGCTGCAGAGCGCTCGACGCGAGGTCGGCAGGCGAGGAGGTGTTCTCCGTAACCTCCTCGAGCAAGTTCGACATCGACTACCTCGGCGAGAGCACCAAGGGGGATCTCGTCATCAAGGAGGAGCATCTCGGCCCTCTTGGCAAGGATGGCCAGGCTACATTAGATGGCCCAATCGAAGAGATAGCTAGGGATTGAAGCTAGAGAAGCAGAGATTGGAGATCCCATTTGATGGTTTTCGTCTGGATCACCAAGATGCCCTGAAGCAACTCTGGAGGTTGGCCTATCCACAGCGAGAAGTCCCCCTCTTAAATCAGAAGTATGGAAGGAAATGGGTTTCAATGCATGCTTCGTGTATGGAATTCAAGGTAGTGCTGAAGTCTACAAGAGCACAGTTAGAGCATGAGCTTGGATTAAAAGATATTTTCAGAATAGAGGACTTACCAGCATATAGCATGTTGAGTAGGACTGTTGGATTCTTCGATTATTCTTGCTACTTCACATGAAGACTTCTACTCCTATGCTTGGGACATCGTCATCCTTTCGGAGGGGTGCTATTCGTAGTGCTCACATTCTTCCAGCAGAAGTTTGGTGGTAGCTGTTTTCCCACACAAGAGATTCAGAAGTGCTGGTGGTGGTTACGAGTTGGTTTCAGTAGCTACTACTTAGATCCCCCACTGGAGACAATTTATGCACTTCCGCAGGAAAAATGGTACGATTCTATGGATGTATTATTATTATTGTATTATATATATATATATATATATGAGTATATATTAATACTTTCATATAATATGTATTTAATAAAGTATATACTAGTATAAATTAAATTCATGTATTAGTAATTACGTATTTCCTCATATATGTTAGTATTGTATTACATTGACAATATATAAGTATATATATATATATATATATTTTAAAATATATTTTTGCATATGTATTAGTATACATATATATTGTTCAACTAGTATAAATTAAATATATATATAAATTGGTACGTATATATATATTGTAAATGTATATAAATTGGTGCATATATATATTGTAAGTACTAATGCAGTTAAAAATAGATGTAATGTGTCTTATATATCTATCTTCTAGATGACCCTAGTTGACCGTATCGTACCTGGCATAGCCCGATTTAGGTTTTGTGTTGTGTTAGTGTAGCATCTGATACAAGTATTATTTTGATATGTCATTAGGACTGTGGGTTCCTCCAGGCGACCCTTTGGAACAGGACCTCGGTATTCACCAGCTAAGGACCAAAGGCGAGTACATTCTCTGATTAGTTTCTAATTTATGATATCTCCTATGTTCACTGTATCTAGTGTAGATATCCATGCTCTTGACACGTTGGTTACACGGATTGGTATACACGGATCTCGTTATGAGATGTTATTCCTTATTCATGGTGTAGCTTGTACAAGACTTGTTTCCTTGTTATCTTGTGCATGTACAGACACTGATTTCCGGGGAGACTAGCTACCTCCCTAGGGAATCCCGTGCCATAGCGTACCATGATTGGATCTACTATACCAGTCGGGGGTGGGAAGTATTTTAGTGTAGATATGTGATCATACCCAACTTTACATGCATCATAGCTCACCCCACATCTCACGTCGGGTGCGGCCTGACCATTTACATGCTTCATAGCTGTTACGTGTGATTAGTCTGACCTCTAGATGCATCATAGCTAACCAACGGTTAGCCTGACCTTACAAGAATCATAGCTAATCACATGTAACCAGCCTGATCAAGTTCCCAAGCCGATCACATGTTAAAGCTAGTACTCACACACTTAATCATAGGATTCTTGCTCATTGACATATTGTTTCTTTTCCTGCATTTACTTATAATATTTCTAGTATTTATCTTATTGTACATTTCTCGTACCTATACATGCATCTCGTATATTTCCATCTAGAACTGCTACATAGCTTATATCATTAATATAGAACTGCTATTTAGAGATGTACTTTGCTCCTTCCTGACTGGAAAATATTTTCCAGACTGTGACCTTAGTGGACTTGTTTCTGACACACTTGGGGATTGGATGTTACTGATTGCAGGTATGATTATTCTGTCGTTAGACTTGTCTTGTATTTCTTGTTTACCTTGATATCTCATCGTGCTTTAGTTTAGGTGATTGAGTATTTCTAACATTATTTTATGATATCCACGTCTCCTTATGGAGTTGGATATTCACGTGAGTTTGATTAGTTAGTTACAGGACCTAGACAGCGTTCTACCGCCGATGCTGCGGCGTAGGCTGGACTTACCCACGCACTCGTGCCCCTAAACCGGGTGCGGGTCGTGACACGTTTTTAGTGGTGGCCCATCAAGGTCGGACTTCGCAAGTTGTGCGATGTCGTAGTAGTGCGATGTCATAGTTGTACTAATACGTACCTGCTATAGAATATAGGACATAGGATACTAGGATGAGAGAGGATACTCAATCATAAATTCTTGAGAGATTCCTGGGACGACCCCTTGAGAATCTTATTATAATTTACAATTTAAATCTTTCCTTGTTTTCGTCCGCTCTCGCTTGTTGTTATTGAACTTGATTCTTGTTGATCAGTTATTAAATTAAAATTTTGGTATCATTGTTGAGTTTGATTCTTGTTGACCAGTTGTTAAATTTAATTCTTGGTATCGTTGTTGAGTTGATTTCATATCGAGATAAATTTTATGGGCTAAAATTTACGGTATCATCTGATGACATATGTTGATGAGGACCGTGAGAAAGGAAAAACGTCTACTTTGGTTATGGACCCTAGAGTTTATCGCAGCCATATTAGCTATCGTGACGAGAACGTAGGAACCTGACTTGGATGTACATACTATAGTTATGAAACTTAGAGTCTCTAACAGCCATACCGGTTGGCGTGGCGAAGATTCTAGATAACATGATTATAGAGTTGCATACCTTAGTTACGGAACCTATCGTTTATCGCATCTATGCTTTCTGGCGTGGCGAGAATTCTGAGTGTCATGATTTCAGACAGACGTGTATGATTATCAGGTTGTATCTTAAATTGGTTCTTAAAGTATCATCTCAAGACTTATCTATTTCTGTTATTCCAGGACTTTGTTCCATCGCTTCTTTTCTTTACTAGCAGTAAAGATACCTTCAGTCCTTAACCAAGTTCTTTTGAGCCTTATTTCTTTAAGGATCCTTGTTAGTGTGATAATTAGTGACTTACAATTTTGGTTGTGTCTTGTATTAGTTTGACTGAGTGTGACTTGTGAGTTTGTAAGTGTTTCTTAGTTGGACATGTGAGCAGTAGGCATTAACCTAGAATTAACCTTAGCATAGTACCTTGTAACAATGGTTCTGGGATAAGTGTCATTAGAGACTGAGAGTAGAAGGAGAGTATAGAGTATTAGTGATAGTTCTCAGAGTTAGTATCAGAGCCAATAAACCCGTCCTGGATAATCATGATTATGTAATTGACTGATCTATATACACAATTAGGTATCAAGGAATTGTGTTAAGGATTAATGGACCATAGCGTTCAATCTGATGATTGATATCGGGCGTGTTAAAGGTCAAGAAATTTATATGCATGAGGAGTTATAATGAGGTGGCATGAGTAGAGAAATATCGGAATTGGTAATGAAGATGGTGAAGCATATCACAGATTAGTGTAACAGACTATGAAAGGTTAAAGGAAAATACATATACATCAATTGAGATGAGAACCATATACTTGCCCATGAGAGTAAAGAGAAACAGGTGTATTATAAAAGGTGCGAATAATTATGAGTTCTAATAAGTTTGATGAGATAATATAATGATGAAGCTAGAGTTACCATACCAATAGTGCTAGTAATTATATATCAAAGATTTGTTGAGCAAGGTGCTAATGACAGTAAGAACTTCGTGTGATGATAATTAGAATGGTGTACCAGTTAATATAGATAGAAAGTCATTAGAGAAAAAAAAAATGTGTGATGATAACTTTGATTATTAGAAGTAATATTGCAAGTAATCCGGGCAGTACAAATTTAAGAACACAGTTGAGAATTGTAGACCATTGGTATATTGTGTGCACCTTGAGTATTAGAGACTGTGAGTATTATATGTATACTTGTGGATTTAAATTTATAATTTGAAGAGTGGAAATGAATTTTAATTTTTAAAGTTTTTGAGGAGTTAAGATTTTATGTTATTAAAGTTTTGAGGATTAAAATTTAATTCAATAAACATAGTCAAAGCTATGAAGATTTTTGGAAGTGATTAAAAATTTATTTCAATGTTGAATATTTGACTTTTGAGGAAAGTATATGCATTTTATCATTCGAGAAGTAAATTTTGATAATTTTATTTTGAGGATAAAATTTTATGGTGGATAAGAAATATATACTAGTAGATGATATACACGTGTAAGGATCTGGTGACTTGAGCATGATTGAGATGGCAGCGCAGACTGACTTGGGTGTCCATCTAAAAAAAAATTGTATTAGAAGGAGCAATACTTAGTGTGCTGTGTTGCACTTGGCGTGCACTTGGGTGATAAGAACAACTAGTATGAACAATTATAGTAGGTAAGAGAGCTAGCAGTGGATGTGCTTGTAGTAGAAATAGTGGTTTCTAAAAGGATAAGGGTATCAATTTTGGATGCATCATTAAACCTATGGTTGTGTTAGAAGGCTATGTTCTGTTCTTTCCTTCCTTCTGTCCCTCTCTATTTGATTGATTGATTGATTCCTTAGTACAATAGTTGTATGCATGATTTCTTGTTAGAATGTAGTTAGTAGTACCCCTGATATAGAGACTGCAATACCATGACAAAAGATACCATGGCCGTACATATTTTCCTTAGGTTGCATGTTGTATGATTATAGGAAAGATTTTTAGACCAGGATTATTGGGGTTTAACCATGACGAAGATTCATGAAGGAGTTATGACTTGACCAGAGAGACAAGATGATTAAAATTCGAGGATAAACATTAATTTAAATAGAGGGTTAAGAAATTAACATGGCAGAATTTATGATTTATTAATTCCAGGAAGATTATGATGTAATTAAATTGGTTATTAAAATTTGGAAATTTTGGGAGACTATCATTATATTTATTTGGTTGCAAGTTATGAATTTTAGAATTTTATATTTGGATGTTGCATTTGGAGAATCCTTGAGTATCGCATTGTTAAGTATTTTGAGGAAGAGAAAATCGAGAAATAAAATTTTGATGGATAAATGTTTAAATTTAAACTTTTTGGACGAGATTATATTATATATATGTGCATTGCTTAAAATCAAATTTGAGGAGTGGATATTAAATTCTGAGTACTGAATTATTAACTAAAAAAATTTTGATAAAAATGGACCTTGAATTTATTTCGAGGATTTTTTGGAATGCTATAATTTCAAATTTTTTTGAAAATTGTGGAAAGACATTGTGGATTATTACCTTATTTCATGGATGACGAATTTAAACTTTGAGGGAAATGATAATGTGTATGATTAAACGCTACTATGAGGATTTTAAATTTCGAGGACGAAATTCTTTTAAGGAGGGTAGACTTGTTACTACCACGTTCCGAAAACGGGGGTATTTTTGACTTTTTATATTATTTAATATTATTGGTAGTTACAATTAAGTAATTGCGTGATAGGTATATTTAATTTAAATAATTATGTGATGTGTAATTAAATATAGTATTATATACAGTGTTCATTTATTTTGAGCTAGCAGACTTGACCTAGAAGCCAGTAGATGAACACCTGTCGGAATTATAGAATTCTGTATTTAATTATTTTATCTAGAATTTATTTATTGGAGATTATAATTAATTACCGTATTTTAATTAATTATTGCGCATTGCCTTTGCTTCGATAATTGGAGCGCTACCCTGACTTTTGCCTTCCAATAAATTTCACAATCTTGTCCTAGACGTGCCTGCCTTCCATTCTGCTATTTTTGCAAATCATAATTATGCTCTCTGTACATTATTTCTAGCCGCACGAAAATCGTCGCGGACGTTTATTTAATAAATTCCTATTTTGTATCATTGTGCGTTCCAATCGAAATTGGAGGCAATCTTGACCTATTTTCGTGCGACCCAAATTAGGGTAATATCCTGTTCTGAGTCTTCTTCATTATTGGTATTGATGACCTGACCTGATTTTGGCCCCATGTACTTCTAATTAATTTTAGAACACAACTTACATTTATTTCTAATTAAATTGAGGATACTATTTTAACCGATTCTGAAAATCCTAATTTAATTCTATTGCCCTGCTATTTGAGCCCATACCAAACATACAACACCCCCTGACCCTACAAAACACCAGACACCGAATCGCCCGCCAAATTTTTGTTATTTCATGCGTCTGTACAAATACCCAAATTTAAGGGGGCTAATTTGCAAATTTGTATTTTTGGTGTCAACATCTCATTTTTTTAAAACAATGAAGGAGCTCTATTATTTAACTAAGCCACCCTCATCCCCACATGAAATTTCTGCATGATAAATCAGGACCACCCATTTAAAATGGGTGCATCCTCACCCTTGATTTTCCCCCACACCCTCATCCTATTTAATGTCCCATTATTCCCTTTTCCCAAGAAAAACCTAATCCCCAAACCTACACTAGCCCCCAAGCCCCCAACCGTATGATCCCTCTTCTTCCTCTTTTCTCCATTTTTCATTTTCTTCTTCTCTTCTTCTTCTTCTTCCTTCTTCTCCTTCTCACTCTTTTGAATTAATGAGAGGGGGGGGAGGGAAACACCACCACCACCCTACAGCATCTATCCGGCCAAGCCCCCGCTACCGCCGGCTTACTGCGGCTGCCGCCAACCTGCTGCAACCGCCGGCTGCTACTGCTCGACCCCGCTACTGCTCTGCTACTGCTCGGCTGCTGCGTCGGCCGGCTACCCCAGCACCACCACCATCACCATTAGAACCACCCTCTCCATCTATTCTCATCCCCGGCGGCCAGGCCGACCCCGCTCCGACTGCTCCTCCATCTCTCCCTCAGGCATGCATCCCGACCTCCGGCCACCTCCGTTCATCATATTCCCGATCTCCATCTCCCCGGCGATGTGCACTGGCACCGGACTTCCCTCGGCCACCGTCGTCGACATCAACCACCACACATCTCTCCACCATCATCATCATCTCCCCTCGCTGCGGTTCCTTCTGGCGAAGCTCCCTTCACCCACCATTCTTCCCGAGCTCCGATCCTGACACCGGTGTCTGCCTCGGCCTCCGCTGTAGAGCGCTCGACGCGAGGTCGGCAGGCGAGGAGGTATTCTCTGTAACCTCCTCGAGCAAGTCCGACATCGACTACCTCGGCGAGAGCACCAAGGGGGATCTCGTCATCAAGGAGGAGCATCTCGGCCCTCTTGGCAAGGATGGCCAGGCTACATTAGATGGCCCAATCGAAGAGATAGCTAGGGATTGAAGCTAGAGAAGCAGAGATTGGAGATCCCATTTGATGGTTTTCGTCTGGATCACCAAGATGCCCTGAAGCAACTCTGGAGGTTGGCCTATCCACAGCGAGAAGTCCCCCTCTTAAATCAGAAGTATGGAAGGAAATGGGTTTCAATGCATGCTTCATGTATGGAATTCAAGGTAGTGCTGAAGTCTACAAGAGCACAGTTAGAGCATGAGCTTGGATTAAAAGATATTTTCAGAATAGAGGACTTACCAGCATATAGCATGTTGAGTAGGACTGTTGGATTCTTCGATTATTCTTGCTACTTCACATGAAGACTTCTACCCCTATGCTTGGGACATCATCATCCTTTCGGAGGGGTGCTATTCGCAGTGCTCACATTCTTCCAGCAGAAGTTTGGTGGTAGCTGTTTTCCCACACAAGAGATTCAGAAGTGCTGGTGGTGGTTACGAGTTGGTTTCAGTAGCTACTACTTAGATCCCCCACTGGAGACAATTTATGCACTTCCGCAGGAAAAATGGTACGATTCTATGTATGTATTATTATTGTATTTTATATATATATTGAGTATATATTAATATTTTCATATAATATGTATTTAATAAAGTATATATTTTTTTTTAAAAATATATTTTTGCATATGTATTAGTATACATATATATTGTTCAACTAGTATAAATTAAATATATATATAAATTGGTACGTATATATATATATATATTGTAAATGTATATAAATTGGTGCATATATATATTGTAAGTACTAATGCAATTAAAAATAGATGTAATGTGTCTTATATATCTATCTTCTAGATAACCCTAGTTGACCGTATCATACCTGGCATAGCCCAATTTAGGTTTTGTGTTGTGTTAGTGTAGCATCTGATACAAGTATTATTTTGATATGTCATTAGGACTGTGGGTTCCTCCAGGCGACCCTCTGGAACAGGACCTCGGTATTCACCAGCTAAGGACCAAAGGCGAGTACATTCTCTGATTAGTTTCTAATTTATGATATCTCCTATGTTCACTGTATCTAG
The DNA here is from genome assembly GCA_036927795.1 of Iris macrosiphon. Lineage (NCBI taxonomy): Eukaryota > Viridiplantae > Streptophyta > Magnoliopsida > Asparagales > Iridaceae > Iris > Iris macrosiphon. The sequence goes on along the minus strand of JAYESA010000019.1, from coordinate 92,057,920 downwards.
TGTAGATATCCATGCTCTTGACACGTTGGTTACACGGATTGGTATACACGGATCTCGTCATGAGATGTTATTCCTTATTCATGGTGTAGCTTGTACAAGACTTGTTTCCTTGTTATCTTGTGCATGTACAGACACTAATTTCCGGGGAGACTTGCTACCTCCCTAGGGAATCCTGTGCCAAAGCGTACCATGATTGGATCTACTATACCAGTCGGGGGTGGGGAGTATTTTAGTGTAGATATGTGATCATACCCAACTTTACATGCATCATAGCTCACCCCACATCTCACGTCGGGTGCGGCCTGACCATTTACATGCTTCATAGCTGTTACGTGTGATTAGCCTGACCTCTACATGCATCATAGCTAACCAACGGTTAGCCTGACCTTACAAGAATCATAGCTAATCACATGTAACCAGCCTGATCAAGTTCCCAAGCCGATCACATGTTAAAGCTAGTACTCACACACTTAATCATAGGATTCTTGCTCATTGACATATTATTTCTTTTCCTGCATTTACTTACAATATTTCCAGTATTTATCTTATTGTACATTTCTCGTACCTATACATGCATCTCGTATATTTCTATCTAGAACTGCTACATAGCTTATATCATTAATATAGAACTGCTATTTAGAGATGTACTTTGCTCCTTCCTGACTGGAAAATATTTTCCAGACTGTGACCTTAGTGGACTTGTTTCTGACACACTTGGGGATTGGATGTTACTGATTGCAGGTATAATTATTCTGTCGTTAGACTTGTCTTGTATTTCTTGTTTGTCTTGATATCTCATCGTGCGTTAGTTTAGGTGATTGAGTATTTCTAACATTATTTTATGATATCCACGTCTCCTTATGGAGTTGGGTATTCACGTGAGTTTGATTAGTTAGTTACAGGACCTAGACAGCGTTTTACCGCCGATGTTGCGGCGTAGGCTGGACGTACCCACGCACTCGTGCCCCTAAACCGGGTGCGGGTCATGACAGACTAGAACCTTCCTTCCTTAATTAATTTCTTTATGAGGGGCCCCAAGGGGTATTTTGGATATTTCACTATAGCTTGAGAGAGAGGTATATGGCTGGCCATTAGAGGGAGGAGAGAGAGTGTCTCTCATTTTATTTTGTTTATTCCAATTAGATCTACAATTTATCCTTTCAAATTTCTTCATTCCCTTACCATTCCTCAATTAATTTCTTCTCAAAGTCTTTCCCTAATCTTCAATTTAGGCTACTACAATAAGGATCTACAAGATGGAAGTGATGATCAAGAAGGAGGAGGCCAAGATCTACAAAAAGGAGCTACTTTCTATATTTGGGGATTTTCAATAGGAATCCATCTCCTAATAGGACATTTCAGTTTTCCCCCTTCTAATAGATTCTAAATCTGAGATTTAACTATGAGAAATCAACCCACATGCATAGGCTACCCATAGGATTTGGTTTTAGATTCATATGAGACCTATGGTGGAAGTTATGCGTGTTTTGGTACCAATTTTAGGAGAATTCCGAGATTGGCACATGTGGTATTTGTCATTTAGTCAAATAGATCAATATGACATTGATTGATTATTTGTGGCTGGTGGCGTATCCATAATTGGATACGTGTAGGCCGTATCTCGTCAATTTAGCGATACGGGTTATTTTGGGGGGGGTTCTCTGACACAGGGATTTGTGCAGTTCACATCTTGACACGGACACGTAGTTGATCTAATTATTGTTCGTATTATTCATATTTAGAATATTAGACTTGCTCGTGTCCTTCGAGATGCATTTGATGGTGTGTTGGAGCCGTATCACAAGCATATCATAGAATAAGTGTGATACGGGTGTAGTGCACTCCACGTGTTTAGTGTATTGCTCTAAATTCTATATGTACTTGTGTATATATACATGTATATTATATTTAATGGTATACATAAGTGTATATAGCTACATATCTATAAGTGTATATGTATCTATGTTTGGCGGGGCGCACTCCGTATCACAATTTTGTAATATTTAAAAAATAAGTTTTTGGTCGATTTGGAGGCCGAATAATTTTACACAAAGAAAAAATTAACAAAAACTAAAAGAACAAAAAAAATCTCGATTATATGGAAAAGAAAAACCCTTTAATTAGTTTTTGAAAATAATAAACAGGTTGGCAGCAAATTGGGTGTGAACATGGGGGTTTGGTGTTAAAATTCTGGACTGTTTTGGTCAGTTTTTCGGCCATTTTTCGGTCGATTTTTTGACCAATCCGGGACACGAAAACTCATCCCGCTTGAATGAAAATCCTAGAGGGTTAGGTTGTGAACGTATGCGAACAAACCGTACACAAAAAGGATCATAGATGAAGAAGATACAATACCTAGAAAATGGGTGCTCGGATTTGTAATTCTGCCCTTGCGCGGTACGCGACGGCCTACGGCGGGCGGTCCGGGCCGCTGAAGCAACGTTCCGGGCGCGGGGGTCGGTCCGGCGCGGCGGTGCTGGTCAGCGTGGGGGTCGACGCGAGGCTGGGGTCGTCGGAACTAGGGTTAGGGTTAGGGTTTTGAGTTGTTACATAAGTAAATATATATATAGGGAGAGAGAATGAGAGAGGGGCAGCCGCGGGTGCTGTGGTGTCGTGGCTTAGGGGAGGGAATGTTGCTGTGGGTGAGGGTTTAGTGGAAATAGGTTTAGGATTTGCTTTAGTTGGTTAGGTTGTTAGGGATTAGGTTTTAATTTTTAAGATTAATTAGTTTTAGGTTTTTATTTATATTTTTCTTTTCTTTTATTTTCTTTTTCTTTTTATTTTCGTTTCTTTTTGTTTCTATTATCATTATTATTATTATTTCCAATATTATTATTATCGCTATTATTATTATTATTATTACTATTATTATTATTATTATTAATAACCATATATTTATTTATATATATTTATTTACTTATATATATGAGATTAAAATCCTAAAATAATATTTGTACATAAAATAAATTCTAGAAAATTTATTTTGCAAAGCTTTAATAGGATACTACACCCAAAATATTTTATAAAATATTTTATAATTAATAGTTAGATATTTATTTAGTCAAAAATCAAATAATTACATTATCTAATTAACTAAGTAATTAATTTAATGGTTATCCCACAAAATAGGTAATAGTAAATAATGTAAAATCTTACAAAAAGGGAATGTCTAACTTGACATGAGAAATTATGGGCTGCTAATTATAGAAGAGTTGGAATTGGAAAATAATCACAATTATATATATAATATCTAATATATTTAACAATTAATCTTTGGCCGTTACACTAATGTTATACTAACACCAAGGGATCGAATTTCTGTGCCACGAAAAGATCCTACAGGTAGTGTCTCCTGTGTGGGCTACTTCCTATGATGGCTGATACAGATTTTAGGGCCATCCTATATTATTAATGTCCAAAACATGGTGGTGTGTCCTAATAAAATTATTAGATTTTAATTGTTTCAAAAAATAATCTAAAATAATTACAAGAAATACAAAACACACACAAAATACCTATTTTTGGGTGAGGGGGTTTACAATTATCATGGGATGATGTTGGTGAGAGAGCTTTATTGGGACTAGAGATGGTAGTGGATGCAGCTTAGAAGGTGAAGCTCATTAGAGATAGACTTCGAGTGGCGCAAGACAGGAAGCGGTATTGGGCCGATAGCCACCGAAGACCTTTGGAGTTTGAGGTATAGATTTTTTATTTTGCATTGCTTGTGATTATTTATTTTGTTAGAGTGCTAATGTTGTGTTTCGTGCTAGGTTGGCGGTCTGATTTTCTTGAGGATTTCTCCGACACGTGGTACGATTCATTTCGGTGGAGGCGGAAAGCTTAGTCCGTGATTCATCGGACCTTTCAGTATTCTTGAGAGGGTCAGTGCAGTTGCATACAGACTAGACTTGCCACCTGCATTGGAGGGAGTGCACAACGTATTTCATGTGTCACAGCTGAGACGGTACATGGTAGATCCTAGTCATGTGTTGGATCACTGGAAGATAGAGGTGGGCCTTACTCTTAGCTATCCAAAGCAGCCAGTTGAGATTCTAGATCAAAGAGAGAAGGTGCTGAGGAACCAGATGATTCATTTTGTGCGCGTCAAATGGAGGTATCACTCGCCAAGAGAGAGTACCTGGGAGCGAGAGGCCGAGATGCGCGAGCGATATCCATATCTGTTCAAGCTGTGAGGTATATTTCTTTCTTGCTTTGTATTATTTGCTTTTGGTAGATAGTTTTTTCCTTAATTTTGAGGACAAATTTTTTCTAAGATGGGTTGGATTGTCACCTTCACATTTTCATTTAAGGGTAGTTTGGTAATTGATATGGGTATTTTTATTTTAGGAGTATTATATTTAATATTATGCATGTGTATTAATTATTTGTTGTATTATTTATTAATAGTTAGTTATAGATTTATTTTGGACTTGTGTAGTGGGATGCATGAACCTAATATTTTAGATTAGTTTAGATTGAGCCCATTAATTAGGCCCATGGATTAGGAGAATGGATTAATTAGTGTAACCATTAGACTAGAACCTTTCCTCCTTAATTAATTTCTTCATGAGAGGCCCCAAGGGGTATTTTGGACATTTTACCATGGCTTGAGAGAGGGGTATATGGCCGGCCATTAGAGGGAGGAGAAAGTGTGTCTCTCATTTTATTTTGTTCATTCCAATTAGATCTATAATTTTTTCTTTCCAATTTCTTCATTCCCTCACCATTTCTCACTCAATTTCTTCTCAAATTCCTACCATATTCTTTAATTGAGGCTACTAAAACAATGATCTATAAGAAGAAAGCAAGGATCAAGAAGGAGGAGACCAAGATCTTCAAAGAGGAGCTACTTTTCATTTTTTAGGATTTTTATTGGGAATCAATCTCCCAATAGGTACATTTTAGTTTTTCCTCTTTTGATAGGTTCTAAATATGAGATTTATCTATGAGAAACCAACCCACATGCATAGGCTATCCATATGATTTGGATTTAGGTTCATAGGAGACCAATGGTAGAAGTTATGTGTGTTTTGGTACCAATTTTGGGAGAATTCCGAGATTGGCACATGTGATGTTTGTCATTTGGTCAAATAGATCAATATAAAATATCATTGATTGTTTGTGGCTAGTGTCGTATCCATAATTGGATACGTGTAGGCCGTATCTTATCAATTTGGTGATACGGGTTATTTTTTGGGATTTTTCTCCGACACGGGATTTGTGCATATCACATCTTGACACAGACACATAGTTGATCTAATTAGTTTTTGTATTATTCATATTTAGTATATTAGACTTGCTCGTGTCATTCGGGATACGTTTGGCTATGTGTTGGAGCCGTATCACAAGCGTATCATAGAATGAGTGTGATACGGGTGCGGTGCACTCCACATGTTTGGTGTATTGCTCTAAATTCTATATGTACTTGTGTATATATACATGTATGTTATATTTTATGATTTATATATATATATATGTGTGTGTGTGTGTGTGTGTGTGTTATATATTGATAATATATAGGTGAGTGTATTTATATCTATGTGTATACATATATCTATATGTGAGTGTATATATATGTGTAGAGTGATATACATAGAGGTATATGTATATATGTATAAGTGTTTAGGTCTAAGCTATGTTTATATGTGTCGAGAGAAGATTGATATTATATATATATATATATATATATATATATATATATATATATATATTTGTCACGACCCGCACCCGGTTTAGGGGCACGAGTGCGTGGGTACGTCCAGCCTACGCCGTAGCATCGGCGGTAGAACGCTGTCTAGGTCAAGTACTATCTAAATAATCTCACACTAGTATCCAACTCCATAAGGAGACACGGATAACACTATAAAGATGAACAACATACTCAATCACAATTACAGCACGATAAGAATTTGAAGAACAAAAGAGTACAACACAAGACTAATGATAAAACAATCGTACCTGTAATCAGTAACAACAAATCTCCAAGTGTCAGAACAAGTCCACTAAGGTCACAGTCTGGAAAAATATTTTCCAGTCAGGAAGGAGCAAAGTACATCTCTAAATAGCAGTTCTATATAAATGACATAAACTATGTAGCAGTTCTAGATGGAAACATACCGGATGCATGTATAGGTACGAAAAAATGTACAATGAGAGAAAATACTGGAAATACTGTAAGTAAATGCAGGAAAGAAACATTATGTCCATGAGCAAGAGTTCTACGACTAAGTGTGTGAGTACTAGCTTTAATATGTGATCGGCTTGGGAACTTGATCAGGCTGGTTACATGTGATTAGCTATGATTCATGGAAGGTCAGGCTAACCGTTGGTTAGCTATGATGCATGGAGAGGTCAGGCTAATCACACGTAACAGCTATGAGGCATGGAGATGGTCAGGCCACACCCGACGTGAGATGTGGGGTGAGCTATGATGCATGGAAAGTTGGGTATGATCATATATCTACACTAAAATACTCCCCAAACCCCCGACTGGTATAGTAGATCCAATCATGGTACGCTATGGCACGGGATTCCCTAGGAAGGTAGCAAATCTCCCCGGGAATCAGTGTCTGTACATGCACAAGATAACAAGGAAAACAAGTCTCATACAAGCTACACCATGAATAAGGAATAACATCTCATGACGAGATCCGTGTATACCAATCCGTGTAACCAATGTGTCAAGAACATGGATATTTACACTAGATACAGTGAACATAGGAGATATCATAAATTAGAAACTAATCAGAGAATGTACTCGCCTTGGGTCCTTAGCTGGTGAAACCAATGTCCTGTCCCAGAGTATCGTCTGGAGGAACCAACAGTCCTAAAAATATATAATAAACAATACAATATTTGCATCAGAAGCTATACTAAACACACAAGCAAATACTAACTCAGGGGCTATGTCAGACATGGGACTCAGTCAACTAGGGTCATCTAGTTAGACAGACATCTATAATACATTATACCTATTTAACTAACATTAACTCCTACAATATTACTTGCACAAAAATAATTACATATACAATATATATATATATATTTAATTCATGCATAATATATATATATGGGTTGAACAATTTATTTACCATATATATTAATTTTATATCTATAAAAATATGCTAAGTAGGTTTACAAATACATAATTATACATATACCAATAAAATATAAGTCTACATACATATATATATTTACCAATATACGTATTTAATTAATATGTATATTACCAATATATTTTTATACCAAAATAAGAATTATACTATATACAAATTTTAGAATTTACGTAAAAGTCAATATATTCATATATCTACAGTAGAATTGGTCACCAGCCCCAAATAACAATTTTTGAACTAAGTTTTATTATTGGAACTATATTTTTAATAATAATATAACCCCAAGATTTATTATATTTAACATAATAAAAAAAAACCTTTTAATTATAACTAAATAAACTAATTACACAAAATTAGCTAATTACATATACTAAACTAATTACATTAATTTACTAGACTAATTATATTAATTAAACTAGTTATAAATTAACTAAACAAATTTTTAATTTACTAAACTAATTAACTAATTTACTAAACTAATTAACTAATTAACTAATTAATCATTAACTAAACTAATTTAATTTAACTAAATGATTAATTAAACTAATTACTAATTATATACAACTTTAACTAATTTATACTCAAAATCCTCAGCAGCTGAACGAAGAAAGGGGAAAGAAGGAGAGAGGACTCACGGCGGGGGTTTTCTCCGGCGAGGTCGGGCCGGCAGGGCGTCGGCGGTGGTCCTGAAGCGACGGCGGCGGGCGCTCGATTTGAGGAGGCGGCGCTCGGCTCTCGAGGAGATCCGGGGCGGCGGCAGATCTAGGTTCCGAGGAGGCGGCGGCAGCGGTCTCGACGACGGGTCGTCGTCATCGTTCGTCTCGGGCGGCGGCGGGCCTTCGACTCAGCGGCGGTGGGAAGTCGACTCGGCGGAGGCTGGATCTGCAGCGGCGGCGACGCTCGGCCCGAGGCGGCGCTCTGATCGAGGAGGCGGCGCTCGGATCGAGGGGGCGACGGCTCCGAGGCGGCTGCGGCTGCGGTCTCGACTTCAGCGGCGGAGATCTCGGCGGATTTGGCTCCGTCCGGCCGAAGGTCGGCTGGGTTCGACGACGTGGAGGGGAGTCGTGTGTCGGGGTGGATCGGAGGAGGGGATCCCAGTCGCCGGCGGCGGTTCTTCTCGGCAGTGGCGGGTCTCGGGAGCAGCGGAAGGGGATCTCTGCGGATCTGGGCGGCCACGGCGATCGCCGGAGTTAGGTTAGGGTTAGGTTTCTGCGAGTCGTGTCTGTGGATCGTGTCCGGGGCAGGACACAATGGGTTGCTGAACTGTGAGGGACGTGTCCGGGTGTGTCGGACACAAAAATCTGATTGTAATATTGTAATAACTGGACACAGAAAAATGAATGGATACTGTGGGACACCCGGGGTCGGACCCGAGGCCATCACGGCTGACACGGTGATGCTGGACACACGGACACGAGCACACAAGAATGGTGGTGGCTTGGCTGGAGGGAATTTGTGGAGGCTAGCCAATGAATTGAAGATTAGGGTTTTAGGGAAATGTGAGAATGAGAACCTAAATAGGGAGAGATGGTGTGGGATAAAGGGTTGCGGGTTGGCCCAATAATGAATGGTCCAGAATTAATCAAACGGGTTTCTCACGTGGGGAAAAATGAGGGTGTGAAGGCTAGTTAATAGGAATGGCAATTTGTAAAATAAAAAATAAAAATAAAAATTATAATTTAAAAAATGTTTTTAGGAAAGCTAGCTAATTTCCAAATTAGCTACTAATTAATATATTTTGTAAAATCTTAGAAAGTATGACATTTATTTATTTACTATCCCAATAAATAAAAATTTGTTTTATTTCATGAACTAGTCTTTTAATAACTATTTAGTTAAAACAATAAATTATGATTCAGGCCAATAAATATATTATTATTTATTTACTTATTTTGTAATACATCGTCATTTAGGAAAAATAATTTTTATAAAGATTTTTAAATTACTTCCTACAATCAAACTTCGTTCAAATCCTAATAAAAATTTCAAGGAGAAATATTTTATAAAACTTGATATTTTAAAATAAATTAAAATCTAATTATTTTGGAAATTGGAAATCGGAGGTTACAATATTGATATTAAAGGTGTATGTATTAGTATTTATATGTGTATGTGTGTATATTTTGTGTGTGTGTGAGAGAGCAACAAGGGGAGGCAGCAGCTCGGCAAGGCATGCAGCAACAGCAGCAACAGTAGGTAGATGCATCAGCAGCAAGGAGGCAGGGAGCAGTGGTCGTGCACAATTGTGCACAGCATTTCAGAGGCTAGAGCAGTAGTTCCACGAAGAGCAGTGAGACATGCCTAGTGAGCAGTCAGTAATAGCAAGGGGGAGAAGCTGCTCAAGCTGTAGTGTGCAGAGATGCACATCGTGCACAACCAAGAGAGTATCAGCTGGATATCAGCAATTGCACAGTTCAGTGTGCAACCTTGTGCAGCTCAGTAGAGAGGTATTAGAAGTTTTAAGTTTTAGTATACAGTGCACAGCATGCTTCAGCCCGCATAGGCATTCAGCTCGAAGTGGTATCAGTTAACTATGCAATGAGCACTGTTTCAAGTATCAGAGTATCAATTGTGGACTCATGCTCATCTCAGTCAGCAGTAGCATTTCAACTGAGCACAAGAAGCAAGTTAACTGTGCAATGCACAGCACAATATCTTATAGTTCAGTTTAGTTTCAGTCCATATTAGTGTATCAGCAGGTTTTAGTCTAATATCAATTAGTTAGTTTTCAAGGTGTAGGTATATATGGGTAGTTAGTTAGTTATTGATTAAGTTAGATAGATTTATATTATATTTGTAATCTCTGTTAGTAGTTATATATGTTAGTAGTTAGTATATGAATAGTTAGTAATATGTATCTATGTATACTAGTTTGTAATACATGTTAGTAGGTATTATATTGATACATAATATATGTTAGTAGTTTAGTTGTATTAATATAGTTAGTACTTGAGGTATTATATATATATATATATATATATATATATATATATATATATATATATATATATATATATATATATATATATATATATAGCTATATGGATGTATTTTGAATTACCTCGGGATACCAAGGTACACTAAAAAAAGAATTAAGCTTCTCGAAAAAAGATTGTTCGATTATTTCCGATAAAAGAATATCCTTGAAAAAGTTTTTAAGATTATTTTCTAGGAAATGAGATCATCGAAAATGTTTGTTTGCGATTGCTAAAGCAATTAAAAATTAAAATTTGTGTCAGAATTAAGTTTTTGCGATAATCTGGCTTGTCAAATTACTTGTCATAAATTATCGCAATTTTGTTTTTTCGATCACCATAGCAATTGAAAATATAAAAAAATGATGTCAGAAATGGTTACATGTCATGATAATTACTAATTCTTATAGAATTCATTGTTGTAAAATAGACTCACTTTTCTTAGAAGGTGTTCAATTAATTAATAGTAAAACATGAATACATTAACAACTAAAGTTAAAGATAATGTCCTAATCATTCATTGATATAAAAAATGTGACGAAAAGAAACCAATGTATATTAAGTAAATTAAACTCGAAATATCAAATCTAAATTTTTTTCTAAGTCTATGTATACCAAACTCAAAATAAATTTATAAAACTGAAGCTTGTTGAAATATTCTTCAAAGTCCTCGATATGATTAGCATCTAAATCATTATTTCCAACATTATCCTATTACAGCAACAAAATCTCGATAAGGACTCTGGTAATTTAAATTAAATTAAGATTTAAACTCAACTTACAACTTACAAAAATTTTAAGAAATGTACATACCACATATGGTTATTGCCTTGTACTATGTTCAGAATTTTGGATGTTGTTTAACAACAGTTGAAATGGTTCTTGGAGAATGCTTAATTGACCTTTCACATCTTTCAGCTCATCATTTAATTGCTGATGGTTTTCTTCAAGTTCAACAGATCTATGCTTGTTGCAATTTTGGCTAGATGAGTACAAATCATTACCTTTCAAACCACCTCCTAATCCAAGTACACGACCATGACTAGGTACAATCACCTCTCTATATATGTCCCAATCATTCACATTCAGATTTTCCTCTTCAGTATTACTTTTTTTTTATTTTCCATTATTTCCTACAACATAATCAAACTTACTACAATATTATATAATATCTCGATCGAATAACACAAACATACACTAAATCAACGGAGTATGTTATGCATTTAAAGAACATAATGAAGAGTGAAAAAGTTGGCTTAAAATACATAGATTTTTTTTGCCTTCTTACTTTGCCAACTTTCTCCTTCTCCCTCCTTTCCTTTACTTGCATGAAACTTCTTGAAATAGTTAATTAGACTGGATTCAATTACAGTTTAATCAAGCTATTATGAGAAATTCCTATTATTATTAATATTTTCTTATTATATTAAGCTAATACCAGAAATATCTAACTTCCTACAAATAGAAGCAACCAAAATCATACCAAAATCTATATAGACATGAAAATATAAAATATACAAAATAAATTTGGGAGCATTCTACTTGTATACCTCATCTTTTTTTTATTTGGCGAAGGAAACTGAACCAGTGGTGGGCACAATTATTGATTTTTTCGGTTAGATTTTTTTGAATTACTTTGATCCAGCAAAATAAAATAATTACTCCTTTGGATTAATCTACCATTCAATAAAATAATTCATAAATAGACAAAAAAATCTATTAGTCATGTTATGGAAACAGTTCACGAGAATGATTAATCTACCATTCAATATAAAATCTCTACATGTTAAAGTTCATGTCATGCTATAGGAAATGACTTCAATTGATATGTGAAAGTTCAAGTTCATTTACCTACCACTGGGGATTTAACCATTCATCAGCCATTGTATTCCATACTGAAATATCAGGTACATTTTCTGGACGATTAGCATCTCTCTCCCCCCTGTACTCTTATACTTTTCAAATTTAGTTTTCTCAAATTTCACATCCAATCAGCTTAATTTCTTTTAATATGATTAGTGAATGCAGCCTTCAATTCTTTATTTAAGAATGTGTAAGTATAGCCAGATTCATTAAACCTATCAAATAATACATCCAATTCCTCCTTTGCATATTTAGAAAAATATACATATGACCCTTTAATCTCTGGCTTGAACAACGCAACAATATTCTTTACAGCTTCAGTTGTAATGATCCTGGTATTAAAATCACATGAATATGTTATAAATTGATACTAATTAGGAAAATAACTTGTTCATGACATTCCATGACCGTGTACGAAATGTGTTGTATCCATAAATGATACAATACATGATAAAATAATAGGAGCCGCGCTTCCAATTCATTAGGGAAATCATATTTTTGGAAAGAAGAATCATAAGAGGAAGGCTACTTCGGTAATAAAATTTAAGATTCATCATTACACAGAATAAATTTGGAAAATGACGAGATTACATGTTATGCTCTTAGTTTCACTTATGACAAGATTCATTCAAGCTTAAGCCCCTTTGGCTCAAATTATAGAAAGACCTCCAAACATTCAAATCTAATATTGAGATATAATAGCCACAGGCTTCTAGTAATCTTATACAGTTTGGATTATAGAAAAAGCTATTGATGCTTTGAATTTTATAGCCAAAAGATTCTTAGGCCCACTTGTTTGCTTGGTATCATAAAAATTGTGTCTAGTTATCATGTATTTGGATGGCCATTATATCAAGTTTCCTGACTCCAGTTCAAGATTTTTACTTGTTCACAACTTGGTAACTATAAATTGAAACCTAAAGTGTAAAGGCTAACACGTTAAACAATATCTTGCTACTGTTTAATACACAAACTATATTCAAGAGAAATACAACCAAACAATTGGACTAACATCTACTTATTGGAAGACATAATTAAGCATGTTTTCACAAATTTCTCAACTAAAGCTAGTTTTTTGAAAATTCACTAGTAAACTTTTGTAACCAAACAATAAGAGTTCATAGTAAAATAGTGAATAAGTATCGCAACAGTGAATAAGTATCATAAACTGAATAAGTTTTGCAACTGATAAGTATCACAAAACTATTGCAAGTGAAACTGGATAAGAAGTAAAACTGGATAAGTATCGCATATTAAAGCTATCGTGGGTGTCACCCATAGCAACAGTTTCCTGGAAAATACAGCCACATAAAAATTAAATACGAGATGTTGTTGTAACTTGCAGAACATGTTGTTACGGTGACATAAGTTTCTCAAGTACCTATTTGCCCATTTTCTTAAAATAGGCTTGAGTAGTGTCTATTTATATTATCATCATAAGTTATACACAACAAATAGCAAAAGGTGTATTATTATGTTTTGATTACTTAGGTTATTTTTCTATTTAAAAATTCCTACCATGGAAAACTGTGCATCAAGGATAATTTACTCCTCATGTCAAAGGGTCATCTTTTAGCAACCAGTATCGACAAATATTTGATTCTTCTGATCTTTTCTTCAGCTGGTAGCATTGAACCAATAAAATCTAATTTAGTTCAAGAGAAAGCAGGTTTGTTTATTTTTGAATTTAGTTCCCTCTGGGATAATGCGAACAGTTTCCATTGTGATCAAACTTAATAAAGATGTCAATCTTCTTCATATGTTTCCTTTACCTAAATTTGTGATATTTAGTAAGCACTTTAGCATTTATGGAAGATGATAGAGTTGCAACTAAGAGACTATGAGCAACTAAGATGAAGGAAGTTAAAGCAAAAAAGCTTTTATGTTTAATGCATTATTGTTTCATAACCCTAATAAGATGGAAGTTGTTTATTTCATAGGATTTCAAAATTATCTATATATTTGATAGTTTAATAATTTCTCACATCTGTTTTCTTTTCTCACTTCCTTTTATGAAATATACTTTAAGGTTTCATAGTTATGCTCCAGATGAATTTTCACTACAAGAAAAGTGACATTTCTTGACAGTCGTATTAAATCGTCAATAAAAGTAGTTTTTTTGATGAAATTTACTATGCATCAAGAAAACACATTATATGTGATTGTTTAGTAAAATTTTAACAGTATTGTTGACGATTTTTGATGAACTATCAAAAAAACCTTATTTTAAAATTGGTGATTATTTTAAAACTATCATTTATTCTTCCAGCGGCAAAATTCTCGTGGAGAATTCAGGTGCCACTTTTGTAAAAATTTGTAAAACTTTTCTTGACGATTTTCATATAAGATAAATTATTTGTAGGAATCGACTTCTTCCCATTTTCTCTCCCTACTTATAAAAACTTAACCCCCTTCTTCCTTCTCCTTTCCCCTAGTCCTTTATCCCCAAAGTCAAAGAGAGAATCTTTCTTCTCCCTATCCCTCCTAAAGCTCTACCCCCCATCTCGAATCCACACCTCCTCAGAGTCCCTCCAAAAGCCTGATCTCTCTTCCCAAATCTTTTCCCTCCTCGACAACCGCGATAGAATCCTCCAGAATGAGACCCCTTTCCACCTCATCGTTCGACTCAACTCCCCCTTGCCCATCCTTTGCCTTCTCCTCCTCCTCCTCCTGCTCTCTAGCGTCGACCCTTCGATCTCCAGAACTCCTCCGGCTGGACCCCTCTCCAACTTGTCGCCCTTTTCTAATCGATCATTCAGAATTTCTTCTTCTTCGTGCAAATGGCCTCTTGTAGCTCCTTCCTCAACAAAACCCTAATTTCTCCCCCCCCCCCGCTGTCACCAAACCTCCACCGCTTCCACTGCCATAAAACCTCAACAACCCTAATCTCTCATTTCCTTATTGTTAGTCTATGAGTCCCAACCCAAAGCAGTAATTAAACATGCCGTGTCCATGTCCGAGTTTGGAAAGAAAAGGAAGTTAATGGAAATGGATGCCAAGTATATAGTCGGTACCTATGTGAGGTTTCGCTGCTCCTGGACAGCTGAAAGGGCTACAAGATGTATGACGTCGATAGGAGGGAGTACCTCGACATGACAGTTAGGATCGAAGTCAATTCCCTGGGTCACTACCACTCGGACCGGGTAGAGGTGGTGACGGAGCAGTCCGTCACCGTCACCTACGTCAGTAATGTCTTCTAGCTAGTTGTTGTTGTAATAATTAGTAAAAAAACAAACTTTTATCTTTTTGTCATTTATGTTTGTATCCATTAAAAAGATTCCTCATAATTTTATTTCCCAATGGGCAATTGTTAATGGCTATAATGGCTACATTATTAGCCATTAATTACTATTAAATCCAACAAATGGGTTGGGGCTGCTATATAGATATATATAAAGTCTATATTCTTGTGTTTTATAAATAGAAAACAAAAAGTCCTAAACTCTTGTCTTTTCTAAAAACTTTCTTATTACCTCATACAAACTTTCTTACCTATTCACCTTCCACTGGACAAGAGCTAAGTTCAGGTCACTCTCTCGAAGCTGTGTGCATCGACGAGATGCCAGTAGCACGGGTGTTTTATCACTAGGGGGATTTGAGAACAATTCTGCACATAGACATCGAATAATCTCTTAGGGAAGTGCGTAGTGCACGACTTCCCCAAAGACCGGTAACTCTAACTCTTTCTTAATTTTGTTTATAGGAAATCGAAGATAAAATTCTAACGATCTAAGAAATTATTATCATATTATATATGTTTGTTTAACAAATAAAATATTATGTTAAAACTTGTTAGCTCATTGTTTTACATATGTTTTGAATATTTGTTCCAACAAAATTGCCAAACACTGCCTTTATGGAGCTACTGACCATATAAAAAATCAGGAAATAGAAGCCTTTGTGTAGCCACAATTTTGTAGTAGTATGCATGAAACATGATCGTTTTAGGACAAAGTATATAGATTTATAACAGCTTCTTATTTTTTCTACCCATAATTTTTTATATATTTGTAATAGCATGTTCTTTACCAAAATGGATCCATCTTTGATTTCACAGATAATACACCATAAGAAAAATAATTAATCTAGAAAATATTTGGTTAAAGCATTTTCTTATATTAAGGCCAAAATATGAATCATACACCATGCCGCTTCAGCTTGTTGGTGTTTACTAGCATAAACATATATTATTGAGTAGTTTGATATCTTGCTCAGAAATCAAAATATGAGAGTTTCGACTAATAGCTTGCTTCATCTCGGACTTGTAACCATTATGAATTTATGATATAGTTGTAAAACCATTTCCTAATTAAGCAAGTAAATCTTGTGTTTTCATCCTTTTCAGGATAGATTAGAGATCCTCCTGGTGGTTTTCTTACTAATAATTATTGGCACAAATAATAACATTCTTATATTGAAGGTGCAGTTTGCATACTCCTCTTTCATAGTAACTATAAGAAGATCTATTAGCCTTGAGATACTGAAGGTGGTGGTCTTTACCAGGTGGTTTAAGATTTTAAAAAGTTACTTTTATGGAAATGGGAAGATAGCCTTTGTATGTAAAATGTGACACAAATTTGGAAGGACTATTTTATATTACCCTTCTAAGAATAAATTTCTCAAGTTAGATAACACGTCTACATAACTGAGTTTATATACACATTTTTTGCTTGAGAAATATACTAGCTTGGTCATTCATCATTTTTTAGTTCTGAGCTGAGTCTTAAACATACACATGATCAAATAAGTAACTAGTAATCCTAGGATCAAATGAGCGATATATAATTTAGTTAGATATATATTATTTATCTAAATAATTTTGCAGTGCGACTATGATGAAGATATGTTAAAAAATTGTTCAGAAAGTATATTCTTGGAAATGTTATACAAAGCATAGATTAGATCTCTTTATGTGTAAAGTGTATAGAGTGAACATTATTTTACAAAAATACATAACATTATAATCACTTGATAATTTTTCCAGTTTATCCTCAATCAATTTTGAGCATGAACCTGTTTGAGTGCTAGCTAGGTTGCCCAAGTATTGAATTATTTAAGCAAATTTATTACTTAGTTTTTCTATTAATCATATCTGATTCATTTTGAAGTGTCTGCTTCCTTTGAGCTATATTACAGTATGTTGTTCATAAGTTTGTCAGTTTGGATTGGAATCAATATAATTGATGTCATATCTTATTCGATTCAGACAAATAATATAGCTTTATAAGAATTAAGAGTTAGTTTCAAATCAAATTTGATTGTTCTATAGTTTATTTCCTCATTGAACTATTTAGGAAATATTATTTTCTGCGACAATTAGTCTGATAGAATAAACAAAAAAATTGCTAAATTATGTGGATATTTATAAATTATTGGATCATTGTCGAAACATTTACAGTAGCTATATATTGTTGTCAAAACTTTTTGGTTGGTAGACAGACTATTATAACCTGTGACATTAAAAATAAAGCAGATTATTTTGTGACATTAGGAATCAATTCATTTTCAAATCTAGTTGACTAGTAATCAATTTAGTGATATTATAAATTCCTTTGAATCTAAGTTTTAAAATAGAGATTAATATGAATACAAGTCAAAAGGGTCCTTCGATCAAAAAGGGTACAAATAGTGCTAAGCGACACGGTATTTAAGTGTCTTTGGACCACCGCTAGCTGGGAACCAACCACTACATCTAACCCAAGTTGATAAAAACTTGATAGACTAAAGATTTGCTAAGGTTTATAAGAAAAAATTATTCAAACGATTTCACTAGTATTCCAGACCGTAACTAATTTAATACACTATTGCTTGCAAAATGAAGGCAATGGCCATGCACAGTCTTGTACTGGCATCCTCCTAAGTCTGTAGTTGCCAATGGGTGAAGTTAACCAATTGTAGGGCCCCTCACAATTGTTGTGCCAACCCTTGCACAGACCCTGGCTCCCTTAAGTGTTGTGCTAACCTGAATCCCCCTCCCCCTCTTTCTCTCATCTTTTACCAGTATATACACAAACACACACTTACATTCTAACACACTCATGTATCACTAATGCACTCACCAGCAAGTACACACCAACACCTTCAAATATGGACTGCACCCAAACCGATACTCACTAATATGTGCACTTCTCTATACACATCTACACCAACACACACTATCATGAACACTTATACTTCACTCACAATACAAAAAATACTCTAACACCAATGATATGCACATACTCCCAAGATACCAACTAAACACTAGCCACAACACAACAAACCACATAACACACATTAACACTCTCAATGTAAACACACTCACACACACTCTAAACTAATACAATACTATCACTGTCAATACACTCAAGTGCTCAATCAATCCCAAAGCACCCTCTACCCAATGACACCACCCATAATCAAACACTTGGTGTGCACAACTTGGTGTACCAACACCACACATACCACACTAGCATAGCAATATATCAAACACCTAGTAGGCACTAGGACACTATGATACTCAAGTCACCCACACCACTAAGATAATACAATATAATAATATGAATCATCATCTATATATGAATTATGATATGTAAATAATTAGAATATATATATATATATCAATTAATGAAGAATTACAACCAATTGGCTCAAAACCCCCAAAATACCCAAATTACCGAAACGTACCTTGGCGTATCATGATACAGCCTGCACGTATCCAATTAGCAAGAAGATACCAAATAAATATAATAAATCATATGAGAAATACTTGGTGTTTCAAATTCTGAATTTTCCCAATTTGGCCACAAAAATCCGCACAACTATTACTATAGGGCCTTCTAGCACGTAGTTCTTCTTCCTAAGGGTGGTCCTTAGCCATGGGTGAGTTCCTCTAGGTTTATTATGAAGAATTAAACATAAAATTGATGTAAATATAAATTTATATCTATTGGGAGATGGATTTTCAAAGAAACTCTTCCAAATGACACAAAACCAATGGTTGACAGACTCCTCCCAACAAAGCTCTTCTCCAATGTCCTCATTGCTATCCCAAGCTTTTAGGCCACCATGGGATGCTAATTGGTTGGGAATGAGTAGATTGGAATATAAATTGGTAGAAATTTGGATTGGCTTGGGGAAGAAGAAGTTTTGGGGAAGAAGGAGGCTAATGAGTGAAATAAAATAAATTGATGAACCATAATTAGAACTTGTCTCTAATAGTAGGGTTTGATCATGCTATAATGTCAAGTTTTCATTACACATCCTTCACAAAAATTCTCATCTCTTTCCATTCTTTATAGTTAACAACCTATGTACATCCTCAGCATAAAATATTTTAATCTTTCACTTAGCAAGTGAAGGTTCAAAAGATTTCCTTTAGCAGCCTATCTTCGCATAATTATGAATTAGAACACAAGAAAATCTAGTAAGTAGCTGTTACATCTACTTCTCAGCAAAGAAGGGACTATATAGTCTATATCATTTTAATTTGGATAAATTTTGAAAATGTATCATTTAAACTTTTTATAGGGAACTCAAAATATTTATCTAAAGTAATGATGTTAGCAAGATAGTATAGAATAATGTAGGTAATAGACGTGTTACCTAGGAGATAATGAATTAATTTTTAAGCAAGTAAGCATATTTCTAGAAATTAAATATTTATGTCGGTTATTTAAATGCTTGACATCCATATTAAACTTGTTAGCCACTACTTGAAAGTTATTCGCATCCAACAACAAAAACTATATCCTTCTTTAAAGCCTCAATCCATGTATGTTTATTCCTAGACCAAAAATGAGAAAATTAATCTTCGATGATCGAAGAAACCTGGGAATCGAAATAGTATATAATTGGCTAAAAACAACCAAGGTTATTCGGTCAATATACCAGCAGCCAAGGGAAAAACCAAGAGTTCAAAAAATAACATATTATATTAAAAGATAAAGGAGTGTTTGTCAAACCTCAATGTAAGCCTATCAAGGTATCTCTATATCACACACACACACACACACACACACACACACACACACACACACACTTGACACATCATAATCAATATAATAAAATATTATCAGTTATGTGGATAAAAAATTACTAGCTATCCTTTGGCCATTATTCAATGTAAGAAAAATAGTCTGAATTGCACCATGATCAAACTCTATAACATAAAGAGATATACAAAGGTGACTTCATAGTAAAACTTGAATGGATTATAGAAAAACTTTTACCCAACTCAGATCTGATGGTGAACGGGTAGGCCATCCATCTCTGTACAGAGGAACCAACTCATAGAGGACCCAAAATTACATTTTTAGGATCAGTTCCAGAACTTAGAATAGTCAGAATTCTATGTCTGGATTCAGATAACTATATCTATACCTATCCTAGAACAACACTATTACTGAGTAATTGTAAGGTGGAAAGGATATATTACTTCATATGTTGTAACTTCCTCTTAGAATTACCAATGCTAATGCAACACGACCAACGGATGCTAAAAATTATGTATTAAAATACTCATCACATAATTGACCAAGGAATAAAAACCAAGCCAACCAACTATTTATGTACCAATATAGACAGTCTATGGAAGATAGTTGGATTAAAAAACTCATATAAAGGTTATCCACGCATAATCCTATTGGCCACACTTAGAAGAATAATTTGAAGAAAAAAAAGAGTAAAAATATTCTAGTATGGCTGTATGAACATGATGACAGAGGAGTTCTATAAATTGATGACATGAATTGGGACAAGTGATATCATAATTTGTAACCATAACTAATTATAACAGAAGACGAAAAAAATATTTTGGTAAACCCTAAATGAATAAATTTCCCCAAATCAGAAACCTAACTCTAGAAAAAAAGGACTTGAAGAAGAAACCCTAACCTCGATAACAACGATGATCCGGCGACACTCTCGTAGGGCGATGAGGGTGAGGAAGACCTCTTCTTGCAGATTGTCGTATAATTCTTATAGTTGGAGTTGTTGGCATTACAGAGCTTCTCCTAGGGGAAGAAATCTAACTCCAGGAACTCGTCGTTGTTATTGTCGGAATAGGATCAAAATTAGGGTTAGGGTTGGTATGCTTATTCTTGTTGGCTTTCTGATGGAACCTGGTGTTTATGAGCATTTAGGGTTAGGGTTTGGGTCGAGAGGAGAGATACTGAGAGAGTGGTGGTAGTGGGAGTGGTGATGGCACTAGTGAAAGTGAGGGTGGTGGGCGCAAGCCAAGCTCGGGATAGACATAAAAGAGAGAAGATAAGGATCGAAATAGATAGGATTCGGAAATAAGGAGTTAGGAGACCTGTGAAATAGAGGGAAATTGAAATTTTGGTTTTGTTTTGGTATGGTGATTAAGCAATGGAAGGGTAAGTAAGGATATATGTTAAATAGAAGGATGTGAAATTATAGAGGGAAACCAAAATTTCGCTTATGTTCTACTGTAGTGATTAGAAACACTATATTTGGTTTTTATAAGTAAAAATGTATTGGTAGGAAAAATATAAATGATTTAACAACGACGTTATGATTGTCTATTCATTATTTTGCCAAGAAAAAATGGTTTTGTTACAAAATCTTTTGTTTAGCAATGACAAAATTGTGGGTTGTAGAAAAGGTTTATTAGAAACAAAAAATGGTACTTTGCTACAAAATTAGTTGCCTTATGGGGTAGTTTTTTTGTTATAAAATATGTAGAGCATTGGGAGGGAAAAAATCCTGAGATCATGCATGACGACCACCCCAGATATTATTCATGGTATACAAGGCAGCCTTAGTAGGTGGCAGTATCCGATTATTATATGTACTATGTGCTAAATGTTGATCTGTTTAGCATGGTGGCCTTAAGAGGGACTAATGTATACTCTACATGCAATGTGTTATTATCATTGGATGGGCTAGCCTCGCTTATACATAGCATGAAATTATGATCCCTATTATATGCATTATGTTACTAGGATAACCCAGACTTCACATAGGTAATCTTAGAATTATTTGGCTGATTCTGTAATCATATTTGATTATGTATTGTATCATTTCTGTTAGTAGTCTTGGGACATAGACTGTTGTGATGCGGTAGTCCAACCCTTGTCCTTGTTTGATTGTAGGTTTGGACTATTGTGCTACGATATGCTATTAACCGAAACTATGATGCAGAACCTCTACCTTGACCTTAATCAGATGATGTATTCTATATCGGAGTGACATGGCAATTCTCATATTTGTTTGGTGTAGGAATATTGTATCACCTCGATAATGGAGTATACGCCAATGATTATTGGCTCATGCATTACTTATGCTTTGAATTGGGTTTTTGTTTCTTTATTCATGCTTCCTTGTGGCACTAGCTATTTGGGGTCTAACCCTACTAGTTTTATATGGCCAGGGTTTTAAGCTAGAGCTCGAGGATTCAATATATTTTTCCTTAACTGATGGCGCGCACTAGACAAATCGTCGCTGAGGGACAAAAGTGGGTTTCTTCTCCACCACTCATATATGGATTTTCTTTTATTTTTTGGTGTTTAGCCACTAGCAGCTGTTAGCCCACAAGTCTGGATATTAGCTTCCTTACATGATTGTACTTATTCAGACTGCAGCTAATTTTAGTCATGTAATTTTGTTGTTTAACTAGCTTATTATTTTTCATAACTAGTTTCTAGATCATTCTGATAGAACATTTGGGATGCTTTATTGTTTTATCTTATATGTTCTATGTTTATTGCTTCTTATTTATATGATTGAGACATACATGTTCTGTGTGACCCTAAGCGACTAGATTGTAAGATGCAACACCTTGTCTTTTTACAACCTTGATCGTAATCCGGGGTATTTGTGTACTCTATAGTGGGTAGATGGCCGTATCATACCCCCGTTCCTCGTATTTCGACATTGGGGCATGATATTTTATGACCTAAATAAATTATGAAAAATATCATCCAATAAAAGTATGATCTTGAATAAAATGCAAAACGATGTCAGACTTGTTAAGTAAAGCTTCTAGTTCATTAAAACAATAAAAAAATTGATTTCTTTGTTCAAGTCCTTACACTCTTTCCAAGCATATCAAATGGCTTGCCTTGAATTTTTAAATATGTCTACCAAGATTAACATGTATTCAAGTTGCTCTGTACTGTTATCAAAGAGCAAGAAGTCAGCTAATATAAATTTTAACAATATTAATGAGTAAACAATATATTAGCAGTCATGATGTCTTCTCTTCACAGAGAAAATATGCATGATTAAGTACTAAGAAAATATGATATTTATATGGCCTAACAAGCCCCTTATTTCGTAGCAGCTCCTATGATTCATTTTACTTTAAAATTCTCCCAGAGTCTTGTTCATGTAAATCTCCTTGAGAACGAATATAATATAAGACTGGCGGTAAAGGAATTCCATACACCTTTAAAACTTTGAAGCTCTTATAAAAAAAATTTCATTCATACAATAAAATAATTTATTAGTTTATGGCTACTAAAGTACGAAAGGAATCAAAATAAAGTAATCTTAGTTGACTATGTCACGCCCCGTTCCGGCAAGGGCCGATAGTCCTCGCTTTGCGCCTTGCTGAACCGATCGTCCTCATATGGGCGTAATATCATGCAAGCCTAAGTTGCGCTTGCACATGGCCAAGTCATAAACAAGGACAAAATAAGCTATTCAGAGAGAAGAAGCGGCATAACATAGCAAAAAAGTAAAGAACTCAATGACATAAGAAAATAAGCTCTTTATTGATATTCAAGAAGTGTTACAAGCGATCCTTGACTGAGATTACAATTCTCTCAAGCTCTCTCTCCCTATTACAATGACATAATTCCATATATTAATCCCTTTATACAAAAGTATCATAAAAACATCTCGATATGTCTCAAGGCATCGACTCCAGATTTTTGGCTCCTGAGGATGAGGATAAGTTATCGCTTCTTCGAACAATCCAGCACCTGCGAGCAGAACTGGTAGTGGGTTAGTACTTTGGAGAAAGTAATGGTGAGTATAAAAGCAACAAACAGAAGCAACACTCTCTAAAACCAATACTAAGTAAGAATGTAATAAAATATTATATTACTAATGATCTTGCTACTTTTACCTAGGTTTATTTCATGTAGTACTGGATTAGAGTCAATTTACTTCTTTCGAAAATATATCTTTGAAAACAGTTTGTGTATTCAATACATTCAAGCATACAATAGGGGTAGTGTTCTATCGTACAGTGTGCATCAAGTATCGTGAACCATATTCATTAACTCTTAGGAACATAATCTATCTCTAGTGGACTATTTATCTCAGTACAAGGCAGTAGTGCATCTAGTAGACTATTTTTCTTATCGTTTCTCTCTACTCTTCTTATGAACAATTATTATCTTATTGTGTGAACAAGATAGAAGCATACAGGTGAATAGAGACTTCTCTATCAAAGCAGTTTATATAATAGAATACATTCGATAACATGTATATCACTTATTCCGTTATTCTTATCCTTCGTTGAATAGTTATGCTTGTAATAGACATACAAGTTAGCAACAATTTGCATAAACATCTAATCTAGTATGCGCCCTAACTATATGATAGTCCATGGAAACCCATGATTAGTATTGAGAAGTTCAAGCCTATCTCACTAATAGAATGACACCCTTCCTTAATCACGAGGTCTTCATGCCTCAGGGTGTCCTGTCCTCTCCTAGGCCAAACAATTTCTAGTGCCCCAGGAACCGATCGAGAGATTACATGCTTGTGCACAACTTTGTCCAGAC
The DNA here is from genome assembly GCA_036927795.1 of Iris macrosiphon. Classification (NCBI taxonomy): domain Eukaryota; kingdom Viridiplantae; phylum Streptophyta; class Magnoliopsida; order Asparagales; family Iridaceae; genus Iris; species Iris macrosiphon. Next base: position 92,033,230 of record JAYESA010000019.1, on the reverse strand, counting down.
CGATGCATGATTGCACTTCTATCAGATAACATACAATGCAAGCATGCAATAATTAATCAAACTCTTCTATATTAACTCTTATATTTAACAGTCTATTTTGATATACGGGGCACATAACCATCAAGTACTAGCCTGTATCAACTTTTCTCTTATACAACAGTTATATAAATCAGTCATACAGATATCTCTATTTAACAGGCATGGCATAGTCTTTATTTATCTATACAAACATATAGTTCTACTCTAGTTTAGCATAAAATACAAAGACAAGTTCAAGCAATCTTTTACTCTTTCTTTTAAGTATGGCGGTAGTTTGTTCAATAGTAGTGATAGTATACTAAGCATGCAATATTCTTTTGTATACTAGCATGGCAATGGTTCTCTATTTGGACAAACAATACGAGTCCTCTAATTAGGCATGCCAGTTCTTGTTCTATCATTCTTATGTGAACATTATCTACTTAGCAAACAAGCATTATAAAACTCAGATTCTTTATTAAGGCATGCAAGAATAAAATAATGATGTTCTGTCCACTCACCTAGATCAATCGTCTTTTGTTTTGATCGAAGAACTCTTCGAGAAGTCTTTCGCTCGAGCCAGCAAAGAGATATCTCTTGTACATAGTGCAATCATGGAGCGGGGCACTACATACTATGTTTTCTGAATCTTTGTAAAGTAGGAGAAAAACTCAAAATCCTATTCTAAAATAATATCTTCCAAAACTTAGCCCACCACCACCTCCAAATAAACCATCTGGAGTGGATGTGCATATTATTATAATATCAACATCGTCAGCCTCAACTTGGGTCATTTGAAGAGCCCCCTTTGATATTTCATGGCTAACTCGTCCAAAGTTTTATCACCTCTCAATATATTATTTACTCATATGCAAATGGATTCATCCATAAATTGAATTAGCGACAGAATATCTAAAACTTAGTTGAGTATGCTCTAAACCAACAAAATTATTGAAACTACGGATACCCATAAGAAGGGTATGCAATCGATTCTGATACCTCTCCTATGAACCTTGATATAAACTAAATGAACCAGAAAGGAGAATATTTGGTAGACTATTTCTCTACTATTGATTACATATTAATAGTTTGAAAATTACAAAGCTTTGCAATTGCATGATAAATATTTCTTATGTTAGAGTAGAGGAATATTTTTTTATTTAACTCAAGACACAACTGTAACTCTTTTTTGTCATGAATACTATCTGGATTTCAGCCATGCTTGGGTTTTTTTTTATAATTCTTGTTATTTTCTGATAAAACTTGAGGTCAAGTTTAGCACTAAGATATCAAACATCTTAAATAAGCACAACATTATGAATTGTTGATGCTTCTGGTTTAGAGTTTTTCTAAGTATTATTTGTATGGCACTTGTACTTGCATTCTTTGTTGTATGATAATATGATCATGTTTAGTTATCTTTTCTTATTTTATACTGGTTTATTCAGTTGCATGGTGATGACACTCGTTTAATTTAGGACTGTAAATGTCATGACCCATACTCGGTATAAGGATGCAAGTCGAGAACAACGCCCAGCTTACGCCGCAGCATCGGCGGTAGAACGCTGTTTGGGTAATCTATCTAACAATATAATATGCCACCAACAATATAAATATACTCAATCACAGATCTATAATGGAAAATAATACGAATATGATAAAAGAATAGAAGAGTCACAATATAACTCATGAGTCAAATAATAACAAATGAGTCAGATAAACTAATAAAAGTAAGCTGGAGACAAATCTAGTATAAAAGAAATAACTAAGATGCTACAAGTCCCGGGTCATCTGTCTCAGTCGGGGTGAGACCCTCCTGAGCCAAGGTCTCTGGCTCTAAGCCCACAATATCCTGAGGTCCGTAATGAGTGGGGTACCACTCCTCAGTGTCATCTGGGAAAAATATATCCAGTCAGGAAAGGAGAATAGTACATCTCTAACAGTAGTTCTAATCAATGATATAAACTATGTAACAGTAAATAAATATGAATATACAAGATGCAATAATAGATACAAGAGATATACAATAAAGGAATATTGAAATAAATACAATAATGAATAATATGGCAATGAACAAGAATACTAATGACTAAGTGAGTGAGTACCAGCTTTAACATATGATCGACTTGGGAACTTGATACAAGATTAATGGCCTGGCTAATCATACGTGCGGTGTATGATTAACACTATTCAATAAACAAGACTTGATACAAGAAAGGTATGATCACATATCTATACTACATACTCCCCGCCCCCGACTGGTATAGTTGATCCAACCATGGTACGTTATGACATGGGTTTCCACAAGAAGGGCGCTACTCTCCTTATGAACCAATGTATGTACATGTACAAGGAGAACAAGGAAACAATGCTTGCATAAGATATACCATAAATACCAAGGAATAATATCTCATGACGAGATCCAGATATACCAATCCATGTAACCATCATGTCAAGAAATCAAGGATAACTACACTAGATATAAGAAATATAGAGGATATCATAAATAAAAAACTATCAGAGAATGTACTCGCCTGAACTTCAGTAAACAGTATCACAGATGTCCGGTACGGTACCTCGAAGACCTAGATAGGAAATATAACATCAATACTAGGTTTCAGAACTAAAATAAGTTAAACTAGACAACATCCAGGTCAAAAAGACATTTCTAAGTCAAAATAGTCAAACTAGGTTAACCCTAAGTCAAACTAGTCAAATTTGGTCAAACTACCTATTTCTATGTTGTATAAGTCAAATTCTAGGATGCTGGTTCTATACACTAAGAAACTAGTCCACACTAGCTAAACTAGGATACTAGAAATCACTAAGATACCGTATCTCAAGATACGCAATCAATAGATATGGAAAATCATATTATTCATATACATTCAATAATATATATAACAATCCTAACTAATCTAATGCTAGGTGGATACCTTGGCTTTGAACCAAAGCGGTATCGCACCACTATACCCTCATCTTGATACTCAAAACCAACTACCTTGATTATCCCTCAATGCTTTGACATTTACCTTGGTATCCCAAGGTAAGTCAAATCACCATTCATAGTTCACTACGCAAACACTAAACCATATACTAATATATATATATATATATATATATATATATATATATATATATATATCAGTATTTTTAGGATTATTTTAACAATTTAGGATTTATGGTAATATTTTAACTTATTTGCTTACATATCCTATTGACTTGTGCACCTGTCCATCACCGAATTATTTGGAGCTTTACCTTGACTGTTATCCCCGAACAAAGTTTACATACCTCTCCTAGACATGTCAGCCTATTATTCTGCACTTTGTGCAACTCCCAGATACTTAGTTTTGAGCCTCGTATGAGATGCACGAATAGCGTTACAAACGTCCGTATTTAATTCCTATTTTAAATTCCAGACCTGTACCCATCCCTGTTCCAATAGAGATTTGAGGCCCAATATGCACCTGTTTTGCCCAAACAAAAATACGTTAATATTCTACACTGAGTATACTATATTTAGTGTATTGACACCGTAGAAAAATTATGGCCCTACCTGCCTCTAAATAATTAGAGAACACCGTGCGCAGTATTTATTAATTAATTAAATACGATGGCCCGTATCACCCAGAAACCAGGCCCAGTCCCTGCCCAGACTCACCCCCACCCCCTCGGGACCCTCACACAGATTTTTCCTTCAATTCTGTGAATTTTATAATTTTCAGGAATCGGGTGTTTTCCCTGACAATTTTGTAATTGCGCAATTTCCCAAATTATAGGACAATTCTGCAATTTATGAAATTACAGGAACTTTTCTGCAAATTGCAGTACGAGGTGTCACCCCCTCATTGGCTGGTGAACCTGCGCCGTCCATTTGGAGACGGGACCCACCAGAAAAGATCCCGAAAATATCCCGGAAAATATCCCAAAATATCTTGTAAATATCTTTAGATATTTTACATATTTTATTAATATTATTTTCTATATAAGAAAAGAAAATAAAAAGAAAAATAAAATCAAAACCCTAACCCTACCCCCAGCCCGCAGCCGACCCCTCCCCCGGCGGCGAGCCGACCTCGCCGGAGCCGACCCCCCCCGGCGAGCCCCCCCCACGGCGAGCTTTTCCCCCCCCACGGCGAGTTCCCCCCCCCCCCCCCCCCGCTGGCCCCTCTCGCCCCAGCTCCTCCTTCCCTGTTCCTCCTCCTCTCCCAGCCTTTCTTCCCCTCCCCTCCGCCGGAGTCACCCCGCCGGAGAGCTCCACCCGCCGCCGCTCTTCCTCTCTCCTCTTCTTCTCCACCACTCCCATCACCGCCACCACCTCCTTCTCTTCCTCCCTCAGCCTCCTTCTCCCCCATCCGCCCTCTTCCCTCCACCGCCACCACCATTATCGGTCACCACCACCACCCCCATCATCATCACGACTCCCCCTTCTCCTCCACTCCGGCTGCCACCACCACCCTCCACCACCAGCACCTCCTCCTCCTATTCTCCTCTCCCAGCTCCCCCTGCAACTGATACCCCGGCCAACCACGACAACCCTCCTCCAGCGAGCCGCCCCGGCCGGTCTCCAGTAACCCTAGGGTCGCCGTAGACGCAGACAGAGCACAGGACACGGACACAGCCCTCGGACTCGTGTCGGACACGTGTCAGACACGGAGAAGTTTGGTTTTTCAAGCTCTGTTTAGGTAACGATTTCTCTCTCCTCGTAATTCCGATTTTAATTCCGTCAGTTGCGTCGTGTAGACTATGTAACCATCTCGGTGCCCGTGCAACCCGCTCGGAGCATCGCGTCCTGTGGCGATCGCGAACCGCGATCCAAATACAGGAAAAATAATGACCCGATTCACCCCGAAACTGGGTACGCCCCGCCAAACGGGATGACTTGGTCGCATGCAGTCTTTACCAAAACGTGCGCGACGTTGATACGGACGTGTAGGAATTCGGAGAAGTTGATTTGGATGTGCGTGCACACCGGAATCAACGCGTATCCGCCGACACCGTCCCGTATCTGTCAGTTCTGGAATACGCTGTAACTTTGTGTACACACGTCGGATCGAAACAAAACTTACGTCATCGGACTCGTAGCAATACGCTGGTCCTATGATCCAAGTTTCGTTCGATTCTGAGAACGTTGGCAAAATCCCGTATCGTGGGCCCCACAGGCTCTACTTGACGGGCGATTTTGTGACCGGCTCATCGGAATCCAATTATGGAAGTTCTGTTGGGTTCATATCATCGTTCCTGACTTGTTGACACTAAGTTTGGCGAATTTGGAGACCTTTGACCCTGACACGTTTTTCGGTGCAAAGCGGCCCACATGTGGACCCCGCTTTGACCGAAAACTGTCATTTTTGCCCCTGTGTCCAAATTGGACTTAAGGACAGGCGTTTCTAGCTATTTGATATTTTCTGAGACTGTTAGTGATATTTATTTCAGCATCCGGAGACTTTTCTTCTGAGGCCATAGTTTCTGACTTCTTGGCATTTGACATCTGGACATTATATTTTGCAGCTCTTGTCAGGCAAGTATACCTTGCCTTGTTGTACTGTCTAAATTCAGTTATTGTTAGTTACATGTTTATTCATTATATAAACATGCGCGTCCGAGCAGACTCGGGTGCAGTCAACGAAGGCGTTGACGTTAGGAGTAGTATCTGACTTAGTGTCTAGTAGACCCACCTAAAGTTGTGAAGTTATTGATATAACTTCCCAGGCCTTGACACGTATCATTACACGTCACAGAGTGAGTTCATGTAGGGACGCGTGCCTCATGTACGACTGGCCATCAGTGTGAGCAACACGTGTAACGGTATTTAGCTCAGTTATTTATTTTATTGAGACTTGCATCATAGTAGGAGGTGTCCACGTCATTTTCACGACTTGTACATCTATATTGGCCGGGAAAGATACTAGTAGGCGTATGGGACACCCCCTCCATGATGTTTTATACCTTCGCACCATGCTCCTTGGAGATGGTCGATTGCAGAGTTCCCTTGAACGGGGGCATATGTGGCATATACTAGTCAGTCACTACGGATTGGTGAATTACGTCAGCATATGTCTAGCCACACATTCCCATGCATACTATAAGGTCTTTAAATTGCATGCACTTAGATGGTTAGCCCACCCCATTTATTTCTTCAGTATTGACATTATGGCATGTCATTTTTCTGTATCTTGCTATGTCCCTCTGAGGACCTGGTCCCCTGCCAGGTGTATATGTTCTTGAGCATTCGCAGGAGAGCAGATCTAGGCATGTTACGTATATCCCGAGGAGGTTTTCTCTTCGAGCCTCGTGACTGTCAGATGTTGTTGATTTATGGTGTGTATTCTGGTTCCTTTTATATTCTATTTCGGCAGTAGATTTGTTTCCATCTGACTGTCATTCTTAGATATCTGTATTGAGATCTAGTTATATGGTTATTAGTTATTCATATGTTTATGTGATTTCTGTGGATGAGATTTAGATATTACCCTGGGACTTGTGATTAGTTTTACCACTTATGAATTACTGTTCATTATACAGCGTACGCTCGTATATATGGTTTCCATATATTGGAGTTGCCATATATACAGGCGGCTGGCATGCTTACGTGTCCTAGTCCTACGTATTTTGGGACTGGGGCTTGACATGTTTTTAGTGGTGGCCCATGTAGGTCAGAGCATATTGTCTCGGTTATGTCACTGTACCGAGCAAGCCTGCACCTAGGATTAAGAGCATAGGATCTCATCCATAATTGACTATGACTTATCTTCCATCCAGTCTGTCCTACTTACATAATTGCATCCTGCTTGATTCATGTGCTTCCCTGATAATTCCTTAAGTATAGCCCCTACTAGAATATAGGAATCCTGTTGATAGGATAATGATTAGGTTAGTATTCCTATTAAGAACACAACTAGGACTTTAAAAACATCCCTAAGTTTAGGATACTAAATGAACCCTAGTATTCAGTATTACCTAATGAACCCTAGCATCACTACCTATAGATTAACTTACCATTATCCCCTGACATATTTATGTATGACTTGAGAGTAGTATAAATACTCCTAGGATTAGTTAGAGAAATGACCTTTGTGTTGACCTTAGTCTTGAGGAACCCATAGAAATCTAAAGTTAAATACTAGGACTGGAACCTAATCCAAAGTTTGGATAAACCAGAGTTTTACGCCAGAGACCATTTACCTTTGTTGGCATAAAAACCAAATTATGCAGGAGATTGTCTCCTTTACGCCACAGTTATGACAACTGCTACCCACATTTCCTTAGTATTCCTTATCCTGCGTATGACACGTCCTGAGAGCCACGTAGGTAACTGCCCTGCGTAAGCCTGATGATTCTAGAATAATAAATAACCAGCGTAGAGTAACCTGATTAGGCGTAGAATATAATGATAGGTTGTGAGCGTATTATTACAGCCTTAGCTTTCCCGCAGGCATGACCCAATCTCGTGCATTAAACGCAGAGATACACCTCGAGCCCTGTGCAAAAAGAAACAGCTTTTGACAGGACATCTGGTTTTGACTCACCTCGAGCGTAAATGACTTGTATCCAATAAAGTCACTAAACGACAACCTGAGACTCCGTGCAATTCATCATCACAACCGTCCCCTCAATCGTTGTACAAGTACTTTTTGTCAGGTGTCAGGATTCACTAATTCGACTAACAAACTCATGAGTTTCTCGTACAACTTTACGCTGCAACGTATGCTAGACTTTACGCAGGAGATTTTACGTGCGTACTTATCACGCTGGCAGATTTTACGCAAACCTTTTAGGCAAACTTTACGCAGGCAGACTTTTATACAGACTTTACGGCCCGCTAAGTTTAGGCGCAGATTTTTAGCGCAAAACTTTTACGCCAGACTTTCGCGCAGACTGTTACGCACAGACTTATTACACGGACAGCTCTGAAGCACTACCTTACGCTTCTCTGTTTTAAGCGGATAGCTCTGAAGCCATGCGTTACCCAAAAATTATTTTTATCTCTGCTTTACGCAGACAACCTCGAACCCCTATCTTACGCGGACTTTCTTGGAATCTCTGTTTTAGGCAGACAGCCTATAGTGTTTATTAAGATTGTAGAACTTAGAAGACCATACCTCTTTTAGGTCAACTAGCGACTTAGATAAGGTATTAGAAATACAACTGCAGAGATTGTAGAGTCTTGTCTGTTTGTGATTTTAAATTGTTTTGCAAATTCTCGTATCATAATCTAGCGTACTTATATTTACTGTCCAACTTTGACTTATACTGCTATTATAGCCTAGTTTTGCAAGCTTATTCTTTATCAAGCTTGTTCCTAATATATGTATTATTGGAGTACTACACTAATACATTTCAGAATCAGTGTATTACGGTCTGATCAACCATAGTGCACTTAGTTCGCCCTTCGCATAACTACTTTACGTGGATTGAGATATATAGTGATTAGTAGACGGATGTACTTGTCTGCTAGATATGTCTGAGCATATCGTATCAGCCATATAACTGTACTGATACGAGCATGTGAATAGGAATTACCAAAATAGGATTTCGATCCACAACTGTCTTGACAATTCCCATTAGAATTCTTTAAACGCCTTGAATCCCCACACTTCTAAATCTATTACCTCCCCCTTGAACTCTTGATTATTGTTTTCCGTCTTCCCTTATTTCGGAAAGACGAAACCTCGTACTTAGTATAAATATGAATAGTGTATTGTTTCAGTAGCCATTTCTGTTTGTTTCTTGGGTAATTACCAAACTTTATTATTAGATTCAGATTACCAGTCTAAAACCGTGCTATCTTTAGAATGACCTTCGCCACCTACCTAACATTTTATCATGTTCCTGGTATGTACATCTCTGTGGCAGCATAAAATATTTACCTCGTACTTTGGTCAAAGTGTTGCAATAAAGAATATATCATTTTGCTATCAGGAATCTAAATGGATTTCACCCGGATGAACAATTGATTGACTCATGAATGGATAGCAGCACCTATGACTAGGTTGACTTTTTAGGATTAAGAATTCCTATGGACCAACGAGTATCAAGCCGCTTTCGAGGAGTTGAAGAAGCGACTGACCACAACACCTGTATTGACTATTCCATCCGGATCAGGCGGTTGTAATCTACAGACGCATCAGGAAATAGTTTGGGATGCGTATTAATACCTGATAACAAGGTAATGACAGATGCATCCAGACAATTATAAGTGCATGAGAAGAATTTGGAACTTGCAACCGTCGTAATATGAGACAAATCTTAAGATTGCCCGGCATACCAGTCAGTATTTTACCAGACAAGGATTCGCGTGACCAAAGTTGGTAGTCAACGCAGTAGAGACAGTTAAGTAAATACAAGGACACTTGCGAACAGTGCAAGACAGACAACAGCAGTGGGTAAACCGTCATCATCGTCCCTTGGAATTCAAAGAGGACGATCATTGCCTTCTTGAGGAAGTACTTGCTGTATTCCATGTGTCGCAACTCAGGCGTATGTGACAGACAGCAGTCAGGTTCTCAACCATTCGGAGATCACCATTAGGTCGAGCTTGTCGTATCAAGAGCAACCCGTAGAAATCCTTGATCATCGAGAAAAGGTATTGGGGAATCAGTCTATTCCCTCGGTCCGCGTGTCATGGAAGCATGGCGCGCCAGGAGAATCTACTTAGAAGCATGTGGACGTCATACGTAAACATTTTTCGAACCTATCCGTAGACCAAGATATAAATTACTTTGTTAAATTATATCTTATGCCGTCTTTAACTTCTACCATGGCTTAGTTTTAATTTCGAGGACGAAATTTTTATAAGTTAGGTAGATTGTAAACCCCCTCGACCAGATTTCAGGATTTTTAGGATTATTTTAACAATTTAGGATTTATGGTAATATTTTAACTTATTTGCTTACATATCCTATTGACTTGTGCACCTGTCCATCACCGAATTATTTGGAGCTTTACCTTGACTGTTATCCCCGAACAAAGTTCACATACCTCTCCTAGACATGCCAGCCTATTATTCTGCACTTTGTGCAACTCCCAGATACTTAGTTTTGAGCCTCGTATAAGATGCACGAATAGCGTTACAAACGTCCGTATTTAATTCCTATTTTAAATTCCAGACCTGTACCCATCCCTGTTCCAATAGAGATTTGAGGCCCAATATGCACCTGTTTTGCCCAAACAAAAATACGTTAATATTCTACACTGAGTATACTACATTTAGTGTATTGACACCGTAGAAAAATTATGGCCCTACCTGCCTCTAAATAATTAGAGAACACCGTGCGCAGTATTTATTAATTAATTAAATACGATGGCCCGTATCACCCAGAAACCAGGCCCAGTCCCTGCCCAGACTCACCCCCACCCCCTCGGGACCCTCACACAGATTTTTCCTTCAATTCTGTGAATTTTAGAATTTTCAGGAATTGGGTGTTTTCCCAGACAATTTCGTAATTGTGCAATTTCCCAAATTATAGGACAATTCTGTAATTTATGAAATTACAGGGACTTTTCTGCAAATTGCAGTACGAGGTGTCACCCCCTCATTGGCTGGTGAACCTGCGCCGTCCATTTGGAGACGGGACCCATCCGAAAAGATCCCGAAAAGATCCCGAAAAATATCCCAAAATATCTTGTAAATATCTTTAGATATTTTACATATTTTATTAATATTATTTTCTATATAAGAAAAGAAAATAAAAAGAAAAATAAAATCAAAACCCTAACCCTACCCCCAGCCCGCAGCCGACCCCCTCCCCCCCGGCGGCGAGCCGACCTCGCCGGAGCTGACCCCCCCCCCCCCCCCCCCCGGCGAGCCCCCCCCCACGGCGAGCTTTTTTCCCCCCCGGCGAGTTCCCCCCCCCCCCCCCCGCTGGCCCCTCTCTCCCCAGCTCCTCCTTCCCTGTTCCTCCTCCTCTCCCCGTCTTTCTTCCCCTCCCCTCCGCCGGAGTCACCCCGTCGGTGAGCTCCACCCGTCGCCGCTCTTCCTCTCTCCTATTCTTCTCCACCACTCCCATCACCGCCACCACCTCCTTCTCTTCCTCCCTTAGCCACCTTCTCCCCCATCCGCCCTCTTCCCTCCACCGCCACCACCATTATCGGTCACCACCACCACCCCCATCATCATCACGACTCCCCCTCCTCCTCCACTCCGGCTGCCACCACCACCCTCCACCACCAGCACCTCCTCCTCCTATTCTCCTCTCCCAGCTCCCCCTACAACTGATACCCCGGCCAACCATGATAACCCTCCTCCAGCGAGCCGCCCCGGCTGGTCTCCAGCAACCCTAGGGTCACCGTGGACGCAGACAGAGCACAGGACACGGACACAGCCCTCGTACTCGTGTCGGACACGTGTCGGACACGGAGAAGTTTGGTTTTTCAAGCTCTGTTCAGGTAACGATTTCTCTCTCCTCATAATTTTGATTTCAATTCCGTCAGTTGTGTCGTGTAGACTATGTAACCATCTCGGTGCCCGTGCAACCCGCTCGGAGCATCGCGTCCTGTGGCGATCGCGAACCGCGATCCAAATACAGGAAAAACAACGACCCGATTCACCCCGGAACTGGGTACGCCCCGCCAAACGGGACGACTTGGTCGCATGCGGTCTTTACCAAAATATGTGCGACGTTGATACGGACGTGTAGGAATTCGGAGAAGTTGATTTGGATGTGCGTGCACACCGAAATCAACGCGTATCCGCCGATACCGTCTCGTATCCGTCAGTTCTGGAACACGCTGTAACTTTGTGTACACACGTCGGATCGAAACGAAACTTGCGCCATCGGACTCGTAGCAATACGCTGGTCCTATGATCCAAGTTTGGTTCGATTCTGAGAACATTGGCAAAATCCCGTATCGTGGGCCCCACAGGCTCCACTTGACGGGCGATTTTGTGACCGGCTCATCGGAATCCAATTATGGAAGTTCCGTTGGGTTTATATCATCGTTCCTGACTTGTTGACACTAAGTTTGGCGAATTTGGAGACCTTTGACCCTGACACATTTTTCGGTGCAAAGCGGCCCACATGTGGACCCCGTTTTGACCGGAAACTGTCATTTTTGCCCCTGTGTCCAAATTGGACTTAAGGACAGGCATTTTTAGCTATTTGATATTTTCTGAGACTGTTAGTGATATTTATTTCAGTATCCGGAGACTTTTCTTCTGAGGCCATAGTTTCTGACTTCTTGGCATTTGACATCTGGACATTATATTTTGCAGCTCTTGCCAGGCAAGTATACCTTGCCTTGTTGTACTGTCTAAATTCAGTTATTGTTAGTTACATATTTATTCATTATATAAATGTGGACGTCCGAGCAGACTCGGGTGCAGTCAACGAAGGCGTTGACGTTAGGAGTAGTATCTGACTTAGTGTCTAGTAGACCCACCTAAAGTTGTGAAGTTATTGATATAACTTCCCAGGCCTTGACACGTATCATTACACGTCACAGAGTGAGTTCATGTAGGGACGCGTGCCTCATGCACGACTGGCCATCAGTGTGAGCAACACGTGTAACGGTATTTAGCTCAGTTGTTTATTTTATTGAGACTTGCATCATAGTAGGAGGTGTCCACATTATTTTCACGACTTGTACATCTATATTGGGCGGGAAAGATACTAGTAGGCGTATGGGACACCCCCTCCATGATGTTTTATACCTTCGCACCATGCTCCTTGGAGATGGTCGATTGCAGAGTTCCCTTGAACGGGGGCATATGTGGCATATACTAGTCAGTCACTACGGATTGGTGAATTATGTCAGCATATGTCTAGCCACACATTCCCATGCGTACTACAAGGTCTTTAAATTGCTTGCACTTAGATGGTTAGCCCACCCCATTTATTTATTCAGTATTTACATTATGGCATGTCATTTTTCTGTATCTTGCTATGTCCCTCTGAGGACCTGGTCCCCTGCCAGGTGTATATATTCTTGAGCATTCGCAGGAGAGCAGATCCAGGCATGTTACGTATATCCCGAGGAGGTTTTCTCTTCGAGCCTCGTGACTGTCAGATGTTATTGATTTATGGTGTGTATTCTGGTTCCTTTTATATTCTATTTCGGCAGTAGATTCGTTTTCATCTGACTGTCATTCTTAGATATCTGTATTGAGATCTAGTTATATGGTTATTAGTTATTCATATGTTTATGTGATTTCTGTGGATGAGATTTAGATATTACCCTGGGACTTGTGATTAGTTTTACCACTTATGAATTACTGTTCATTATACAGCGTACGCTCGTATATATGGTTTCCATATATTGGAGTTGCCATATATACAGGCGGCTGGCATGCTTACGTGTCCTAGTCCTGCGTATTTTGGGACTGGGGCGTGACAATATATATATATATATATATATATATATATATATATATATATATATATATATATATATAACTTCTAGTATTCAATAATATCAACTACTAGTATATATTAATATGAATATTAAATACTAACCCCAACTAATCACTAACTAATACTACATATATACATAACTAAAGATACACAAGCATACATATTACCTACATATATATTACTAACTAGTAGAGATACAAGTATTTATATCTAACTTGCTAAACTATAAGTAACTAACCAACTAAACTAGGGACTTACCAACTGCCCCCTGCTGAAACTGTTGCTGAAACATGCTGCTCATAGCTGCTACTGCTTGATGTTGCTGTACTCACTGCACTGGAATGCTGCTACTAAAGCTGGATGTTGATGTGCTTAATGCAGTTTTATTACAGTCACTGCCACTGCCTCTGCACATGCTGCTGGTGTAGTTGCTGCTGCTGCAACTTATGGCCGGGCAGTTGCTGCTGCTGCACTCTGCCACTATAGTGCATGCTACCAGCTGCATTACCAAAGTTGAGCTCAAGCCACTGCATGCTATTGCATTTGCTTTTACTGTGTACTGCTCTTCGACCTCTCTCAACACACAAACACACCACCACAAACACAACACCTATATATATATATATATATATATATATATATATATATATATATATATATATATATATATATATATATATATATATATATATATATATATCAACCTATATAAATACACTCTCATCTCTCTCTCTCTCGCTCTCTCTCTCTCTCTCTCTCTCTATATATATATATATATATATATATATATATATATATATATATATATATATATATACATATATATTCAAATATACATATATACATATAGATATATCCCCTCATATATATATATATATATATATATATATATATATATATATATAAGGGGATATATCTATATGTATATATGTATATATATATATATATATATATATATATATATATTCAAACATACATATATATATATATATATACATATAGGTATATACACTGATTAACACATAGACTCATAGATATATAAACATACATATATAATATAGTATAGATACATACACAATACATATACATAACACTATATATATATATATATATATTACCAATAGCTATGAACAATACAAATTGAATCTACAAATGCAATACAACAAACACGTGGAGTGCATCGCACTCGTATCATACTAGATCTATGATACGCTGGCGATACGAGTCTACCACAGAATCAAGCATACCCCGAAGGACTTGAGCAAGTATAAAATATTATATATATGAACAATACGAAGAGTCAAAACATATCTACGTATCTGTGTCAAAATATGACATGCACAAAGCCCCGTGTCGGAGGAAAACCCCCAAATCAACCTGTATCTCTAAATTATCGGGATACGGCTAACACGTATCCAATTATGGACACGATACTAGCCATACACAATCAAACACATATCAATTTGGTCTAATTGACCAATTGACATATACAACATGTGTAAATCTTGGAATTCCTCCAAAATTGACACAAAATATACCATAACTTTCTCCATAGGCCTCATATGAACCTAATTCGAATTCCTATGGGTAGCCTCATCATATGGGATGGTTTCTAATAATTAAAACACAGATTTAGAGTCTACACAAAGATGAAAAACTGAATTGTACCTATCGGGAGATGAATTCCCAATGCAACCTCAAAATATAGTAAAATTGGCCTTCAACTAGTAGATCCTTGCTCCTCTTTGTAGATCATTGCTTCCTCATTCTAGATCCTTGCTCTACTAGCCTACAATGATGATTTAGGAAGTAATGGAAAAGAAATTTGATGTGGAAATGAAGGAATTTGCTTGAGAGAAATTTTAGATCTAGATTTGAAATAAAAAGAGGAGAGAGAAATTCTTCCTCTTTATATGGCCGCCCCCCTTAACCCCTCCCTCAAGCTACTATGCAATGACCAATATACCCCTTGGGGCCTCTCATGAAGAAATAATTAAGGAGGGAAGGTTCTAGTCTAATGGGTTTAATTAAATTAATCATCCTCCTAATGAATGGGCTTCTAATTGGGCTCAATTCTAACTAATTGCAAATGTTGGTCCATGGATCTAATCTAAACTAGTTGGGTCCACTAACACAAGTCTAAAATAATAAACTAATATTTAATATTAATTAAATAATATAATAATTAATTATTCAACATGCATAATATTTAATTAATTATGAAATGACCAAAATACCTTTTCCTAGAAAATATGGTAGTGACAGTAAACATAGAAAATAATTTCCATAGTAAATATTTTACAGTGGTTTAATTTGGGACACTAAACAACAAAATGTACAAAGAATAGGACAATAAGATCTTCACTAGCATAATAATTATGGTATATTATCTATAATTATAGATATAAACAGTAAATTAATGCTCAAAACATTGTAAACACATTTACTAATACTTGGATCACAACATAAAGGAAAAGAAGACATGTCTATAAAATATAATATAAGAGCTACATCATTTAACAAATGGAACAAAACTATAAAATCACCATATAAACACGACGCTATTTTTTTGCCAGTATTATTGATCCTCTTCTATAAAACCTCTAGATTAGCTCGTATTCATGGCTACACGGTCATTCAAAAAGTAAGTAACTTTGTTGCGGAGCTAAAGGCACCAAATCAGAAGCATAGGAAATTAAAATCTTACAAGTTTCGAAATGCCTGTGCAAGCTCTACCATATCAGACCCAAGAGGGCCCCAGGGCTCATTGCTTGTTGTATCAAGAATCTATAGATTAGAGACCTAAACAAAGTTGATAAACATCCCCCAAGAACAAAACAAGAACAAACTAATGTTAATAACTATATTCCACACACAAAAGCACCTATTTGAAGAAATCTAAAATAAATACAATCAAAAAATTTTATATCATTTCATAATATCCAAACTCCTATATTTTTATCAAATTTGTGACCCTTCTACCATTAGAAGGAAAACCATATAGATAATAATAAAAATAATAAGAGAACATCCTTCTGTGAACATCTAAATGAATAATTTTGCACATATATGCGATATCAGTAATAATAAAAATAATTAAGCATGATTTATATCGATTAAAATACAAAAATCCTATATAATCATATACAACGAAACACACAATAACACTTGTTGGAATAGGTGGTCTTCCCAACCTATGTAAAAAATATCCCGGAGTTGGACTGAGTATTCCTACATATAATAGGAATACCTCAATAGATTTGAATTGGGTATTCCTACATATAATAGGAACATGTCAATGGATTTGAATTTGGATTGGGTATTCCTATATATAATAGAAATACTAGTTTTGGGTTTGAGGCTATATATATTTGGTGTCTCCTTGCCCTAAAATATATCTTAAAATATTGCAAAATGAGGCAAGTGCGCTTTTACAACATTGGAGAGGAGAAAGAAGAATTATAGGCCATTTTAGAGAAGGAGATCAATTTGGGGTATTTTTTATTTTCTTTTTTTCTTCGTGGTTGTAATCTATTTTCTGTTCCAAAGAGTTGTTGTGACCTGTTTGGATCGGTGAGAAGTTTGTAAGGAGTCGGTGTATTTCTTATTCCATTAGTATAGGCTTTTCAGGGTTGGACTCCGATCGTTTCGTAGTTTTTTTCCGCAAGGGTTTTTCACGTCAAAAAATTTCACTGTCTGTGATTAGTGTTTTGCATTTTTATTTTGTCCATTTTTGCCCGGTTCTCTCACAGGTACTCTCTGGTTTGGGGAACATTTTTTGCACTTTCGTTTCTAACAGGTGGTATCAGAGAATGATTCAAAAAGGTGTCAGGGTTGACAAGTAAACCAGGAAGGAGAGATGGACGTGAAACCAATACACATGGTTAACCTGAACGGTACCAACTATCATTATTGGCGAAGCAAGATGACGAATTTGTTATTTGTTAAGAAGATGCATCTTTCAGAATTTGCATTCGAGAAGTCTAGTAAAAAATCCAAAGAGAACTGAAAGTTCAAGCATATACATGTTTATGGATATATCAGGTAGTTTATTGACAAGAATGTGTACAATCACATTGCCAATATTGAGCACGCGAAGACGCTGTGGGATAAGCTAAAATCTTTTTATATGAAGAAAACCAGGGTAAGTAAATTATTCCTGAACCGGATGATGATGGATCTGCGGTACAAAGCTAGGGCATCTATTACGGATAAATTGAGTGAGTTCTAGGGCGTGGTGGACCTGCTATCCTCGATGGGATTCAAGTTCGATGATGAAGTACAAGGACTATGGCTGCTGTGTACATTGTCAGACTAGTGGAAAATTGTACGAGTGTCTTTGATCGCTTCTGCTCCGGAAGGCATGGTTTGTTTAGAGTTTGCCAAAAGTGAGGTGCTGAATGAAAAGATGTGAAGACGTTCTCAGGGTACTTCATTAACATCCCACTCAGATGCACTAGTTTTAGAGAGTCACGAAAGAAGCCAGAGTTGGGGTCCAGGTGGTGATAGAGACAAGAGCAGAGGCAACTCCAAGGGTCGTTACAAGGACTCGGAGTATTACCTTTGTTGCAAAAAGAGCCAAATCAAGCAAAAATATTTTGCTTGGAAGAGAGAGAAGAAGGTCAATAAGGGACGCAAAGTGAGAACACTACAGCGAAGGCCTCCGTACATGCATGCGACAT
This sequence comes from Iris macrosiphon, assembly GCA_036927795.1. Classification (NCBI taxonomy): domain Eukaryota; kingdom Viridiplantae; phylum Streptophyta; class Magnoliopsida; order Asparagales; family Iridaceae; genus Iris; species Iris macrosiphon. The sequence goes on along the minus strand of JAYESA010000019.1, from coordinate 92,015,175 downwards.
AATCATTATAAGTGATAAGGTAGTTATGAACCTCGCCTGCTATGACAACTCTTGGCTGGTGGACTCGGGTTCTTCAGCGTACGTATCTCATAATGTGGCACTATTTGATACTTACACAACACGCGACGATGGAGTGTTGAAGATGGACAACGGAGATGTGTCAAAAGTTGTTGCTATTGGAGATGTACATTTGAGAATGAAAACGGGTGCAGTTCTTATTCTCAAAGATGTCCCTCATATCCCTGATATCCATTTCAACCTGGTATCGGTTCAAAGGATGGATGACGAGGGTTTCTTCAATCTCTTCGAGAATGATCAGTGGAAACTTTTCAGAGGTTCGATGGTGATTGCCAGAGGAAGAAGGAAGTCCAGACTCTATTATATAAAAGGGAGCACACATGGGGCATATGAGATGAACGCGGCTACTGATGCGTATAACTAATTATGGAATAGGTGGCTCACCCATGTCACGCGCCAGTACCAGAATACGGAGACAGACATGGCTAGCTCCCCCGTACAAGGTATATAAAGTCGTACGGCGGTCATGGCTGTAATTAGACAGGGGGTGCATACTACAAGCAAGTCACTTTGGGTCACATTGAACATCTAATGTCTCAATCAGTCAAATAAGAATAATAAACATAGAACATATATGACAAGGAAGTAAGATATCCCAAACGCCCTATAACAACATTCAAGAAACCGGTTGTGCAAAATTGAGAAGGCTGGCAGAGTAACAAGAGTACATGACTATGATTAGCTACAGTCTGATTAATTACAATCATATAGGGAACTAGATATCCAGATTCAAGGCTAACAAGTACCGGTGGCTAAACGCCCAAAATAAGTAAAATATAAAATAACGAGAAAGAAAGAAGAGACCACTCGTTTCTCTTAGTGGCCATCCTCCTGATGCACGCCAATATTCAGGGGGAGTACGCTTGATCCTCTGGTGCTGGCTCTAAAGCTGGCCATGCAAAACCAGTGGGGTTAGACCCCAAATAGTAAGTACAACAAAGGAAGCATGAATGCAAAAATAAATACCAGGTTATGAAATAGATACATATATATACATATAGTCCTGTCTCGTAGTTTCGGTTCATAGCGTATCGTGATACAACAATCTAACCTGTCACTACCACATTCCGAAAACAGGGGTATTTTCGAATTTTTACAATATTTAATATTATGTTATTTACAATTAATTAATTGCATGATAGTGTATTTGATTTAAATGATTTTGTGCGATGTGTGATTAAATATATAATTATATGCAGTGTTAATTATTTTATTTTAGCTAGCAGACCAGACCTAGAAGCCTAGTAGACGAACCCCTGTCCGAATTATAGAATTCTGGATTTTGTTATTTTTATTTAGAATTTAATAATTGGAGATTGTAATTAATTATCGTATTTTATTTATATTTTTGCGCATTGCCTTCGCTTCGATATTTGGAGCACTATCCAGACTTTTGTCTTCCAACAAATTTCACCATCTTGCCCTAGACATGCCCGCCTTCGATTCTGTTATTTTTGCAACTCATAATTTTGCTCCCTGTACATTGTTTCTGGCCGCACAAAAATCGTCGCGGACGTTATTTTAATTTCCTATTTTTGTATCGTTGTGCGTTCCAATCGAAAATTGGAGGCCATCTTGACCTATTTTTCGTGCGACCCAAATTAGGGTAATATTCTGTTCTGAGTCTTCTTCAATATTGGTATTGATGACTTGATCTGATTTTGATCCCAAGTACTCCTAATTAATTGTTGAACACAACTTGCATTTATTTCTATTTAATTTGAGGATACCATTTTATCTGATTTTAAAATCCCAAATTAATTCCAGTGCCCTACAAATTCAGCCCATACCCATCTTACAGTGCCCCCTGACCCTACAAAATATCGGACCCCGAATCGCCCGCCAAATTTTCATCATTTCATGCGTTTGTGCAATTTCCCGAATTTAAGGGGCTAAGTTGCAATTATTTAATTGTATGTGCCAACACCTAATTATTTTAACCAATGAGGGAACCCACTATTTTTAATTAATTAATCTCACCCTCATCCCCATGAATAAATTCCTCATGTTCAATCTGGACCACTCAATTAATGGAGTGCATCCTCACCCTCCATCATGACACCCTCTCTCCTATTTAATATCATGTCCTATCAAACCCTAATCCCTAGACTACCTAGAAAACACCACCTCACAAGCCTCCAAAATTTCCCAAGCCCCCACATCCTCTCTCCTACGTTGGAAACCTCTTCCTTTCTTTTCTTCCTTTCTCCTTCTTTTCTTCTCTTTCTTTTCTTCTTCTTCTTCCTTCTTTCTTTCTCCTTCTTCTTTAGTTTTATTTTTTCAAATTTCTAGGGGGAAGAGGGAACACTGTTCCCTTGCTGGGAACTCCCCAACCCGATTCTCTGTTCCCGGCGGGCGGCCAACTCCGGTGGCCGAGCCCCCGTGCCCTGCTGCTCTTCTTCCCGGTCCGGCGGCCCTCTTCTTGGCGGCGCTGCTCCTCCCTCCGATCTGCCCCGGCGGCCAGCCCCGAGACCGGCCGAGCCGACCCCGGCCTGTTCAGCCGACCCTCCGGCGGTCCTCTGCTCGCCCCGGCGGTCCAGCCGAAGCCGAGCCCTCGGCCTACTGCTCGAGCTCCTCTCCATCTCCTCCGCGCAGACGACTCCGGCGTCAGTCCGGCGGCTACCCCTGCCCTGTCCGGCGCCGAGTCCTTGCTCCGGCTGCAGCCCCTCCTCCATCCTCCCTAACGACTTCCCTCCGGCGCCGAGTCCCCGACCTCGGCAGGCGGCTACCCCCATCCCCCTCTGCTGCTCCATCCCGAGCCCTCGCGCCGGCGGCGCTGCTGCACCCCGCCGGCGGCCACTCCGGCGACCCCCTCTGTAAGCCACTCTCCCCTTCCCTCTTTATATATATATCTTTATATATATATAATTATATATATATATATATATATATATATATATGTATATATATATACGTATATATATATACGAGTATATATATACTAAATGTATATGTATTGTAGGCATTTAAATTTATGAAAATGTACAGTATTTATTTTATTTAATTGTATATATATATAATAGATATGTATATTAATGTGTATATAGTATTATTTTATTTAATTAGTATATATATATATATGATTTTGGTATACGTATAAATGTATATTTCTTATATACTTAATATATTTTTAAATAGAAATGGGAATACATGTATGTATGTATATATATTTTATATATATAATCTAATTAATGTTTTAAACACGTAAATATGTATAGTAATTATTTTAATTAATCGTATGTAAATAACTGTGTATAGGTATTTGTGTATATACTGATTTATGTATATATATATATATATCTAATGTATATATATATATAAATATTTGTTTATATATTTAGTTAATGTAAAATTAGCATATGGGTAATTAGTGTAATTAATTTGCAAATGTATATATGATAAATGTAGGGTATTTTATGTATTTAAATAAAGGGTATAAATATGTAATTAATCTAATGTTTAATAGTACATGTATTTGTATATATTATTTAACGTATAGTATATATAAAATATATATATATAGATATAATAGTTATTTAGTTTATGTTAATACATAAATATGTATTGGTATATGTGTAGATATGTATATTTATGTACCCCTACTAGATGACCCTAGTTGACTAGTGCCCTGTCTGACATGGCCCTGAGGCCAGTGTTTATGGACTGTGTGTTAGCGTAGCATCTGATGCAAATGTGGTTTGATTGTGTTATGTTTATAGGACTGTTGGGTTACCCAGGGGATACTCTGGAACAGGACATCCATAAATACCAGCTAAGGACTGAGGCAAGTACATTCTCTGATAATTTCCAATTCTTGATAATTGCTATAAGTTCAATGATCTTGAAATGTTACAACTGAATCTTGACACTGTGCTACACGGACTAGTATAGCTTGGATCTGCAGTCATGAGATGTTACCTTAATTATCGTATTGACATTGTACACGACATGTATATTTAGAAACCGTACATGATAGACTTTACTTGCTCGTGTATCGTGACGTGTCATGGTTGGATCCACAGTACTAGTTGGGGGCGGGGAAGTAGTTAGTAAGAAATGTGATCATAACCTCTTATTGTAGTATAAAAACTGTAAGTGTTAATCATGCTCTTCACCCATGATTAGCCAGGCCTTATAGCAACCGTACATGTTCCCAAGCCGATCACATTTCGAAACTACTATTTCAAACACTTAGAATAGTTACAGTTCTCTATTTTAGATCATATACTACATCACCCGTATATGATACTGTTCCTTGTTCTTTTATTTTTACATGCACTGACTGTATCATATTGCTATTGCCTGTCTCTCTTAAACTGTCATTACATTACTTCACTGTCTTCTCAGTAACTAGCATGACATGTTTTATTGTATTATAGACATTATCAATTAATGGAACTGTTATTTGAGTTTGTGCTTTGCTCCTTCCTGACTGGAAACATTTTTCCAGACTATGCCTTAGATGACCGCTGTCCGACACTTATGGTGAGTAGCTGCAGACTTAGTAGTTGTGATTCCAGGAGGTCTAGCTGGAAGTTATTTTCATTGTTAGTTCTTAAGTAGACTTTTTGGTACCGGATTTGTCTCCGGCATTTTGATGATTCTTGGATATGGTTAAGTTAAGTTATTTCTTGTGGACTTGTACTGTGTTTAATGTTAGTTTAGTATTCGAAATCTTATCGTGCTGTGATTCTGTGGTTGAGTATGTGTTCATCTTATTTGTGTCATCCGTGCCTCCTAATGGAGATTGGATGCCTGCGTGACATTAGTTAGATAGTATCAATACCTAGACAGCGTTCTACCGCCGATGCTGCGGCGTAGGCTGGACGTACCCACGCACTCGTGCCCCTAAACCGGGTGCGGGTCGTGACACGTTTTTAGTGGTGGCCCATGCAGGTCAGACTTCGCGAGTTGTGCGATGTCGTAGTAGTGTAGCATCCTTGTTATACTACTGCGTACCTGCGATAGAATCTAGGACATAGGATACTAGGACGAGAGGATACTCAATCACAAATTATTTGAGAGATTCCTGGGACGACCCTTGAGAATCTCATTATAAATTCCAATTTAAATCCTTCCTCCTTGTTTTCGTCCGTCCTCACTTATTGATATTGAGTTTAATTCTGGTTGACCAGTTGTTAACTTTAATTCTTGGTATCGTTGTGGAGTTTTTGATTTCATATCGAGGTGAATTTTACGGGCTAAAATTTACGGTATCATCTGATGACATACATTGATGAGAACAGTGAGAAAGGTAAAACGTCTACTTTGATTATGGAACCTAGAATTTATCGCAGCCATATTAGCTGTCGTGACGAGAACGTAGGAACCTAACTTGGATGTACATACTTTAGTTATGAGATTTAGAGTTTCTCGCAGCCATACCGGTTGGCGTGGCGAGGATTCTAGATGACATGATTATAGGGTTGCATACCTTAGTTACGGAACCTGTCGTTTATCGCATCTATGCTTACTGGCGTGGCGAGGATTCTAAGTACCATGATTTCTGACGAGACGTGTATGATTATCAGGTTGTATCTTAAATTGGTTCTTAAAGTATCATCTCAAGACTTACCTATTTCTGTTATTCCAGGACTTTGTTCCATCGCTTCTTTTCCTTATTAGCAGTAAAGATACCTTGCGTCCTCAATCCAGTTCTTTTGAGCTCCTATTCTCTAAGGATCCCTTGTAAAAATTTCCAATTTAAATCATTCCTTTGTCCCGTCCATTCTCACTTATTGATGTTGAATTTGATTGTTGTTAATTAGGTATTAAATTAGGATTTTGGTTTCCTTGTAGGGTTTGATGTCATATCAAGATAAATTACAGACTGATTTATGGTACTATTTGATGATGCCCGTCAATGAGGACAGTGGAAATGATTAACATTAGGGCTATTGGACTACGAAAGGTAAATTTTAATTTTAAATTTGAGGATTGAAAATGAATTTCAAATTTTAAGAATTGTGAGAGGTTGAGATATTATGTTAATAAAATCTTATTTTGAAGATTTCAATGAATTGCAAAAATTTTGAAATTTGAGGAGTTGAAATATGGTTATTAAAATTTTATTTTTGAGGAATTCAGATTCAATTTGATGAACATAGACAAGTCTGTAAGGGTCTTTTAGTGATTAAGTTTCATTCAGTATTTAAATAATTGACCTTGAGGAAAGTGTATGCTTTTACTTTAAATTTTATTCAAGGAATTATTTTTGAGGAATTTTATTTGAGGATAAAATCTTATAGCGAGAGAGATATATTATAATATGTGAGATGATAATTTGGATTATTGGAAATGATAGTGCAATTATTTCGGACAGTACAATTTTCGTACACAGTTGAGGTTGTAAATAATTAGTGTATTAGTGTGCACCTTGAGTATTAGGGACTGTGAGTAGTATATGTATACTCGTGGATTAAATTATAATTGGTAGAGTGGAAATGGATTTCAATTTTAAAGAATTTTTGGGGAGATAAGATTTATGTTATTAAATTTCGAGTATCCGAATTCAATTCAATAAACATAGTCAAGGCTATAAGGATTTAAAAGTGATTAAATTTTTCTTCGATATTTGAATATCTGATTTTGAAGAGGTATATGCAATTTATTTTTAAGTTGATTGAGGAGTTAAACCTTGACGATTATTTCGAGGATTAACTTTATGGTAGATAAGAGATGAATATTAATATATGAGTAGATGATATACATGTGTAAGGATCTGATGACTTGAGTATGATTGAGATCTCACTGCCAACTGACTTGGGTGTCAATCTAGGGTGGTAGTAAAGTGTGGTACCTAAAGAGATAGAAGTATCAAACTTTTCCTGCATCATTTGACCTATGATTATGTTAGAAGATATTGCAAGTATATATTAGCAGGTTCTTTCTTTTCTTTCCTCATGTTCTTTTTGTCTTCTGATTGATTGATACCTTAGTACCGTAGCTGTATGCATGAATTCTTGTTATAATGTAGTTAGTAGTACCCCTGATACAGAGACTGCAATACCATAACAAATGAGACCATAACCATGTATGTCCCCCTAGATTGTATGTGGTATGACTATGGGTAAAATTTTTCTTAGACCGTGATTATTGGTGTTGACTGTAGTGAAGATTCATGAAGGAGTTATGACTTGACAAGAGGAACAAGATGATCAAAATTTGAGGATAATTATTGATTTAAATAAATGGTTAAGAAATTAGCATGGCATAATTGGTGGTTAATTAATTCCAAGAAAGATTTTGACATGGTTAAGTTGGTTTTAATTTGGAAATTTTGGGAGAATCATCAATGTATTTATTTAATTGCAAGTTATGAATTTTGAACTTTAAAATTGAATGTGACATTTGGAGAATCCGTAAATATCATATTGTAGAGTACTTTGAGGAGTGGATATTAAATTCCGGACATTGGATTATTAACTCAAAACTTTCAGGAAATTTTTGATAAAAAGGGACTTTGATTCTATGTCAAGGATTTTTACAGGAATACAAATAATTTTAGATTTTTGAAATTTGTAAAAAGATATTGTGGATTATAACCTGATTTCATGATGACAAATTTAAATTTGCGGGAATAATAATGTGTATGATTAAACACTAATATGAGGATTTTAAATTTCGAGGACGAAATTCTTTTAAGGTGGGTAGACTTGTCACTACCACATTCCGAAAACAGGGGTATTTTCGAATTTTTACAATATTTAATATTATGTTATTTACAATTAATTAATTGCATGATAGTGTATTTGATTTAAATGATTTTGTGCGATGTGTGATTAAATATATAATTATATGCAGTGTTAATTATTTTATTTTAGCTAGCAGACCAGACCTAGAAGCCTAGTAGACGAACCCCTGTCCGAATTATAGAATTCTGGATTTTGTTATTTTTATTTAGAATTTAATAATTGGAGATTGTAATTAATTATCGTATTTTATTTATATTTTTGCGCATTGCCTTCGCTTCGATATTTGGAGCACTATCCAGACTTTTGTCTTCCAACAAATTTCACCATCTTGCCCTAGACATGCCCGCCTTCGATTCTGCTATTTTTGCAACTCATAATTTTGCTCCCTGTACATTGTTTCTGGCCGCACAAAAATCGTCGCGGACGTTATTTTAATTTCCTATTTTTGTATCGTTGTGCGTTCCAATCGAAAATTGGAGGCCATCTTGACCTATTTTTCGTGCGACCCAAATTAGGGTAATATTCTGTTCTGAGTCTTCTTCAATATTGGTATTGATGACTTGATCTGATTTTGATCCCAAGTACTCCTAATTAATTGTTGAACACAACTTGCATTTATTTCTATTTAATTTGAGGATACCATTTTATCTGATTTTAAAATCCCAAATTAATTTCAGTGCCCTACAAATTCAGCCCATACCCATCTTACAGTGCCCCCTGACCCTACAAAATATCGGACCCCGAATCGCCCGCCAAATTTTCATCATTTCATGCGTTTGTGCAATTTCCCGAATTTAAGGGGCTAAGTTGCAATTATTTAATTGTATGTGCCAACACCTAATTATTTTAACCAATGAGGGAACCCACTATTTTTAATTAATTAATCTCACCCTCATCCCCATGAATAAATTCCTCATGTTCAATCTGGACCACTCAATTAATGGAGTGCATCCTCACCCTCCATCATGACACCCTCTCTCCTATTTAATATCATGTCCTATCAAACCCTAATCCCTAGACTACCTAGAAAACACCACCTCACAAGCCTCCAAAATTTCCCAAGCCCCCACATCCTCTCTCCTACGTTGGAAACCTCTTCCTTTCTTTTCTTCCTTTCTCCTTCTTTTCTTCTCTTTCTTTTCTTCTTCTTCTTCCTTCTTTCTTTCTCCTTCTTCTTTAGTTTTATTTTTTCAAATTTCTAGGGGGAAGAGGGAACACTGTTCCCTTGCTGGGAACTCCCCAACCCGATTCTCTGTTCCCGGCGGGCGGCCAACTCCGGTGGCCGAGCCCCCGTGCCCTGCTGCTCTTCTTCCCGGTCCGGCGGCCCTCTTCTTGGCGGCGCTGCTCCTCCCTCCGATCTGCCCCGGCGGCCAGCCCCGAGACCGGCCGAGCCGACCCCGGCCTGTTCAGCCGACCCTCCGGCGGTCCTCTGCTCGCCCCGGCGGTCCAGCCGAAGCCGAGCCCTCGGCCTACTGCTCGAGCTCCTCTCCATCTCCTCCGCGCAGACGACTCCGGCGTCAGTCCGGCGGCTACCCCTGCCCTGTCCGGCGCCGAGTCCTTGCTCCGGCTGCAGCCCCTCCTCCATCCTCCCTAACGACTTCCCTCCGGCGTCGAGTCCCCGACCTCGGCAGGCGGCTACCCCCATCCCCCTCTGCTGCTCCATCCCGAGCCCTCGCGCCGGCGGCGCTGCTGCACCCCGCCGGCGGCCACTCCGGCGACCCCCTCTGTAAGCCACTCTCCCCTTCCCTCTTTATATATATATCTTTATATATATATAATTATATATATATATATATATATATATATATGTATATATATATACGTATATATATATACGAGTATATATATACTAAATGTATATGTATTGTAGGCATTTAAATTTATGAAAATGTACAGTATTTATTTTATTTAATTGTATATATATATATAATAGATATGTATATTAATGTGTATATAGTATTATTTTATTTAATTAGTATATATATATATATGATTTTGGTATACGTATAAATGTATATTTCTTATATACTTAATATATTTTTAAATAGAAATGGGAATACATGTATGTATGTATATATATTTTATATATATAATCTAATTAATGTTTTAAACACGTAAATATGTATAGTAATTATTTTAATTAATCGTATGTAAATAACTGTGTATAGGTATTTGTGTATATACTGATTTATGTATATATATATATATATCTAATGTATATATATATATAAATGTTTGTTTATATATTTAGTTAATGTAAAATTAGCATATGGGTAATTAGTGTAATTAATTTGCAAATGTATATATGATAAATGTAGGGTATTTTATGTATTTAAATAAAGGGTATAAATATGTAATTAATCTAATGTTTAATAGTACATGTATTTGTATATATTATTTAACGTATAGTATATATAAAATATATATATATAGATATAATAGTTATTTAGTTTATGTTAATACATAAATATGTATTGGTATATGTGTAGATATGTATATTTATGTACCCCTACTAGATGACCCTAGTTGACTAGTGCCCTGTCTGACATGGCCCTGAGGCCAGTGTTTATGGACTGTGTGTTAGCGTAGCATCTGATGCAAATGTGGTTTGATTGTGTTATGTTTATAGGACTGTTGGGTTACCCAGGGGATACTCTGGAACAGGACATCCATAAATACCAGCTAAGGACTGAGGCAAGTACATTCTCTGATAATTTCCAATTCTTGATAATTGCTATAAGTTCAATGATCTTGAAATGTTACAACTGAATCTTGACACTGTGCTACACGGACTAGTATAGCTTGGATCTGCAGTCATGAGATGTTACCTTAATTATCGTATTGACATTGTACACGACATGTATATTTAGAAACCGTACATGATAGACTTTACTTGCTCGTGTATCGTGACGTGTCATGGTTGGATCCACAGTACTAGTTGGGGGCGGGGAAGTAGTTAGTAAGAAATGTGATCATAACCTCTTATTGTAGTATAAAAACTGTAAGTGTTAATCATGCTCTTCACCCATGATTAGCCAGGCCTTATAGCAACCGTACATGTTCCCAAGCCGATCACATTTCGAAACTACTATTTCAAACACTTAGAATAGTTACAGTTCTCTATTTTAGATCATATACTACATCACCCGTATATGATACTGTTCCTTGTTCTTTCATTTTTACATGCACTGACTGTATCATATTGCTATTGCCTGTCTCTCTTAAACTGTCATTACATTACTTCACTGTCTTCTCAGTAACTAGCATGACATGTTTTATTGTATTATAGACATTATCAATTAATGGAACTGTTATTTGAGTTTGTGCTTTGCTCCTTCCTGACTGGAAACATTTTTCCAGACTATGCCTTAGATGACCGCTGTCCGACACTTATGGTGAGTAGCTGCAGACTTAGTAGTTGTGATTCCAGGAGGTCTAGCTGGAAGTTATTTTCATTGTTAGTTCTTAAGTAGACTTTTTGGTACCGGATTTGTCTCCGGCATTTTGATGATTCTTGGATATGGTTAAGTTAAGTTATTTCTTGTGGACTTGTACTGTGTTTAATGTTAGTTTAGTATTCGAAATCTTATCGTGCTGTGATTCTGTGGTTGAGTATGTGTTCATCTTATTTGTGTCATCCGTGCCTCCTAATGGAGATTGGATGCCTGCGTGACATTAGTTAGATAGTATCAATACCTAGACAGCGTTCTACCGCCGATGCTGCGGCGTAGGCTGGACGTACCCACGCACTCGTGCCCCTAAACCGGGTGCGGGTCGTGACATAACCCTACAACCAAACAAGGACAAGGGGTTAAACCATCGCACCATGATAATCCATGTCCCTGGACTATTTGACAGCAGATACATTGCACAAATACGCTTAGTTATATAATCGGCCAATCACTTGTACGGCTTACTAGATTGAGTCTGGGTTATCTCAGAGATATTATGCATATAGGAATCCCCATATCGAATTAGATACTAGCAAGGTTAGCCCAGCCACAAATCATCATATAGCACATAGTAGTATGCATCGGTCCCTCGTAAGGCCACCGTACTAAGATCGCATATAATACATAATATCATATAGTATTCAGATATTGTCATCCACTAATAAGGACTTAAACAATAACCATGGAGACTATCCTGTACACCCCAATTCAGATGACTGGAGGTGGCTAGTTAGGCACGATCTCAAAAATCTATTCCCTCCCAATGCTCTACAAGTTTAGTTTCCTAGTTAACCCTAATGTTAACTGGAATCTCATGGCGTGGTTACATGGTATTCCCCTTATGTGACGTACTGTAGCACGACCACGCTAGATACAAATCCATTTTGTCACTTGATAGTTCAATTTGGATTCACCCCAGCATGATGCAACAATCAACAGATCGTAGCCACGCTTGGTCATTGACTAACCCTTATGTCCATGCTGGAGATTGAGTCATATCACATATCACGTAGCACATAGGTACACCACAATAAAAACATGTAATATAATCACATAGGAACACTTAGCACGTAGGAACACATTGCACATAGTAAGTGTATCAACACAGATACAAGTGGTCGGGTCATGATGCATAGATGGGTCTAATACTTTTGTGGTCATCAAAGTCATACAAACCACTCGTAATGTCTAAAGGAACATTCAACCAAAACTAGTCTAATAAAACGTGTACAAGATATCGCATGCATGCAGAACGATCAAGGCCGTATGAGAAGTCGGGCCGCATGACAATCCTGGCTGCATGGAATCATGCCGCATAGGGTCATGCTGCATAGAGCCAGGGCTAGGTCTACTCCTTGGGATAAGTGATGAGGCAACAGAAAATAATTAAAGTGTCAGTGATGTGACATAAAGTGTGATGTGACATAAAGTTTGATGTGACATAAAGTATGTCAGGAAGAAAAGATAAAACAATGAAAAGATGTGCCATGGTTTCAGAGTCATGCATCCAAGGATGGTGGCCACATACTCTGCTTGCCGCATAAGTATCGGTGTCGCATGTTATTCGATGCCGCATAGAGTGTTTTGGACTTTAGCGAATTTATCATTCGTTGAGCAACTAAACACAAGAAGTCCTTTCAGAATACATGTGTATTAGTCAGTCATGCATCAAAAGAGATGGACGCATGTTGGTATACGATAAAGAGTTCAGGCCGCATAACATCTTCATGTAGCATAGCCCTGTCTGCCGCTTATGGTGCTGGCTACATGAGATCTTCATCGTTCCAAACAGCAGATTAAGCCATGGCAAAATCTCTAAAATCCAAAATTTATTTCCTTCATGAAAACTACGTTTTAACTCCTAATTGAGTGAACCAAAAGCCAAAATGCTCGAAATAAAGTGCTCCATCTATCCCAAAAACTATTTTTCAAAAATACTATAATTTAGTTGATCAAAACTACCAAATACTCAAAGAACCCATGAAATCCTAAGTTATAAAAGTAGATATGCATAAATCCACCCATCAAAACCGAAAAATCCAAGTACTAAAAGTGTTTAGAATTATCATAAGCGCATAATAGATAAATAAAATACAAGAAAAATAAAATAAAAAATTAAGGGATTTCTCCATGTGGTGCAAGGTGTACTTGCCTAGAAATTAAAGAAAGAGGGAAAATAAAGAATGAGGGAAGGGAGAGAAAAAAGATAGCTTATATAGCTAGGGTTTGAGATTTAGACCATGGATTCAAATTTATGAATAAACCAACCCATAAATAAACCATGAACCTTGCTAAACCAAAGAATGGGTCTAGTCTCCATGCATGCAACCTAATGATCATGCGAACAAGAAATACTCTAAGCAGGAATAAATATAACCAATAAATAAATATATCCCAAAATACGTATTTTGGAATCGGGGAGTGACAACCCATATCAGCGATAAGGGTATGAGCTACTTGGTGAGCATGAAGGTGATTTTGGGGGTAAAGTCTACAAAGTTAGAGAGATGCACAAATTATTTGGCTGGAAAATAAAATAGGGTGTCTTTCCAAAGTCACTCAAATTTGAGAAAGCTGGCGTTGCTCGAGTTGATTCACTCGAATGTATGCGGTCGTATGAAGGTAAAATATATTGGTGGTGCTTCTTACTTTATAAATTTTATTTATGATTGTTCCAGGAAGGTTTGGGTCTATGCCTTAAAGACCAAGGATGAGGTGTTGCCTACTTTTAAAGAGTTTCAGGCCTCAGTTAAAAAAGAGATGGGCAAGAAGGTGCTATGTGTTCATTCCGACAACGGGAAAGTGTACATTAGTCCCTTTGATGCTTATTACAGAGAGCAAGGAATACGACACCAGAAGACTCCGTCCAAGATACCTTAGCTCAATGGTGTAGCGGAGCGCATGAACATGACGCTGATAGAGAGGGTACAATATTTGCTGTCAGAAGAAAACTTGCAAGACACCTATTAGGGTGAGGCACTTTACACAACTTCTTATGTTATTAATTTATCTCCTAGGACTTCTTTGCAGGTTGATGTGCCTGACAAAATTTGATATGACAAAGAGACGTCATAATATCACCTACGAGTGTTTGGTTGTAAGGCTTTCATGCATGTATCAAAGGACAACAGATCCAAACTTGAGCCAAAGACGAGGCGGTGCATCTTTATCGGCTACGGTCGGGATGAGTTTAGCTATAGACTCTACGACCCAGTGGAAAGAAAGCTCGACAAAAGCAGGGACATAGTATTCATCCAGGATTAGACCAGGACTAACACTCAGTATTTCGAGATACCTTCTGAGGCTGAGGAATTGCTTGAGTTAGAGTCATTTTGCTTCAAGCAGTTTCCAGAGGGTATCGTAGAGGGTCTAGTTATGGGAAAGCCAGTACATGGAGTTGCTCACAACCTTGATCATTAGCCTTCTGATGGTGGTCAAGGTAACCCTCAAGAAGATTAGCATGCCGATGAGACATTTTCTGAAGAGGAGAGGATGTTGATATACAGCCAGCACCAGTGGTTCTGTTAAGGAGGAGCGACAAAGAGCGTCGACCATCTACGAGATACTCACCCGGTGAGTATGTGCTACTGACTAACGGGGGATAGCCCAAAAGTTTTACAGAGGCTATGGAAGATAAACACAAGAAGGAGTGGATGGAGGCTATATATAAGGAGATAAGTTCCTTATAGGCCAACTTTACTTAGGATCTAGTGCGGTTGCCAAAGGGCAAGAAGATTTTAAAAAATTGATGGGTATTCAAAGTAAAGAAGACTGATAATGCTACTCACCCTCGATACAAATCGAGGTTGGTAGTTAAAGGCTACAGTCAATGGAAGGGCATGAATTATGATGAGATCTTTTTAGCAGTCGTCAAGCAGTCGTCTATTCGGATGGTGCTAGCATTGACAGCCAGTTTGACTTGGAGGTTGAGCATATGGACGTGAAGACGACATTCCTCCACGGTGATGTTGGGGAGGATTTATACATGGAGCAGCCAGAGGGATTATGTAAGAAGGGCAAGTCACACTTGGTCTGTCAGTTGAGGAAGAGCTTGTATGGTCTAAAGCAGGCTCTGAGGCAGTGGTACAGGAAGTTTGATTCATTTATGGGGGAGCATGGTTATGCACGGACGACGTCGGATCACTATGTATTTGTGAGGTACTTTGTCGAGAATAATTTTATCATTTTATTGCTCTATATTGATGATGTACTACTGGTGGGTTGGAATGCCACTAGGATAGCGAAGTTGAAGGCGCGGCCTTCTCTATGAAGGATTTGGGCGCAACGAAGACTATTCTTGGGATAGAGATCAGCCAAAAGAGAGAGAGAGAGAGAGAGAGATTCCAAGCAGCTACACTTATCCCAAAAGAAGTAGATCTACTGGGTACTTTATCATTTTGGGATGGACGGGTTGAAGAAAGTGAGTAACCCCCTTGCGGCTCACTTTAAGTTCACTGAGAAGAAGTGTCCATCTACCGAGGACGAGAAGGAAGATATGGAACGGGTTCCATATGCCTCAGATGTAAGGACTCTCACATATGCTATGGTGCGTACGATGCCAGACATCGTTTACGCAGTTGGCACAGTTAGCAGGTATACTTCCAATCTCAGAAGGATATATTGGAGTGCGGTCAAGTGGATTCTACGATACCTTTAAGGCACTGCCGATTAGAGACTTTCTTTTGGTGGTGACGAGCCAAAGCTGGATGGGAATATCGATGCTAATATGGCTGGAGATATAGACACGAGGCGATCGACATTGGGTTATGTGATAATGTTTGCTGGTAGAGCGGTATCGTGGCAGTCGATGCTGCAAAAGTGTGTTGCCTTATCGACGACAAAGATAGAGTATATTACGACGACGGAGGCTTGCAAGGAGTTGCTATGGATGAAGAAGTTGTTATGAAGAACCAGACATTTCATAGTCGGTCCAAGCACATTGATACCCAATATCATTGGATACGGGATGTGGTTGAAAAAAAGCAAGCGACGCATGAAAAGGTTCATACGGATGACAATCGGAGTAGACTTGTTCACAAAGATTCTTCCAAGGAAAGAGTTTGAGTACTACAGGCGGATCGTCAGAATGACGACCCCCTCCACATAGTTGTGAAGGAAGAGATTTATTGGAGTGGGCGGGGTTCCCAACCTATATGAAAAATACCCCAGAGTTGGATTGAGTATTCCTACATATAATAGGAATACATCAATAGATTCGAATTGGGTATTCCTACATATAATGGGAATATGTCAATGGATTTGAATTTGTATTTGATATTCCTATATATAATAGGAATACTAGTTTTTTGTTTGAGGCAATATATATTAAGGTGTCTACTATCCCTAAAATATTTCTCAAAATATTGCAAAAAGAGGCAAGAGTTCTTTTACAACATTTGAGAGGAGAAAGAAGGATTGGAGGCCGTTTCGGAGAAGGAGATCAATTTGGGGTATTTTTTATTTTTATTTTTTCGTCGTGGTTGTAATCTATTTTTTGTTCCAAAGAGTTGTGGTGATCCGTTTTGATCGGTGAAAAATTTGTAAGGAGTCGGTGTATTTCTTATTCCATAAGTGGAGGCTTTTCAGGGTTTGACTTCGATCGTCCCGTAATTTTTTTCCGCAAGGGTTTTTTACGTCAAAAAATCTCCGTGTCTACGAATATGTGTTTGACATTTTTGGTTTATGTATTTTTGCTCGGTTCTCTCGCAGGTACTCTCTGGTTTGGGGAATGGTTTCCGCGCTTTCACTTTCAACAACATTTTTTAAGGAAAACATTAGAGAAAAGTAAACATACAGAGGTCTTGAGTGCCTCCGCCTTTGCCAGTTCCCCATGCGGTCTTGACATCGCCAACGTTGTCGTGGATGGAGGCATCACGGTCATCCATCAACTTCCCGAACGGGTGAAGTAGATCTTGTCGAGCGCGAACATAAGGAAGAGAAACTCAACGGCAATGGGATGGAGGGTGAGGTTGAATTCAAAGTGGGCTGCCTTCTCGATCTCAAGAACGAGGGGTAGGATAGGAGAAAAGCGATGTCTTTGTCGCTACAGCCACGTGGGTCGTGATAAGGGTTTTTGTGATTTTAGATGATTTGGGAAGGATTTGAATAGGTGGAGGGTTTTGTGATGTATTTGAGGAGGATTAGGTGGGAGGGTATTTGAGAGAAAAGGTTAGGGATTGGGATGGTTCGAAATTGAGATTTAAGAGGAGCGTTTATATCTGAAAGAAAGGAATTAAGAAAGGGGAATTCGTCCTAGGATAAGGGCATCAAAAAAGGTTTGATTAAAGGGTTGTTTGGTTTTCTGAAGTGCATAACTCCATTTCTCTTGCACAAAAGATGATATATGACAACTCTTATCTTTTAGTCATCATCTTAAAATACTTTTCATATAACCATTTTTTAACTTCATTGATAATGTTATTAATAACAATCATTTAATGAGCTATCATTAAAAGTAACATTAATGACATTTTAAAATGAGTGTCATCTATAAAATATTATTGTTATCGATTTTCGTAGTAGTGGAATATTTAGTATCATAGTAGATAATGATAGTTCCGTTGATGCTACTATTTCTTATTTGAACATGAAGATTCAAAATTTTGGAAATAACATTCTATAATACCAATATTTATACATCTGGTGCATGCATATCATAAATCTTGTTGTGGCTGAAGGCTTGAAATTGATGTCTCTATCGGTTGCTGGTGTTCAAAATATAGTAAGTTATTTGTGACATTCTCTTAGTCGATTTTAAAATTATTGTAAGCAGTGTGTTGAAGCCGAAAATATACGAAAAAAATATATTGTCTTGATGTGAGCACCCATTGGAACTCTACATTTATGATGTCGGACAAGGCACAAAAGGTTTGGCCTTTGAGTGATTCATTGGACAAGATCCGTTGTTTAAGGTAGATCTAGCGGAGGATGGTGGATATCCTAGTGAGGACGATTGGGCAGATGTAAGAAAATTGTGAACTTTCCTAGAACACTTATTTGAACTTACGTTACGTATCACGGGTTCCTTGTATATCACTTGCAATAATTTCTTTGATGAGATCACATATATTGACAATCTTTTGCGCACTTCAAAGGTAAGTGATGACTTTGACTTGTCTATCATGGCCAATAAAAAGAGAGAAAGTATCAAAAGTATTAAGGAAAGATTGAGAAGATAAATATGGTTATATTTATTGCACTAATTCTTCATCGCCAACATAAGTTGAAGTACATAAATTATGTTCTCGATCATCTTTATGGTAAGGAGAAGAGTAATTCCATGAAAAAAATAAACAAAATTTGCGTACTCAATGCTCAGTGAGTACAAAAATATAGACGCTTCTCAAAGTGGTGACACTACTAATATTAGTGAAAGGGTTCAATCTTCTGGTAAAAATCAACCGGTGCGCAATTTGCAATCACAAAAATTTATAAAAACGCAATTAAAAAAACATAAGCTGAAATTATGTGGTGGTGATACTAAGTCAAAGTTTGCTCGTTATTTATATGATAGTATTGTAGTTGATGATGATGATGATAATGATGATGACGACGATGATTTTAATCTTTTGGGATGGTAAAAGCTTAATTCTTCTCGGTCTCCATCCTTTCGAAGATTGCTCTTGATGTATATCTACCGTGGCTTCTGAGTCCGCTTTTAGCACGGAAGACTATGTGTTTGATGCATATAGGAGCTCTTTGACTCCAAAGATTGTTCGATCTCATATTTGTTGTCAGAATTGGTTTTGGGGCTTTTTGATAGATCTATTGTCTCTATTATTGAAGAGGATTTCGAAGACGTCTAAAAAGTTGAAATGGAAAATTTTAAATTTTAAATTGTATTACATTATTTTAATAAGATTGTCTCTCTTAGAAATGTCCTATTTTGGTTCTTTCTTTGTGTTGTATTTATGTACATTTTATTTTTGCTTAGTAGAATGTCTCAATTTTTTTTCAGATTCTCATATCCTATTTGCTTTACATAAGTTAAATTTTGTAAGTGGAACACAAAATAGAAGCTATTCTGTACATGTTTCTTTTAGTTATTAAATTCCTGGTTGCTTCAACACCAATATACATATGAATTAATAGGAAATTATTTGAGGGATATGATTATAAGGTAGTCCTGTCCTGTAAGTGCCTAATAATAATTTATTATGTTATTGGTAGCAACATGTGGAAACTCCCTCGATTCAAGCAGTCTCTCCTCGCTTAGTAGGGTACGGGTCATCTTTATTTGGATTTTGTGTGTGTAGGGTCCATCAATTTTTAACAATAATGACTTATTTGTCGTTGAAGAAGAGAGAGTTTAATGGTATTCAACAATGGGTGACAAATATAGCGGAACCTTTCACCTTTGCTGTCATAAACATGCATGCAGCCATTCTAATTTATTTAATCCCCTTGATTATTTTAAGTACAAAATATATATATATATATATATATATAGAATTATTTGAGGGATATCATTATTACGCACTCGCGTAAGTGCGAAATATATACTTGTTTTAAGGGCAGAAAGTGATCAAATAATTAGCACCCGTACAAGTGAAGGTGCTAGTTGGATCATCGTAGGCATAACTGTAGGCTCTAGGACATGCATTCTTGAAGATCATTGAGTAGGTCGAGGGCTTGCATGTTGTCGGAGTACCGAACGCTCCCCTGCAGCAATATTCGTCAGTGTTGAAAGCCAAACATGCGCTCTTGCACCCTACAACGGCTCCACCTCCATTCTTGAGCTGTACTTCTGCAGGACAACGTGCGTTGATGTCAACTGGGCAGCCAGATGTCTTGCAATCACCAGACCCTCCTTGGACGGAAATGGACGCCGGGAGGTTGAATCCGTCAACTAAGCTGGTGTCGTAGAAATCCTTTCCACCGTCTCCTTGGAGAGTAAACTCAAGGAGTGTTACCGGAGGGGCACCTCCGGCACCATTGCACGATACGCTTGAGCCGCAATCGCCTGTTTGGCAGGAGAATCGCCCCGAAGCATCGGTGGTGCACCCGGTACGAGCCCACATGCGACCCGACCATCCCGTTGGGGCGGTGACGGGTGCTGACGTCGCACCACTATCGAGCTCGAATCCGGTTTGGGACAGCGGGGAGGATGAGCCTCCTTGGAGTGTGCCTGGCCACACTGTGAAGGGGCAGTTGTTCTTGAAGGTAAAGGTAGTTGAACTTACACCTGCATGATGGATGGATTTCAATTGGCATGAAATATATATAAGATTCATGTAATATGCATTATAACTACTCTACTCAAAAGTACTAAAAGAAGAGATTCGAATTAATCTTGGCCGGTGAAGGAATTTTCCTGAGGACTAGCGAAGCAATTAAATGTTCCTGCTGCATGCAGCCATACAATTACAAACCAATATATAAATATATAGTTTGTCGTCCACGTAACATGTAAAGGCGGCAAGCTAATATATACTCATGTTCAATATCTCTCTCTCTCTCTCTCTCTCTCTCTCTCTATATATATATATATATATATATATATATATATATATATATATATATATATATACATATATATATGTATATATATATAAAAATAAACAATTAATGTCGACACAGTTGTATGCATGCATGCATGGCTAGATATCTCTGATTGCTAGGTACTACACGTACGTACCTGTTAGGAGGAAGATATTAAATACCAAGAACAAGTTGAAGAATGTGCCCATTGATACGAGCTTTGGTGAAATCATATATATAATCAAGTAAGAAATTGTTATCGATAGATATATAGGAGGTCTGAGTAGGGATAAATAGAAGCAGAAAGCTATTTATAAAGAAGTGTCGATCAATCGAGAGAGCTTCTTCCACTGAAATGGTCTTGTGGAAAAAGTCGGTATTGTGGAAAATCGCACATGGAAAAATATCGGATACGACCCGTTACAGAAACAGCTTCGGAAAAAATCGGTCTTGTGGAAAATATTGGCTGTTGCTTGTGAAACCTTGCATGCATCTAGAACAGTTAATGACCGTGGAAACATTCGCTGTTGCTTGTCAAACCATGAAGCTACTAACAAGAAATTAAACATGCACGAAGAACATTCAATGGACGGACATTGATCAGAATACCAATAGGATAACCATCAACGTGGCAATACTTGCGGTTGTCTATATTCAGTACAAAATACATTCATGGAGTTAACGACAATAGTGACGACGACGACGACGAAAGATGTTCGCTAGAAAATTCAATGTTACATTCCTGAAGACGTCATCGCGTAGTCACCACATCCGACTGACAGCCGACGACCTCGCGACGTAAAGTTAGCGATTATATTGTATCTTTTGACAGGCACCACTCTATGTGTGACGAACAAGCGTTGACTATAACAATGGATCCGAGACACTAGCCACGTATCCCGCTCGTCATTCGTCTCCAATATGTCACTATTCCGTTGCTAAGTAGCGACAAACTTGGTGTGTAACCCATTTTTTGTTACTGTATTTTTGTAAGGACTTGATTGTAGGGGATGTGAGAATATTGCATCTTTTGATCCATTCTGATAAATCCCTAGTTAGGGTAATCAGATAAAGTCCCATATGACACATTGTAGTCGCTCACCTAATTTGTAGTAGAATCTGAAAATTTAGAAACAATATCTTAAAGTTGTAAACAATCAAGTACATATAGCATTACTAATTTGAAAACAATAATGCTAGAACCACATACCATCTTATATGCATCCCATCTGCTAACACTATAAAAAAAATCCTCATTTTCGAAGGCAATACTTTCCCGGAACATGCCATTTGCTGTCGAGAATAGTATTTTTCGATGGTAAAAGGCAGTCGTATGTCCTTAAAAATGCTAGCATCGAAAAATGTATTTTTCCATCCAACCAGTGAAAATATGTGTATTTGCTATATGAGATGACCCTCATATTTGTTTTTCCATTGTCATAAACAAGCTTTATGAATATAAGAAGGAATGATAATTGGGATGATTCTACGCCTTCGAAAATAATGAATTGGTGGTCACAAATATTTACAAACACGACGACCAAATTATTTTTCGGTAATGTGTTTTCGACAATAAGCGTTTCTTGGAAATACTATTTACGATATGTGATTTATTTGCGACAGCATTTTGTTTATCGGTAATAAAAAATTTCGATAATAAAGGTACACGGAAAAAAAGAATTAAGATTCTCGAAAAAAAGATTGTACGATTATTTCTGATAAAAGAAGATCCTCGAAAAAGTTTGTAGGATTATTTTCAATGAAAGGAGATCATCAAAAATTAAAATTCGTGTCGAATTTAGGTTTTTGGTAGAATCTGACTTATCAAATTACTTGTCAAAAATTGTTGCAATTTTGTTTTTTCGATCATCATAGCAATTGGAAATACATGAAAATGATGTCAGAAATGGTTACCTGTCTTGATAATTACTAATTCCGATAGAATTCATTGTCATAAAATAGACTCACTTTTCTTAGAAGGTGTTAAATAATCAATAGTAAAACATGAATACCTTAACAACTAAAGTAAAAGATAATGTTCTAATCATTCATTGATATAAAAAACATGACAAAAAAAAAACCAACGTGTAAAATAAACTTGCAATGTCAAATCTAAATATTTTTCCAAGTCTACGCATACCAAACTCAAAATAATTTTATGAAATTGAAGATTGTTGAAATATTCTTCAAAGTCCTCGCTAAGATTAGTATCTGAACCATTACTTCCAACATTATCCTGTTACAACAACAAAATCTCAATAAGGACTCATGTAATTTAAATGAAATTAAGATTTAAACTCAACTTACAAAATTGTTAAGAAATGCACATACAACATATGGTGATTGCCTTGCACTATTTTCAGAATTTTGGATGTTTAACAACATTTGAATTTGTTCTTGGAGAAAGCTTAATTGACCTTTCACATCTTTCAGCTCATCTTTTAATTGCTTATGGTTTTCTTCAAGTTCAACACATCTACGCTTGTTGCAATTTTGGCTAAATAAGTACAAATCTTTACCTTTCAAACCACCCTCTAATCCAAGTACACGACCATGACTAGGTACAATCACCTCTCTATATATGTCCCAATCATTAACATTCAAAATTTCCTCTTTAGTAGTACTTTGTGTTGTTTTCCATTGTTTCCTACAACATAATTAAACTTACTACAATATTATATAACATCTTGATCGAATATCACAAACATATACTAAATCAACAGAGTATGTTATGCATTTAAAGAACACAATGAAGAGTGAAAAAGTTGGCTAATATACACAGATTTTTTTTTCCTTATAACTTTGCCAACCTTCTCCTTCTCCCTCATTTCCTTTACTTACATGAAACTTCTTGAAAGAATAGTGCTATTTGTACCTCCAAAGTATCCCTCTAAACCATCCCTTCTTATATGACAGATGACATGGCGATTAATGTGGCAGCTAACATAAAAAATTATAAATTAAAATTATTTTTAAAATTAATAATAATATTAACATTAATATTAAAATTAAAATTAACATTAAAATCAACATTAACATTAACATTAATATTAACATTAATATTGACATTGAAATTTTTGGCTGATTATTTTTTTGGGTTAAAATTTTCCTTGTCAGTTGTCATGTCAGCTATCACATAATGCTATTTAACATGTCACGTCAGCCGCCACATAGAAGGGATAGTTTGGAGGGATATTTTGGAGGTACGAATAGCATTACACTTCTTGAAATAGTTAATTGGACTGGGTTCAATTCCAGTTTAATCAAGTTGTTAACAGAAAGTCCTATTATTATTATTTTCTTATTATATTAAACTAATACTAATAATATCTTACTTTTCAAATACAGAACCAGCCAAAAACATGCAAAAATCTATATAGACATAAAAATTTAAAATATAAAAAATAAATTTGGGAGAATTCTACTTCTATACCTCATTTTTTTTATTTTGCGAAGAAAACTGAACCAGTGGTGTGCACAATTGTTGATTTTTTTCCTATTAGTTTTGTTTGAATTGCTTTGATCCTGTAAAATAAAATAATTCCTCCTTTGGATTAATCTACCATTCAATAAAATAATTCATAAATAGACAAAAAAACTATTAGTCATGTTATGGGAACAGTTCATGTGAATGATTGATCTACCATTCAATATAAAAACTCTACATCTGATTTGTGAAATTTTATGTCATGCTATAGGAAATGATTTAAATTGATATGTGAAAGTTCAAGTTCATTTACCTGCCACTGGGGATTTAACCATTCATCAACCATGACATTCCATACTACAAGATCAGTTTCTGGATGATTAGCAAATCTCTTCCCTGTACTCTTATACTTTACAAAATTTGATATTCTCAAATTGTCACACCCCAATCCCAAAATACCAAGGGACTAGCCATGTGGCAATGGCTAACAACACAACTCCAATGGACAAACCTAATTTAATGGACCCGTTAGAGTGCACTTAAGCTGTAATACAAATAAAATGGTCTACAAATACCTATCACAGTTTATATATCTAATCTCATCCATAATAAATAACGAAATCATAAAGAGACAAGTCCAGTAATAATTATATAAAATAATCTGTCCAACCTAAGCAATATAAATAATGTCACGGAGAACAACCCGACATCAAAATGGAAAGAAAAATAACTCCAAGTACAATATCTAGAAGTCACTATAAGATCAAATATCTAAGAACACTAAGCATAATAAATGAATGGTGAGAATACTGTGTGCTTAAGAGAAGTCCTCCGGAACAACCTCGTCCTCTGCAACCTATACATCTCAAATAGCAGCACCTACCCCATAAATCTCGGGATAGCTCTCCTCATTTATACCTTGGGCATAATCTGGATCAAGGTCCTCAGGGAATATAGCAAGGCAATAAACACTCAAGCCAAATAAAATATAGTAAGTAAAAACAGATCCTCAGGACAAGCTATGTGACCAGCTAAGTAAAATACAAATGAGAGCATCACTAGTACTCAGGCTGAGACCACTCTAGGCTCTATGTCAGGGAGCCCATAGCATCAAGTAGTATCTTATAGGGACAGTAAATGTGCCAAGCTGTGGTACAGAGACTAAAGCACCTCCAGTAACATAGTATATATAAACATAATAAGCATGTAGAATGTGTGTCTCTCCCCACCCAATGTAATCTCATATCTCATATCCACAATATCTCATGTCCATAACATGCAAGATCATGACCACTAGCTAGTACAACGAGTCATAATGATATCTATATAATATGCAAGTCTCATATTACGAATCTTGTAAGCCTATACAGAATCACCATGAATAACTCAAAAAAGATTATGTCACATAAAATAGTGTCAAGTGTCCTACGGTATGGAGTACTTGGTAAAGCAAGCACATAAAAATAGGATCATGGAATCAACTCTCTAATTGACATTACATGACTCTACGTACGGCATCGACACCTAAATCTTGTTCGGACGCTAAGCAACGTCTCACGGTCCTAGGTTGAACAGGTACATCATAAGAGTATATATATATGGAAAGAAACACAAGCAGACAATATAATAGGATTTTTTGTAATTTTGGCAAGGTACACTTACCTGGGTCTGCAGTATATAGTTGCAAAATTGGTCCCGTGTCAACTCCTCCGGAATACAATTGACCTAAACAATAAATTTTCTACTTTAAGTATCTAATCAAGAATCTTGTAACTACAACTAAATTATATAATTTATTATAAACCATTAATATCCAAGTCCAATCTCATCCTAATATTTAAATTCTTGACACAACAACTTACACATTTTACGAGGTATCGGAACCTAGTTTCATGGTTTACTACTTTCAAAATTCACGGTTATGTCCCCAATCGAAGGACATGAACTTAAATCATAATAAATCATGAAATATTGATTTAAACCTAATTTATATTAATTTTTAACCACTAAATATTAGAATTGACATAATAATCATATTTCAAGATTAGGACTACTTTAAGTTGACTAGTTTTGTCCGAAATTTGTTCGGAGCATTGCCAGTCCATGGGTATGATTTATATTCATGAAAAATTATTTTATACCATATTTTATTCTATTTTAATCTTAGAAAATAATTACCTTTTATTTCTTCCAAAATAATCCTATTTATGGGCAAAACTATGCCACAAAATTACTCGTAACCTAGGCTAGTGACCCTTAATTTTAGGGTTCAAAATTTTGATTAAAATACCATAAAAATAATTATTTTACAGTAATAAACCACCAATAAATTTAGTTTTAAGAATGAACAACAAGGCCTCCAAGAACCTTGTCACAAAGTCTAAAACTAGTCCTACTGTTGTCCAATCTATCATCAATCTAACATAAAATTTCTCATAAATTTTTATAGTGGAAAAAGATAGCAAGAGAGGGTTATAGAACATTAAACTTACATAAATCTAAGAGAGTCATGCCAAAGGAATTTGATAAGGAAAGTTTGAATCCTTATCTGAAAGCTTTGAAGGTTTGGATGACAGTGCCTCTACTTGTTCAAGAATGCACCTTCTTGCTTGTGCTTGCCTTGCCTCTCCCTCTTGATGGGTTGATGGTGATGGAAATAGGTTCTTGATGGATTGATGATGATGGCAGTGGGTTCTTGATGGGTTTGATGGCAATGGTGGAGCCTTTAAGTTTGTTTGGTGGAGATTGGGTGAAAGGATGATGAAAGGTGAAGCTTTGGAAGAGAGAAGAGAGTTTTTGGTGAAGAAGATGATATTGTGAGGGGTAGATGACAAGGGGGGATGCGCTTACACGAGATGGAGAAAGGAGGGGTCAACCAAAAAGGGGAGAGAGTTGTTAGGGTTAGGGTTTTGTGATAAGGGGGTATATATATGGGATTTTTGGATAGATTTAAACCTAGGAGGTGGTGTTCCTAGGGCTTGTGGTGGTCGGCCACCAAGGGGGCTGCTCTTATACGAAAGTATGAAGAAGGGGTGGGTTGTTATGGTTGGGATTTGGTTGGTTAGGATCTGGATGGTTAGGTAGGTAGGTAGTTAGGTGGTTTGCCAACTATGATGCCACATTTGGCCCTTTCTATAATTAGAACTCTATAAATAGAACCAAATTAATGTATATATATATATATATATATATATATATATATATATATATATATAATATATATATATATATATATATATAATATATATATACATGGGGGTATTTGTGTTCACTACATGACTACATGCGTTTGGATTGAGTTTGGGTCAAGTTCTAGTCAAAAGGAGGCAGTTTTATTGTAACCGTGATTCTAGATGTTTGACAATATTTTTGGAGCATGGGGAAGGTCAAACAAATATAATATCCATGTTCCAAATATATTAGGCACAATCAAGATTAGTAATATAAATTTTTTGGGAGGAAAAAGTTATACATTGCTTAAAATATCTAAGCCATGGCAAAGGATCATACATATAAAAGAAGAATTTAGAAATTAATACTTTAATCCATTAAATAAAATAAAATTAATTAATTAAATTAAAAAATACCAAATTAATCCTATTAAAAAAAGGGGGCTTATAATCTACCTACCTTAAAAGAATTGCGTCCTCGCAATTAAAAAAAATAAAACGTAACAGGTCAGGAAAGGTTTGCTCCGGAAGAGATGACGTATTAGTATGACATATTTGTTGAAGCACGACACAAAGAAAAAGGGACCATGAACAAGAAAAAATTAAGAGTAAGGGTGAGGGTTTTGTTCAAGTAGAACACGTAGAAAAGCAATAAAAACTTTTTCCTAGGCAATAAGAGATGAGTAACTCAAGAGTAAAGGAGTCTGATTAGAACAAGGATCAACTACAGCTTCTAAAAATATGGGTACCTCTTACATATTACTACTCTAGACTAACAAGTTCATGCTACATAATACTCGGTATAGACTAGGGAATGAAACTAACAGACACATGTTAAAGTATTACTAGGAATATTCGTTACTATTGCTGGCTATGATAAAACTAAATCTTACTCATATTCACTACTCCTCGAGTCTGTGCCTCCTCCATTGTCATCGCAAAAGCCTGTCCACATCCCTGTGGTGGTGACCTCTGCTGTTGCTGGGCCTGCTAGAAAAGTACTTCCTGTGATGCCAAGGGTGGCCTCGGCTGATATCCTCCCGGTGCTGGTGGTCTGAATCCTCTATCTCCCGTCTGTGGTGCTCCTGGTACTGGATAAGTTGGTCGATGCAGTTGCTGGACTGGACCCGGTGCTGGTTAAGCGGGTCGATGAACCATCGGTGTTCCTCCCCGACGCTTAGGGCAATCCATGTTTAAATTCTGATTGGATCCGCAGGCTAAACATAATCCCAATTTGCATCTGCACTCCCTCTCAATATGGCCTACCTTGCCACAATAGTAAAAAGTATGAAGGGCTAGGGCTCGTGATGGTGCTCTCTGTGGTGGATTTATCGGGGGTCCCTTTGTAGGCTCCCCGTGTGGTGCTCGGTCTGGTGCTAGTGCATACGGCTGATTCTGGCTGGACTCTCTCCCGTTGACACGTTCCATACATCGAGCTACTATAAGGATGTTCGTATAAGAAGTAGGTGCAACTGCACCAATCAATCTTTATAACTCAAAGCTAAGTCCGTCAAAGAATTTTTTTGCCTTTTCTTCTTTTGTCGGGATCAGTATAGGGTTGAACAGTTGAATCAAGCATGATGCAAGTCAAAAATTTATTCGAGTCTGATTTAGAGGTCAAGAACGTGGCAACATATAGATAAGATCCTATATATTTGTTCTTATCCTAATCGCAGGCTTGCTCGGTCCCTTAGTTGAAACCAAAGCAATATATTCGTAGACCTGCATGGGCCACCATAAAAATTATGTCAAGCCCCAGTCCCAAAATACCAAGGGACTAGCCACGTGGCAATGGCCAGCATTACAACTCCAATAGACAAACCCAATTTAATGGACCCGTTAGAGTGCACTTAAGTTATAATAAATATAAAATGGTCTACAAATATCTGTCATAGTTTATATATCTAATCTCATCCATAATAAGTAACAAAATCACAAAAAGACAAGCCCAGTCACAATAATATAAAATGATATGTCCGACCAAAGCAATATAAATAATGTCACGGGGAATAACTGGTCATCAAAATAGAAAGAAAAATAACTCCAAGTACAATATCTAGAAGTCACTACAAGATCAAATATCCAAGAACACTAAGCATAATAAATGAATGGAGAGAATACTGTGTGCTCAAGAGAAGTCCTCCAGAACAACCTCGTCCTCTATAACCTGTACGTCTCCAATAGTAGCACTTGTCCCATAAACGTTGGGATAGCTCTCCTCGTCTACACATGGGGACATAATCCGGATCCAGGTCCTCAGGGGGCATAGCAAGGTACAATAAACGCTCAAGCCAAATAAAATATAGTAAATAAAAACAGATCCTCAGGGCAAGCTATGTGACCAGCTAAGTAAAATATAAATAAGAGCATCACTAGTACTCAGGCTGAGACCACTACAGGATCTGTATCAGGGCGCCCATAGCAGGAAGTAGTATCTCGTAGGGCCAGTAAATATGCTAAACTATGGTACAGAGACTAAAGCACCTCCAGTAACATAGTATATATATATATAAACATAATCAGCCTGTAGCATGTGTGTCTCTCCCCACCCAATGTAACCTCATGTCTCATGTCCACAACGTCTCATGTCCATAATACGCAAGATCATGACTTATAGCTAGTACAACGAGTCATAAAGATATCGATATAATATGGAAGTCTCATATCACGAATCTTGTAAGACTATAAAGAATCACCATGAATAACTCAAGAAAGATTATGTCACATAAAATAGTGTCAAGTGTCCTATTGTATGGTATACTTGGTAAATCAAGCACGTAAAAATAAGATCGTAGAATCAACTCTCTAAGTGATGTTATACGACTCCGCGTACGGTATCGACACCGAATCTTGTTCGAACGCTAAGCAACGTCTCACGGTCCTAGGTTAAATAGGTACATCACAAGATTATATATATATGGAAAGAAACACAAGCAAATAATATAATAGGATCTACTGCAAGTTTGTCAAGGTACACTTGCTTGGGTCTGCAGTATGTAGTTGCAAAGTTGGTCCCGCGTCCACTCCTCCAGAATCTAATTGACCTAAACAATAAATTTTCTACTTTAAGTATCTAATCAAGAATCTTGTAACTGCAACTAAATTGTATAATTTATTATAAATCATTAATATCCAAGTCCAACCTTATCCTAACATGTAAATTCTTGACACAACAACTTATACGTTTTACGAGGTAACGGAACCTAGTTTCATGGTTCTTCACTTCCAAAATTCTTGGTTATGTTCCCAATCGAAAGACATGAACATAAATTATAATAAATCATGTAATCTTGATTTAAACCTGATTTGTATTAATTTTTAACCACTAAATTCTAGAATTGACAAAATAATCATATTTCAAGATTGGGGCTACTTTAATTTGACAAGTTTTGTCCGAAACTTGTTCGGTGCATTGCCAGTCCATGGGTATAGTTCATATTCATAAAAAATAATTACCTTTTAGTTCTTCCAAAATAACCCCTGTTTATGGGCAAATCTATGCCACAAAATCACCCGAAAGCTAGGCTTGTGATCCTTATTTTTAGGGTTCAGAATTTTGATAAAAATATCAGAAAAATAATTCTAAAATACTTATTTTACATTAATAAACAATCAATAAATTTATTTTCAAGAATTAACAACAAGGCCTCCTAGAACCTTGTCACAAAGTCTAAAACTAGCCATACTGTTGTCCAATCTATCATCAATCTAACATAAAATTTCTCATAGATTTTTATAGTGGGAAAAGATAGCAAGGGAGGGTTCTAAAACATTAAATTTACATAAATTTAAGAGAGTCTTGGCATGGGAATTTGATAAGAAAAGTTTGAATCCTTACCCGAAAGATTTTAAGGTTTGGATGACAGTGCCTCTTCTTGTTCAAGAACGCACCTTCTTGCTTGTTTGCCTTGCTTCTCTCTTATTGATAGGTTAATAATTATGCCAATGGGTTCTTGATTTGTTTGATGGCAATGGTGGAGCCTTTATGGTTGTTTGGTAGAGATTGGATGGAAGGATGATGAAAGGTGGAGCTTTGGAAGAGAGGGGAGGATTTTTGGTGAAGGAGATGATGTTGTGAGAGATAGATGATAAGGGAAGCTATTCTTACACATGATGGAGAGGGGAGGGGTCGGCCAAAAAGGGGAGAGAGTTGTTAGGGTTAGGGTTTTGTGATAAGGAGGTATATATATATGGGCTTTTTGGATAGATTTAAACCTAGGAGGGAGTTTTCCTAGGGCTTGTAGGGGTCGGCCATCAAGGGGGCTGCTCTTGCACAAAATTATGAATAGGGTTGGGTTATTATGGTTGAAATTTGGTTGCTTAGGATCTTGGGTGGTTAGGTAGTTAGTTAGTTAGGTAGTTTGCCAACTAGGATGCCACCTTTGACCCTTTCAATAATTAGAACACTATAAATAGAACCAAATTAATATAAATTTAATATATATATATATATATATATATATATATATATATATATATATATATATATATATATACACACACACATATATATATATATATATATATATATATATATATATATATATATATATATATATATATATATATACACATATATATATACACATATATATATACACATACATGGGGGTATTTATGTGCACTACATGACTAGATGCATTTGGGTTGGGTTTGGGTCAAGTTCTAGTCAATAAGAGGTAGTTTTACGGTAACCGTGGTTCTAGATGTTGGATAATATTTTTGGAGCATGGGGTAGATCAAAGAAATATAACATCCATGTCCCAAATATATTAGGCACAATCAAGATTAATAATATAAATTTTGTTGGAAGAAAAAATGTTGTGAATTGCTTAAAATATCCAAGCCATGACATAGGGTCATATATATATATAAAAGAAGAATTTAGAAATTAATACTTTACCCCATTAAATAAAATAAATTAAATTAAAAAATTCTAAATTAACCTTATTGAAAAATGAGGGGCCTTACCCAAATTCCATATACAATCAGCATAATTTATTTTAAAATGATTAGTGAATGCAGCCTTCTATTTTTTATTTGAGCATGTATAAGTATAGCCAGATTCCTTAAACCTATCAAATAACACATATAATTCCTCCTTTGGATATTTAGAAAAATATACCTATGGCCCTTTAATCTCTTGCTTGAACAACACACCAATATTCTTCATAGCTTCAATTGTAATAATCCTAGGTATTAAATCACATGAGTATATTATAAATTGATACTAATTAGGAAAATAACTTGTTCATGATATTCCATGACCATGTCTAAAGTGTGTCGTATTCATAAATGATACAATACATTATAAAATAAGTGGAGCTGTGCTTCCAATTCATTAGGGAAATCAAGTTTTTGGAAAGAAGAATGATAAGAGGAAGGCTACTTCGGTAATAAAATTTTAGATTCATTATTTTATAGAATAAATTTGGAAAATGCCGCGATTACATGTTATGATCTTAGTTTCACTTATGACGAGATGCGTGCAAGCTTAAGCCCTTTTTTCTCAATTTATAGAAAGACCTCAAAATGTTCAAATCTAATATTGAGATGTAACAGCCGCAGTCTTCTAGTAATCTTATACAGTTTGGAATTATAGAAAAAGCTATGGATGCTTTGAATTTCATAGCCAAAAGATTCTTAGGGCCATATGTTTTCTTGGTTTCATAAAAATTATGTCTAGTTATCATGTGTTTAGATGGCCATGATATCAAGTTTTCTGACTCCAGTTCAAGATTTTTACTTTTTCACAACTTGGTAAGTATAAATTGAAACCTAAAGTGTAAAGGCTAACACATTAAACAATATCTTGGTACTGTTTAATACACAAACTATGCTCAAGAGAAATACAACCAAACAATTGGACTTACATCTACTTTTTGCAAGACATAATTAAGCATGTTTCCACAAATTTCTTAACGAAAGCTGGTTTTGTGAACATTCACTGGTATACCTTTGTAACTAAACAACAAGATTTCATAGTGAAATAATGAATAAGTATCACAACAGTGAATAAGTATCGTAACTGGATAAGTATCGCAACACTGATAAGTGTCACAAAACTATTGCAAGTGAAACTGGATAAGTATCGCATAATAAAGCTATCGTGGGAAACTATTGTGTCACCCATAACAACAGTTTCCTGGCAACTACTACCACATAAAAATTAAATATGAGATGTTGTTGTAGCTCCCAGAACCAGTTGTTGCGGTGACATAAGTTTCTCAAGTACCTATTTGCCTATTTTCTTAAAATAGGCTTGAGTATTGTCTATCTATATCATCATCATATGTTATACACAACAAATAGAAAAAGATGTATTATCATGTTTTGATTACTTAGGTTCTTGTTATATTTTCTAATTCCTACAATGGTAAACTGTGCATCAAGGATAATTTGCTCCTCGTATCAAAGGATCATCTTTTAGTAACCAGTATCGAAAAATATTTGATTCTTCTTATCTATTCTTTAGCTGCTAGGACTGTACCAATAAAATCTAATTTAGTTCCAAAGAAAGCAGATTTGTTTATTTCCGAATTTAGTTCCCTCTGGGATAATGTTAATAGTTTCCATTGTGATCAAACTTAATAAATATCTCAATCTTCTTCATACGTTTCCTTTACCTAAATTTGTGATATATTGTAAGCACTTGAGTATTTAGGGAAGATGATAGCGGGGGAAACCAAGAGACTATGAGCAGCTAAGCTGAAGGAAGATCAAGAAAAAAAAGCTCTGATGTTTATTGCATTACTGTTTCATGACCCTAATAAGATGGAAGTTGTTTATTTCATAGGAATTCAAACTTATCTATATATTTAGTAGTTGAACAATTTCTCACATATTCTATTCTCACTTCCTTTTGTGAAATATGCTTTAAGGTTTCATAGTTATGCTCCAGATGAATTTTCACTACAAGAAAAGTGACTTTTCTTGATAGTCGTATTAAATCGTCAATAAAAGAGGTTTTTGACGAATTTTATTATGCGTCAAGAAAAAATGTTATATGTGATTGTTTAGTAAAATATTAACAATATTGTTGACAATTTTTGAAGCACCGTCAAAAAACCCTTATTTTTAAATTGACGATTATTTTAAAACCGTCATTTATTCTTTCGGTGGAAAAATTCTCGTAGAGAATTCATCTAACACTTTTGTAATTTTTTTGTAAAAAATTTCTTAACGATTTTCATATAAGATAACTTATTTATGGGAGTCGACTTCTTCCCATTTTCTCTTCCTACTTCTAAAAACCTAACCTCCTTCTTCCTTCTCCTTTTTCCTTAGTCCTACATCCCTAAAGTCAGAGAGGGAAGCTCCCTTCTCCCCCTCCCTCCCAAAGCTCCTCCCCCTATCTCGAATCCACATCCCCTCCCAGTCCTTCCAATAACACAGTCTCTCCTCCAAAATCATTGCAATCCTTGACAACCGTGATGGAATCCCCCACCGCGAGAGCCCTTTCCACCTCCTCGTCTAACTCAACTCCAGGCCCCTTGTCAATCCTTTACCTCCTCCTCCTCCTCTGTGGCTCCAACCCTTCTCTCAAGAACTCCTCCAGCTGGACCCCTCTCCAACTTACCGTCCTTTTTTGATCGGTCTTTCAGAAATTCTTCTTCTCCGTGCAAATGGCCTCTCCCAGCTTCTTCCTTAACAAAATCCTAATTTCTTCCCCCACTGCCACCAGACCTCCACCGCTTCCACTGCCACCAAACCTCAACAAAACACTAATCTCTCATTTCCTCATTCTTAGTCTCTGAGTCCCAACCCAAAGCAACAATTAAACATGTCGTGTCCATTTTAGTGTCTGTAAAGAGAAGGAAGGTAATAGAGATGGAAGCTAAGTATATAGTCGGTACCTATGTGAGGTCCTTGCTGGTCCTGGCCAACGGGAAGGGCTGTAGGATATATGACTTCGATGGGAGGGAGTAGCTCGACATGGCAGTCGGGATAGAAGACTCCCTGGGCCACTACCACCTGGACCGGGTGGAGGAGGTGACGGAATAGGTCGGCACCGTTACCTATGTCAACAATGTCTTCTAGCTAGTTAATGTTGTAATAATTAGTAAAAAAACCAACTTTTATCTTTTTGCCATTTATGTTTGTATCCATTGAAAAGATTCTTCATCATTTGATTTTCCAATGGGCAATTGTTAATGGCTATAATAGCTACATTATTTGCCATTAATTGCTATTAAATCCAATATATGGTTTAGGGCTGCTATATGGCTACATATAAAGTCTATATTCTTGTGGTTTACATGTAGAAAATAAAAAGTACTAAACTCTTGTCATTTCTAAAAAACTTTCTTGTTTTCTTCCACAAACTTTCTCACCTATTCACCCTTTTCTACTAGGA
This sequence comes from Iris macrosiphon, assembly GCA_036927795.1. Classification (NCBI taxonomy): domain Eukaryota; kingdom Viridiplantae; phylum Streptophyta; class Magnoliopsida; order Asparagales; family Iridaceae; genus Iris; species Iris macrosiphon. Next base: position 91,979,518 of record JAYESA010000019.1, on the reverse strand, counting down.
AAGAGCTAAGTTCGGGTCACTCTCTCGAAGCTGTATGTAGCAACGAGAAACTGGTAGTACGAGGGTTTTACCACTAGGAAGATTCGAGAACAAGTTTGCACATAGACCTCAAAAAGTCTCTTAGGGCAATGCGTAGTGCGCGACTTCCCCAAAGACCGGTAACTCTAAATCTCTCTTAATTTTGTTTTCAGGTAATCGAAGATAAAATTCTAACAATCTAATTAGAAATTATTATCATATTATATTTTTTTATTTAACAAATAAAATATTATTTTAAAACTTGTTAGCTCACTATTTTACATATGTTCTAAATATTTGTTCCAACAAAATTGCCAAATGGTGCCTTCATGGCGCTGCTGACCATATAAAATTCAGGAAATAGAAGCCTTTGTGCAGCCACAATTTTTTAGTGGTATGCTTGTAACATGACCTTTTTAGGACCAAGTAAATAGATTTATAATTGCATCTTATTTTTTCTACCCATAAATTTTTATATATTTGTAATAGCATGTTTTTTTTTTACCAAAATGGATCCATCTTTGATTTCAAAGATAATATAGCCATAAGAATTAATGATTAATCTACAATATCTTTGATAAAGCATTTTCTTATATTAAGGCCAAAACATGAATCATACACCATGCTGCTTCAGCTTGTTGGTGTTTATTGGCATGAACATATATTATTGAGTTGTTTGATATCTTGCTCATAAATCAAAATATAAGAGTTTTGATTGATGGCTTGCTTCATCTTGGACTTGGGACCATTGTGAATTTATGATAAAGTTATAAAACCATTTCCCAATTAAGCAAGTAAAAGTTGTATTTGTATCCTTTTCAGGATAGATTAGAGATCCTCTTTGTAGTTTACTTACCGATAATTATTGGCACAAATATTAGAATTCTTATATTGAAGTTGCAGTTTTCTTACTAATCTTTCATATTAACTATAAGAAGATCTATTAGACTTGCGAATCTGAAGATGGTGGTCTTTACCTGGTGGTTTAAGATTGAAAAAAAACTTACTTTTATGGAAATGGGAAGATAGCCTCTGTATGTAAAATGTGAAACAAATTTGAAAGGACTATTTAGTATTACCCTTCCAAGAATAAATTTCTCAAGTTAACTAAAACGCCTACATAACTGAGTTTATATACACATTTTTTGCACGAAAAATATACTAGTTTGGTCAGTCATCATTTTTTAGTTCTTTGCTGAGTCTTAAACATGCATATGATCAAATGAGTAACTAGTAATCCTAGGATCAAATGAGCAATCAGTAATTTAGTTATATATACATTATTTATCTACATATATTTGCAGTACGACTATGATGTAGATATGTTCAAAATTCGTCCGGAAAGTATATTCTTGTATATGTTACACAAAGCATAAATTAGCTCTCTTTATGTGTAAAGTGTATAGACTGAATATTATTTTACAAAAATACGTAATATTATAATCACTTGATAATTTTTCTAGTTGATGCTCAATCAATGTTGAGCATGGACCTATTCGAGTGCTAGCTAGGTTACCCAAGTATTGATTTATTTAAGCAAATTTATCACTTTGTTTTTCTATTAATCATATCTGATTTATTTTGAAGTATCTGCTTCCTTTGAGCTATATTACATTATGATATTCATAAGTTTGTCAGTTTGGATTGGAATCAATATAATTGATCTCATATCTTATTCGATTCAGACAAACAGTACAGCTTTATAAGAATTGAGAGTAAGATTCAAATCAAATTTGATTGTTCTATTGTTTATTTCATCATTGAAATATTTATAAAATTTTGTTTTCTGCGACAATTTGTCCGTTAGAATAAACAATAAAATTTGCTAAATAGTATGGATATTTATAAATTGTTGGATCATTGACGAAACATCTACAGTAGCTAGATATTGTTGTCAAAATATTCTGTTTAGTAGACAAACTATTATAACCTGTGACATTAAAAATGAAGCTGATTATTTTGTGACATTAGGAATCAATTTATTTTCAAATCTAGTTGACTAGTAATCAATTAGTTTAGTGATATTGCAAATTCTTTTGAATCTAAGTTTTAAAGTAGAGATTAATCTGGGTACAAGCTAAAAGGGTCCTTCGATCAAAAATAGTGTAAATAGACCTCAGCGACATAGTATTTAAGTGTCTTCGGATCAACACTAGCTAAGAACCAACCCCTACAACAAATCCAAGTTGATCAAAACTTGATAGAGTAAAGATTTGCTAAGATTGATAAGAAAAAATTATTCAAACTATTTTACTAGTATTCTAGACCGTCATTAATTCAATATGTTATTGACTGCAAAATGAAGGTAGTAGCCATAAACAGTCTTGCATTGGTATCCTCCTAAGTGTGCACATGCCAATGGGTGTAGTTAACCAATTGCAAGGCCCCTCACAGTTCCTGTGCCAACCCTTGCACAGACCCTGTCTCCCTCAAGTGTTGTGCTAACTTTAATCCACCCTCTTTCTCTCATTTGTCACCAGTATACACATAAACTTACATTCTAACACACTCATGTATCACTAATGCACTCACTAACAAGTACACACCAATACCTTTAAATGTGGATTGCACCCAAACCGATACTCATTAATATGTGCCCTTCTCCATACACATCTACACCTACACACACTAGCATGAACACATATACTTCAATCATAATACAACACATACTCTAACACCAATGATATGCACACACTCCCATGATACAAATAAATACAATACTCAAACACAACACATTTAGGTGATACCAACTAATACAATACTCTAAACACATACTCCCATGATACCTATTAATATAATACAATACAATACTCTAAACACAATACTAGCCATAACACACACTAACACTCTCAATGTAAACACACTCACACATACTATAAACTAATACAATACTTTCACTGTCAACACACTCAGGTGCTCAATTAATCCCAAAGAACCCTCTACCCAATGATACCACCCACAATCAAATACTTGGTGTGCATAACCTAGTGTACTAATACCACACACACCACACTAGCATAGGCAATATATCAAATACCTAGTAGGCACTGTGATACTCAAGGCACCCACACCACCAAGATACCATAATATAATACTATGAATCATCATCTATATATGAATTATGACATGTATATATTTATAATAGTTATATATATAGCAATTAATGAAGAACTACTACTACCAATTGGCTCAAAACCCCCAAAATACCCAAATTACCGACACGTACCATGGCGTATTATTATACAGCCTACACATATCCAATTGTGGACACGTATATACCCTCACACAAGCAATTAGACACAAAATAAACATAATAAACTATATGACAAATACTTGGTGCTCCAAATTTGGAAATTTTCTAATTTAGCTACAAAAATCCATATAACTATTATAATAGGGCCCTCTAGCACCTAGTTCTTCTCCCTAAGGGTGGTTCTTAGCCATGGGTGGGTTTCTATAGATTTATTATGATAAATTAATAATAAAATTGATGGAAATAGGGATTTATACCTATTAAGAGATGGATTTTCAATAAAAATCCTCCAAAGGACACAAAACCTAGGGTCGACATACTCCTCCTAGCAAAGCTGTCCTCCAATGTCCTCATTGCTATTCCAAGATTCTAGGATTTCATGGGATGCTAATTGGTTGAAAATGAGTGGATTAGAATAGAAATTGGTAGGAATTTAGGTTTTCTTGGAAAAAAGAAGCTTTGGGAAGGAGACTAATGAATAAAATAAAATAAATGGATGAACCCTAATTCGAACTTCTCTTATAGTAGGGTTTGATCATGCTACAATGTCAAGTTTGACCCTCTCCATTCTCTAATTAAGGTTTAGAAATTGTCATGAAAGAATTTTTTTTGGATTAGGAAGGAACCTAAATAATTAATGAAAGGCATCTCTATAACTAATAGGGAATATTCTCTTCATGCACTAACTAAATTAATATAGATAACCATGTCATGTACTAACACAATGGCACTAACTAATTCTAACTAACACTAATCCATTCTAATTAGCTAGTACACTAACCAATACAAATATAAATATAAATAACACAAATTAAATATATCTATATAATTATAACCAATTATGAAATAAAAAATATCCCTCTTCCAAAATTAGATGGTTATAAAAAGGCTAGGAAAAAATGGATTCAAAACTGTTCTAAAATACTATTTAAAAAATAAAAACTTCTTAAAAATTATCCCTTGAGAGAAAATAAGTGAAATCTATCTCATTAGTAAGGAAGATTTGTTAATAAAAAACAAAATTTTTTCAAGAATATTAAAAAATAGAGCTTAATGGTCAAAAGGAGGCTAGAAGAAAGTGGTTTGAGAATGTTCTAAAATACTATTTAAAAAATTACATATTACTAACATTGACATGCATATGCAAAGATATACATATCATAATGGGATAATTGGAAAATCTTTCAAAAAACTTAAAGATAAAACAGAACTTTCAAAAATCATTTTAGTGTTGTTCTCATATTTAGGCCATTTTTATACTCATCCTTCACAAAACTTTTTATCTCTTTCCATTCTTCATAGATAACAAATCATGTACATCCTCAACACTCTATATTACTATCTTTTACTTAGCAAGTGAAGGTTCAAAAGATTTCCTTTAGTAGCCTGTCTTCACATATTTATGAAATAGAATACAAGCAAATCTAGTAAGTAGCTGTTACATCTACTTCTCTGCAGAGAAGGGACGATATAGTCTACGTCATTTTAATTCGGATAAATTTTGAAAATGCATCATTCAAACTTTTCCTTGGTAACTCAAAATATTTATCTAAAGTCATGATATTAAGAAGATAACAAAGCATAAAGTAGGTAATAGACATGTTATCTAGAAGATAATGAATTAATTTTTAAGCAAGTAAGCATATTTCTAGAAATTAAATGTTTATGTCTGCTATTTAAATGATTTACTTCCATATTAAACTTGTTAGCCACTACTTGAAAGTCATCTGCATCCAACAAAAAAAACTATATCCTTCTTTAAATTCTCAATCCATATATGTTCAGTCATAGACCTAAAAATGAGAAACATAATCTCCGATGATCGAAGAAACCTGGGAATCGAAATAGTATATCAATGGCTAAAAACAACCAAGGTTATTCGGGCAGACAAGGGTGAAACCAAGAGTTCAAAAAATGATATGTTATATTAAAGGATAAGGGAGTGTTTGTCAAACCTCAATGCAAGCATATCAAGGTATCTCTATATCACACACACAGACTTAACACATCATAATCAATATAATAAAATATTATCAGTTATGTGGAAATAAAATTACTAGCTATCATTTGGCCATTATTCAAATAGTCTAAATGGCACCATGATCAAACTATACAACATACAGAGATAAACAAATGTGAGATCATAGTAAAACTTTAATGGGTCATAGAAAACTTTTGACCCATCTCAGTGAGATAGTGAACGGTGTCACTACCATATTTTCTAGGAAATGTTATTTTAAAATTTTCCTATTTAATTAAATATTGTGCATGATAAATAATTATTTGTTGTATTATTTAATTATTGTTAGATATTAGTTATTTATTTTGGACTTGTGTTAGTGGACCTAACTACTTTAGTTTAGACTCATAGACCAACTTAAATTAATTGTTAAAATTTAGCCCATTTAGAAAGCTCATTGATTAGGAGATAGATTAAATTAATTAAACCATTAGACTAGAAGCTTCCCTCCTTAATTATTTCTTCATGAGAGGCCCCAAGGGGTATATTAGATAACTTATAGTAGCTTGAGGAAGGGGAAAGGGGGGCCGACCTATATAGAGAGGGGAAAAATTATTCTCTCTCCTCCTTTTATTTGAAAACTATATCTTGAACTTCCCTCAACCAAATTCCTTCATTTTTACTTTATTTTCCTACCAAATTTTATCCTAATTATTTCCCAAATCATCATTGGAGACTTGTGAAGCAAGGATCTAGAAGGAGGAGCAAGGATCTACAAAGAGGAGTAAGGATCTACAAGTTGGAGACCAATTTTATCATATTTAAAGGTTGCATTGGGAATCCATCTCCCAATAAATACAATTTAGTTTTTTTTATCTTAATTTTGGTCTTAAATATGAGATTTAACCATAAGAAATCAATCCATATTCATAAGCTACCCATAGGATTTGGTTTTGTGTTCATAGGAGACCTACTGAGAAAGTTATGGTACTTTTTGTATCAATTTTGGAGGAATTCCGAGATTGACATTTATTGTGTGTATCAATTGATCTTATAGATTAATTTAGCATGTGCTTGTATGTTTGGGGCTAGTGTCGTGTCCATAATTGGGTACGTGTAGGTTGTATCCCATCAATTTGGTGATATGTGTTAATTTGGAGGTTTTTTCCTCCGACACGGAACTTTGAGCATGTCATATTTTGATACGGACACGTAGATTTGTATATGACTCTTCGTACTATTCATAAGTAATATATATGACTTGTTCGTATCCTTCGGGGTACGTTTGGATGTGTGGTGGACTCGTGTCACATGCGTATCCTAGATCTAGTGGGATACGGAGTAATACGTTCCATGTGTGTGCAATTTAATTATAGATCTATTATCTTGTGTTCTTATTTCATGGAGAATATATATATATATATATATATATATATATATATATATATATATATATATATATATATATATATATATATATATATATATATATATAATATGGTGTATATATATATATTTATGTAATATTGTGTCTTAGAACTATGTATCTATGTATATATTATATGTGTATATATTGTATGTAGCTATTCTTATATATGTATATATAATTATATATGGTAGCATGTATAGATATGTATATGTAAATAGATATTTATTGTGGTTATATTATAATTATATAATGTATATTTATATTGTGTATATATTTATATGTACATATACGTATGTATGTTGTTACAAATATGTTACTATGTATATAGGTGTATATTACTATGTATATAATGTGTACATATATATATGTGTGGGTATGTGTATGTATTAGTTGTAATTATATGTATATATTTTAGTATATATATATTATAGCTATAGAGAGCCAAGGTATAGCGACAACAAGCAACAATTGCATAAATCTGTCGTTGAAACAACAGCAGTATCAGGGGCTTTAGCGACGGCTTTAGCGACAGCAGTAGGAATCTCTCACTAAAACAACAGAATATCAGCATCAACAATAGTCTTCAGCGACAGCAGGCAGGGTTTTTAACGACAATTTGGCAGTTTTCCTATTATTATATATATATATATGGTATTTATTATGTATGTAAATATATTCCTAAATTGCTAATAGTATTTATAGTAAACTATATGGATAATAATTAGTATAGTATGTATATAATTATGGATAGTTAGTATAAACAAGTTTTGGGGTATTACCTTGTGATACCAAGGTAAGTATCAAGGTAATTGGGGATACCCAAGGTATTAGGTTTGGGTATCAAGATTATGAGTTAATATTGTGATACCTAATTGGTTCAAAACCACGGTATCTATTTAATGTTTGTAATTAGGATTTTATATTATTAATAATTATTTGACTTATATATGTGATCTTTTACCTATTGATTTACGTATCCGGAGATACGGTATCCTAGTATTTAATATATGGGTTTTGTGACCTAGACTTTAGTATTTGAATCCAATATCTTGTGTTAGACTTGTGCAACATAGAAATAAATAGTTGACCATAGTTTGACCTAGTTTGACTATAGTTGACTTAGAGTTGACATAGCTTAACTTTTGACTTAGAATTGACTTGTCGACCTAGAAGTTGACTAGTTTAACTTATTTTCTTTTCGGAACCTTGTATTGATATTGTATTCCATATCTAGGTCTTCGAGGCACCGTATCAGATATCTGTAAGACTATTCTTTAGACTTCAGGCGAGTATATTCTATGATAGTTTTTCATTTATGATATCCTCTATGTTCATTGTATCTAGTGTAGATATCCTTGTTCTCTTGACACGATGGTTACACGGATTGGTATATCTGGATCTCGCCATGAGATATTATTTCTTGGTATATGGTATATCTTATGTAAGCCTTATTTTATTGATTATCTTGTACATATACAGACACTGATTCTCGGAAAGACTAGCTATCTTCTTAGGGAATCTCGTGCCATAGCGTACCATAGTTGGATCTATTATACCAGTCGAGGGTGGGGAATATTTTAGTATAGATATGTGATCATACCCTCCTTGTATCAAGTCTTGTATTGAATAGTGTTAATCATACACCGTACATATAATTAGCCAGGCCATATATCTTGTATCATATTTCTAAGACAATCACATGTTAAAGCTAGTACTCACACACTTAGTCATTAGTATTCTTGTTCATTGACATATTGCTCATTATTGTATTTATTCTAAAAATTTTGTATTGTATAAATCTCTCGTATCGATTGTGCATCTTATATATTCATATTTATTTACTATTATATAGTTTTTATCATTGATTAGAACTGCTGTTAGAGATATACTTTGCTCCTTTTCTGACTAAATATATTTTTTCTAGATGACACTAAGGACTGGTACCCTACACATTATGGACCTCAGGATATTGCGAGTCTAGAGTTTGAGACCCTAGCTCAGGAGGGACTTATCCCGACTGAGATAGATGACCCAAGATTAGTACCTTCTTAGTATTTCTTGTACTGGATTTGTCTTCAGCTTTTTGTTAGTATTCTTTCAGACTCATTAATGTATTATTTTAGACTTATGAGTTGTATGTGACTATTTCTATTCTTTTATATATTCGTGCTCGTTCCATCTTAGATCTGTGATTGAGTATATTATTATTGTTGGTAGTTCATTATATTGCTAGATAGATTATCTAGACAGCGTTCTACCTCCAATTCTGCGGCGTAGGCTGGGCGTTGTTTCCGACTTGTACCCTTACACCGGATGCGGATCATGACACATTTTTAGTGGTGTCCCATGCAGGTCAAGCTTCACAAGTTATGCGATAACGTGGTAGTGCGATGATTTAGTTGTACTACTGCGAGCCTGCGATATGATATAGGATATAGGCTGAGATACTCAATCACATATAGAAAAATTATTTTGATTCAACTATTCTTCCTTGATATTGATACTTGATCTTTTAATCTGTCCTTTCCTTGAGTGTCTTACATCTTGTGCCATATTGATTCTTTCTTTCGCTTTATCTCAGGATGCCGCCTAAGACTAGATTGCAGCAGGGGAGAACACTTTCTGAGAGGTCTGTGACATCCCGAGGGCCTGTACCAGTCACTTCTTTGGTGAATGGAGTGTCAGCTGGTTTTGGAGGTCCACCACATAATCAGAGGAATGTGCCAACTGTATCTGAGGGGCTTCCACCTCTACCTCCTGTGCCAGCAAAGATGACAAAGATGTTTATACTATTTTGTGAGATGCTCGAGGTACAGAGGGCTCAGTCAGAGGCACATCAGAGGCAGACCGACATTTTATGGCAGGGCATCGAGAGTGCTCATCAGCTTGCTCATGCCATAGTAGAGAGAGAAGTTTCGATCCAGCAGCAGGTTGTTCCTTAGGTTGCTCAGCTTTGGCCAAGCAACATTCAGGACTTCAAGAAACTGGAGCCTAAGATCTTCAAGGCGACGGAGGGCATCGTCTATGCTGATGGCTCGAGGACATTGAACGTCTTATGAGGGTGTCCCATCTTTCTGAGGATCTGAAGGTTGAGGCGGTAGGACTTCAACTGTTCGATGTCGCTCGCACTTGGTTCAGGAATGAGCCGATTCTTGTAGATGCGGGACAGTCTTGGGAGGTATTCAAGGACCTCTTCAAGAAAAAGTTTTTTGCTCGGGCAGACAGGCTAGACTTAGGAAGGCAGTTCGAGAGTCTCATTTAGGGGAGCATGTCTGTAAAGGACTATGCTGTAGAGTTCGGCAGGTTGAGCCAATTTACAGAGTATTTGGTGAGAGAGCTGGAGGTTCGGGCTATTCGTTTCTATAAGGGTATAAACTGGGAAGTGAAGATCCTCATTCTACCTTTTTATGAGACATACTCGGAGATACTTACAGAGGCACGCAAGGTTGAGCGGGAGTGGGGTTTGAAGCCCAAGAGAGACCGTGATTCTTTTCTGAGGGCAAACAATAGTACAGTATCTGCAAAATGTCCTTATTTCTAGTTCGGACCTTTCCAGCAGCCCTAGCAGCACCAGGCTCCAGCTAGGGTACTGTTTTACCAAGCACCACAATAGTAGAGATAGTTACAGCAATCTTCCTACCATTATTGCAAGAAGCTCAGCCACATCTGGAAAGTATGCAGGAGGAGACTAGGAGTTTGTTTGTATTATGGTACTGAAGGGTATCAGCTGAGGGAGTGTCCTTCCAATCCTCGTCGTGTAGTTCAGGGAGCAGCTTCAGCTCCGAGGGCACAGGCGAGACCACCTGCAGTACAGCCGAGGGGACCGCTTCCGACACAACAGCAGCATTATATCCAGAATCAGCAGCAGCGAGGTGCACGTCAGGGACAAGCATTTACTATGACCGTCGAGGAGGACGAATCTACCGTAGATGTCATCGTAGGTTCTATTCTTCTTAATTCCATTCCAGCTTTAGCTTTGTTTGATAGTGGTGCTTCCCATAGTTTTGTATCTATTTCTTTTGCTCTGAAGCATGGTTTGGTAGCTAAGTCTTTACTTAGGACTTGCAAGATCATGACTGGGGGAGGCATTATCCTGGTTAATGATATTTCTTAGGATCAAAGAGTTACTCTAGGAGGCCGGGAGTTAAGTGTGTATCTACTTGTAATGCCACTTCAGAGCTGCGATATTATACTCGGGATGGATTAGTTGAGTAGGCACCGTACTAGCATAGATTATAGAGGAGGTAGAGTTTTATTTGGTCCGCCAGGAGAACCAGAGTTTGAGTTTGCTAGAGGAGCTGCAGAGCAGGGAGAAGGCATTATTTGTGGAGCTATGGTGGAAGACAAGGAGTTGCCGCATCCGTTGATAGCAAAGTTCTTGGATGTATTTCCTGAGGAATTGCTAGGGTTGCCGCTAGATCAAGATGTTAAATTCTCTATAAACTTGGTGTCAGGTGCAGAACCAATTTTGTAATATATCTATAGAGTAAACAACAACGAGCTGATCGAGCTGAAGAAGCAGGTAGATGAATTGCAGGATAAGGGGTTTATCAGATCGAGTTCTTCACCATGGGGCGCCCCGGTATTGTTTGTACCAAAGAAGGATGGATCGGTACATATGTGCATTGATTACAGGGCTTTGAATAATCTCACTATCAAGAATAAATACCCTTTGCCACAGATTAATAATTTGTTCGATTAATTGAGTGGTGCCAAGGTATTTTCTAAGATAGACTTGAGATCAGGTTACCACCAGGTTAAGGTAAAGCCGGTAGACATACTGAAGACTGCTTTTTGAACTCGGTATGGTCTGTACGAGTTTATGGTGATGCCATTTGGGTTGACTAATGCACCGACGATATTTATGAACTTGATGAACAAGATGTTCCATCAGTACCTTGACAAGTTTGTGGTGGTGTTCATCGACGACATACTCATATACTCAAAGACATCGGAGGAGCATGAGGAGCATTTGAGGATTGTATTGGATGTACTGAGAAAGGAGAAGCTATATGGGAAGTTGTCCAAGTGTAAATTTTTCCTGGACAAGGTAGAATTCTTGGGGCATGTTGTGACTGGTGATGGTATTTTAGTGGATCCAAAGAAGGTCACAGCAGTAGAATCTTGGAAGACCCTGAGTTCGGTAGCAGAGATCAGGAGTTTCTTGGGATTGTTAGGCTACTACATGAACTTTGTGCAATATTTTTTGAGGATTGCCAAGCCGACGACCAGACTCACCAGGAAGAATGTAGAGTTTGTTTGGACGAAGGATTTCTAGGTTGCTTTTGAGGAGTTGAAGAAGAGGTTGACGTCTGCTCCTATTTTGACGTTGCCATCACGGTCTGGAAATTTTACAATTTATACTAATGCATTGGGGAAAGTTTTGGGTTGTGTTCTTTAGTAGAATGGAAAAGTGATTGCCTATGCATCCAGACAATTATGTCATCATGAAAAGAACTATCCTACCCATGATTTGGAGTTGGCAACAGTCATCTTCGCCCTGAAGTTATGAAAATATTATTTGTATGGAGAGCGTGTGGAGATCTTCACAGACCACAAGAGCTTGAATTACGTTTTTTCGCAGAAGAAGTTGAACATGAGGCAGCATCGGTGGTTGGAACTGATGAAGGATTTTGATATATCTTTGCAATGTCATCCTGGGAAAGCTAATGTAGTTGCCGATGCTTTGAGTAGGTATCAGGTAGCTATGTTCTTGACGTAGGATCGATATTTGCTGGAGGACTTGGAGAGCTTGGGCATTGAGGAGATAGTTCCTGATTATGCCATGCAGATGTGGGAATTGCAAATACATTCAGATTTGATGGACAAGATCAAGGCAGCCCAGTATGAGGATGTATCTCTGAGGAACATTAGAGCTCAAGTAAGAGCAGGATAGGAGGATGATTTTACCATTGCTGAAGATGGATCTTTGAGGCATGGAGTTAGGTTGTGTGTTCCTAGTGGAGAGCTGTGAGGAGGTATTGTAGGAAGCGCATTGCTCTTAGTATTCCATACATCCAGGTGCCAACAAGATGTATCAGAATATGCGAAAGAGTGTGTGGTGGTATGACATAAAGAGGGAAGTGGCACCGTTTGTATCCAGAAACTTGGTGTGCCAGCAAGTGAAAGCCGAGAGGCAGAGGTTAAGAGGTTTACTTCAACCACTACCCATTCCAGAGTAGAAGTAGGAGCACAATACTATGGATTTTGTGTCCGAACTTCTACGATCTCCAAGAGGGAAAGACACGATTTGGGTCATCGTTGATAGGTTGACCAAGTCGGCCCATTTTTTGCCTTTCAAGGTGGGTTTGTCTACTGAGAAGCTGACAGAGATGTATGTGAGGCAGATCGTTAGATATATGGAGTTCCCGTCAGTATAGTCTCGGATCAGGATAGTGGTTTCACTTCTCATTTCTAGAAGAGTTTGTAGGAGAGTTTGGGCACTCAGTTCAAGTTCAGTACTGCATAGTATCCCCAAACAGATGGGCAGTCAAAGAGGACTATTCAGACTCTCGAGGATATGTTGCATACTTGTGTACTAGATTTTGGGGGTTCTTGGGAGGACCATCTCTATTTGGTAGAGTTTGCTTACAACAACAGTTACCAAGCTAGTATAGAGATGTCACCTTTTGAAGCTCTGTACGGTCGGAGGTGTCATACTCCCTTGTCATGGGACGATGTCGGAGAAAGAGTTTTGCTTGGGCCAAAGATGGCTGTGGATGCAGTAGAGAAGGTTCAATTGATCAGGGACAGACTTCGTGTGGCGCAGGACAGACACCGGCATTGGACTGATAGCCACCGGAGACCTTTGGAGTTCGAGGTATAGTTTAAATTTTTGTTTTGTGCTTGTTATTGGGTTTTTGTTATAGATAAAGTTCTTAAGGTGGTATTTTGTTTTAGGTGGGTGGTTTGTTGTTTCTAAAGATTTCTTCGACACGAGGCACGACTCATTTCGGTGGAGGCGGAAAGCTTAGTCCGCGATTCATCGGACCATTTACTATTCTAGAAAGGGTCGGTGCAGTTGCTTATAGACTAGACTTGCCACTTGCATTGGAGGGAGTACATAATATATTTCACGTGTTACAGTTGAGACGGTACGTGGCAGATCCTAGTCATGTATTGGATCACTCGGAGATAGATATGGGCCCTACTCTTAGCTATCCAGAACAACCAGTTGAGATTCTGGATCGGAGAGAGAAGGTCCTGAGGAACCAGACTATTCCTTTGGTGTACGTCGTATGGAGACATCACTCTCCGGGGAAGTCTACCTGGGAGAGAGAGGATAAAATACGAGAGAATTATCTACATTTGTTTGTGCCTTGAGGTATGTTCTTTCCTAATTATGTTATATTCTTTCATAATTAGTTCTGTTCTTTAAGTTCTGTTCTTTGATTATGTTCTGTTATTTTCTGGAGATAGTTTTTGTCTTTGAATTTTGAGGACAAAATTAATTTAAGGAGGTAGACTTGTCACTACCATATTTTCTAGGAAAGGATATTTTAGTAATTTCCTATTTAATTAAATATTGTGCATAATAAATAATTATTTGTTGTATTATTTAATTGTTGTTAGATATTAGTTATTTATTTTGGACTTGTGTTAGTGGACCTAACTAGTTTAGTTTAGACTCATGGACCAACATAAATTAATTGTTAGAATTTAGCCCATTTAGAAAGCCCGTTGATTAGGAGATGGATTAGATTAATTAAACCATTAGACTAGAAGCTTTTCTCCTTAATTATTTCTTTATGAGGGGCCCCAAGGGTATATTGGACAATTTATAGTAGCTTGAGGAAGGAGAAAGGGGGGCCGGCCTATATAGAGAGGGAAAAAATTACTCTCTCCTCCTTTCATTTGGAAACTAAATCTAGAATTTTCCTCAACCAAATTTCTTTATTCCCATATTATTTTCCTACCTAATTTCATTCCAATTCTTTTCCAAATCACCATTGGAGATAAGTAAAGCAAGGATCTAGATGGAGGAGCAAGGATCTACAAAGAGGAGCTAGGATCTATAAGTTGTAGGCCAATTTTATCATATTTGAAGGTTGCATTGGGAATCCATCTCCCAATAGATATAATTTAGTTTTTTCTCTTAATTTATGTTCTAAATCTGATATTTAACCATGAGAAATCAACTTATATGCATAGGCTACCCATAGGATTTGGTTTTGTGTTCATAGGAGACCTATTGAGAAAGTTATGGTACTTTTTGTGTCAATTTTAGAGAAATTTCGAGATTGATATTTGTTGTGTGTGTCAATTTATCCTATAGATCAATTTGGCATGTGATTGTGTATTTGGGGCTAATGTCATGTCCATAATTGGGTACGTGTAGGTCGTATCGCATTAATTTGGTAATATGTGTTGATTTGGGGATTTTTTCTCCGACACGGGACTTTGAGCATGCCACATTTTGCACGGACACGTAGATTTGTATTTGACTCTTCGTATTGTTCATTAATAATATATATGACTTGTTCGTGTCTTTCGGGGTACGTTTAGATGTGTGATGGACTCATGTCAAATGCGTATCCTATATCTAGTGGGATACGGGGTGATACGTTCCATGTGTTTGCAATTTAATTATAGATCTATTCTCTTGTGTTCTTATTTCATGGAGAATATATATATATATATATATATATATATATATATATATATATATATATATATATATATATATATATATATATATATATATATTTGTAATATTGTGTCTTAGATCTATGTATCTATGTATATATTATATGTGTATATATTGTATGTAGCTATTATTATATATGTATATATAATTATATATGGTAGCATGTATAGATATGTATATATAAATAGATATTTATTATGGTTATATTATAATTATATAATGTATATTTATATTGTGTATATATTTATATGTACAAATACTTATGTATGTTGTTACAAATATGTTACTATGTATATAGGTGTATATTACTATGTATATAATGTGTACATATATTTGTGTGTGTGGGTATGTGTATTTATTAGTTGTAATTATAGGTATATATATTTATTATATATATATATATTATATTGTGTGTGTGTGTGTGTATATATATATATATATATATATATATATATATATATATATATATATATATATATAGTAGAGCTAGCGACAGTAGCGTGTGTCGCTGAATACAGCAGCAACAACACTAACAGTAGCAGCAGCCGCTATAGCGATGGCAGGAAGCATCGCAGCAGCAAGCGTCACAACAGTAGTAACACACACAGCAGCAGCAAAAGATACAGCGACAATAGTTAGCAACAATTACAGAAATTTGTCGTTGAAACAACAGCAGTATCAGCAGCCGTATCAGGGGCTTTAGCGACGGCTTTAGCGACAGCAGCAGAAATCTGTCACTAAAATAACAGAGTATCAGCATCAACAGCAGTCTTCAGCGACAGCATGCAGGGTTTTTAACGACACTTTGGCAGATTTCCTATTATTAGATATATATATATATATATATATATATATAGATATAGATATAGATATATATGGTATTTATTATGTATGTAAATATATTCCTAAATTGCTAATAGTATTTATAATATACTATATGTATAATAATTAGTATAGCATGTATATAATTACGGGTAGTTAGTATAAACAAGTTTTGGGATATTACCTTATGATACCAAGGTAAGTACCAAGGCAATTGGGGATACCAAGGTATTGGGTTTGGGTATCAAGATTATAAGTTAATGTTATGATACCTAGTTGGTTCAAAACCACAATATCTATTTAAAATTTGTCATTAGCATTTTATATTATTAATAATTGTTTGACTTATATATGTGATATTTTACCTATTGATTTACGTATCCGGAGATACGGTATCCTAGTATTTAAGATATGGATTTTGTGACCCAGACTTTAGTATTTGAACCTAATATCTTGTGTTAGACTTGTGCAACCTAGAAATAGGTAGTTGACCATAGTTTGACCATAGTTTGACTATAGTTTGACCATAGTTGACATAGAGTTGACCTAGCTTGATTTTTGACTTAGAATTGACTTATGGACCTAGAAGTTGACTAGTTTAACTTATTTTCTTTCCGAAACCTTGTATTTATGTTGTATTCCATATCTTGGTCTTCGAGGCACAGTATCAGACATCTGTGAGACTATTCTTTAGACTTTAGGCGAATACATTCTCTGATAGTTTCTCATTTATGATATCCTTTATGTTCATTGTATCTAGTGTAGATATCCTTGTTCTTTTGACACGATGGTTACACGAATTGGTATATCCGGATCTCTCATGAGTTATTATTCCTTGGTATATGGTGTATCTTGTGCAAGCCTTGTTTCATTGATTATCTTATACATATATAGACACTGATTCTCGGGAAGACTAGCTATCTTCTTAGGGAATCTCGTGCCATAGAGTACCATGGTTGAATCTATTATACCAGTCGAGGGTGGGGAGTATTTTAGTATAGATATGTGATCATACCCTCCTTGTATCAAGTCTTGCATTGAATAGTGTTAATCTTTTACTGCACGTATGATTAGCCAGGCCATATATCTTGTATCATGTTAATCATACACTGCACGTATGAGTAAATTTTGTTGAGTCCACATCTACAATATTTGTTACAAGAGGTAGCTCGTCCTTTTGGTAAGTTATTTTATCAATATCAAAGGTATTTCTAGCTTTAGTCTTGCATACTTTCCACCAGTCCGAACCTGCTGCTCCCAATCTAGGATAAGTTGTGAAGTACACAAACTGAGCCTGACTTGATAGGATAAATGGTTCATGCCTTGATATTTATGCATGTAGTTTATATCCACAAGATCATGCTTGTCAATTTTTTAACCTTAATCTTGAATCAGATCAAACCATTCACACTTGAATAACACGATCTTAGCAGGTTCTGTGCCATAATTATATGTCAACTCCATAATCTCTTATTAGATGCTAAAGAAATTATTGCCTGGATTGACGTCTTTATAGTTCAAAGATTTGATACACAATGAACTATTTTTTATGGAATTATGATCTAGGATATTGTCTCTGATCGAAGAATTTTCTGATCAAAACATTTTTTGTCTTTGATTGGAGCCCCAATCTGACATTACAGAGATCTGAATCAAAATATGGATACTCTCGATCAAAGTGCTTCCATGCTTCTCGATCGGATGGATGATCCAATATTCCTTCGATCTATTTTTTTCTGTGTCAACTCATATTCTCTGTAGTCTCCTTCACCATAAACAACCTCTGTAACCTCTGCGTCAAAGGCAAGTTGTGCATCAAATTGGTAGGCTTCATTGCACCAAAAAACCTTCCTCTACTAATGGCCTTTTAGCGATTAGCCCCACAGTATCTGTATGCATCTTTATCCTTGTCATCTTTGTAGTACAAAAAGCACCCATTGCGACATGCATCAATTTTTTCGTATCCCATACAGCACGATCTCACCATCCTCTTAGATCAGTAGAAGTCTTTAGGTAACGCTGCAGCAAGATCTTCATAATCAACTCCATCAGTCGGTTGTAGTATTCTTGTGATATGTGAAAATCGAATTTGATGATCACAAATCTTGTAACTACCTCCAACGGTGAATGACCCTCATAACCAGGATATAATGGAGTCCTTACATTCTTTAGTAACTCCATAAACTTTACAGCATCGCTATTCGGTGTCTCTTCAGCTGAATCATGATTATCCGGATTGAAACTAGGTCCGACAACATCCAAAAAAATTTCACGTACCTGTTGTCATAATCAGCGTGGTCGTGGACATCCATATACGGCTCCACATAATGCTTTGACTCAGAGGCTAAAGACATAAGTTCTCTGTGTGAGATCTACTGATAGTAATTCGGCATAAAATTCCTTAAGTATAAATAATATGTCACATCCACTCCTGAGTGATATTTCAAGTTACAAATCTCACACACGGATACTTAATTTTGGTGTCGTCCATGTACTAAGGGAACGCCTTGGCGAACTACAAGAACTGTTCTACCCCCTGTATGAATTTATTTTACACGATGCACATATTATCAGGATAATGGTTGTACATCCACGAACAATGACATTAGTAGTAATTTAGATCCATTTCTAGATAATTCTACAAAGATGAATAGACATCGTTCAAGTATATTATTCATGTATCTTGGTATATTGATACCTACTCAAGTATATTGGGATACTAAACCAAAACTAAAATATTCTTAGATAGTTAATCCTAATATACATACCCTCACTCAACACTTAAACACTTAACCTATACTAACTTACTAACACTCACTCACTAAACACACTCAAACGCATACATGTATACAATATGCACTCACATGCATATAGTGCGAGTTGTTGCTTCTGCTATTGTTATTGTTTGCTACTACTGTTACATACATATACGCACATATACATACATCATTAGTACACCATAGATACACACTTTACTCATGAAACTCACTCCAAATATAGGTTACATGTCCCTCTAACCGGGGAGGGGCATCGTCGGGGTTGAGGGGAGCCGGTGGGGGTTATCGGAGCTGAGGGGGATATTGTGTCCTTGGTTACACGATATATATACCAATATC
Source organism: Iris macrosiphon (assembly GCA_036927795.1). Classification (NCBI taxonomy): domain Eukaryota; kingdom Viridiplantae; phylum Streptophyta; class Magnoliopsida; order Asparagales; family Iridaceae; genus Iris; species Iris macrosiphon. Next base: position 91,960,273 of record JAYESA010000019.1, on the reverse strand, counting down.
GTACCACAATCACCCAAACACGAACTCTTGTGTCAATGATAGGTTTGACACTACTCTAACCCAAGTTGGATATGAGTTCTAGAAGAAGCCAATACCGTGTCATATCTCAACTTTGAAGTGTCATTCATATATCTGTATATACGACTCTCCTTGAGTTGAGATCTGCATCATATTGTACACAATGTCGATACCCAAGGTTGCATCTAATTAACTCAGACAACTAACTAAAAAAGAGATAGGGTTAGGGTATCCCGTGTCATGTCAATTTATATGATTGTGTCATGTCCGTGTTTGTGTCACCTTCGTACAAGCCCTAACCCTAGTTTCATGTTAATATTTTGTGTCAATATCATGTCTGTGTTCGTGTGTCTGTGTTATTTCAGTGTGTGTCATGTCAGTATGTTTGTGTCATGTCAGCGTGTCCGTATCCTAACCCTAGTTTTGTTTTAATCTTATGTGTCATATCATTGTGTCTGTGTAGTGTCAGCAAAAAAAAGATAGGGTTAGGGTTAGGATTAGGGTTAGGGTTACCTGACCCTCTAATCGAGGAGGGGGATCATCGGGGTCGAGGGGGGTCGAATGGGGCCGTCGGGGCCGAAGGGCACCGGGGCTGGGGGCCTAGGGGGACGTCGAGGCCGAAGGGCACCGTGGTAGGGGGGCGTTGGGGGTGGCCGGAGTTGAGAGGGGTCAGAGTCGCCGGAGTAGGGGGTCGAGGGGGTCACCGGAGTCGAAAGGGGTCAGGATCTCTGAGGCGGGGAGGGGGGGCAAGGGGTGTAGGAGGGAGAGGGGAGATCGAGAGAACAGGGGAAAATAAAAAACTTAAAATCTATATGAACTTTTTAACAACATCTAAATTGAACGTCGCTAATTAAAAAATTTAGCGATGTTAGCGAAAGTGCTAAAAACGTCGCTAATTAAAAAATAACCAATGTCGGTAAACACATCATTAAATGTAGCTAAATCAAAAAAATCAGTGACATTTAGCGACGTTAAAGAAGCTTATAGCAACTATTATTTAAAAAAATCCAAGCATAGTCACTAAACGTCGCTATGCGTCGCTAACAGTGACGTATACCGACATTTATTTTTGGAGTCACTAAAGTCTTTAACATTAGCAACATTTTATTACGATGTCGCTAAAAATGTCACAATTTCATCATATTTTTGTAGTCACTCACTTAAACACATTCATAGGTACCTAACACTATACACTCACAAAGATACTATACATAGGTTCACATACAACTTATCATAACATACATACCCTATTGTTGATACACAGGTACCCAGTACCTACGCCTTCATAGTCACTTAATGCACCTTGGTGCATCACACACTTACTAAACCATCTGTATTAGTGCACATTGTATAGACTGCACATCAGCAAGATCTTCTATTTTTCCATTGATGTTCCCAACTATAGGGCCTCTCACAGTTGTAGTGTTAGCCCTTGCACAGAGCCTGGCTCCCTCAGGTGTTGTGCTAACCTGAATCCCCCCTCTTTCTCTTATTTGTCACCAATATACACACACACACACTTACATTCTAACATACTTATGTATAATTAATGCACTCACTAACAAGTACACACCAGCACCTTCAAATGTGGACTACACCCAAACCAATACTCACTAATATGTGCACTTATCCATACAGATCTACACCTACACACACTAGCATAAAAACATATGCTTCAGTTACAATACATCACATACTCTAACACCAATGATATGCACACACTCCCATGATACCAACTAACCACTAGCCACAACACAACACAACACATAACACACAGTAACACTCTCAATGTAAACACACTCGCACACACTCTAAAATAATACAATACTATCACTGTCAACATACTCAAGTGCTCAATCAATCCCAAAGCAACCTCTACCCAATGACACCACCCATAATCAAACACTTGGTGTGCACAACCTAGTATACCAAAACCATACACACCACACTAGCATAGGTAATATATTAAACACCTAGTAGGCACTAGGACACTATGATACTCAAGGCACCCACGCCACCAAGGTACTATAATATAATACTATTAATCATCATCTATATATGAATTATGATGTGTAAATAATTAGAATAGTTATACATATATATATATATATATATATATATATATATATATATATATATATATATATATATATATATATATATATATATATATATATATATATATAGCAATTAATGAAGAACTACTATCCATTGGCTCAAAATTGCCAAAATATTCAAATTACCGAAATATACCATAGCGTATCATGATACGGCCTACACGTATATAATTATGGACATGTGCATACCCTCACACAAGTAATTAGATACCAAATAAACATAATAAACCATATGACAAATACTTGGTATTCCAAATTTGGAATTCTCCCAATTTGGCCACAAAAATCCACATAACTATTATAATAGGGCCTTCTAGTACCTAGTTCTTCTCCCTAAGGGTGGTCCTTAGCCATGGGTGGGATCCATTAGGTTTATTATGACAAATTAACCATAATATTGACGGTAATAGGGATTTATATCTATTGGAAGATGGATTCCAAATAAAAATCCTCCAAAGGACACAAAATAAATGGTAGACACACTCTTCCTAGCAAAGCTCTCCTTCAATATCCTCTTTGCTATACTAAGCTTCTAGGCCTCTATGAGATGCTAATTGGTTGGGAATGAGTAATTGGAGTAGAAACTTGAAGGGATTTGGTTTTTCTTAGGGAAAAAGAAGCTTTGGGGAAGAAGAAGGCTAATGAGTGAAATAAAATAAATGGATGAACCCTAATTAGAACTTGTCTCTTACAGTAGGGTTTGATCACGCTACAATGTCAAGTTTGCCCATTTCCATTCTCTAATTAAGGTTTAGAAATTTTTATGAAATAAATCAATTCGGATTAGAAAGAAATCTAGTTAATTAATGAAAGGTATCTCTACAACTAATAGAGAATATTATCTTAATGCACTAACTAACATAATTAATGTAGATAACTAAATCATAAACTAACACAATGGCACTAACTAATTCTAACTAACACTAGTCTATTCTAATTATCTAGTATACTAATCAATACAAATATAATTATAAATAATATAAATTAAATATATCTATATAATTGCAATTATGAAATGACAAAAATACCCCTCTCCTGGAATTCGGTAATTAAAAAGTGGCTAGGAAAAAAGAGATTCAAAAATTTTCTAAAATATTATTTAAAAAAATAAAAACTTCTTAAGAATTACCACTTGAGGGAAAACAAGTAAAATCTATCTCAGGGGTAACGAAGATTTGTTAATAAAAAATAAAACTTTTCAAGAATATTGAAAAACATAGCTTTATGGTCAAAAGGAGGCTAGAAGAAAGAGGTTCGAGAATATTCTAAACTACTATTTAAAAAATTACATATTACTAACATTGACATGCAAAGATATATATATATATAATAATGGGATAATTGGAAAATCTTTCAGAAAACATGAAGATAAAATAGGGCTTTCAGAAAATCTTTCAGTATTGTTCTCATATTTAGGCCATTTTCATTACTCACCCTTCACAAAACTGCTCATCTCTTTCCATTCTTCATAGTTAACAACCTGTGTACATCCTTAGCAATCTACATTTATATCTTTCACTTAGCAAGTGAATGTTCAAAAGATTTCCTTTAGCAGCCCGTCTTCGTATAATTATAAAATAGAACACAAGAAAAATCTGGTAAGTAGCTGTTACATCTACTTCTCAGTAGAGAAGTGACAATATAGTCTACATCATTTTAATTTCGATAAATTTTTAAAATGCATCATTTAAATTATTCAAAGGAAACTCAAAATATTTATCTAAAGTCATGATGTTAGCATGATAGTATAGCAAAATGTAGGTAATAGACATGATACCTAGAAGATAAGGAATTAATTTTTAAGCAAGCAAGCATATTTCTAGAAAATAATTATTTATGTCTGCTATTTAAATGCTTTACTTGCATATTAAACTTGTTAGCCACCACTTGAAAACCATTCGCATCCAATAACAAAAACTATATCCTTCTTTAAAGCCTCAATCCATATATGTTTAGTCCTAGACCTAAAAATAAGAAACTTAATCTTCGATGATTGGAGAAATCTGGGAATCGAAATAGTGTATCAAAGGCTGAAAACAACTAAGGTTATTCGGGCAGTAAACCAGTAACCAAGGGCGAAACCAAGAATTCAAAAAATGACATGTTATATTAAAGGATAAGGGAGTGTTTGTCAAATCTCAATGCAAGTCTATCAAGGTATCTCTATTACACACACACACTTGACACATCATAATCAATGTAATAAAATATTATCAGTTATGTGGATATAAATTTACTAGCTACCATTCGACCATTATTCAATGTAAGCATAATAGTCAAAATGGCACCATGATCAAACTCTACAACATACAGAGATATACAAATATGAGTTCATAGTAAAACTTGAATGGATCACATAAAACTTTCGACCCAACTCATATCTATTGGTGAATGAGTAGACCATCCATCTCTGTATAGAGTAACCAACTCAGAGGACCCAAAATTACATTGTTAGGCTCCTTTCCAGAATTTAGATCAATCGTAATTCTATTCCAGAATTTAGATCAGTCATAATTCTATGTCTAGATTCAGATAACTATACCTATACCTATCCTAAAATAATACTATTATTGAGTAATTTTAAGATGTAAAGGACATAGAACTACATATGTTATAACTTTCTCTCAGAATTACCAATGCTAATGCAACACGACCAACATATGCTAAATATAAGGTATTAAACTACTCATCACATAATTGACTAAGAATAAAAACCAAGCCAACCAACTATTTGTGTACCAATATAGACAGTCTATGGAAGATAGCTAGATAAATAAAAATCGTATAAAGGTAATCCACGCATAATCCTATCAGCCACACATAGATAAATAATTTGAAGAAAATGAAAAAAAGAGTAAAAATATTCTAGGATTACTGTATGAACACGATAACAGAGGAGTTTTATACATTTTGATGACATAAAATAGGACAAGTGATATCACAATTTATTAACTATTACTAATTATACCAGAATAAGGGAAAAAATTAGTAAACCCTAGAAGAGTAAATTTTCCCAAATCAGAAACCCTAACTCTAGAAAAAATGACTCGAAGAAGAAACCCTAACCTCGCTAACAAAGTTGATCCGACGGCACTCTCATAGGGCGATGAGGGTGAGGAAGACCTCCTTGCGGATTATGGTATTATTCTTGTAGTTGGAGTTGTTGGAGTTGTTGGCGTTGTGGAGCTTCTCCTCGGGGAAGAACTCGAACTCCAGGAACTCGTCGTTGTCGTCGTCGGAGCAGGATCAAAATTAGGGTAAGGGTTAGTATGCTTCTTCTTATTGGCTTTTCCATGGAACTTGGTGTTTATGAGCTTTTAAGGTTTGGTTCGAGAGGAGAGAGACTAAGAGAGTGGTAATGGCACCAGTGACAGAGAGGGTGGTGGGGCGGAGGCCAAGCTAGGGATAGAGATAAAAGAGGGAACATGAGGAATGAATTAGATAGGATTCATGAAGGGGAAGTTAGGAGACCTGTAAAATAAAGGAAAATTGAAAATTTTGTTTTGTTTTGGTATGGTGATTAAGCAATGGAAGGGAAAGTAAGGATACATGTGAAATAAAGGGATATAAAATTATAGAGGGAAACCAAAATTTTGCTTATGTTTTGCTGTAGTGATTAGAAACGCTATATTCTGTTGTTATAAGTAAAAATATATTGGTAGAAAAAATATAAATGATTTAGCAACGACGTTATCAATTCCTATTCATTTTTCTGTCTTTGGCAACGGAGTTATGGCAATGAAAAAATATTTTGTTACAAAATAATTTGTTTAGCAACGGCAAAAATATGCATTACAGAAAAGGTTTATTAGAAACCAAAAATATTGCGTTGCTACAAAATTAGTTATCTTATGGGGTAGTTTTTGTAGTGTAAAATACGTAAAGAATTGGGAGGGAACAGAATTCCGAGATCATGCATGACGGCTACCCCAGACATTATTTATAGTGTGCAAGGATGCCCCCACGGATATTGTATACCATCCACATTAGTGGGTGGCAGTATCTGATTAATATATGTACTAAGCACTATATGTTCATCTGTTTAGCACGGTGCCTTACCAGGGACCGGTGCATACTCTACATGCAATACATTATTATCATTGGATCGGCTAGTCTCGCTTGTACGTAGCATGATATGAGGATCCATATTATATGCATTATGCTACTAGGATAACCCAGAGTTCACATAGGTAGTCATAAGATTGTTTGGCCGATTCATTAATCGAATTTGATTATGTATTGTATCATTTCTGTTAGTAGTCTTGGCACATGGACTGTTGTGGTGCGGTTGTCCAACCCTTGTCCATGTTTGGTTGTAGGTTTGGGTTATTATGCTACGATATACTATTGATCGAAACTTTGATGCAGAACCTCTACCTTGACCTTAATCAGAGGATGTATTCCATTAAAGAGTGACACGACATTTCTTATCCTTGTTTTGTGTTGGAATATTGTATCACCATGATGATGGAGTAAACGCCAATGATTATTGGCCCATGCATTACTTATGCTTTGAATTGGGTTTTTGTTTCTTCATTTGTGCTTCCTTGTGGTAGTTGATATTTGGAGTCTAACTCCACTGGTTTTGTATGGCCATGTTTAGAGCTAGAGCCCGAGGATCCAACGTATCTTCCCTTGACTGATGGCTCACACCAGACGGATGGCCGCTGAGGGACAAGAGTGTATTTTTTCTCTAACACTCGTATATGGACATTCTTTTATTTTTTGGCGTTAGCCACTGGCACCTGTTAGCCAACAATTCTGGAAATTAGCTTCCTTAAATAATTGTACTTATTTAGACTGCAGTTGATTTCAGTCATGTAATTTTGTTACTTAACTAGCTTATCATTTTGCACAGCTAGTTTCTAGATCATTCTGATAGAGTATTTGTGACGCCTTATTCTTTTATCTTATATGTTCTATGCTTATTTCTTCTTGTTTTTATTATTGATATATAGATGTTCTATGTGACCCTGAGCAACTTGATTGTAGGATGCAACCCCTTGTCTCTTTACAGCCTTGACCGTACTCTGGGGTATCTGTGTACTCTGAAGTTCGTAGTTGGCCGTATCATACCCCTGTTCTTCATATTTTGGCACTGGGGCGTGACATTGTACGTCCTAAATAAATTATGAAAAATATCAGCCAATAAAAGTATGAGCTTGAATAAAATGCAAAACAATGTCAGACTTGTTAAGTGAAGCTTCTAGTTCATTGAAGCAATAAAAAAACTAATTTTCTTTTTCAACTCCTTACACTCTTTCCAAGCATATCAAATGACTTGATTTGAAGTTTTAAACATGTCTACCAAGATTAACATATATTCAAGTTACTCTGCACTGTTATCAAAGAGCAAGAATTCATCTAACATACATTTTATTAAACAATATTAATAAGTAAACAATATATTGACAGTCATTAATTCTCTTCACAGAGAAAATATGCATGACTAAGTACTAAAAAAACACGATATTTATATGGCCTAACAAGCCCCTTATTTTACTACAGCTCCTATGATTCATTGTACTTTGAAATTCTCCCTAAGTTATGTTCATTTAAATCTCCTTTAGAATATGTATAATATAAGACTCGCAGCAAAGGAATAACATACACCTTTAAAACTTTGAAGCTCTTATAGAAATTTTATCATTCATACAATAAAATGAGGACATTATTAGTTTATGGCCACTAAAGCACGAAAGGAATCAAAATAAAGTAATCTTAGTTGAATATGGTTACTGAATCTTTGTAAAGTAGGGAAAAACTTAAAATCCTATTCTAAAATAATATCTTCCAAAACTTAGCCCACCACCACGTCCAAATAGACCGTCTTGAGTGGATGTATACATTATTGTAATATCAACATCGTTAGCCTAGATTTAGGCCATTTGAAGAGCCCTTTTTGCTGTTCCCATGTCAAACTCATCCAAAGTTTCATCACCTTCCAAAATATTATTTACTCATATAGAAACAGATGTATTCATAAGTTGAATTTGCAATAAAATATCTGAAACTTAGTATGGTATGCTCTAAACCAACAAAATTATTAAAATTACTGATACCCAAAAGAAGGGTATGCAATCGATTTTGATACCTCTCATATGAACCTTGATATGAATTATATGAACCAAAAGGGAGAATATTTGGTAGACTATTTCTACATTATTGATTACGTACTAATAGTTTAAAAATTGTAGAGATTTGCATTTGCATGATAAATATTTATTATGTTAAAGTAGACATAGAGTATTTTTTCTTTAACTTAAGACACTATTGTATCTCTTTTTGGTCATGAATACTATTTGGATTTCATGCTTGAGTATTTTGTTTATAATTCCTGGCATTTCCTGATAAAACTTGAGTTCAAGTTTAGAACTAAGATGTGAAACATCTTAAATAAACACAATGTTAAGAACTACTGATGCTTCTGGTTTGGAGTTTTTCCATGGATTATTTTGTCACACCCCAGAACTAGAATACTGGAGATCGAAGACAGACAAAGCCAGCTACGTATACCAAAGTACTCTAGTATCCCGAGATACGGTCACGGATGTGAATAGACATAGGAGTTAATACTATGAGTCATCAGTCAATCCTATGTCAAGCAATCCTAGTGTCTCAATCATAAGTAGAAATCCATAATATACAATAAATATGATCATCAGAAGCAAAATAGTAAAGCATCCTAAACTATATATACATAGATAATCATGATGATAGTAATACAAAATGAAGAACTAGCAGAGTAATAGTCATACATGATCAACTCTAGCTATAGTCTAGAATATGCTAATCATGTCATGCCTAGTAGGTGATGTATCAGGTCCAAAATATGAGCTAAATATGTGCTCGAGGCTAAATGCCAGAAAAGAATATGTACAATAAGTAGAGAACAAAATAAAAATTCACTCAATTGGTCTAGTGCTCCGGGTAGTCACCATCAACAGGAAGGTATATGGCCAAACAAAAACAGTAGGGTCAGACCCCAAATAAAAAGTGCCACAAAGGAGGCCAAAAACTATGAACTAAAACCAGCATGCAACACCAAGCTATGATCTACTAAGGCAACATATAACCACCAAAATATATAAAGTGCACCAAGAAACATAAAAATAAGCTGGTGACATAAAAAGTAAAACTGAGCACGTAAACAGGTACAAGTCATGTCAGGTAAACTAGAACATATGGCATGCACGAGTTCATAGACATGACAAGAGCAACATATAAGTAACATTGCATATAAAAGTAATCTGAGAGATAGGATAATGTAAATAAAATGAGACAAGATCTAGTATCAAAGTAAGAACTAGCACGACAGTAAATGGACTCCATCCATCAATCACAGCTAAATAAGAAGTACGGCTTGATACATTAGTTAACTTGGGTATCACAAAACCTAATTACTAGCAAATACAATTTTGAGAACCTCTCTATTGGGCACATGCCTTGCAGATTATCCAGGTTAAATCAAGCCATAACTAAGCTAATATATATAATGGACTGCCCTGCCTCAAAGCCTACATCCTAGGAAGTGGCATCACACAACGGTGAGCCTAGTATGATCTGTACGACAATGAGCTAATAGTCATATACCCTCGCTTAATTCCTCACTCGACGGTATGCTAGAAATATGCCTCTCATGACGGAGAGCTCCAAGTCTATCGAAATAAGGTGGCTAGATAAACTGGACTGCATGTAACCTAGAGATTATCTTCTCCCAATGATCTAGTTATTCAAGCTATTATACTAGATAACTGGACTGCATGTAATGATGATCTAATAGTCATATACTTTTATTTTAGGATTTCACATGTGGTATTCCGTAGAATCCATCCTAGACATGGTACTCCCTGCAGGATGTCCAAGACAGGACAATATTTTAACACACACATGCACAGAGTAAGAAAAGAATACAACCATATGGTTATAGGCATTACTAGAGTGCGCTATAACAAGCCACAACAAATAATATACGGGTCGGGTATCACGAGCGCACTACTGCGAGTCACCATCACATATGTACGAGACAATAATCAAGAGTGCACTACGTAGAGTCACTATAACGCATGTATTGGGCAATGATCACGAGTGCACTACGTTGAGTCACTATCACGCATGTACTCATGTCACGTGTATATAGGGTGTAAATTAATCCCCTAGCAAACAAGGTCACCTGGGCATGTAATCATGGCAAATGTATATAGGGTGTAAATCATCCCCTAGCTATACAAGAGACTGGTAATGCTAAGAAAGTATCACATCCAAGCTAAAAATTAGAAATAGACAAAATAAGTAAAATCAGGATAACCCGGATCATCCGTCGATCTCCTTGTTTCACCGTCGGATTATCCGTTCTGTCACAACAAGTTGATGGACCAAAATTCGGATCATCCGTCGGACTACCGCGAATCACCACCGAATCTTCCGAGTGGTCACAGAAATCCAAACTTGGAACAATTATGATACTTGTTCGGACCATAAAACTCTTTTTAACTAAGAATCTAGAATTTCAAAGGTCAAAATTGTATAGAACCAAATTCCCTGCAACCTTGGAATATTTGATTTCACCAATTTTGAGATTTGGTAGATCGATTCCGAGAAATAACACAAAAGTAGATTTTTGGGGAAACCGAAACTTGTCCGAATTCGACAAAACTCAAATCCACTAGGGTAGAATCTAGTCACGGGTCTCAAGTAGCATATAAAATCATAATCCAAGATGAAATCTCCAATATCCCTATTGATATCGAGTCTAGACTACTAAGGTCACAACTAGACGATGCAATAAAATCAACCCTAGCTTAAATCAATTTTTGAAACATGCACATGCTTTAAAATCACTAGAGAAACATATTTAACAAAACTATTTTCATAAAATTCTAAGTATTTAAAGTCAAGGAAAATAAAAACGACAATAAAGCATTTTTATTCAAGAGTTTGGCAAGATGTACTTGCCTTGAGTCAAGCCCTCATCCTTAACCTTCAACTCCACCACCAAGAGGGGTTCAAAAATCATACACTTAGGTGTCAAGACCAAGCTCCTAGCTCCTGCAAAAAATGGAAAGAAAATGAAGAACTGAAGAAAGAAAAAAAAAAGAGAGGGGAGAGAAAATTAGTTCATATATATAAGAGATGATTTAATCGTGACCGTCTGATCCGCCATGTCAGCGATCCAAGTCACGAGATTAAATCAATCTCATCCATTCAATAAAAAACCAAGAAACCATTGAATAATAGAAACTATCAAACACTATGCACAAAAATATCTAAATGAAAATATCTCAAAAGCCAAAAGAATATCTGTCGGTCAAATTTCTTGTCGGTATGTAGCGGCATGCCGGCGGTAATCCAGTCAGTGAAAAAAGTTTCAGTTCTGAGGGAATTATGAGATTCTACGAGATCTAATAAATCACAATAAACAGTATAAAATACGTATTCGTATACCATTACAGATACTGTGAGATAAGTCTCACATATTTACATGACAATTTTACTTGCATTCTTTGTTGTATGATAATATGATCATGTTTAGTTATATTTTTCTTATTTTATACTGGTTTATTCAACTGCATGGTGATGGCTCTCGTTTAATTTGGGAATGTAAACATCAAAATATACGAAGAATATGGCAATAAGATCTTCGCTAGCATAATAGTTATGGTATATTATCTATAATTATAAATATAAATAGTAATATTGTTGATAAAAACATTGCAAAACATTGCAAAACATTTACTAAAACTTGGACAACATAAGGGAAAAGAAGACATGTCTATAAAACAGAACAGAAGAGCTACATCATATAACAAAAGGAATAGAACTATAAATTACCATATAAACAAGACGCCATTTTTTGCCAGTATCATTAGTCAACCTCCTTGATTAGTTCGTATTCATGGCTGCACGGTCACTCAAAAAAGTAAGTAAATTTGTTCGAAGCTTAAGGCACCAAATCAGAAGCATAGGAAATTACAAGCTTACAAGTTCCGAAATGCTTGTGCAAGCTCTGTCATATCAGACCCATGAGGGCCCTAAGGCTCACTGCTTGTTGTATCAAGAATCTACATATTAGAGACACAAACAAAGTTAATAAACATCCCCCAAGCACTAAACAAGAACAAACTAAGGTTAATAACTCCATTATGCATGCAAAAGCACCTATTTCAAGAAATCTGAAATAAATACCATCAAAGACAAATTTAGATCATTTCATAAAATCCAAACTCCCATTTTTTTTGTCAAATGTGTAACACTTCTACCATCAAAAGTGAAACCATAAAGTTACATAAAACAAAAAAACTATCTATTCACAAAAAACTATCCTTTCCCTGAATCCACACGCACCGACAACAAAGAACAATGATTATAACAAGAGAACAACCTTCTGTGAACATCTAAACGAATAATTTTGTACAGATTTGTGATATCAATAATAATAAAAATAATTAAGCATGATTTGCATCGATTAAAATACAAAAATCTTATATAATCATATACAACGAAACACAAGTAACACTTTTTAAGGAAAATGATAGAGAAAAGGTTAACATACAGAGGTCTTGAGCGCCTCTTCCTTCACCAGTTCCCCATGTGGCCTTGACATCGCCAACCTTGTCCCGGATGGTGGCGTCTTGGTCGTTCATGAACTTTTCGAGCGGGTGAAGTAGATCTCGTCGAGGACGACCATGAGGAAGAGAAACTCAACGGCAATGGCAGGGAGGGTGAGGTTGAATTCGAAATGGGCTATCTTATCGATCTCAACAACGAGGGATGGGATAGGAGAAAAGCGATGCCTTTGCTGCTACAGCCGCGAGGGTCACGATAAGTGTTTTTGTGATTTCAGGAGATTTGGGGAGGGATTTGAATAAGGGGAGGGTTTGGTGAGGGATTTGAGGAGGAGGAGGAGGAGGAGGAGGAGGGGGAGGGGATTTGACAGGAAAGGTTAGGGATAGGGATGGTTCGAGATTGGGATTTGAGAGGATTGTTTATATCTGAAAGAAAGGATTGAGAAAGGGGAATTCAAGTCCTAGGATAAGGGCATCAAAAATGGTTTGATTAAAGGGTTGTTTGGTTTTCTGAAGTACTGAACTCCATTTCTCTTGCACAAAAGATGACATATATAAATATTTTTCACAACTCTTATCTTTTTAGTCGTCATCTTAAAATACTTTTCATACCACTATTTTTTTAATGTCATTGATAATGTTATTAATAACAATCATTTAATAAGTTATCATTAAAAGTAACATTTTTAACGACATTTTAAAATGAGTGTCATCTTTAAAATGTCATTGTTATCGATTTTTGTAGTAGTGGAATGTTTACTATCTTAGTAGATAATGATAGTTCCATTGATGTTGCTATTTCTTATTTGAACAAGAAGATTCAAAATTTTGGAAATAGCATTATACAATACCAATATTTATACATCTGGTGCATACATATCATAAATCTTGTTGTGGCTGAAGGCTTAAAATTGATGTCTCTATCGGTTGCTCGTGTTCAGAATATAGTAAGTTATGTGTGACATTCTCTTAGTCGATTTCAAAAATTTTAAGGAGTGTGTTGAAACCGAAAAGATACGAAAAAAAGGTATTATGTCTTGATGTGAGCACCCATTGGAACTCTACATTTATGATGTTGGACATGGCACAAAAGGTTTGACCTTTGAGTTTTTCATTGGACAAGATCCGTTGTTTAAGGTAGAGCTAGCAAAGGATGGTGGTTTTCCTAGTGAGGACGATTGGGCAGATGCAAGAGGATTGTGAGCTTTCCGAGAACACTTATTTGAACTTACATTACGTATCAAGATTGGGCAGATTGCACCAATTCTTAATCGCCAACATAAGTTGGAGTACATAAAATTTGCTCTCGATCATCTTTATGGTAAGGAGAAGAGCAATTCCATAAAAAAAATTGAAAAGTATCAAAAGTATTTATGTACATTTTATTTTTGCTTAGTCGAATGTCTCAATTTTTTTCAGATTCTTATATCCTATTTTCTTTACATAAGTTAAATTTTGTAAGTGGAACACAAAATAGAAGCTATTCTGTACATGTTTCTTTTAGTTATTAAATTCATGGTAGCTTCAACACCAATGCCAGAAATCTAGGTACTAGAACAAGATGGTACTGAAGATCAAACAGTCAATTACTTATCATATGTTGTTGGACTATTTAATTTCATTCGAAGCAAGCAGCATTCAAAAATCTATTTAAATTGGACGAGGAACGGAATGTTCGTAATGTTAATCTATTTAATGTCCTGCAAATGTAGCACTTGTAAAAGACCGAACAGGATGTTTGTAATATGACACTTGTATTTTAACAATAAAGACCTATTTTGAGTTTATATATATATATATATATATATATATATATATATATATATATAAAGATGAGAGAGTTTAAAGGTATTTAACAATGGCTGAGCCTGACAAATTAATTAGCGGAAGTACCTTTGCTGTCATAAACATGCATGCAGCCATTCTAGGCAAATTTATTGAATCCCCTTGATTATTTTTGGTACAATATATATATGAATTAATAGGAAATTATTTGAGGGATATGATTATTAGGTAGTCCTGTCCTGTCCTGTAAGTGGCTAATAAAAATTTGTTTCAAGGGCAGAAAGTGATCAAATAATCAGCACCCGTACAAGTGAAGGTGCTAGTTTGATCATCGTAGGCATAACTGTAGGCGTCAGGACATGCACTCTTGAACATCTTTGAGTAGCTTGAGGGCTGGCATCTGCTCGAAGTACCGAACGCTCCCCTGCAGCAATATTCGTCAGTGTTGAAAGCCTCGCAAGCGCTCTCGCACCCTACAACAGCTCCGTCGGCATTCTTGAGCTGCACTTCTGCAGGACAACGTGCGTTGATGTCAGCAGGGCAACCAGATGTCTTGCAATCACCCGACCCTCCTTGGATGGAAATAGACGCCGGGAGGTTGAATCCGTCAACTAAGCTGGTGTCGTAGAAATCCTTTCCACCGTCTCCTTGGAGAGTAAACTCAAGGAGTGTTACCGGAGGGGCACCCCCGGCACCATTGCACGATACGCTTGAGCCGCAATCGCCTGTTTGGCAGGAGAATCGCCCCGAAGCATCGGTGGTGCACCCGGTACGAGCCCACATGCGACCCGACCATCCCGTTGGGGCGGTGACGGGTGCTGACGTCGCACCACTACCGAGCTCGAATCCGGTTTGGGACAGCGGGGAGGATGAGCCTCCTTGGAGTGTGCCTGGCCACACTGTGAAGGGGCAGTTGTTCTCGAAGGTAAAGGTAGTTGAACTTACACCTGCATGATGGATGGATTTCAATTGGCATGAAATATATATAAGATTCATGTAATATGCATTATAACTACTCTACTCAAAAGTACTAAAAAAAGAGATTCGAATTAATCTTGGCCGGTGAAGGAATTTTCCTGAGGACTAGCGAAGCAATTAAATGTTCCTGCTGCATGCAGCCATACAATTACAAACCAATATATAAATATATAGTTTGTCGTCCACGTAACATGTAAAGGCGGCAAGCTAATATATACTCATGTTCAATATCTCTCTCTCTCTCTCTCTCTCTCTCTCTCTATATATATATATATATATATATATATATATATATATATATATATAAAAATAAACAATTAATGTCGACACAGTTGTATGCATGCATGCATGGCTAGATATCTCTGATTGCTAGGTACTACACGTACGTACCTGTTAGGAGGAAGATATTAAATACCAAGAACAAGTTGAAGAATGTGCCCATTGATACGAGCTTTGGTGAAATCATATATATAATCAAGTAAGAAATTGTTATCGATAGATATATAGGAGGTCTGAGTAGGGATAAATAGAAGCTAAAGCTATTTATAAAGAAGTGTCGATCAATCGAGAGAGCTTCTTCCACTGAAATGGTCTTGTGGAAAAAGTCGGTATTGTGGAAAATCGCACATGGAAAAATATCGGATACGACCCGTTACAGAAACAGCTTCGGAAAAAATCGGTCTTGTGGAAAATATTGGCTGTTGCTTGTGAAACCTTGCATGCATCTAGAACAGTTAATGACCGTGGAAACATTCGCTGTTGCTTGTCAAACCATGAAGCTACTAAGAAGAAATTAAACATGCACGAAGAACATTCAATGGACGGACATTGATCAGAATACCAATAGGATAACCATCAACGTGGCAATACTTGCGGTTGTCTATATTCAGTACAAAATACATTCATGGAGTTAACGACAATAGTGACGACGACGAAAGATGTTCGCTAGAAAATTCAATGTTACATTCCCGAAGACGTCATCGCGTAGTCACCACATCCGACTGACAGCCGATGACCTCGCGACGTAAAGTTAGCGATTATATTGTATCTTTTGACAGGCACCACTCTATGTGTGACGAACAAGCGATGACTATGACTGACACTAGATTTTTGTTACTGTATTTTTGTAAGGACTTGATTGTAGGGGATGTGAGAATATTGCGTCTTTTGATCCATTCTTATAAATCCCTAGTTAGGGTAACCAGATAAAGTCCCATATGACACATTGTAGTCGCTCACCTAATTTGTAGTAGAATCTGAAAATTTAGAAACAACATCTTAAAGCTGTAAACAATCAAGTACATATAGCATTACTATTTTGAAAACAATAATGCAAAAACCACATACCATCTTATATGCATCCCATTTGCTAAAACTATAAAAAAAATCCTCATTTTCGAAGGCAATACTTTCACGGAACATGCCATTTGCTGTCGGGAATAGAATTTTTCGACGGCTATCGTATGCCCTTAAAAATGCTAGCAACGAAAAATGTATTTTTCCATCCAACCAGTGAAAATATGTGTATTTGCTATATGAGATGACCCTCATATTTGTTTTTCCATTATCGTAAACATGCTTTATGAATAAAAGAAGGAATGATAATTGGGATGATTTTACGCCTTCGAAAATAATGAATTGGTGGTCACAAATATTTACAAACAAGACGACCAAATTATTTTTCGGTAACGTGTTTTCGACCATAAGTGTTTCTTGGAAATACTATTTACGATATGTGATTTATTTGCGACCGCATTTTGTTTATCGGTAATAAAAAATTTCGACAATAAAGGTACACGGAAAAAAGAATTAAGATTCTCGAAAAAAAGATTGTACGATTATTTCCGATAAAAGAAGATCCTCGAAAAAGTTTGTAGGATTATTTTCAATGAAAGGAGATCATCAAAAATTAAAATTCGTGTCGAATTTAGGTTTTTGGTAGAATCTGACTTGTCAAATCAAAAATTGTCGCAATTTTGTTTTTTCGATCATCATAGCAATTGAAAATATATAAAAATGATGTCAAAAATGGTTACCTGTCTTGATAATTACTAATTCCGATAGAATTCATTGTCATAAAATAGACTCACTTTTCTTAGAAGGTGTTAAATAATCAATAGTAAAACATGAATACCTTAACAACTAAAGTAAAAGATAATGTTCTAATCATTCATTGATATAAAAAACATGACAAAAAAACCAACGTATATTAAGTAAAATAAACTTGCATTGTCAAATCTAAATATTTTTCCAGGTCTATGCATACCAAACTCAAAATAATTTTATGAAATTGAAGATTGTTGAAATATTCTTCAAAGTCCTCGCTAAGATTAGTATCCGAACCATTACTTCCAACATTATCCTGTTACAACAACAAAATCTCAATAAGGACTCATGTAATTTAAATGAAATTAAGATTTAAACTCAACTTACAAAATTGTTAAGAAATGCACATACCACATATGGTGATTGCCTTGCACTATTTTCAGAATTTTGGATGTTGTTTAACAACATTTGAATTTGTTCTTGGAGAAAGCTTAATTGACCTTTCACATCTTTCAGCTCATCTTTTAATTGCTTATGTTTTCTTCAAGTTCAACACATCTACGCTTGTTGCAATTTTGGCTAAATAAGTACAAATCTTTACCTTTCAAACCACTATTTAATCCAAGTACACGACCATGACTAGGTACAATCACCTCTCTATATATGTCCCAATCATTCACATTCAGATTTTCCTCTTTAGTAGTACTTTGTTTTGTTTTCCATTGTTTCCTACAACATAACTAAACTTACTACAATATTATATAACATCTCGATCGAATATCACAAACATATACTAAATCAACTGAGTATGTTATGCATTTAAAAAACACAATGAAGAGTGAAAAAGTTGGCTAACATTCACAGATTTCTTTTGCCTTATAACTTTGCCAACTTTCTCCTTCTCCCTCATTTCCTTTACTTACATGAAACTTCTTGAAAGAATAGTGCTATTTGTACCTCCAAAGTATCTCTCTAAACCATCCCTGCTTATGTGGCAGATGACATGGCGATTAATGTGGCAACTGACATAAAAAATTATAAATTAAAATTAACATTAAAATTAATAATAATATTAACATTAATATTAAAATTAACATTAAAATCAACATTAATATTAACATTAATATTAACATTAACATTAATATTAACATAAAAATTAATATTAAAATTAAAATTAAAATTAACATTAATATTGACATTGAAAATTTTTGGGTGATTATTTTTTTGGGTTAAAATTTTCCTTGTCAGTTGCCATGTCAGCTATCACATAATGCTATTTAGCATGTCACGTCAGCCACCACATAGAAGGGATAGTTTGGAGGGATATTTTGGAGGTACGAATAGCATTACACTTCTTAAAATAGTTAATTGGACTGGGTTCAATTCCAGTTTAATCAAGTTGTTAACAGAAAGTCCTATTATTATTATTTTCTTATTATATTAAGCTAATACCAATAATATCTTACTTTCCAAATACAGAACCAGCCAAAAACATGCAAAAATCTATATAGACATGAAAATATACAATATAAAAAATAAATTTGGTAGAACTCTACTTTTATACCTCTTCTTTTTTTTTATTTTGCGAAGAAAACTGAACCAGTGGTGTGCGCAATTATTGATTTTTTCCTGTTAGTTTTGTTTGAATTACTTTGATCCTATAAAATAAAATAATTCCTCCTTTGGATTAATCTACCATTCAATAAAATAATTCATAAATAGACAAAAAAAAATTTAGTCATGTTATGGGAACAGTTTATGTGAATGATTGATCTACCATTCAATATAAAAACTCTACATCTGATTTGTGAAATTTCTTGTTATGCTATAGGAAATGATTTAAATTGATATGTGAAAGTTCAAGTTCATTTACCTGCCACTGGGGATTTAACCATTCATCAACCATGACATTTCATACTACAAGATCAGTTTCTGGATGATTAGCAAATCTCTTCCCTGTACTCTTATACTTTACAAAATTTGATATTCTCAAATTGTCACACCCCAATCCCAAAATACCAAGAGACTAGCCATGTGGCAATGGCCAACAACACAACTCCAATGGACAAATCTAATTTAATGGACCCGTTAGAGTGCACTTAAGCTGTAATACAAATAAAATGGTCTACAAATACCTATCACTGTTTATATATCTAATCTCATCCACAATAAATAATGAAATCACAAAGAGACAAGTCCACTCACAATTATATAAAATAATCTGTCCAACCTAAGCAATATAAATAATGTCACGGGGAACAACCCGACATCAAAATGGAAAGAAAAATAACTCCAAGTACAATATCCAGAAGTCACTATAAGATCAAATATCTAAGAACACTAAGCATAATAAATGAATGGTGAGAATACTGTGTGCTTAAGAGAAGTCCTCCGGAACAACCTTGTCCTCTGCAACCTATACATCTCAAATAGCAGCACCTACCCCGTAAATCTCGGGATAGCTCTCCTCCTTTATACCTTGGACATAATCTAGATCAAGGTCCTCAGGGAACATAGCTAGGCAATAAATACTCAAGCCAAATAAAATACAGTAAGTAAAAACAGATCCTCAGGACAAGCTATGTGATCAGCGAAGTAAAATACAAATGAGAGCATCACTAGTACTCAGGCTGAGACCACTACAGGCTCTGTGTCAGGGAGCCCATAGCATCAAGTAGTATCTTATAGGGACAGTAAATATGCCAAGCTCTGGTACAGAGACTAAAGCACCTCCAGTAACATAGTGTATATATATATATATATATATATATATATATATATATATATATATATATATATATATATATATATATATATATATATATAAACATAATCAGCCTGTAGAATATATGTCTCTCCCCACCCAATGTAATCTCATATCTCATATCCATAATATCTCATATCCATAACACGCAAGATCATGACCACTAGCTAGTACAACGAGTCATAATGATATCTATATAATATGCAAGTCTCATATCACGAATCTTGTAAGCCTATACAGAATCACCATGAATAACTCAAGAAAGATTATGTCACATAAAATAGTGTCAGGTGTCCTACGGTATGGCGTACTTGGTAAAGCAAGCACATAAAAATAGGATCGTGGAATCAACTCTCTAATTGACATTACACGACTCTACGTACGGCATCGACACCTAAATCTTGTTCGGACGCTAAGCAACGTCTCACGGTCCTAGGTTGAACAAATACATCATAAGAGTATATATATATGGAAAAAAACACAAGCAGACAATATAATAGGATCTACTGTAAGTTTGGCAGGGTACACTTACCTGGGTCTGCAGTATATAGTTGCAAAGTTGGTCCCGCATCAACTCCTCCGGAATCCAATTGACCTAAACAATAATTTTTCTACTTTAAGTATCTAATCAAGAATCTTGTAAATGCAACTAAATTGTATAATTTATTATAAACCATTAATATCCAAGTCCAACCTCATCCTAACATGTAAATTTTTGACACAATAACTTACACATTTTACGAGGTATCGGAACCTAGTTTCATGGTTTACTACTTTCAAAATTCACGGTTATGTCCCCAATCGAAGGACAAGAAATTAAATCGTAATAAATCATGTAATCTTAATTTAAACCTAATTTATATTAATTTTTAACCACTAAATACAAGAATTGACATAATAAACATATTTCAATATTAGGGCTACTTTAAGTTGACTAGTTTTGTCCGAAACTTGTTCGGAGCATTGCCAGTCCATGGGTAGGATTTATATTCATGAAAAATTATTTTATATCATATTTTATTCTATTTTAATCTTAGAAAATAATTACCTTTTATTTCTTCCAAAATAATCCTATTTATGGGCAAAACTATGCCACAAAATTACTCGTAACCTAGTCTAGTGACCCTTAATTTTAGGGTTCAACATTTTGATTAAAATACCATAAAAATAATTATTTTACAGTAATAAACCACTAATAAATTTAGTTTTAAGAATTAACAACAAGACCTCCAAGAACCTTGTCACAAAGTCTAAAACTAGTCCTACTGTTGTCCAATCTATCATTAATCTAATATAAAATTTCTCATAGATTTTATAGTGGAAAAAGATAGCAAGAGAGGGTTATAGAACATTAAACTTACATAAATCTAGGAGAGTCATGCCATAGGAATTTGTTAAGGAAAGTTTGAATCCTTACCCGAAAGCTTTGAAGGTTTGGATGACAGTGCATCTTCTTGTTCAAGAATGTACCTTCTTGCTTGTGCTTGCCTTGCCTCTCCCTTCTTGATGGGTTGATGGTGATGGAAATAGGTTCTTGATGGATTGATGATGATGGCAATAGGTTCTTGATGGGTTTGATGGCAATGGTGGAGCCTTTATGGTTGTTAGGTAGAGATTGGGTGGAAGTACGATGAAAGGTGAAGCTTTGGAAGAGAGAAGAGAGTTTTTGGTGAAGAAGATGATATTGTGAGGGGTAGATAACAAGGGGGGATGTGCTTACACGTGATGGAGAAGGGAGGGGTCAGCCAAAAAGGGGAGAGAGTTGTTAGGGTTAGGGTTTTGTGATAAGGGGGTATATATATGGGCTTTTTGGATAGATTTAAACCTAGGAGGTGGTGTTCCTAGGGCTTGAAGGGGTCGGCTACCAAGGGGGCTGCTCTTGTACGAAAGTATGAAGAAGGGGTGGGTTGTTATGGCTTGGATTTGGTTGGTTAGGATCTGGGTGGTTAGGTAGTTAGTTAGTTAGGTGGTTTGCCAACTATGATGCCACATTTGGCCCTTTCTATAATTAGAACTCTATAAATAGAACCAAATTAATGTATATATATATATATATATATATATATATATATATATATATATATATATATATATATATATATATATATGGGGGTATTTGTGTTTACTACATGACTACATGCGTTTGGATTGAGTTTGGGTCAAGTTCTAGTCAAAAGGAGACAGTTTTACGGTAACCGTGATTCTAGATTTTTGACAATATTTTTGGAGCATGGGGGAGGTCAAACAAATATAATATCCATGTCCAAAATATATTAGGCACAATCAAGATTAGAAATATAAATTTTTTGGGAGGAAAAAGGTTGTACATTGCTTAAAATATCTAAGCCATGGCAAAGGATCATACATATAAAAGAAGAATTTAGAAATTAATACTTTAATCCATTAAATTAAATAAAATAAATTAAAATACCAAATTAATCCTATTAAAAAGGGGGCCTTACAATCTACCTACCTTAAAAAAATTGCGTCCTCGCAATTAAAAAAAGTAAAACGTAACAGGTCAGGAAAGGTTTGTTCCAGAAGAGATGATGCGTTAGTATGACATATTTGTTGAAGCACGACACAAAAGAAAAGGGACCATGAACAAGAAAAAATTGAGAGTAAGGGTGAGGGTTTTGTTCAAGTAGAACACGTAGAAATGCAATAAAAACTTTTTTCTAGGCAATGAGAGATGAGTAACTCAAGAGTAAATGAGTCTGATTAGAACAAAGATCAACTACAGCTTCTAAAAATATGGGTACCTCTTACATATTACTACTCTAGAATAACAAGTTTATGCTACATAATACTCGGTATAGACTAGGGAACGAAACTAACAGGCACATGTTAAAGTATTACTAGGAATATTCGTTACTATTGCTGGCTATGATAAAACTAAATCTTACTCATATTCACTACTCCTGAAGTCTGTGCCTCCTCCATTGTCATCGTAAAAGCCTGTCCACATCCCTGTGGTGGTGACCTCTACTGTTGCTGGGCCTGCTAGAAAAGTGCTTCCTGTAATGCCAAGGGTGGCCTCGGCTGATATCCTTCCGGTACTGGTGGTCTAAATCCTCTATCTCCCGTCTGTGGTACTCCTGGTACTGGATAAGTTGGTCGATACAGTTTCTGGACTGGACCCGGTGCTGGTAAAGCGGGTCGATGAACCATCGGTGTTCCTCCCCGACACTTAGGGCAATCCCTGGCTGAATTTTGACTGGATCCGCAAGCTAAACATAATCCTAATTTGCATCTGCACTCCCTTTGAATATGGCCTACCGTGCTATAATAGTAAAAAGTATGAAGGGCTAGGGCTCGTGATGGTGCTCTCTGTGGTGGATTTATCGGGGGTCCCTTTGTAGGCTCGTCGTGTGGTGCTCGGTCTGGTGCTAATACATGTGACTGCTTCTGGCTGGACTCTCTCCTGTTGTGCGTTCTATACATCGATCTGCTATAAGGACGCTCGTATAAGAAGTAGGTGCAACTGCACCAATCAATCTTTATAACTCAAAGCTAAGTCCGTCAAAGAATTTTTCTGCCTTCTCTTCTTTTATCGAGATCGTGTAGGGTTGAACAGTTGAATCAAGCATGATGCAAGTTAAAAATTTATTCGAGTCCGATTTAGAGGTCAAGAACGTGTCAACATGTGGATGAGATCCTATATATTTGTTCTTATCCTAATTGCAGGCTTGCTCGGTCCCTTAGTTGAAACCAAAGCAATATATTTGTAGACCTGCATGGGCCACCACAAAAATTATGTCAAGCCCCAGTACCAAAATACCAAGGGAATAGCCACGTGGCAATGGCCAGCAACACAACTCCAATAGACAAACCTAATTTAATGGACTCGTTAGAGCGCACTTAAGCTGTAATACATATAAAATGGTCTACAAATATCTGTAACAGTTTATATATCTAATCTCATCCATAATAAGTAACAAAATCACAAAGAGACAAGCCCAGTCACAATAATATAAAATGATATGTCCAACCAAAGCAATATAAATAATGTCACAGGAAACAACCCATCATCAAAATGGAAAAGAAAATAACTCTAAGTATACTATCCAGAAGTCACTATAAGATCAAATATCCAAGAACACTAAGCATAATAAATGAATGGAGAGAATACTGTGTGCTAAAGAGAAGTCCTCCAGAACAACCTCGTCCTCTACAACCTGTACGTCTCCAATAGTAGCACCTGTCCCATAAACATTGGGATAGCTCTCCTCGTCTACACATGGGGACATAATCCAGATCCAGGTCCTCAGGGGATATAGCAAGGTATAATAAACACTCAAGCCAAATAAAATATAGTAAGTATAAACAGATCCTCAGGGCAAGCTATGTGACCAGCTAAGTAAAATATAAATGAGAGCATTACTAGTACTCAGGCTGAGACCACTACAGGATCTGTGTCATGGAGCCCATAGCAGCAAGTAGTATCTCGTAGGGCCAGTAAATGTGCTAAACTCTGATACAGAGACTAAAGCACCTCCAGTAACATAGTATATATATATAAACATAATCAGCATGTAGCATG
This sequence comes from Iris macrosiphon, assembly GCA_036927795.1. Classification (NCBI taxonomy): domain Eukaryota; kingdom Viridiplantae; phylum Streptophyta; class Magnoliopsida; order Asparagales; family Iridaceae; genus Iris; species Iris macrosiphon. Next base: position 91,935,457 of record JAYESA010000019.1, on the reverse strand, counting down.
TGTATCTCTCCCCACCCAATGTAACCTCATGTCTTATGTCCACAATGTCTCATGTCCATAATACGCAAGATCATGACTTATAGCTAGTACAATGAGTCATAAAGATATCGATATAATATGGAAGTCTCATATCACGAATCCTGTAAGACTATAAAGAATCACCATGAATAACTCAAGAAAAATTATGTCACATAAAATAGTATCAAGTGTCCTATGGTATGGTGTACTTGGTAAATCAAGTAAGTAAAAATAGGATCGTGGAATCAACTCTCTAAGTGATGTTACACGACTCCGCATACGGTGTCGACACCGAATCTTGTTCGGACGCTAAGCAACGTCTCACGGTCCTAGGTTAAATAGGTACATCATAAGATTATATATATATGGAAAGAAATACAAGCAAATAATATAATAGGATCTTATGCAAGTTTGTCAAGGTACACTTGTCTGGGTCTGCAGTATGTAGTTGCAAAGTTGGTCCCGCGTCCACTCCTCCAGAATCTAATTGACCTAAGCAATAAATTTTCTACTTTAAGTATCTAATTAAGAATCTTGTAACTGCAACTAAATTGTATAATTTATTATAAACTATTAATACCCAAGTCCAACCTCATCCTAACATGTAAATTCTTGATACAACAACTTATACGTTTTACGAGGTATCGGAACCTAGTTTCATGGTTCTTCACTTCCAAAATTCCTGGTTAATTTCCCAATCGAAAGACATGAACATAAATTATATTAAATCATGTAATCTTGATTTAAACCTGATTTGTATTAATTTTTAACCACTAAATTCTAGAATTTATAAAATAATTATATTTCAAGATTGGGGCTACTTTAAGTTGACAAGTTTTGTCCGAAACTTGTTCGGTGCATTGCCAGTCCATGGGTATATTTCATATTCAAATTTTTTTTATATCATATATATATTTTTTTAATCTCAAAAAATAATCATCTTTTAGTTCTTCCAAAATAACCCATGTTTATGGGCAAAACTATGCCACAAAATCACCCGAAAGCTAGGCTAGTGATCCTTATTTTTAGGGTTCAGAATTTTGATAAAAATATCCGAAAAATAATTCTAAAATACTTATTTTACATTAATAAAACATCAATAAATTTATTTTTAAGAATTAACAACAAGGCCTCCAAGAACCTTGTCACAAAGTCTAAAACTAGCCCTACTGTTGTCCAACCTATCATCAATCTAACATAAAATTTCTCATAGATTTTTATACTGGGAAAATATAGCAAGGGAAGGTTCTAGAACATTAAATTTACATAAATTTAAAAGAGTCATGGCATAGGAATTTGATAAGGAAAGTTTGAATCCTTACCCGAAAGCTTTTAAGGTTTGGATGACAGTGCCTCTTCTTATTCAAGAACGCACCTTCTGGCTTGTGCTTGCCTTGCTTCTCTCTTATTGATAGGTTAATAATTATGCCAATGGATTCTTGATTTGTTTGATGGCAATGGTGGATCCTTTATGGTTGTTTGGTGGAGATTGGGTAGAAGGATGATGAAAGGTGGAGCTTTGGAAGAGAGGAGAGGATTTTTGGTGAAGGAGATGATGTTGTGAGAGATAGATGACAAGGGGAGCTATTCTTACACATGATGGAGAGGGGAGGGGTCGGCCAAAAAGGGGAGAGAGTTGTTAGGGTTAGGGTTTTGTGATAAGGAGGTATATATATGGACTTTTTGGATAGATTTAAACCTAGGAGGGAGTTTTCCTAGGGCTTGTAGGGGTCGACCATCAAGGGGGTTGCTCTTGCACAAAATTATGAATAGGGGGTGGGTTATTATGGTTGGAATTTGGTTGGTTAGGACCTTGGGTGGTTAGGTAGTTAGTTAGTTAGGTATTTTGCCAACTATGATGCCACCCTTTCAATAATTAGAACAATATAAATAGAACCAAATTAATATAAATTTTATATATATATATATATATATATATATATATATATATATATATATATATATATATATATATATATATATATATATATATATATATATATATGGGGGTATTTGTGTGCACTACATGACTAGATGCGTTTGGGTTGGGTTTGGGTCAAGTTCTAGTCAATAGGAGGTAGTTTTACGGTAACCGTGGTTCTAGATGTTTGATAATATTTTTGGAGCATGGGAGAGATCAAACAAATATAACATCAATGTTCCAAATATATTAGGCACAATCAAGATTAGTAATATAAATTTTGTTGGAAGAAAAAATGTTGTGAATTGCTTAAAATATCCAAGTCATGGCATAGGGTCATATATATAAAAGAAGAATTTAGAAATTAATACTTTACTCCATTAAATAAATTAAAAAATTCAAAATTAACCTTATTGAAAAATGGGGAGGCTTACCCAAATTCCATATACAATCAGTATAATTTCTTTTAATATGATTAGTGAATGCAGCCTTCCATTTTTTATTTGAGCATGTATAAGTATAGCCAGATTCCTTAAACCTATCAAATAACACATATAATTCCTCCTTTGGATATTTAGAAAAATATACCTATGGCCCTTTAATCTCTTGCTTGAACAACACACCAATATTCTTCATAGCTTCAATTGTAATAATCCTAGGTATTAAAATCACATTAGTATGTTATAAATTGATACTAATTAGGAAAATAATTTGTTCATGATATTCCATGACCGTGTCTGAAGTGTGTCATATTCATAAATGATACAATACATTATAAAATAAGTGGAGTTGTGCTTCCAATTCATTAGGGAAATCATGTTTTTGGAAAGAAGAATGATAATAGGAAGGCTACTTCGGTAATAAAATTTTAGATTCATCATTTTATAGAATAAATTTGGAAAAGGCCGCGATTACATGTTATGCTCTTAGTTTCACTTACGACGAGATTCGTGCAAGCTTAAGCCCCTTTTTCTCAAATTATAGAAAGACCTCAAAACGTTCAAATCTAATATTGAGATGTAACAGCCGCAGTCTTCTAGTAATCTTATACAGTTTGGAATTATAGAAAAAGCTATGGATGCTTTGAATTTCATAGCCAAAAGATTCTTAGGGCCATATGTTTTCTTGGTTTCACAAAAATTGTGTCTAGTTATCATGTGTTTAGATGGCCATGATATCAAGTTTTCTGACTCCAGTTCAAGATTTTTACTTTTTCACAACTTGGTAAGTATAAATTGAAGCCAAAAGTGTAAAGGCTAATACATTAAACAATATCTTGGTACTGTTTAATACACAAACTATGCTCAAGAGAAATACAACCAAACAATTGGACTTACATCTACTTATTGAAAGACATAATTAAGCATGTTTCCACAAGTTTCTTAACGAAAGCTGGTTTTGTGAACATTCACTGATAAACCTTTGTAACTAAACAACAAGAGTTCATAGTGAAACAATGAATAAGTATCACAACAGTGAATAAGCATCGCAACTGGATAAGTATCGCAACACTGATAAGTATTGCAAAACTATTGCAAGTGAAACTAGATAAGTATTGCATAATAAAGCTATCGTGGGAAACTATTGTGTCACCCATAACAACAGTTTCCTGGCAATTACTACCACATAAAAATTAAATATGAGATGTTGTTGTAGCTCCCAGAACCTGTTGTTGCGGTGACATAAGTTTCTCAAGTACCTATTTGCCCATTTTCTTAAAATAGGCTTGAGTATTGTCTATCTATATCATCATCATAAGTTATACACAACAAATAGAAAAAGATGTATTATCATGTTTTGATTACTTAGGTTCTTGTTATATTTTCTAATTCCTACAATGGGAAACTGTGCATCAAGGATAATTTGCTCCTCGTATCAAAGGATCATCTTTTAGTAACCAATATCGAAAAATATTTGATTCTTCTTATCTATTCTTTAGCTGCTAGGACTGTACCAATAAAATCTAATTTAGTTCCAAAGAAAGCAGGTTTGTTTATTTCCAAATTTAGTTCCCTCTGGGATAATGTTAATAGTTTCCATTGTGATCAAACTTAATAAATATCTCAATCTTCTTCATATGTTTCCTTTACCTAAATTTGTGATATATTGTAAGCACTTGAGTATTTAGGGAAGATGATAGCGTTGGAAACCAAGAGACTATGAGAGGCTAAGCTGAAGGAAGATCAAGAAAAAAAAAGCTCTGATGTTTATTGTATTACTGTTTCATGACCCTAATAAGATGGAAGTTGTTTATTTCGTAGGAATTTAAACTTATCTATATATTTGATAGTTGAACAATTTCTCACATATGTTTTCTATTCTCACTTCCTTTTGCGAAATATGCTTTAAGGTTTCATAGTTATGCTCCAGATGAATTTTCACTACAAGAAAAGTGACTTTTCTTGATAGTCGTATTAAATCGTCAATAAAAGAGGTTTTTGACAAATTTTATTATGCGTCAAGAAAACACGTTATATGTGATTGTTTAGTAAAATTTTAACAATATTGTTGACAATTTTTGAAGCACCGTAAAAAAAACCTTATTTTTAAATTGACGGTTATTTTAAAACCGTCATTTAATCTTCCGGTGGCAAAATTCTCATAGAGAATTCATCTAACACTTTTGTAATTTTTTGGTAAAAATTTTCTCAACAATTTTCATATAAGATAACTTATTTGTGGGAGTCGACTTCTTCCCATTTTCTCTTCCTACTTCTAAAAACCTAACCTCCTTCTTCCTTCTCCTTTTTCCTTAGTCCTACATCCCTAAAGTCAGAGAGGGAAGCTCTCTTCTCCTCCTCCCTCCCAAAGCTCCTCCCCCCATCTCGAATCCACATCCCCTCCCAGTCCCTCCAATAACTCAGTCTCTCCTCCAAAATCATTGCAATCCTTGACAACCGTGATGGAATCCCCTACCGCAAGAGCACTTTCCACCTCCTCGTCCAACTCAACTCCCGGCCCCTTGCCGATCCTTCACCTCCTCCTCCTCTGTGGCTCCAACCCTTCTCTCAAGAACTCCTCCGGCTGGACCCCTCTCCAACTTGCTGTACATTTTTGATCGGTCTTTCAGAAATTCTTCTTCTCTGTGCAAATGGCCTCTCCCAGCTCCTTCCTTAGCAAAACCCTAATTTCTTCCCCCACTGCCACCAGACCTCCAAGGCTTCCACTGCCACCAAACCTCAACAAAACCTAATCTCTCATTTCCTCATTCTTAGTCTCTGAGTCCCAACCCAAAGCAACAATTAAACATATCGTGTCCATTTTTGCGTCTGTAAAGAGAAGGAAGGTAATGGAGATTGAAGCTAAGTATGTAGTCGGTACCTATGTGAGGTCCTTGCTGGTCCTGGCCAATGGGAAGGGCTGTAGGATATATGACGACGATGGGAGGGAGTAGCTCGACATGGCGGTCGGGATCGAAGTCAACTCCCTGGACCACTACCACCTGGACCGGGTGGAGGTGGTGACGGAATAGGTCGACACCGTTACCTACGTCAACAATGTCTTCTAGCTAGTTAATGTTGTAATAATTAGTAAAAAAACCAACTTTCATCTTTTGGCCATTTATGTTTGTATCCATTGAAAAGATTCTTCATCATTTGATTTCACAATGGGCAATTGTTAATGGCTATAATAGCTACATTATTTGCCATTAATTGCTATTAAATCCAATATATGGTTTAGGGCTGCTATATGGCTACATATAAAGTCTATATTCTTGTGGTTTACTTGTAGAAAATAAAAAGTACTAAACTCTTGTCATTTCTAAAACACTTTCTCATTTTCTTCCACAAACTTTCTCACCTATTCACCCTTTTCTACTAGGAAAGAGCTAAGTTCGGGTTCAATCTTTTGGTAAAAATCAACCGGTGCGCAATTTGCAATCACAAAAATTTATAAAAACGCAATTAAAAAAATATAAGATGAAACTATGTGGTGGTGATACTAAGTCAAAGTTTGCTCGTTATTTATATGATAGTATTGTAGATGATGATGATGATAATGATGATGACGATGATGATTTTAATCTTTTGGGATGGTGAAAGCTTAATTCTCCTCGGTCTCCATCCTTTCGAAGATTGCTCTTGATGTATATCTACCGTGGCTTTCGAGTCCGCTTTTAGCACGGAAGACTATGTGTTTGATGCATATAGGAGCTCTTTGACTTCAAAGATTGTTCAATCTCATATTTGTTGTCAGAATTGATTTCGGGGGCTTTTTGATAGACCTATTGTATCTATTATTCAAGAGGATTTCGAAGACGTCTATAAAGTTGAAATGGAAAATTTTTAATTTTTAATTGTATTACATTATTTTAATAAGATTGTCTCTCTTAGAAATGTCCTATTTTGGTTCTTTCTTTATGTTGTATTTATGTACATTTTATTTTTGCTTAGTAGAATGTCTCAATTATTTTTCAGATTCTCATATCCTATTTGCTTTACATAAGTTAAATTTTGTAAGTGGAACACAAAATAGAAGCTATTCTGTACATGTTTCTTTTAGTAATTAAATTCCTGGTTGCTTCAACACCAATATACATATGAATTAATAGGAAATTATTTGAGGGATATGATTATAAGGTAGTCCTGTCCTGTAAGTGCCTAATAATAATTTATTATGTTATTGGTAGCAATATGTGTAAACTCCCTCGATTCAAGCAGTCTCTCCTCGCTTAGTAGGGTACGGGTCATCTTTATTTGGATTTTGTGTGTGTAGGGTCCATCAATTTTTAACAATAATGACTTATTTGTCGTTGAAGAAGAGAGAGTTTAATGGTATTCAACAATGGGTGACAAATATAGCGGAACCTTTCACCTTTGCTGTCATAAACATGCATGCAGCCATTCTAATTTATTTAATCCCCTTGATTATTTTAAGTACAAAATATATATATATATATATATAGAATTATTTGAGGGATATCATTATTACGCACTCGCGTAAGTGCGAAATATATACTTGTTTTAAGGGCAGAAAGTGATCAAATAATTAGCACCCGTACAAGTGAAGGTGCTAGTTGGATCATCGTAGGCATAACTGTAGGCTCTAGGACATGCATTCTTGAAGATCATTGAGTAGGTCGAGGGCTTGCATGTTGTCGGAGTACCGAACGCTCCCCTGCAGCAATATTCGTCAGTGTTGAAAGCCAAACATGCGCTCTTGCACCCTACAACGGCTCCACCTCCATTCTTGAGCTGTACTTCTGCAGGACAACGTGCGTTGATGTCAACTGGGCAGCCAGATGTCTTGCAATCACCCGACCCTCCTTGGACGGAAATAGACGCCGGGAGGTTGAATCCGTCAACTAAGCTGGTGTCGTAGAAATCCTTTCCACCGTCTCCTTGGAGAGTAAACTCAAGGAGTGTTACCGGAGGGACACCTCCGGCACCATTGCACGATACGCTTGAGCCACAATCGCCTGTTTGGCAGGAGAATCGCCCCGAAGCATCGGTGGTGCACCCGGTACGAGCCCACATGCGACCCGACCATCCCGTTGGGGCGGTGACGGGTGCTGACGTCGCACCACTACCGAGCTCGAATCCGGTTTGGGACAGCGGGGAGGATGAGCCTCCTTGGAGTGTGCCTGGCCACACTGTGAAGGGGCAGTTGTTCTTGAAGGTAAAGGTAGTTGAACTTACACCTGCATGATGGATGGATTTCAATTGGCATGAAATATATATAAGATTCATGTAATATGCATTATAACTACTCTACTCAAAAGTACTAAAAAAAGATTTCGAATTAATCTTGGCCGGTGAAGGAATTTGTTTGAGGACTAGCGAAGCAATTAAAGCTTCCTGCTGCATGCAGCCATACAATTACAAACCAATATATAAATATATAATTTGTCGTCCACGTAACATGTAAAGGCGGCAAGCTAATATATACTCATGTTCAATCTCTCTCTCTCTCTCTCTCTCTCTCTATATATATATATATATATATAAAAACAATTAATGTCGACACAGTTGTATGCATGCATGCATGGCTAGATAAGGAACCGCAGCATAGAGCATCTCTGATTGCTAGGTACTACACGTACGTACCTGTTAGGAGGAAGATATTAAATACCAAGAACAAGTTGAAGAATGTGCCCATTGATACGAGCTTTGGTGAAATCATATATATAATCAAGTAAGAAATTGTGATCGATAGATATATAGGAGGTCTGAGTAGGGATAAATAGAAGCAGAAAGCTATTTATAAAGAAGTGTCGATCAATCGAGAGAGCTTCTTCCACTGAAATGGTCTTGTGGAAAAGTCGGTCTTGTGGAAAATCGCACATGGAAAAATATCGGATACGACCCGTTACAGAAACAGCTTCGGAAAAGTCGGTCTTGTGGAAAATATTGGCTGTTGCTTGTGAAACCTTGCATGCATCTACAACAGTTAATGACCGTGGAAACATTCGCTGTTGCTTGTCAAACCATGAAGCTACTAACAAGAAATTAAACATGCACGGAGAACATTCAATGGACGGACATTGATCAGAATACCAATAGGATAACCATCAACGTGGCAATACTTGCGGTTGTCTATATTCAGTACAAAATACATTCATGGAGTTAACGACAGTAGCGACAACGACGAAAGATGTTCGCTAGAAAATTCAACGTTGCGTTCCAGAAGACGTCATCGCGTAGTCACCACATCCGACTGACAGCCGACGACCTCGCTGTTGGCTAGAAGCAGTGGGTTGTAACCTTCGGGAGGTAAGGATAATGAACACAATGTATTTGGAGAGAAAAATGTTTTATTTCTTACTTCGATATCAAACAAACAAAATACACACATATTTATATAGCCCATATTGTAACAAATCAACCCTAAAAGCAAGTTAATAAATCCTATTAAAATGGATCTAACCCTAGTAAGGTGGATCTAAATTAGACAAGTTCTAAAAATGAATTGGTCAAATCTAGGTTATTTAACTAATATTCTCCTCCTTAATCTAGGTTTGATCAAGGTTGATAACTCCAAGCACCTGCTGCATCTCAGCGAACTTTACTTTGGCGAGAGCCTTCGTGAGAATGTCGGCACGTTGCTTTTCAGAGCTCACGAACTCCACCTTTATCTGCCCTCTTTCAACACACTCGCGAATGAAGTGAAAGCGAGTATCAATGTGCTTACTGCGCCCATGAAACACTGAATTCTTCATCAGCGCAATTGCAGACTTGTTGTCGACATAGAGCGTGACTGGCTTAGGTTCGCGGCCAGTCATTTCACTAACTAGATTCCTCAGCCACAAAGCTTGACACGCTGCAGCCGTTGCCGCCATGAACTCAGCTTCGCAGGAGGACAACGCGACAGTTTTCTGCTTCTGAGATGCCCAAGTGATTAGGTTCTTGTTGAGGTAGAACGCCATTCCGCTGGTGCTCCTCCTGTCGTTGACATCTCCGGCTAAGTTGCTATCGGTGAATCCATGCAGTTCATCTTCACCATGTCCTCTTCCATACAGGAGTCCATACTCAAGTGTTCCCTTCACATATCTGAGGATCTGTTTCACAGCCTGGTGATGCATGGTTGTTGGCTTCTCCATGTACCTACTCACCATTCCGACAGCATAACAAAGGTCTGGGCGAGTATGAGTTAAGTACCTGAGACAGCCAATGATTCGCCTATATTGCGTCGGATCGACTGGTGTTCCTTCAAGGTTCTTGCTGAGTTGCAGTTTAGCTTCCATGGGATACCTGGTTGGATTGCAATCTCCCATTCCAAACTGCTGCAAAACTCTCTTCCCATATGCTGATTGCTTCAGTATAATGCGATCACCCTGTTGGTCTACCTCTATACCAAGGTAGTAAGAGAGTAACCCAAGATCACTCATCTCAAATTTTTGCATCATCTGCTGCTTGTAAACCTTTACTGCAGTTGCTCTTGTGCCTGTGACGATTAAGTCATCAACGTACACTCCGACAATGAGTGCACCCTCCCTATTGCTCCTTGTGTACACAGCATGCTCTTGAGTGCATCTGATGAATCCCAGCTCCTTTAAGCAGCTGTCCAAGCGTGTGTTCCAGGCCCTCGGTGCTTGTCGCAAGCCATAGAGAGCCTTGGACAGCCTGTACACTTTGTGCTCCTGGTTCTTGACGACGAAGCCTTCAGGTTGAGCTACATATACCTCCTCTTTGAGTTCACCATTCAGAAACGCAGATTTAACGTCTAAATGGTGAACCTCCCATCCGTGCTGGGCTGCGAGGGCAATGATCAAGCGAACTGTGTCGAGTCTGGCAACTGGAGCAAATACTTCATCAAAATCAACTCCATGTTGCTGGACGTAGCCCTTTGCCACAAGTCTTGCTTTGTGCTTGAGGATCTTGCCTTTACTGTCTCTCTTCACCTTGTATACCCATTTTAAACCGATGGGTTTGTGCCCAGAAGGTAACTCAGTAAGCACCCAAGTCCCATTCTTCTCGATGGCTTCAACCTCCTTCTTCATAGCTTTCCGCCATTCATGTTCAAGTGTAGCATCTTGAAAATTTGCCCGTTCTTCAGCCGACAAAAATAACATCTCTGGATCAAGAAAGGTCTCCTCAGTTTCAGCATATATGTCAATAATTGAGCGGTATCGCCTTGGCTTATTCGAGTCTGTCGTCGGTATGGGTGAGCCGCTTGAAGTTGTGGCCGCAGCTTGTGGTGTAGTAGGCTCCCTTGATGCCATTGCCGCTCCGTGCGTCATAGGTATTGCCGCATCTCCTGTGCCCTCCGGCGTGTGCATAGTCGCGCCCACTGCTCCCTGTGGAGTGATCACTGTCTCGACAACAGGATCTTCGACTGAGAGTTCTACCCAGCCTTGTGGTTTAGTACCATCACCATTGTTCCAATCCCATCTCCTTTCTTCCTCGAACACAATATCCCTACTCACATGGATCTGGCTACGTTGAGGATTATAGAGACGATGTGCTTTGCAGCCCTCTTCCACGCCAAGGTACACCAATGGCGTGCTTCGGTCATCAAGTTTCTTATGATGAGGACCTGCAGTCTTCATGTGTGCGACACATCCAAACATCCTTAAGTGTTTGAGGTTTGGTTTCTTACCAGTCCAGGCTTCATACGGTGTGAGCGCACTGAAAGCTTTAGTTGGCAACCGGTTGAGCAGGTACCCAGCATGTCTGACCGCCTCGCCCCACATACTTCCAGGAACATGCATGCTCTTGAGCAAGCTCCTTGTCGTAGCCATCACAGTGCGATTCCGACGCTCTACTACGCCATTTTGTTGTGGTGTATATGGTGCGGTGAGGTGCCGTTTTATGCCTTCGCCTTCACAGAAGCTTGTGAATTCCTTGGACAGGAACTCACCTCCTCGATCAGTTCTTAGTGTCTTTATCTTGCTGTCACATTCATTCTCCACAAGAGACTTGAATTTCTTGAAAGCATTAAAGGCATTACTCTTTTCTTTGAGCATATACACCCACATCATGCGACTGAAGTCGTCAACAAGTAGAAGAAAGTACTTGTTACCAGCAAGTGTAGCGGGTGTAATCGGGCCGCAAATGTCAGCGTGCACAAGTTGCAGTGGCCTCTCAGCTCTGAAGCTTTCCTGCAGAGGGAACGGTAGTCGTGCTTGTTTGGCGATGAGGCACCCTTCACAGAGCTGGTTTGGATGAGAAATCTTCGGTAGCCCGGTAGCCATTCCCTTCTCTGCCATCATCTTGAGCGCGAAGAAATTCACGTGCCCGAGCCTTGCATGCCACAACCAGGCTGGGTCTTGTACGTTGGCCATTAGACATATCGGCCTGCAAGATTCAAGAGTTATCTTGTACAGGCGGTTAGGTGATCTCCTCACCTTCATCAGCAGAATGTCGTTCCTGTCGTACACCCTCAAGTAGGAACCGACAATCTCCACCTTACTTCCATCTTCTGTTAATTGACCAAGGCTCAATATATTACTTCTTAAACTTGGAATGAAGTATACCTCCGACAGAAGACGTTGTTCGCCATTCTTGCATTGGAACATGATTGATCCCCTGCCCTCAATCTGCACGGTTGAGCCATCACCGAACTTGACATGGCCGGTGATGTCCTGATCAAGGTCCTTGAACTTTCCTCGGTGGCCCGTCATGTGGTTGCTAGCGCCGTTGTCGAGGTACCACACATCGGTGTCGGCCTGCGCTTCTCCAGCACTGCGCAAGTCTGGTACTATCTTTTCTTCATTGAGCATGACGAGGTCAGGCGTCTCCTCCTGAGTCTCTTCCAGCAGCAATGCGGCCTCCTCGTCTTGCGCTCGTGCGAGGTTCGCCTCCTCATCACGATGTTTGTTGTGACACTCCGACGCATAGTGCCCATAGTTTTCACAATTGAAGCACTTGATTTTTGATTTGTCACGGTTGGAGCTTGAACTGCGAGTCCTCTCACTCTCCTGGTGTTGCACTATTTGGCCGCCACGACCACCCCTGCCGCGCCAGCGGCCACGTCCACGGGGCTTGCCACGGCCCCGGTCGTCGCTAGAGTGCCCCTTTCCGCTCGACGACAAATCATCGCCGCCTTTCTTCGATCGCGCCTGCCACTCAGCGTGAGTAAGCAGGAGTTGTCCGTTGTTGCTCTCGCCTCGACCACGTATACGTTCTTCGTACGCTTTGAGGCGGCCGATCACTTCCTCGACCGGCATGGTCTCCACATCCACAAACTGCTCAATCGCAGCAACGACTTGCAAGTACTTGTCTGGGACGGAGACGAGCAGCTTATTGACGATGACAACGTCCTCTATCTTTTCTCCCAATCCACGAATCTTGTTTGCGAGGGTCGTCAATTTTCCCGCAAACTCATCGATGGAATCTGTTCCCTTCATACGCAAAACCTCGAACTCACTCTTCAAGGTTTGAATCCTTGCCTTCTTCACCCGATCTGCGCCGAGGTACATTATCTTCAGGCTTTCCCAAGCTTCCTTAGCCGTTTTGTGCTTGGCCAGCTGGAGTAGGATCTCCTCGAGGACAGCTTGAAAAATGCACGCCAACGCCATCTTGTCTCTCTTCTTTTCTACGACCACCCTGGCCGCGGGTTCAATGGCGTCCCAAACGCCTTGAGCCTCCATGAAGACCTCCATCTTGATCGCCCAAGTGGAGTAGTTGACAGATGTCAGCATCGGGTAGTGCAAGGTTATGCTTCCCTCCTTTGTTGCTGGCGCCGTCGAGTGCTCGACGATTGACATCTTGTTGAGTCGATGGTACTTTGGCTTACACTTGGCTCTAATACCAGATGTTGGCTAGAAGCAGTGGGTTGTAACCTTCGGGAGGTAAGGATAATGAACACAATGTATTTGGAGAGAAAAATATTTTATTTCTTACTTCGATATCAAACAAACAAAATACACACATATTTATATAGCCCATATTGTAACAAATCAACCCTAAAAGCAAGTTAATAAATCCTATTAAAATGGATCTAACCCTAGTAAGGTGGATCTAAATTAGACAAGTTCTAAAAATGAATTGGTCAAATCTAGGTAATTTAACTAATACTCGCGACGTAAAGTTAGCGATTATATTGTATCTTTTGACGGGCACCACTCTGTGTGTCAAAAAGGCGATGACTATGACAATGGATCTGCGACTCTAGCCAGTATCCCGCTCGTCATTCGTCTCCAGTATGTCACTATTCCATTGCTAAGTAGCGACAAACTTGATGTGTAACCCATTTTTTGTCACTGTATTTTTGTAAGGATTTCATTGTAGAGGATATGAGAATATTGCATCTTTTGATCCATTCTGATAAATCCCTAGTTAGGGTTGCAGCCTATGAAATCAGATAAAGTCGCAATATGACACATTGAAGTCGCTAACCTAATTTGTAGTAGAATTTGAAAATTTAGAAACAATATCTTAAAGTAGGAAACAATCAAGTACATATAGCATTACTAATTTGAAAACAATAATGCTAGAACCACATACCATCTTATATGCATCCCATCTGCTAACACTATTTAAAAAAAACCCCTCATTTGCTGTCGGGAATAGTGTTTTCCGAGGGTAAATAGCTGTTTTATGCCCTTAAAAATGCTAGCATCGAAAAAGGTATTTTTTTTTTCCAGTCAGCATAATTTATTTTAATATGGTTAATAAATGCATCCTTCAATTCTTTATTTGAGCATGTGTAAGTATAGCCAGATTCCCTAAACCTATCAACTAACACATCCAATTCCTCCTTTGGATATTTAGAAAAATATACTTATGGTCCTTTAATCGTTTGCTTGAACAACACACTAATATTCTTCACAGCTTTAGTTGTAATGATCCTAGTGTAACCTCCCTATCCTGAAATTCGTGTTTAAATATTATTTTTAGGTTAGTTTGGGGCTAGTGGGATTTTTCCATAATTTTTTGTTAATTAAAAACTAGTAAACCTAATTTCCTAGGATTTTCAAGAATTTATTTTAGGGTCAAATATAAATAAAAATATCCCAAACTTTTATTTTAGGTTCTAAATAATCAAATATATTTTGTAGAATTTTTTGGGAATTTTCTGATTATTTTTAGCATTTATTTTGAGTTAATTATGAAAAACTGAATTAAAAACTAATTTCTGAAAAAACCCAAAAAGTAATTAATTCTGCCCAGTCAGCAAACAGGGGGCCCACCTGTCAGCCTCCCACAGTGAACAGTATCGGGGCCGCCTGTCAATGATCGCGGGCTGGGTGCGAGCCGAGCCGACCTCGAGCCGAGCCGAGTCAGAGTTCGACTCGGACTCAGCTGAGCCGAGCCGCGTGGATCCTCGACCGTTCGATCTGAGCGCGGAGCCACGGATGGCTGCCACGTGTCTCCTCCGAGCCGCGGCTGCTTTCTCTCTCCTCTATATATATAATAGTTTAAGTTATTTTCTAGGGTTTTTCTTGAGCCGATTTTTGGAGAATTGTCATCTAGGGTTCCTTCATCTTCCAGAAGCCATTGCGCATAGCTCTGGACTCCAAACGAGGCCTAATTTTTTTTGTTAGAATTATATTGAGGTTAGATTTCTGATTATGTAAATTGTTATACCAAATAATTAGTATTAAATTCTGGAAAATTCATAGAACACAGCATGTCCGAAAATAGACGTGTTTTGATGTTTTCGTGATTCCAGGAGAACCAGGAATCAGAATCATGAAACGGTTAAAGTTTTGGAAAGATAATATTAAGATCATTGACATATGTTTTTTCTAGAATTTATTTTGAAGTATTTATATACTGTTAATTCTGTAGAACTTCTAGGTTATAATTTAACCATCGGTGCACGATACGAAAGTAGTATGTGCCATAATTCCCAAACGAATTTGAATTCGGATGAGTCATAAATTCTAGCATGTTTCTGACGCTAAAATTTACAGAAATTCATGCATGAAAGTCGAGTTTGTGTCGGTTGACTTTTTGGTCAACAGATCGCCTCGATTTGCGTGCCATGAGTCTCGAGTCGATAAAATTCAGTTCCTTTGGACAAAATTTAGGAATTAATATAAAAATCAGAATAATAAGATTAAAATAGGATTTTAGAGTAATTATTCCATAATTAAATATATTAAAATAAATTATCTTTTGACGTGATAAATTTGTAATACATAGGCTATTTGGACTGTGACTTGGACTCTGATTCATACCAGCAGCAGGACCCCAGGCGAGTACATTCTCTGATAGTTTTCATTATGTTGATTATCTCTATAATTCTTGTTGTATAGCGTACATGACTCTGACACTATTTTTTTACACGAGTTGGCATCATTGAGACCTGTCACGAGGAGTCGTGATTGGAATCCATCGTGCTAGCTGGGGAAATGGAGAAATATTAGTAGCTTATGTGATCATACCCAACTTTACATGCATCATAGCTCACCCACACCTCACGTCGGTGCAGCCTGACCATTACATGCCTCATCACTGTTAAATATGGTTAGCCGGACTTGTTGGGGATGATCGCTAATCAATGTAATGAGTCATATAGTCCTAAGCCGATCACATGATATACTGATATTTCACACACTTAGTTAGATGATTCTTGACATGTATCTAGTATATTGATCTAGCATCTCCACATGTTCTAGTTATTGTTCTTGTACACACTTATATACCAGTTCATTGTTCCTGCGTATACTTGGATTTCTATTTCATTGCTAGATGTATATTGATGACGATGTTCCAGTATTCCATTTATTCCAGCATTTCTTTATTCCAGCATTCCCTTATTCTAGTATTTCTTATTGCCAGTTTTCATATCTGTTTTGTATTTCTTTACACTGTGTTATAGTTTTTGTCAATATACATGGAACTGCTGTTAGAGGTGTATTTCGTTCCAATCCTGACTGGATATTTTTTTCAGACTGTGACATAGAGGACTTATTTCCGACATACTTGGAGACTTGGATGTATTGATTGCAGGTTAGGCTATTTATTGTTGTTTAGACTTGTCTTGTATTTTATTGCTTGCTTCGATATCTCATCGTGCTCTCGCTTATGTGATTGAGTATATTCCATATTATATTATGATATCTGTGTCTCCTTATGGAGTTAGATATTCGTGAGAGATTGATTAGATAGTATCCTGATCTAGACAGCGTTCTACCGCCGATGCTGCGGCGTAGGCTGGACGTACCCACGCTCTCGTGCCCCTATACCGGGTGCGGGTCGTGACACATTTTTAGTGGCGGTCCATGTAGGTCAGACTTCGCAAGATGTGCGATGTCGTGGTAGTACGACATCTTTGTTGTACTACTGCGTGCCTGCGATAGGATATAGGACATAGGATACTAGGATGAGAGAGGATACTCAATCACAAATTTTTGAGAGATTCTTAGGACGACCCCTTGAGAATCTTATTATAATTTCCAATTTAAATCTTTCCCTTGTTTTCGTCCATTCTCACTTATTGAACTTGATTCTTATTGATCAGTTGTTAAATTTGAATCTTGGTATCATTGTTGAGTTGATTCTTGTTGACCAGTTGTTAAATTTAATTCTTGGTATCGTTGTTGAGTTGATTTCATATCGAGATGAATTTTACGGGCAAAAATTTACGGTATCATCTGATGACATATATTGATGAGGACAGTGAGAAAGGTAAAACGTCTACTTTGGTTATGGAACCTAGAGTTTATCGTAGCCATATTAGCTGTCGTGACAAGAACGTAGGAACCTGACTTGGATGTACATACTGTAGTTATGAAACTTAGAGTCTCTCGCAGCTATACCGATTGGCGTGGCGAAGATTCTAGATGACATGATTATAGAGTTGCATACCTTAGTTACGGAACCTGTCGTTTATCGCATCTATGCTTAGTGGCGTGGCAAGGATTCTGAGTGTCATGATTTCTGATAGACGTGTATGATTATCAGGTTCTATCTTAAATTGGTTCTTAAAGTATCATCTCAAGACTTATCTATTTCTGTTATTCTAGGACTTTGTTCCATCGCTTCTTTTCTTTACTAGCAGTAGCAATACCTTCAATCCTTGATCCAGTTCCTTTTTGAGCTTATTTTCTTTGAGGATTCCTTGTTAGTATGATAATTAGTGACTTACAATTTTGGTTGTGTCTTGTATTAGTTTGACTGAGTGTGACTTGTGAGTTTGTAAGTGTTTCTTAGTTGGACATGGGAGCAGTAGGCATTAATCTAGAGATACCCATAGCATAGTACTTTGTAGCAATAGTTCTATGATAGGTGTTATTATAATTAGTATTGGTATTATAGAAAGAGGAGTAAGAGTATCAGTGATGGTTCCAAGAGTTAGTATCAGAGTCAGCATACCCGTCCTGGATAGTCATGAATTTATGTAATTGGATGATCTATGCAAACAATTAAGTATCAAGGAATTGTGTTAAAGATTAATAGAGCATGATGTTCAATTTGATGATTGATACCGGGTGTGTTAAGAGTAAAGGAATGTATATGCATAAAGGGTTTAATAAGATGTCATAAGTAAAGAAATATCAGGATTAGTAACGAAAGTTGTGAAGTGTATCACAGATTAGTTTAACAGACTGTAAAAGGATTAAGAGATATGCTTATACATCAATCGAGATATGGAACCATATGCCTGCCATTGAGAGTGAAGTGAAACATGGGTGTTATAACTAGTGCGAATAATCGGGAGTTCTAATAAGATTAATGAGGTGATCTAATGATGGAGCTAGTGTTACCATATCAATAGTGCTAATGTTTCTATATCGAGGATTAGTTGAGCAAGGTGCTAATAACAGTAAGTACTACGTGTGATGATAATTAGATTGGTGTATCAATTAATATAGATAGAAAATTATTAGAAAAAATATGTGTGATGATAACTTTGATTTTTGGAAGTAATATTGCAAGTAATCCGGGCAGTACAAATTTCAGAACACAGTTGAAAATTGTAGACAATTGGTGTATTGTGTGCACCTTGAGTATTAGAGACTGTGAGTATTATATGTATACTTGTGGATTTAAATTTATAATTTGAAGAGTGGGAATGAATTTCAATTTTTAAAGAATTTTTGAGGAGTTAAGGTTTTATGTTATTAAAATTTTTGAGGATTCAAAATCAAATTCAATAAACATAGTCAAAGCTATAAAGAATTTTTGGAAGTGATTAAAATTTCATTCGATATTGGAATATTTGACTTTTGAGGAAAGTATATACATTTTATTTTAAATTTTCGAGAAGTTAAATTTTGAGGATTTTATTTTGAGAATAAAATTTTATTGTGGGTGAGAAATGTATATTAGTATATGAGTAGTTGATATGCATGTGAAAGGATCTATTGGTTTGAGAATGCTTGAGATGGCACTACAAACAGACTTGGGTGTCTATCTAGAGTTGTATTAGATTGAGTAGTACTTAGTGTGGTGTGTTACACTTGGTGTGCACTTGAGTGATAAAAAAAAAAAAATAGTATAAACAATTATAGTAGGTAAGAGAGCTAGCAGTAAGTATGCTTGTAGTAGAAACAGTGGTATCTAAAGGGATACAAGTATCAAACTTTGGATGCATTATTAAACTATGGTTGTGTTAGAGATTCTTGGTATCATATCTAGGTATCAATAGATAGGTCTATGCAATGAGGATGTATTCATGGATGTTGTGGACTAATGATTAGTTGGTATGGATATCAGTATATAGAGATTGAAATTAGTGAGTGAATGTGCCAGAGTTAAGTGTATATTAGAGGATTAAGATGTCCAAGTAATGGGTTAGAAGGCTATGTTATGTTCTTTTCTTATATTCCTTTTCCATCTGTTTGTTTGTTTGATTGATTCCTTAGTACCATAGCTTGTATCAATAGTTTTCTTGTTAGAATATAGTTAGTAGTACACCCTAGCAGAGACTGCAATACCATGACAAAGGAGACCATAACCATGTATGTTTTCTCTAGATTGCATGTTGTGTGACTATAGGTAGGATTTTCTTAGACCTTGATTGTTGGGGGTTTGACCGTAGTAAAGATTTATGAAGAGGATATGACTTGACAAAGAGAGACAAGGTGCTTTAAATATCGAGGATAAACATTAATTTAAACAAAGAGTTGAGAACTTAATATGACAGGATTGGCGATCTTGTTAAAACGTTGATTTTATGAAGATTATGAAATGATTGAATTTGTCATTAAATTTTGAGGAAATTAAGAAGATTATCATTGTATTTATTTGACTGCAAGATATAGATTTATTTTGAATATTGCAATTGAAGATTTTTGCGAGTATTATATTATTTGAGTATTGTGTAGAAAAATAATCGAGGAGTAAGATCATTAATGGATTAGTGTTTGAATTCAAATTTTTGGGATAAAAATTTAAATTTTATAAATATGCATTGATGGGATTTTAATTAAAGGATTGGATAGTAAATTTTGTATTTAGTGATTTACTCAAAATTTGAGGAGTAAGATGATTAATGCGTTAGTAGTTGAATACAAACTTTTTGGATGAGATTTTAACTTTTATAAATGTGCATTGATTGAATTTAAATTAGAGAATTGAATATTAAATTTTTGAGTATTTAATTATTAACACCAAATTGTGAGGAGATTTTGATAAGAATGGAATTTGATTTTTAATTTTAAAGGTTTGCGGGAATATGATACTTATAGAATTTGGAATTTTTTTTTGTGAAATTGCAATATGGATTCACTTCATGATTATGGGATTCGATGAATTTAAAATTTTGATGGAGAAATAATATAAATGAATACATACAACTATTGAGGATCTTAAATTTCGAGGACGAATTTTTTTTAAGGTGGGTAGACTTGTAACCTCCGTATCCTAAAATTCGTGTTTAAATATTATTTTTAGGTTAATTTGGGGCTAGTGGGATTTTTCCATAATTTTTTGTTAATTAAAAACTAGTAACCCTAATTTCCTAGGACTTTCAAGAATTTATTTTAGGGTCAAATATAATTAAAAATATCCCAAACTTTTATTTTAGGTTCTAAATAATCAAATATATTTTGTAGAATTTTTGGGAAATTTTCTGATTATTTTTAACATTTATTTTGAGTTAATTATGAAAAATTGAATTAAAAACTAATTTCTGAAAAAAAACCCAAAAAGTAATTAATTCTGCCCAGTCAGCAAACAGGGGGCCCACCTGTCAGCCTCCCTTAGTGAACAGTACCGGGCCCGCCTGTCAGTGACCGCGGGCTGGGTGCGAGCCGAGCCGAGCCGACCTCGAGCCGAGCCGAGTCAGAGTTCGACTCGGACTCAGCTGAGCTGAGCCGCGTGGATCCTCGACCGTTCGATCTGAGCGCGGAGCCACGGATGGATGCCACGTGTCTCCTCCGAGCCGCGACTGCTTTCTCTCTCCTCTATATATATAATAGTTTAAGTTATTTTCTAGGGTTTTTCTTGAGCCGATTTTTGGAGAATTGCCATCTAGGGTTCCTTCATCTTCCAGAAGCCATTGCGCATAGCTCCGGACTCCAAAAGAGCCCTAGTTTTTTTTTTTAGAACGAAATTGAGGTTAGATTTCTGATTATGTAAATTGTTGTATGAAACTATTAGTATTAAATTTTGGAAAATTCGTAGAACACAGCATGTCCAAAAATAGACGTGTTTCGATGTTTTCGTGATTTCGGGAGAACTAGGAATCAGAATCATGAACCGTTTAAAGTTTCGGAAAGCTAATGTTGAGATAATTGACATATGTTTTTCCCAGAATTTATTTCGAAGTATTTACATACTTTTAATTCAGTAGAACTTCTAGGTTATAATTTAACCATCGGTGCACGATACGAAAGTAGTATGTGCCATAATTCCCAAACGAATTTGAATTCGGATGAGCCATAAATTCTAGCATGTTTCTGACACTGAAATCTACAGAAATTCATGCATGAAAGTCGAGTTTGTGTCGGTTGACTTTTTGGTCAACAGATCGCCTCGATTTGCGTGCCATGAGTCTCGAGTCGATAAAATTTAGTTCCTTTGGACAAAATTTAGGAATTAACATAAAAATAAGAATAATAAGATTAAAATAGGATTTTAGAGTAATTATTCTAGAATTAAATATATTAAAATAAATTATCTTTTGACGTGATAAATTTGTAATATATAGGCTATTTGGACTGTGACTTGGACTCTGATTCATACCAGCAGCAGGACCCCAGGCGAGTATATTCTCTGACAGTTTTCATTATGTTGATTATCTCTATAATTCTTGTTGTATAGCGTACATGACTCTGACACTATTTTTTTACACGAGTTGGCATCATTGAGACCTGTCACGAGGAGTCGTAATTGGAATCCATCGTGCTAGCTAGGGAAATGGAGAAATATTAGTAGCTTATGTGATCATACCCAACTTTACATGCATCATAGCTCACCCACACCTCACGTCGGTACAGCCTGACCATTACATGCCTCATCAATGTTACATATGGTTAGCCAGACTTGTTGGGGATGATCGCTAATCAATGTAATGAGTCATATAGTCCTAAGCTGATCACATGATATACTGATATTTCACACACTTAGTTAGATGATTCTTGACATGTATCTAGTATATTGATCTAGCATGTCCACATATTCTAGTTATTGTTCTTGTACACACTTATATACCAGTTCATTGTTCTTGCGTGTACTTGGATTTTTATTTCATTGCTAGATGTATATTGATGACGATGTTCCAGTATTCCATTTATTCCAGCATTTCTTATTCCAGCATTCCCTTATTCTAGTATTTCTTATTGCCAGTTTTCATATCTGTTTTGTATTTCTTTACACTGTGTTATAGTTTTTGTCAATATATATGGAACTGCTGTTAGAGGTGTATTTCGTTCCAATCCTGACTGGATATTTTTTCCAGACTGTGACATAGAGGACTTGTTTCCGACATACTTGGAGACTTGGATGTATTGATTGCAGGTTAGACTATTTATTGTTGTTTAGACTTGTCTTGTATTTTATTGCTTGCTTCGATATCTCATCGTGCTCTAGCTTATGTGATTGAGTATATTCCATATTATATTATGATATCTGTGTCTCCTTATGAAGTTAGATATTCGTGAGAGATTGATTAGATAGTATCCTGACCTAGACAGCGTTCTACCGCCGATGCTGCGGCGTAGGCTGGACGTACCCACGCTCTCGTGCCCTTATACCGGGTGCGGGTCATGACACCTAGGTATTAAAATCACATAAGTATGTTATAAATTGATACTAGTTAGGAAAATAACTTGTTCATGATATTTCATGACCGTGTTAGAAGTGTGTCGTATTTGTAAATGATAAAATAAACGAAAAAATAAGTGGACCTACGCTTCCAATTCATTAGGGAAATCATGTTTTTGGAAAGAAGAATCATAAGAGGAAGGCTACTTCGGTAATAAAATTTTAGATTCATCTTTTTATAGAATAAATTTAGAAAATGACGAGATTACATGTTATGCTCTTAGTTTCACTTATGATGAGATTCGTGCAAGCATAAGCCCTTTTGGCTCAAATTATAGAAAGACCTCCAAACGTTGAAATCTAATATTGAGATGTAACAGTCACATGCTTCTAGTAATCTTATACAGTTTGAAATTATAGAAAAAGCTATTAATGATTTGAATTTCATAGCCAAAATATTCTTAGGGCCACATATTTACTTGGTATCATAAAAATTGTGTTTAGTTATCATGTGTTTGGATGGCCATGATATCAAGTTTCCTGACTCCAGTTCAAGATTTTTACTTTTTCACAACTTGGTAACTATAAATTGAAACCTAAAGTGTAAAGGCTAATACGTTAAACAATATCTTGGTATTGTTTAATACACAAACTATGTTCAAGAGAAATACAACCAAACAATTGGACTTACATCTACTTATTGAAAGACATAATTAAGCATGTTTCCACAAAATTCTCAACTAAACCTGGTTTTGTGAAAATTCACTGGTAAGCCTTTGTAACAAAACAACAAGAGTTCATAGTGAAACATTGAATAAGTATCGCAACAGTGAATAAGTATCGCAACTGGATAAGTATGTCAACATTGATATATAAGTACCGCAAAACTATCGCAAGTGAAACATGATAAGTATCGCATAATAAAGCTATCATGGGAAACTATTTTGTCACCCAAAGCAACAATTTTCTGGCAACTACTGCCACATAAAAATTAAATATGAGATGTTGTTTTAGCTCCCAGAACCTGTTGTTGCATTGACATAAGTTTCTCAATTACCTATTTGCCCATTTTCTTAAAATAGGCTTGAGTATTGTCTATCTATATCATCATCACACACAACAAATAGCAAAAGATGTATTATCATGTTTTGATTACTTAGGTTCTTGTTATATTTTCTAATGCCTACCATGGGAAACTGTGCATCACGAATAATTTACTCCTTGTATGAAATGGTCACCTTTTAGTAACTAGTATTGGCAAATTTTTTATTCTTTTGATCTGTTCTTCTGCTACTAGCACTGTACCAATAAAATCTAATTTAGTTCCCAAGAAAGCAGGTTCATTTATTTTTGAATTTAGTTCCCTCTAGGATAATGTTAATAGTTTCCATTGTGATCAAACTTAATAAGATATCAATCTTCTTCATCTGTTTCCTTTACCTAAATTTGTGAAAACACTTAAGCATTTAGGGAAGATGATAGAGTTGGCAACTAAGAGACTAGGAGCGGCTAAGTTGAATGAATATCAAGCAAAAAATCTCTGATGTTTATTGCATTACTGTTTCAGGACCATAAAGAGATGGAAGTTGTTTATTTCATAGGAATTCAAAATTATCTATATATTTGATAGTTGAATAATTTCTCACATATGTTTTCTTTTCTCACTTCCTTTTCCCAAATATGCTTTAAGGTTTCATAGTTATGCTCTAGATGAAATTTTACTACAAGAAAGTGATGTTTCTTGACCGTCATATTAAATCGTCAATAAAAGTGGTTTTTGACAAATTTTACTATGCATCGAGAAACACGTTATATGTGATTGTTTAGTAAAATTTTAACAATATTGTTGGCAATTTTTGATGAACCAACAACAAAACCTTATTTTTAAATTGACGGTTATTTTAAAACCGTCATTTATTCTTCCGACGGAAAAGTTCTTGGGGAGAATTCAGTTGCCACTTTTGTAATTGTTTTGTAAATTTTTTCATGACGAATTTCATATAAGATAACTTATTTGTGGGAGTCGACTTTTTACCATTTTCTCTCCATACTTCTAAAAACCTAACCCCCTTCTTCATTCTCCTTTCTCCTTAGTCCTCCATCCCCAAAGTAAGAGAGAGAAGCTCTCTTCTCCCCCTCCCTCCCAAAGCTCCTCTCCCCATCTCGAATCCATACCCCATCCCAATCCCTGCAACAACTTGCTCTCTCCTCCCAAATCTTCGTCCTCCTCGACAATCGGATGGAATCGCCCACCATGAGACCCCTTTCCACCTCGTCGTCCAACTCAACTCCCGGCCCCTTGCCCATCCTTTGCCTTCTCCTCCTCCTCTCTGGCTTTGACCCTTCTCTTCAGATCTCCTCCGGCTGGACCCCTCTCCAACTTGCTGCCCTTTCTAATTGGTCTTTCAAAATTTCTTCTTCTCCGTACAAATGGCCTCTCCTAGCACCTTCCTTAACAAAACCCTAATCCCCCCCTCCGCTGCCACCAAACTTCCACTGCTTTTACCGCCACCAAACCTCAACAAAACCCTAATCTCTTATTTCCTCATTCTTAGTCTCTGAGCCCCATCCCAAACTAGCAATTAAACCTGTCATGTCCATTTTCGCATCTGCAAAGAGAAGGGAGGTGATGGAGATGGAGGCCAAGTATATATTCAGTACCTATGTGAGGTCCCCGCTGGTCCTAGACAACGGTAAGGGCTGCAGGCTGTATGACGTAGATGGAAGGGAGTAGCTCGACATGGCGGTCGGGATCAAAGTCAACTCCCTGGGCCACTACCATCCAGACCGAGTGGAGGTTAATGATTTCATATGCATCCCATCTGCTAACACTATTATATGCATCCCATCTGCATACACTATTAAAAAAACCCTCATTTTCAAAGGAAATACTTTCCCAAAACATGCCATTTCTTACACGTTAAATAATATCTTATTGAAAGACATGTTCAAGATTTTTACTTTTTCACAACTTGTTAACTATAAATTGAAACCTAAAAGGTAAAGGATAACGCGTTAAACAATATCTTGGTTTTGTTTAATACACAAACTTTGTTCAAAAGAAATAAAATCAAACAATTGGACTTATATCTACTTATTGAAAGACATAATTAAGCATGTTTCCATAAATTTCTCAACTAAAGCTGGTTTTGTGAAAATTCTTTGTAACCAAACAACAAGAGTTCATAGTGAAACATTGAATAAGTATTGCAACAGTAAATAAGTATCACAACTGGATAAGTATCTCAACACTGATAAGTATCGCAAAACTATTGCAAGTGAAACAGGATAATTATCGCATAATAAACCTATCCTGGGAAACTATTTTGTCACCCATAGCAACAGTTTTTTGGAAACTACTGCCACATAAAAATTAAATATGAGATGTTGTTTTAGCTCCCAGAACCTATTGTTGCGTTGACATAAGTTTCTCAAGTACCTATTTGCCCATTTTCATAAAATACGCTTGAGGATTGTTTGTCTATATCATCATCACACACAACAAAAATACAAAAGGTGTATTGTCATGTTTTGATTACTTAGGTTTTTGTTATATTTTCTAATGCCTACCATGGGAAACTGTACATCAAGGATAATTTACTCCTTTATCAATGGGTCATCTTTTAGTAACCAGTATTGGCAATTTTTTTTTATTCTTTTGATCTATTCTTCAGCTGCTAGTACTATACTAATAAAATCTATTTTAGTTCCAAAGAAAGCAGGTTTGTTTATTTTCGAATTTTGTTCCCTCTGGGATAATGTTAATAGTTTCTGTAAACCCCCTGGACCAAATTTTAGGTCTACTTGGCTTAGATAGAGAGACTAGGGTTAATTTGGATTTAAATAGAATTAGAACATGGAGTTTTTCATTTATTGTGCAATATTCGTAACACTTTGTGCCCCTTACCGTTGTTTTGATATTTGGAGCGCCACACTAGAATTTGCTTTGCAACAAATTTTACACACTTTTCCTAGACGAGCCAGCCTTTCATTCTGACCGTTGTGTAACTCATAAATACCCTCCCCTGTACTTCATTTTAGTCGTACAATATTCGTTACCAACGTCCGTTCTCAAATTCAAATAAATTTAACTTTGCATCCTTGTCAGTTCCAATCAAAATTGGAGACCCAATCTCGACCCATTTTGTGCAACCCAAATTATGATAATAATCTATTCTGAGTCTTCTACGTCCACGACACTTATATACCACCTAATTTTAATCTCATGTACTTCCAATTAATTTTAGAACACCATTTACATTAATTTTAACTAAATTGGTGTAAGGACCCAACTTAATCCAAAACTAGACCCAACACCAAACCAAATCCCCATTCACACACTCAAGACTTATACTAAACACCACACACCCTTTATAGCCATTACATCACACCAAACATGGTGTTTTCCCTCATTAAACTCTAATTCCTACTTTTTGTGGATTTTTTTAATTGTTGAGGACTTTTATGCAAAAGTGCAATGAGGTATCACCATCCTATTGGTCGAAGCACATGAAGAACCAACCCCTCCCTTATTGACCGGTCCACTCTCTCTCTCTCTCTCCCCTTTTGTTTGCACACTCTTCCTTCATGATTAATCTTGGCCATTTATTCAAATTTGAGCTTTATCCTCACCACACACAACATCCTAGAAGTAATCCTTTATCCTAACCCCTTTCCCAATGCCAACACCATCCCAAGGCACAGCCGGCCCTAATCCCTAGGCTAGTACCCATCTTCTCCCTCATGCAAAAACCATCACCCTCCCTATTAATTTTCTACACCAAGCATCAAACTCAACCCTAAACTATTCATCATCACCATCACCCTCTTTCCTCCACCTGAACTACGTTGATCACCCGTCGGATCCCTGCCCTGCACCACCGTCTCCTCCCTGACTCCTCCACCCACGACAACAACGACAGACCGACCTATCCCTCTCTTCTCCGATCTCCTCCGTCGAGCTCAAACCGAGCCACAACAGTCTCAGCCGAATCTATCCCGACCATCGACTGCACCCACCTCTAGTCAACTTCTTCCAGACCTCCCCCGCCTCTATCAATCCGTCCTCCGCCTG
Organism: Iris macrosiphon; assembly: GCA_036927795.1. NCBI lineage: Eukaryota > Viridiplantae > Streptophyta > Magnoliopsida > Asparagales > Iridaceae > Iris > Iris macrosiphon. The sequence goes on along the minus strand of JAYESA010000019.1, from coordinate 91,907,901 downwards.
GGTGCACTGCCTCACGACCACCTTCTTCCTCCTCTTCCCTCCTTCCTCCGGTGATCACCTCCGCACTGAGCCCCGACTTCACCGCTCCTCAGCACCACCCAGCACACTGCCTCCATCCCGCCATAGCCTCATACCGCCACTACCATTTCCGACCGTCCTCCGTCATCTTCCCCGCCGAACCAACCTCTATATCCACGTTCACCTCGACCACGACATCCTTCTCCCCAGGCCAGTCATTCATCACCACCACCGAGTCATCTCCCTCACCGCCTCCATCATCCCCTCGTCTCACCCTCGCCGACCAGACCTTCTCGCCTGAGCACCCCACCTCCGGCCATGACAATAGCACCCTACACCGCGGAGCACCATTGCTTCAACCTCCCTCACCCCGACTTCCTTAAGCAGAACCATCCGCCCAGCACCACTTTACCTCCGTCCTCCTCCTCTTCCACAGCCCGCCCCCATCCTCGTTCTTCTCTCGTCCAGCAGCCCTCCTCACCCGAGCTGCCGAACTCTGACAGCAGCAGCAAAATACCATCATCACCTTCATTATCACCATCACCATCACCTTCATCATCACCATCATCATCATCATCACCATCATCACCTTCATCATCACCCTCATCATCACCATCATCATCATCATCACCATCATCATCATCGTCATCGTCATTGTCGATCCCGTGCGTGCCTGCCATGGTTCGTAGTACCCTCTTCGATCACACGCGCCCTGAGGTTCGAACATGTTCCCCCTTCTTTCATATTGTGTATATGTGCAAGTGTGAATAGAGTAGGGTTTAGCTTATCTTTTCATGAAGGTTCAGTTTAGCTGATGTGATTACAGACCTGTGTCGGTTAACCTAAAGACTAGTGTGTTTATGTGTGTGCATAACAACTAATTAGAATATATATATATATATATATATATATATATATATATATATATATATATATACATTGTGTGGAAATTAATTGCTAATACTAGTTATGACTGTAATATATACTTAGTTGCTTATGACCATTAGTGTTATTTATGGATATCCCGTATTTCCATTTGACTGTATGACCCTGAAGAATTATGAGTTGACCGCCTTGTGTATACTGAAGTACTGGCTAGACGTATTAGTGAGTCGACAGTCTGATTTTGTACAACATTTGAAAATATGACACCCGTGCATTTAGGCACACACTTGACCCTGCTAATTGACCAGTACCACCCCTTTCTTGCATAGTTTCTGAGTTTAGTATAATCGTGTTTGTGTGTGTGCTAGTGTAACGACTGATACTATATTGTATTGTATTATATATATAGGATCATTGGATCGTCCTACGAGACTTCGAGAGCAGGTTATTGGCACTAGCAGCTTGAGGACCCATGCAAGTATACCTTGCCTTGTTGTACTATTTAAATTCAGTTATTATTTAGTTGTATGTTTTATTGTTTTAATATTGTGTTTAACTGTGCGCGTCCGAAAAAGACTCGGGTGCAGTCAACGAAGGCGTTGACGTTAGGACTTGTGTCTAGTGGACCCACTTAAAGTAGTCGAGTTATCAATATGACTCCCCAGGCCTTGACACGTATCATTGCATGGAACAGAGTGAGTTTATATAGGGACGCGTGCTTTATGCTTGGCTGGCCATCGGTATGAGCAGCACGTGTGACGGTATTTAGCTTAGTTGTATATTTCTTTAGCGACTTGCATTGTAGTACGAGATGTCCACGTCGCATTCATGACTTGTACATTGGCATTGGGCGGAGAGGATGAATAGTAAGCGTATGGGATACCCACTTCCTTTATTTAGATTCCACGTTCGGTAAAATGATATAGACGTTATACTATTCAGATTCCATGTTCTACAGAGCGATATGGATGTTATACTATTCAGATTCCATGTTTTACGGAGCGATATAGATGTTATACTATGCAAATTCTATGCTTTTTGGAGCTGGACGTTATTATATTACAGAGCGCCCTTGTTATGGGAGCATATATGGCATATACTAGCCAGTCAAGATGATTGGTGAATTACGTCAGCATATGTCTAGCCTACACTTCCCATACGTACTAGGTTGTCCTCAAATTACATTTTCACTTAGTTGGTTAGTTCACCCTCGAGTTTTTACAGTATTTACTTTATGGCATGTATTTTTGTATCTTGTTATGTCCCTCTGAGGACCTGGTTCTCTTCCAGGTTATTTGTACAATTTATAGGATATTTGATCTAGTTGAGTGTGGACATCATTGCAGGTATCTTTATATTTTTAGCTCTTACAGTCATGTACTACTTTCTATTTTGATTCTGCTTTTATAGCCTAGTATTTATAGACCTACGTTATTCTTTTGATTTATTCGAATGGATGTATTATTGGGTTGCAGACTGATGACGCGTATCATTCTTTCTTGAGATTATTTACCATGGATTAAGATTTAGTTTTAGTTGTTGCATGTTAGAAATATATTATAACTTGGAACACTTGACCATGGACAGTGTAAGTGCACTTTGTCGGGTCTATTAAATTGGAAAGCCCTACGGAGTCTTACTAGCTGGCCATTGCCACGTGTCTGGTCCCACGTGTTTTGGGACTGGGGCGAGACATGGTTTTAGTGGTGGCCCATGCAGGTCAGAGTATATCATTTTGGTTACATTACTGTACCCAACGAGCCTACAACTTAGGTTTAATATTGAACAAGATCTCAATCCATAACTGATTTTAAAAGTCCTCTTGTATCAATTTTTGCCCTTGTACTTTATTACTGTATTCGTTTATTTACCGCAGACATCGTTATTATTGTTTCTCATCTTCCTTATTTCGAGAAAATGAATGCTCGCGCACGATGATTTCCTCCAGGAGCAGATTCTCGTTAAGACGAAGAAGGCATATTTGATAAGATATTTTGAGTAAATGGTTTTATTTGATGGTTAACCATGATAGAGAATGTTGATAAGTTCTTTCTTGTTGCTAGAGTTAGTATAGACTGTTGGCATAAGAATTAGACATAGAAGTAAAGACTTTCAACTAGACCCTACCCTTACGTAAGGTAGCCGTGATTGGTAAGTATTAGAAGATAGAAAGGTTGTTTGATTCTAAGACTCTTGAATAATTTGGAAAAGACATAGCTAGATACTAGGGTTAGTTGTAGCCTCTTGATAATGATACAAGGAAGTAGTTGTAGTCTTATGGTAGTGATACAAGAAACGACCTAATGAACTTGGCAAGATAGAATTTTAGACTCACATCTAGAAGAAGATTGTTGAATACTAATAAAAATAGGGTATGAAATAGCACTTAGGGTAGCAAACCATAGTGGTTAATCCCCAATTGCCTTGTGACTTACAGTACCAGACCTAGAAATTTTTCTACCATTTAGATAAAGATTATTATATGACTAGGCTAAAATAGATACGTGGATTGCTAGATTGGTTGATGATGGACTTGACAACTTGAGTACTACATTGTAGCTTTCAAATTAAATGAGATGTACTAGACTTATTACGGTTGTCAGTGTCTACTAAGATCATGTTCTTACCATTGATAACCCAATTAGTTGAGCTAGTATCTGAAATAGAGCAATTAGATCGAAGGATGAGAGTATCGACAGATGTTATAGCCTCGAGTTGGATATCGTAAACTACCTATAATGGATGGCCAATTATAAACAAGAGGGTACCTATGTAGTTTGGATGAAGAGTACGCATTGAGTAAATTAGGAGAACGCTCAGGTTTGAGGTAAAAAAAGGTAGAGTGGCAACAAGATAAGATTCGCGACAAGTACCTGACCTCGAGTTTCTTTTAAAAATTTAGAGAAGGACCTGAACTAGAGACAAAGACGTTGACTTGAGATGATGACAGACTTTGAGACTGAGCTACAGTGCCATCCTGGAAAAGACAACTTAGTAGCTAACACATTTAGCATGAGGCCCAGGACATTCTTTTGACTACCCACCAACACCTATTGAGAGATCTAGAACAGTTGGGCATAGAGGTCATTATGCCCGGAGCAGTCGACCAGTTGTCAAGTTTCCAGGTACAATCGACATTGGTTGTGAGGATCACGGCTGCCTTGCCAACAGATACAAGATTTTAGAGACTTCGACAGAGGACAGAGGCCGGAATGCAGACAGGATTATGCATACACGAGGACGAGACTTTGAGATGTGAAGATTTTCTCTATGTTTCGAAAGGAGAACTTTGTCAGGAGCTGATAACGGAGGCGCACAGTTCAGCATACTCTATTCATCCAGGTGGCATAAAATGTACATATATTTGAGGTAGTACTATTGGTGTCATGGAATAAAGAAGGAGATAGCCCGCTTTAGGAGAAGTGCCTGGTGTGTCAGCAGGTCAAGGCTGAGCATCAGAGGTCTGCAGGTTTACTTAAATTCACTCACGATACCTGAGTGAACATGGGAGCACATTACTATGGACTTCGTTACGGGCTTTTCGAGGAGTCCCAGTAGTCGCAATACGGTATTGATGATCGTGGATCGACCTACCAAGTCCGCTCACTCTTTACCTTTCAGAGTTAGACAGTCTACAAAGGTCTTAATTTCAAGGAACGATATATAGGTTTAGATCATATGCTAACTCATTGATCGATTGGTAGATGATTACCACTAGACTCTTAGATTATATTGACACATGAGTATGGGGTATAAATGGAAGATAGAAGTATGACATGAATGGTAGCTAACTATTGTGGATTATACATAAACTGCTTAGGGATAGAGATTTAGACTTTTGACTAATAGGGCATAAGCTTGCTGAACCTAATTCTTAGTAGTAGGTGGTGTTAAGGGAGCCTAATTCCAATTTGCCCTAGCCAATAAATTTTAGGAATCATATTTTGGTTATTATAATTGTTATATTTATTCTAGGGTATTTATAAGGTTTGAATAGATATTTATTACATAATTTCTATATATCCTTATTACGATGTATTGAGTAGTGACCTATGTTGTATTTCATTACATATACTTCTCTTAGGAATTGTTTGAGTTGAGCTTCTAGACTAGGTATGACTGACTAGCAAGATTAGATTTGTTGCTGCTAAGAGCGATTGTAAGAAGTTAGGATGCATGATTTTAATGTGGATACTATAGGAGGATGATGTTATACCTAGGAAAGAATATGGAGATATTAACCGTCCTAGTTGCAGAAGAATTAGGACAGTATTTGAGGTATGGATCAAACAAACATCAGGCTATGGAGTATTCCTAATATGTCAATAGAGCCCAATAGATAGTGCAAAGGCCCACTCCACCAGTCCTAGGTATGTCCGTAGCATTACTTGATGAGTTATAGCTTATTATGTGTTTATTTTAATTTTGAGGACAAAATTCTTATAAGTTGGGTAGATTGTAAAACGTCTGGACCAAATTTTAGGTCTACTTGGCTAAGATAGAGAGGCTAGGGTTAATTTAGATTTAAATAGAATAGAACACGAAGTTTTTTATTTATTGTGCAATATTCGTAACACTTTGTGCACCTTACCGTTGCTTCGATATTTGGAGGGCTACACTAGCATTTGCTTTCCAATAAATTATACACACTTTTCCTAGACGAGCCAGCCTTTCATTCTGACCCTTGTGTAACTCATAAATACCCTCCCTTGTGCTTTATTTTAGTCGCACAATATTCGTTATAAACGTCCGTTCCCAAAATCAAATAAATTCAATTTTGCATCCTTGTCCGTTCCAATTGAAATTAGAGACACAATATCGACCCATTTTGTGCAACCCAAATTATAATAATATTCTATTCTGAGTTTTCTACGTCCATGACACTTGTGTACCACCTAATTTTAATCCCATGTACTTCCAATTAATTTTAGAATACTATTTATATTAATTTTAATTAAATTTGTGTAATGACTCAACTTAACCCAAAACTAGATCCACCACCAAACCAAACCCCCATTCACACCCTCAAGACTCATACTAAATACCACACACCCTTTCTATCCATTACATCATACCAAACATGGCATTATCCCTCATTAAATCCTAATTCCCATTTTTGGTACAATTTTCCAATTATTGAGGACTTTTATACAAAAGTGCAATGAGGTGTCACCATCCTATTGATCAAAGAACATGAAGAACCAACCCCTCCCTCATTGACCTGTCTACTCTCTCTCTCTCTCTCTCTCTCTCTCTCTTTCTCTCCCCTTTTGTTTGAACACTCTTCCTTCATGATTAATCTTGGCCATTGATTCAAATTTGAGCTTTATCCTCACCACACACACCATCCTATATCTAATCCCTTATCCTAACCCCTTTTCCAATGCCAACCCCATCACAAGGCACAGCCGACCCTAATCCCTAGGCTAGCACCGACCTTCTCCCTCATGCAAAAACCATCACCCTCCCCATTAATTTTCTTTACCATGCATCAAAATCAACCTTAAACTATTCATCATCACCATCACCCTCTTCCCTCCACCTGAACTCTGATGATCACCTTCCATATCCCTGCCCTGCACCACCGTCTCCTCCGTGACTCCTCCACCCAAGAAAACAACGACAGCCCGACCTCTCCCTCTCTTCTTCGATCTCCTCTGTCGAGCTCAACCCGAGCCACAACAGCTTCAGCCGGATCTATCCCGACCACCGACTTCACCCACATCTAGTCAACTTTTTTGGACCTCCCCCGCCTCCATCAGTCTATCCTCCGCCTTGGTGCACTGCCTCACGACCACCTTCTTCCTTCTCTTCCCTCATTCCTTTGGTGATTACCTCTACACCGAGCCCCGACAGAACTGCTCCTTAGCACCATCCAGCACACTACCTCCATCCCGCCATAGACTCACACTGCTACTGCCATTCCCGACCTTCCTCCGTTATCTTCCCCTTCGGACCAACCACTCCATCCACGTTTACCTCGACCCCGACTTTCTTCTCTACGGGCCAGTCATTCATTACCACCACCAAGTCATCTCCCTCACCGCCTCCATCAGCCTCTCGTCTCACCCTCGCAGACCAAACCTCCTAGCCTGAGCACCCCACCTCCGGTCATGATAATAGCACCCTGTATCGTGGAGCACCACCGCTTCGACCTCCCTCACCCCGACTTCCTTACGCTGAACCATCCACCGAGAACTACTTCACCTCCGTTCTTCTCCTCTTGCACAGCCCGCCCCCATCCTCGTTCTCCCCTCGTCCAATAACCCTCCTCGCGTGAGCCGTCGGACTTCAAAAGCAGCGGTAAACTACCATCATCACCATCATTATCGCCCTTATTATCACCCTCATCATCACCATCATCATCACATCACATCACCATCATCATTATCACCTTCATTATCACCATTATTATCACCATCATCATCATCATCACCACCATCATCACCTTTATCATCAACCTTATTTTCACCATCACCATCACCATCACCATCATCATTATCATTATCATCATCGTCGTCATCGTCGATCCCATATGTGCCCGCCAAGGTTCGTAGAACCCTCTTCGATCATGCGTACCCCGAGGTTCAAACATGTTCCCCCTTCTTTCATATTGTGTATATGTGCATGTGTGAATAGAATAGGGTTTAGCATATCGTTTTATGAAGGTTCAGTTTAGCTGATGTGATTACAGACCCGTGTCGGTTAACCTAATGACTAGTGTGTTTGTGTGTGTGCATAACAACTAATTGGAATATATATATATATATATATATATATATATATATATATATATATATATATATATACATTGTGTGGAAATTAATTGCTAATACTAGTTATGACTGTAATATATATGTAGTTGCTTATGACCATAAGTGTTATTTATGGATATCCCGTATTTCCATTTGACTGTATGATCCTGAAGAATTATGAATTGACCGCCTTGTGTACACTGACGTATTGGCTAGACGTGTTAGTGAGTCGACTGTCTGATTTTGTACAGCATTTGAAAATATGACGCTCGTGTATTTAGGTGCACACTTGACCCTGCTAGTTGACCAGTACCACCCCTGCCTTGTATAGTTTCTGAGTTTAGTGTAATCGTGTTTGTGTGTGTCCTAGTATAATGACTGATGCAATATTGTATTATATTATATACATAGGACCATTGGATCGTCCCACGAGACTTTGAAAGCAGGTTATTGGCACTTGGAGCTTGAGGACCCAGGTAAGTATACCTTGTCTTATTGTACTGTTTAAATTCAATTATTATTTAGTTACATATTTTATTATTTTAATATTGTGTTTAACTGTGCGCGTCAGAGAAAGACTTGGGTGCAGTCAACGAAGGCGTTGACGTTAGGACTTGTGTCTGACCTAGTGCCTAGTGGACCCACCTAAAGTTGTGGAGTTATAAATATGACTCCCAGGCCTTAAAATATATTATTGCATGGCACAGAGTGAGTTCATATAGGGACGCTTGTTTTATGCTTGACTGGCCATCGGTATGATCAGCACGTGTGACGGTATTTAACTTAGTTGTATATTTCTTTTGCGACTTGCATTGTAGTACGAGATGTCCACGTCGTATTTGCGACTTGTACATTGACATTAGGCAGGGAGGACGACTAGTAGGAGTATGGGACACCCACTTCTTTTATTCAGATTCTACGTTCGGCGAAAAGATATGGATGTTATATTATTCAGATTCCACGTTCTATAGAGCGATATGGACGTTATACTATTCATATTCTACGTTTTACGGAGCAATATGGATGTTATATTATACAGAATCTACGCTCTTCAGAGCTGGACATTATTATATTATAAAGCGTCCTTGTTATGGGGGTATATGTGGCATATACTAGCTAGTTACGATGATTGGTGAATTACGTCAGCATATGTCTAGCCTACACTTCCCATACGCACTAGGTTATCCTCAAATGGCATTTTTACTTAGTTGGTTAGTTCACCCTCGAGTTTTTACAGTATTTACTTTATGACATATATTTTTATATCTTGTTACGTCCCTCTGAGGACCTGGTTCTCTTCCAGGTTATTTATGCAGTTTACAGGATATTTGATCTAGTATAGTGTGGACATCATTGCAGGTATCTTTACATTTCCAGCTATTACAGTCATGTACTACTTTCTATTTTGATTCTTCTTTTATAGTCTAGTGTTTATAGACCTATGTTGTTCTTTTGGTCTATTCGAACGGATGTTTTATTGGGCTGCAGACTGATAATGCATATCGTTCTTTCTTTAGATTATTTACCATGGATTGAGATTTAGTTTTAGTTGTTGCATATTAGAAATAGATTATTACTTGGATCACTTGACCATGGACAGCGTAAGTGCACTTCGCCGGGTCTATTAATTTGGAAAGTCCTACGAAGTCGTACCAGCTGACCATTGCCACGTGTCTGGTCCCACATATTTTGGGACTAGGGCATGACAGATTCCATTGTGATCAAACTTAATAAAGATGTCAATCTTCTTTATCTATTTCCTTTACCTAAATTTGTGATATATTGTAAGCACTTATGCATTTAGGGAAGATGATAGAGTTGGCAACTAAGAGATTACGAGCGGCTAGGCTGAACGAAGATCAGGCAAAAAAGCTCTGATGTTTATTGCGTTATTGTTTCATGACCCTAATAAGATGGAAGTTGTTTATTTCATAGGAATTCAAAAATATCTATATACTTGATAGTTGAATAATTTCTCACATATGTTTTCTTTTCTTACTTCCTTTTGCCAAATATGCTTTAAGGTTTCATAGTTATGCTCCAAATGAATTTTTACTACAAGAAAGTCATATTTCTTGACAGTCGTATTAAATCATCAATAAAAGTGGTTTTTGACAAATTTTATTATACATCAAGAAAACATGTTATATGTGATTGTTAAGTAAAATTTTAACAGTATTGTTGACAAATTTTGATGAACTGTCAACAAAACCTTATTTTCAAACTGATGGTTATTTTAAAACCGTCATTTATTCTTCCGGCGGCAAAATTCTTGTGGAGAATTCAGTTTCCACTTTTGCAATTGTTTTGTAAATTTTTTCATGACGAATTTCATATAAGATCTTCGTTTTCATACTTATTTGTAGGAGTCGACTTCTTACCATTTTCTCTCCCTACTTCTAAAAACCTAACCCCCTTCTTCATTCTCCTTTCTCCTTAGTCCTCCATCCCCAAAGTTAGAGAGAGAAGCTCCCTTCTCCCCCTCCCTCCCAAAGCTTCTTCCCCCATCTCAAATCCATACCCCTCCCAGTCCCTGCAACAGCTCGCTCTCTCCTCCCAAATCTTTGTCCTCCTTGACAACCGCAATGGAATCCTCCACCGCAAGACCCCTTTCCACCTCGCCGTCCAACTCAACTCCTGGCCCCTTGCCCATCCTTTGCTTCCTCCTCCTAGTCTCTAGAGTCGACCCTTCTCTCCAGAACTCCTCCGGCTGGACCCTCTCTAACTTGCCACCATTTCTGATCGATCTTTCATAATTTCTTCTTTTTTGTGCAAATGGCCTCTCCCAGCTTCTTCGCAAATGGCCTCTCCCAGCTCCTTCCTCAGCGAAACCCTAATTTCTTCCCCCACAGCTGCCACCAAACCTCCATCGCTTCTACCGCCACCAAACCAAAATAAAACCCTAATCTTTCATTTTCGCATTCTTAGTCTCTGAGTCCAAACCCAAAGTAGCAATTAAACCTGTCGTATCCATTTTTGCATCTGCTTAGAGAAGGGAGGTAATGGAGATGGAGGCCAAGTATATATTCGGTACCTATGTGAGGTCCCCGCTGGTCCTAGTCAGCGGTAAGGGCTGCAGGTGTATGACGTCGATGGAAGGGAATAGCTCGACATGGCTGTCAGGATCAAAGTCAACTCCCTGGGCCATTACTATCTGGACCGGATGGAGGTTGTGACAGAACAGGCGGGCACCGTCACCTATGTCAACATTGTCTTATAGCTATTTGATGTTGTATAATTAGTGAAAAAAATCAACTTTCATCTTTTTGTCATTTATGTTTGTATCCATTGAAAAGATTCTTCATCATTTGATTTCCCAATGGGAAATTATTAATGGATATAATGGCTACATTATTAGCCATTAATTGCTATTAAATCTAATGAATGGTTTGCGACTGCTATATAGCTATATATAAAGTCTATATTCTTGTTTTTTACATGTAGAAAATAAAAAGTCCTAAACTCTTGTCTTTTATTGTCATAACCCACACCTGGTGTAGGGATGCAAGTAGTGAACAACGTCCAGCCTACATCGCAGCATCGGCGGTAGAACGATGTTTGGGTAAACTATCTATCTAATAATCAAGACATAGCAATGCTACCAACAATATGAATATACTCAATAACTTATATATGCGATGGAAATAAGCACGGATATGATAAAAGATTAGAAGGGTCACAAAATACAACTCATAAGACTAAAATATCCAATGAGTCAGAAAAATACTAAAATAATATGCTGGAAACAAATTCAGTACAAGAGTGTAACTACTACGCTATGAGTCCTGGGTAATTTGTCTCAGTCAGGATGAGACCCTCCAGAGCCAAGGTCTCTGGCTCTAAGCCAACCACGCCCTGAGGCCCGTAGTGAGCGGGGTACCACTCCTCAGTGTTATCTGATAAAAATATATCCAGTCAGGAAAGGAGCAGAGTACATCTCTAATAGCAGTTCTAATAAATGATATAAACTATGTAACAATAAATAGATCAATTATACAAGATGCAATATAAAGTTACAAGAGATATGCAATAAAAAAAGACTGGAAATAAATACAAGAATGAGCATCATAGGAATGAACAAGAAATACTACTACTAAGTAAGTGAGTACCAGCTTTAATATGTGATCGACTTGGGAACTTGATACAAGATTTATGGCCTGGCTAATCATACATACGGTATATGATTAACACTATTCAATGAACAAGACTTGATACAAGGAGGGTATGATCACATAACTACACTAAATACTTTCCGCCCCTGACTGGTATAGTGAATCCAACTATGGTACATTATGACACGGGTTTTTACAAGAAGGGTGCTACTCTTCTTATGAACCAATGTTTGTATTTTTATAAGAATAACAAAGAAACAATGAAACAAGACTTGCACAAGATACACCATACATACCAAGGAATAATATCTCATGACGAGATCTGGATATACCAATCTGTGTAACCATCGTATCAAAAAATCAAGGATATCTATACTAGATACAAAAGACATAGAGGATATCATAAACGAAAAACTTTCAGAGAACGTACTCGCCTGAAATTCGGTAAATAGTATCAAAGATATCCAGTACGGTGCCTCAAAGACCTAAATATGGAATATTACATCAATATAAGGGTTTAAAATAAAAATAAGTTAAATTAGTCAACTTCTAGGTCATAAGGCCTTTTCTAAGTCAAAACAGTCAAACTATGTCAAACTAGCTATTTCTAGGTTGTATGGGTTCATCTCTAGGATATTGGGTCCATACACTATGCAACTAGGCCACACTAGTTATAATAGGATACTAGGAAATCAATAGGATACCGTATTCTAAGATACACAATCAATTAGATAGGAAATATCATAGTATATATATAAAATAATAATGTCTAATATTCCTAACTAAACTAATGCTAAGTGGATACCTTGGCTTTGAACCAATGCGGTATCTCACTACTATACACTCATCTAGATACTCAAACCTAATACCTTGGTATCACATGGTAATATAAATTCTAATAAATAATTAACTACCCAAAACTAAACTATAACTAACATTAACTAACTAATACACTACTACTAACTATACTAACTACTAACACATATACATGTATACATATATATACAACTATATGCATATCACTAAATAGAGATACAAGTATATATGTATAGATCTAACTACTAATTACCAATATGAATACATACATATTTATAACTACTATCAATAACTAACTACATATATATATACCTATAAACCAAAACAACTAACCATACCTCACTAACTAAACTATTTATGAACTACTAACTAACCCTCTCATAAACTACTAGCTAACCATCTCACCTTACTGTCCTAGCTATTGCTAGAACTCTTTCTGTGGCTGCTGTTACTGGATGCTACTGTACATGCCTTGCTGATTTACTGCTGCTGCCACTGCATCATGCCCCTAAAGTGCTTCTACTTCCTGCTTGAGCTGCTGCTGCTGCTGCTGCTGCCTCGAGCTCTTGCTGCAGCATTGCTGCCACTGATGCTAAAATTGTTTGCTACAACTGCAATTGAGGATGGCTGCAGTATAGTTTGCTTTTGATGCATAGCATATTGTACTGCCTACTGTTCGTGCATTTTGTTGCTGCTGCATGATGCTACAACTGCTGTTGACTGCACTGCCTGCTGTTCCATGACCCCCTCTCTCAACACACACACACACACACACACACACACACACAAACACCTATGAACACTCACACACATAAACACCTAACACTAGAGATATAATATCTATCTATACATATATATACATATCAATATATATATATATACATACATAAACACATAACACTAGAGATACAATATCTATCTATACATATATACACATATCAATATATATACATATGTAAACATACACACATACATATATACCACTTTTTATGTATATATATATATATATATATATATATATATATGTGTATATATATATATCATATACAATAATAATTTAATATTCTAATAGCTATACACAAGGCAAATTGAATCTAGAAATGCAATAAAACAAATACGTGGAGTGCATTGCACCCGTATCACACTAGATCTATGATATATTTACGATACGAGTCCACCACACAACCAAACATACCCTGAAGGACATGAGCAAGTATAAAATAATAATTATAAATAATATAAAGAGTTAATCATATATCGACATGTCTGTGTCAAAATATGACAAGCACAAACCCCCATGTCGGATAAAAATCCCCAAATTAATCCGTATCTCTAAATTATCGTAATACAGCCTACTTGTATCCAATTGTAGATACGATACTAGCCACACACAATCAAACATATGTCAATTTGGTCTAATTGACCAATTGATAAACATAAGAGGTGCCAATCTTAAAATTCCCCCAAAATTGACACAAAATATACCATAACTTTCTCTATAGGCCTCATATGAACCTATTTCCAATTCCTATTGGTAGACTTAGCATATGGGGTAGTTTCTAATGATTAAAACACATATTTAGAGTCTAATTAAAGAGAAAAAACTGAATTGTACCAATTGAGAGATGGATTCCTAATGAAACTTCCAAATTGGGTGAAAAGAGCCTCTAAATGTAGATCCTTGCTCTACTAGCTTCCAATGATGATTAGGAAAGGAATTTAGGAAGAAATTTGGATAGAATTTGATATAGGAATGAAGAAATTTGGAAAAAGAAATTCTAGATCTAAATTGAAAAAGAAAATAAAGTGAGAAATTTCTTCCTCCATTTAAATATGGCTGACAACCAAACCCTCTCTCCAAGCTACTATATAAAGTCTAAAATACCCCTTGGGGCCTCTCATGAAGAAATAATTAAGGAAAGAAAGTTATAGTCTAATAGGTTTAACTTAATTAATCCTCCTCCTAATGAATAGACTTCTAATTGGGCTCAATTCTAACAAGAATAAATATAGGTCCATGGATCTAATCTAAACTAGTTAGGTCCACTAACACAAGTCCAAAATAATAAACTAACATCTAACAATAAATAAATAATATAATAAATAAATATACAACATTTATAATATTTAATTAATTATAAAATAACCAAAATACCCTTTCCTAGAAAATATGGTAGTGACAAGTCTACCTCCCTGAAAATAATTTTGTCCTCGAAATTCAAAGACTAAACTACCCCAAAAAAATAAACAGAACAGAACTGAAAAGACCAAACCTCAAACCAAAAATAAATATGGGTAACGCTCTCGCATTTCATCCTTTCCCTCCCAGGTAGAGACTCCCCAGGAGAGTGATGCCTCCATGCGATGCGTACCAAAGGAATAGTCTGGTTCCTCAGCACCTTCTCTCTCTGATCCAGAATCTCAACTGGCTGCTCTGGATAGCTAAGAGTATGACCCACCTCTATCTCCGAGTGATCCAATACGTGACTAGGATCCGCCATGTACCGTCTCAACTATGACAAATAAAATACGTTGTGCACTCCCTCTAACACATATGGAAAGTCTAGTCTTTAAGCAACTACACCGACCATCTCGAGAATACTGAAAGGTCCGATGAATTGCAGACTTAGCTTCCCGCCTCCCCCAAAACAAATCATGCCTCGTGTCGAAGAAATCCTCAGAAACACCAAACCACCAACCTAGAACAAAATATAACCTTAAAAACTTAATCTATAACAAACAACCAATATCAAGCACAAAACAAAAATCTAAATCTATACCTCAAACTCTAAAGATTTCTGGTGGCTATCGGCCCAATGCCCCTGTTTGTCCTGCGTCACTCGAAGTCTGTCTCTAATTAGCTTAACCTTCTTCGCTGTATCCACAACCATCTCTGGTCCTAGAAAAACTCTCTCTCCAACATCGTCCCATGACAAGGGAGTACGATATCTCCGACCGTACAGAGCCTCAAAGGGTGACATCTCTAAACTAGCCTGGTAGCTGTTGTTATAAGCAAACTCTACCGAATGGAGATGGTCCTCCCAAGATATCCCAAAATCTAGTATATAAGTGTGCAACATATCCTCAAGAGTCTGAATAGTTCTCTCTGACTGCCCATCTGTCTTGGGAAGATATGTAGTACTGAACTTGAGCTGGGTGCCCAAACTCGCCTGCAAATTCCTCAAAAAATGAGAAGTAAAATGACTATCCTGATCTGAGACTATACAGACAAGAACCCCATGTATCCTGAAGATCAGCCTCATATATATCTCTGCCAGCTTCTCCATAGACAAACCCACTTTGAAAGGAAAAAAATGGGCTGACTTGGTCAACCTGTCAATGATGACCCATATTGCGTCTTTTCCTACTGGAGATCATGGAAGTCCGGACAAAAAATTCTTATTAATGTGCTCCCACTTCCACTCTGGAATAGATAATGGCTGAAGTAAACCACCTGACTTCCATGATCTCCAGGATGTATAAAATACTAAGATCGATGCGCTTCCTACAACACCTCCCTAGCTAATCATACTTGTGGTGTATGATTCACACTATTCAATGAACAAGACTTGATACAAGGAGGGTATAATCATATATCTATACTATATACTTCCCGTCCCCGACTGGTATAGTGAATCCAACTATGGTATGCTATGACACGGGTTTTCATAAGTAGGGCGCTACTTTTCTCAAGAACTAATATCTATATTTGTATAAGAATAACAAGGAAACAAGGCTTGCACAAGATAAACCATACATACCAAGGAATAATATCTTACGACGAGATCTAGATTTATCAATCCGTATAACCATCGTATCAAAAAATTAAGGATATCTACACTAGATACAAAAGACATAGAGGATATCATAAACGAGAAACTATGAGAGAATGTACTCGCCTAAAATCTATTGAACACTATCAAAGATGTCTGGTATGTTGCCTCGAAGACCTAAATATTGCAAGGGTTTAGAATGAAAATAAGTTAAACTAGCCAACTTCTAGGTCATAAAGCCATTTCTAAGTCAAATTAGTCAAACTAGGTCAAAGTAGCTATTTCTAGGTTGTATGAGTCTATCTCTAGGATATTGGGTCCATACACTATGCAACTAGGCAACACTAGTTATAATAGGATACTATAAAATCAATAGGATACCGTATCCTATGATACGCAATCAATTAGATAGAAAATATCATAGTACATATAAAATCACAATGCCTAATATTTCTAACTAAACTAATGCTAAGTGGATACCTTGGCTTTGAACAAATGCGGTATCTCACTACTACACACTCATCTTGATACTCAAACCCAATACCTTATGTATTAACCCAATACCTTGATATTACCTTGGTGTCACAAGGTAATGTGAATTCTAACAAATAATTAACTACACAAAACTAAATTATAACTAACATTAAATAACTAATACACTACTACTAACTATACTAACTACTAACACATATACATGTATACAACTATATACAACTACATACATGTCACTAAATAGAGATACAAGTATATATGTATACATCTAACTACTAATTAACGAGATGAATACATACATATTTATAACTACTATCAATAACTAACTACATATATATATAATTATAAACCAAAACAACTAACCATACCTCACTAACTAAACTATTTATGAACTACTAACTAACCCTCTCATAAACTACTAGCTAACCCTCTCACCTTGCTGTCCTAGCTGTTGCTGAAACTCTTATTGTGGCTGCTGTTACTGAATGCTACTACATATGCCTTGCTAATTTGCTGCTGCTGCCACTGCATCATGCCACTGCAGTGCAGCTACTGCCTGCTTGAGCTGCTGTTGCAGCTGCCTCAAGCTCTTGCTATAGCATTGCTGCCACTGATGCTGAAACTGCTAGCAGCAGCTGCTGTTGAGGATGGCTGCAGTGTAGTTTGATGTTGTTGCATAACATGTTTCACTGCCTGCTGTTCGTGCATATTGCTGCTGCTGCATAATGCTCCAGCTACTGTTGACTGCACACCCTGTTGTTCCCCAACCCCCTCTCTCAACACACACACACACACACACACACACACACACACACACACACACACACACACACACACACACACACACACACACACACAAACACTTATATATATATATATATATATATATATATATATATATATATATATATATATATATACATACATATACATACATACATACATAAACATATAACACTAGAGATACAATATCTATCTATACATATATAAACATAACAATATATATTCATATATATACATATGTAAATATACACACATACATATATATCACTCTCTTTGTATATATATATAATCACCACTACATATATATATATATATATATATATATATATATATATATATATATATATATATATATATATATATATATATATATATGATACGCTTGCGATACCAGTCCACCATCGCGTCCGTATCACACTAGATCTATGATACGCTTGCGATACCAGTCCACCATACAACCAAACATACCCCAAAGGACACGAGCAAGTCTAAAATAATAATAATGAATAATACGAAGAGTTAATCATATATTTATGTGTCCGTGTCAAAATATGACATGCACAAACCCCCGTATCGGAAGAAAATCCCCAAATCAACCCGTATCTCTAAATTGTCGGGATAGAGGCTACACGTATCCAATTGTGGACATGACACTAGCCACATACAATCAAATATATGTCAATTTGGTCTAATTGACCAATTAACAAACACAAGAGGTGCTAATCTCGGAATTCTCCTAAAATGGACACAAAATGCACCATAACTTTATCCATAGGACTTCTATGAACCTAATTCAAATTCCTATTGGTAGCCTTAGCATATGGGATCATTCCTAATGATTAAAACACAATTTTAGAGCCTAATTAAAGAGAAAAAACTAAATTATATCTATTAGGAGATAAATTTTAATAAAACTTTCAAATTGGGTTAAAAGAGCCTCCAACTATAGATCCTTGCTCCTACTTGTAGATCCTTGCTTCCTCCTTATAGATCCTTGCTCTATTAGCCTCCAATGATGATTAGGGAATAAATTTGGAAAAAGAATTGGGTAAAATTTGATATGGGAATGAAGAAATTTGGAAGAAAAAATTCTAGATCCTATATTGGAAATAAAAATAAAGAGAGGAAAATTTCTCCCTCCATTTAAATATGGCCGGCCACCAAACCCCCTCCCCAAGCTACTATATAAAGTCTGAAATATCTCTTGGGGCCTCTCATAAAGAAATAATTAAGGAGTGAAGGTTCTAGTCTAATGGATTTAACTTAATTAATCATCCTCCTAATGAGTGGCTTCTAATTAGGCTCAATTCTAACAAGAATAAATGTTGGTCCATGGATCTAATCTAACCTAATTAGGTCCATTAACACAAGTCCAAAATAATAAACTAACATCTAATAATAAATAAATAATATATTAAATAAATATACAACATGTATAATATTTAATTAATTATGAAATGATCAAAATACCCTTTCCTACAAAATGTGGTAGTGATATTTATAAAAACTTTCTCATTTTCTCCTACAAACTTTCTCACCTATTCATCTTCTTCCACTAGGCAAAAGCTAAGTTCGGGTCACTCTCTCGAAGCTATGTGCAGAGACGAGAAGCCGGTAGCATGAGAGTTTTACCACTAGAAGGATTCGAAAATAGGTCTGCACATAGACCTCGAACAATCTCTTAGGGCAGTACGTAGTGCACGAATTCCCCAAAGACCGATAACTCTATCTCTCTCTTAATTTTGTTTACTGGTAATCAAAGATAAAATTCTAATAATCTAATTAGAAATTATTATCATGTTATATATGTTTGTTTAATATATAAAATATTAGGTTAAAATTTGTTAGCTCATTATTTTATATATGTTCTGAATATTTGTTCCAACTAAATTGCCAAATGCTGCCTTCATGGCGCTGCTGACCATATAAAAATTTAGTAAATAGAAACCTTTGTGCAACAGCAATTTTGTAGTGGTATTCATGAAACATGAACTTTTTAGGACCAAGTATATAGATTTATAATTGCATCTTATTTTTTCTACCCATAATTTTATATATATTTGTAATAGCATGTTCTTTACCAAAATGGATCCATCTTTGATTTCAAAGATAATACAACAATAAAAAATGAATAATCCTGAATATCTTTAAGGCCAAAATATGAATCATACACCATGTTGCTTCGGCTTGTTGGTTTTTACTAACATGAACATATATTATTGAGTTATTTGATGTCTTTCTCATAAATCAAAATATAAGAGTTTTGACTGATAGCTTGCTTTATCTCAGACTTGGGAGCATTGTGAATTTATGATATAGTTGTAAAACCATTTCCCAATTAAGTAAGTAAAACTTATATTTGTGTCCTTTTCAGGATAGATTAGAGATCCTCTTGGTGGTTTAGTTACAAATATTTAGTGGCACAAATATTAGCATTCTTATATTGAAGGTGCAATTTTCTTACTGCTCTTTCATAGTAACTATAAGAAGATCAATTAGACTTGCTAAACAAAAGGTGGTGGTCTTTACCGGGTGGTTTAAGATTGAAAAAACCCAACTTTTATGGAAATGGGAAGATAGCTGTAGAAGCATGGAAAACACTCGCCCATGCGTCCAACAACCATGTGCCCCCAAAAGAAAGCTCAGAAGTGATCGGACCGCAGAATTAACCTGCAGCCAACAATGCGACGTCCATGTGTCCCAATCAGCAGACTCAGCTTTCGGTCGCAGTTGGGCCTGACATGGCATCTTGACAACCGAATCATCTTTGGCACAGAATCATGACAAAGAGGATTTTCTGAATGCCTCAAAAGACGTGATCATACTAAAAGATAGAAATTTCACGTCAGCATGGAACTTCACTCTCGATGGATGTGTAGCACCACGTGTAAAACACAAACAAGGACCCTATGCATCCCAGACTCCATGTATTCTATACGTCTAGGGCCCATACGTCCCAGACTCCATGCGCCTCAAGCGTCTTTGGCCCCATGCGTCCTAGACTCCATGAAGACCAAATATGGCTATTACGACAGGAGTAATTCTCTCCAACCAAGTATGGACCACGTGTCAACCTGACCAAGTCATGCTAAAAAAGGATAAGAACCGCCCAGAACTTCAGCAACAAAAAATCTTAACATGCGCCCACGTGGCAGCTTCGCCTACTCACATATGCATCTGTACCTTGTTAAGAAGGCACACGTAGGACCCTTTGGCATCCAAGAGGCCCAACATATGCGCGCCCAAGGATGACTATATATATACCCGGGTGTCATGCCCAAACAAAATAGGAGACACATATACAGGCGGGAAACAAGGGGCGAGAGAGAGCATCCAGAGCCAACCAAGGGAGAACACAAGCTTCTTTACCCTGCGTCGGATCGTCAACGGAGTAAAGGAGCCGCCATGGTGCTCTTTGTCCATCGTCATACCCCAAAATCAAAAATTTGTACTTAGATTGTCTGTTTTACCTCTTTGTACGTTCTTTAGTTTGTTATTGAAGCAATAAATTTTACTAGCGAACAAGGTGGTGACTCTGCTGGGGACCTCTTTCTCCTCTGATGATAAAGTTGTGACAAAATCTGATGCATCCAAGCTCGGGTCAACATCAAAGAATGCTGGTGGTCTGTTTTGACCAGTAGGCTTTCGAGGAGATACTCACGGAAGGAAGCGCTAGACCTTTGTCAATGCTAGCAAAGCCCAAGAAGGCCTGTAGGATGTGGGTAGCAAAGGCTGCTGTGCCTTATCCAACTGTGGAGCATACACTCCCCGTCTCTCTCTTTGCTGTAGGGACTATACATCATGCTTCCACGACTTATACGACAGCATCTTCTAACCATAAGGGTGCTCAGAACTTGAAGACCCGTAGGACGTGGGTAGCAATGGCTGTTGTACCTCACCCAACTGTGGAGCATGCACTCCATATCTCTCTCTCTGATACTGAAGATGCACAACATGTGTCCACTCTGGCTGTCCCCGCTTATGCAGCCTCCTTGCCTGAGAAGGAGAATGCTCATCACCCGAACTCTGGTAGAGGAAAACAATATGATGCCAAATTTTTTGGGTTAGATGCATAGCCTATACGGTCGCAATGAAGGAGGCAGAGAAGAAAGTAGTATGCGGCCTCCAGCTTAGCTGCAGGTATCTCTAACACCCCAAAAGCTCTGTCTTCGACAGAATCTCATCCGGCCATGCTTCCATGTGCCGCTTTGAGGAAAAAATAAAACTTGGACTCTTTTAATTTGGGCCTATGTATGCTAGGTCGAAGAAGTCTAGGTCAGTACGAGCTCATCAAGCTCAAGAAATATTCTATTTGGCTGAATATTAGCGAGCACCGCTAACCGTTATGTGGGCCCCTAATGGAAAGCTATATAAGACCGCCCCATGCGTCCAGCCCATAGAGGTAAATGGACAGGGTCCATCTCAAAAGTATTCTACTGGCGATCTTTGGAAAGATCTTGTACGAACCCTAGATCAGGGAGCAAAGACAACACCCGTGCGCTCGGTTTACCCGTGCTCACCGAAGGGCTTCAAAGGAGAACTAGCCATCGCCTGACTTGCGTGACATAATCAATAACAAGTGCAAGATGGGATAGACAACTACGACATATGAAGTATCCTCCCCAGGACATTAATGCACCAAAATTATCATCAATTTTTGCTGCAATAAAGTGGCCGTACCAACAAACAGGTAGTCGACATTCCAACGACTATATCCAAAGGCACCTATCCGACAATATTCCCTGAGATCAGGTGCAAATACCAGATGAGGAGGACCTACCATTCGCCTCATGTTACTCTACTCGGAAGGACCCTTCTACCGTGGAAGGAAGGAAGTCCAGCATCTCCAGTCCGTTACTCTCAACTAGTATATTGAGAAGTCGACTACTGGGAGGACTAGTAGCGGGACCTATGGAAGGTATTTTCTAACGTACCTGCTCGAAGAAAAAGCTACCAGCTGTTGGAGGTAGTTCTTCCTTAGGACCCCTGAGGGTTATCCGAGCTGGGGGTAGTAATCGCCCACACTTATACAACAACCCGACATTCCGAGAAGGTAGTGATTCCTAAGAAATGGACTCTGATATCCCTGGGGGTGACAACCCTTTTCAAGATGACGTAGCCTCCTACGCTGGGGGTAGTATTCCCTTCGAATCCTAGGAAGAGATGCCGCTACCTAATGACTACTCAGACAAGAATCAGAGACGGTAAGTGCGACGTCCACTGCCCCATCTATCTTTTCCCATGAGAGGACTACATACATGGTAGGGGACGATCAGGAAGGCCCCAACGACCAATAATTCATTAAGGCTCTCGGGTCTATGATGCAGACGGTGAGTTCATCAATGCAAGCCCTGACCCAGGCAATGAAGGAAATTAAAGCAAATATGGCTACCCAACCAACAAGGGTTTATGGACAAGCAAGCATAGACCCTAGGACAAATACAAATTTTGATGCAACCGCTCTACCCATAGGCGGTAATCACTCTCTGCCTGGCTCATCTGCCCCTTCTATAGGAGACAAAGCCAAAAAAATAATGAGAGAAGTCTGGGAACTCCGTGCTCGCCTAGATTCCATGGGCAATCAAGAATCGCTACGCGAGCTCGAAATATGACAACCATACCCCTACAAGTAGAGAAATGTACCTTACCCGCCCAAGTACAAGCCCTTTAACTTGAACCCATTTAACATGAAGACATCCTCCTGTCAATTTATGAGTTATTTTGAGACTACAATAAGGCACCTACCATGCAATGATGCACTCCTCACCAAGCTCTTTAGGAGGCATTATCCGGGGTAGCATTTGATTGGTTCTGCAGCCAACAAGATAACTACATCACGTCGTTTGACGATCTCAAGAGTCTTTTTCTCAAAAGATTATTTGACAGAGAAAGCGACATGACGATCTCCTCCCTGATGGATGTTACCACAGGGGAAAGGAAACTCGCCCAAAATTGTATCGAGCATTTTTGACAAGCAACATTGAGGTTTCCCCTAGACAATCGTGAGTTGACACTGATACACATGTGCCGCAAAAACTTACTTCCAGCAGTCAGCCTCTGGATGGGCGATGGTTAGTTTTAAGACTGGACATCATTCATTATAAGCGCTATTAGTACTGAGAAGAAGGTCAAGGACGTCCGGCTCTTGGGAATATAGATCCCTGTCGCTGACGATAGGGGAAAATGTCCCAACAATAATAACAGTGGCAAAAGTAGCCACGATGGAAAAGGGAAGCAGGCCCTGGTGGCCAACTTAACCTTGAAGCCCAAGGAAAAGCCTGTTGAGGTTACGAAGAACAAAGAGACATACTCCTTCGAAGATTATTACATCATACACTTCTTCGACGTACTGATGAAGGGTGGTAAGTTTCGGTTTCCGATGTCAAATATCCTATTGAGGCAGCCGAGATGAATAATCTTAAGTACTGCCACTACCATCGTTATGCCCACCAAGCGACGAAGGACAGCTACACCCTCAAGCAGTACATCCAGCGTCTTCTCGATACTAAGGCCCTAACTTTGGATATCTATGACATGTCAGTTGCCGCAAACATGGTGTTTCCAGTTTGGCAACTTCCCAGCGACAGAAGTCCAGGACGGAGTAATCCCGATTCCTTGGGCAACCATGGAGGTCGTCATTCTCCCGTTAGGTCATAACCAAAGGCCGGGCTAATACCACTTACCATGCCGCGTAGGGAGGTCATATGGGTTTATTCCGATCTTGCTCCAGAATTGATGTAGCAGACAACACTGTCTGCCACCAAAACTAAGGGCAAAAAATCCAAACCCTGCTATACGATTTTTCTTCCATCTGAGGAAGGTATAACAGGAACAACAAGGTTAGGCTTAACGTACCAAAGAGAGTACAACATCATTGATAATGGTGCACTTTTAATAGTCACACCATCAGCATCGGATCTGGGTCCATTCTAGTCTCCAGAAATGGACAAGTCTAAGCAGAAAGGAACTCGCTTCGATAAGCTGCTGCATAAAGATTTAGCTCAGGGGATAGAAAAGCTCTACAAATTTGACATCTTGAAACATCTCGCCAACTCTCCAGCGAAGTTATCTCTATTCGAGCTTCTACGGCCCTCCAAAGACACTCGGGCCGCTCATAGTGAGGTATTATAAAATATCGATACCTACCTGGCGTAGGTCAAGCCGCCAGCTGAAGATCCTGCTGCATACCTCTAATACAATAATATCATAGAGGCCATACCCAACATTATATTCTTGTAATAGGACATATTGCTAAAGAATAACCGGTAGGATCGTCCCCTATATTACACAGGGTACATTGGTATCATCAAGGTAGACTGGATGCACATCAATCCTGGTTTATCAATCAGCATCATCCCGCAGAGTCTACTTCAGACCTTGGGCATTCTGATGCACCACCTGGCAACAACCAATACTGCCATCACTGGCTTCAACGTAGGAAGGAGCTACCCTCTGGGAAAGATTTGACTAAAATGCCAGATCGATGACTTGAAAATAGAGGTCACTTGATATGTCATTAATGTAGATATATCCTACAATGTCATGCTCGGACGCCCAAGGATGCATGAATATATGATCGTTCCGTCGACCCTACACCAGTGCTTGAAGTACGTTGATGAATACGATATGGCAAAAATGGAGTTTGCTGATGTTGATCCATTCAAAGGGATCAAAGCCTATTACAATGACTCAATCCTTTATAAACAGGTCTACCAAGTTGAAGGTAGCAATAACGTCGATGATGAGGAATAGGCTGGGGCAACACCAGAAGAGCCCTTAAGAGTCCATTTAAAGGCATGCGCTCCAGACAAAACCTCCCCCTCATCGTAAAACTACACAGGAAGGCACCTGAACCTCTGGTCGTCTGCCTTAGTAGGACAGATCGATCGTCCAAGGAATATCCGATACCATCCACCACGTTCGTTCCCTTGGTCGTTCGCATTCACAACCAAGTCAACCTCTGAAGGGTGCTTTGTCATGCCCCAATCTTTCGCAAGCTCGATAGTCCACGCTAAACGTAAATTACCATATTGTAGCGCTCCTGCAGGATAATCGTTCTCATCGGGATGTGATGCCGTACGAACCTGGATTTGCGCTCGTATAAGGTTATATTGTCAAACATCAAAGTTATAATCGAAATGACCAAGTTGTAGTGAAAGAAAAGTATTGTGTACCAAGCACACATCAGAGTATATACAGCGAAGCTCTCGATAGGGTCCAAATAAAAATCTACAAAGAAGATTGCCTCAAAGGTGATGCAATATTCTTGCTCTTTCTCTTGCCCACAAAGGTACTTACCGTTCATATATTATGCCCCATATATTCAAGCAGCGCTACTACACCTGCATACCTGAAATAATGCCCACAAATGTGGGTCAGTACACAGCCATACTGGTAAGCGGGGTAACCCACTCATCTAAACCGACATTAAGTAGAAAAGTAAATACAAAAAGTTATATGGTGATCTTTCTACTTGAATCCTAGATTTATTTCATAGCAGAGGTATGACATGTTAAGGAAAAACTATAAGCAGGTTAAACATGCATGCATTTAACTCAAGCAAATTATACAAGAAGATATATAGCTAACTCGAAGAAAACTAAAATGCAAACCTTCCTACTCAAACCAAAGGAACGTAACCTATCGAACCATAATCCAAGTTTCCATATCCATCCTCAATCCAAACCTTATTAATCCAATCATCGATATGCACACTCTTGTCGAGGCAAGGTAGCCACCTCCTACCCGAAAGCATAAACTAAAACAAAGCAAAGCAAACCAACTCTTATCTATATGAAGTCACTGGCCAAACCATAAATGGCATGATCAACTATAGTTCTACTCGATCCAGCACTGAGTAGATAGCCCGCTTGGTCATATTGAATAGCCGGCACCGCGCCCAAGGCACGTTACCATTTGTCTCCTCCATGGTCGAATGGTTCCGGTGTCCAAGAGCCTTCCTGTTCGAGGAAACCAAATCTTGTGCACAACGGATTGTCCATGACCGATGCAAATACTAAGTAGGTATGACGAGAGAATCGAGCATTCACGTCCCACCAAGCTATCTAAGCTTCAATCCAACCAACTATCCATAACCATTCTCTAACTTATATCCTAAGGCACCATCTCAAGTTATCCCCATAGGCACTATGCCGCTTCGACACAATGCTCCAATTGGTGCAATATCCCTCGCTTAGAAAACCTTGTGGCACAATGCCCCAACAGTAGCAGAATGCCCTTATCGATGTAGTTTTCCGGTTTTGAACTAAAACTGTATGCTTTGCTTGACAAATCGCCCAACTGATACTCGTACACTGATGCAAGCTCGTTCGCCCCTCCAAATGCCTCAATTTTCCAACCAAGATGATCCACTCAAGGTCCAACTGCCCAACGCAAAACAAAATCAAGCCATAAATCATATACAACCAAACGACTTACACTCTATGCATGGCACAGTGTAGTAATTTTTAAGTTCCAGTCCAAGTGTTCAAGCTATTACGTGTGTTCTATATAATTAGGCATAAAGGAGTAGAGGAGAAGGGACAGAACCCACTCACCAAGTCAGATTCCGTTAAGCACCCTGTCTTGCCGATACGGCCGATCCCTTGAACCCATAGTTTAATACAAAGCACGATCTACTTAATTGGTATGACCATATGAGCAGGCCGTGCTATCCAAATCATCCAACTGATCGGACTAAAAAAGACGACATTATCGCTCTAATCCAGGTATCCCATTACTGCTCTTAACGAACACCTAATTTTTATCGATCTCTGCTTATGATCTGCATATAAAACAAACTTAAATCAATATTTGTTTTCAAATCCAACAAATCAAAATATAACCAGCTATTGCCTTATTCAATCTAACTCAGTGTAATTTATTGTGCACTTGTGGGGCATTACATAATATTCCACTTAGAATTAGGTTTGTCCTAGAACCAAACCAGTATTCATTCCTTATCATATGCTGCTTGCCCAATTCATAACTCGGCTCTATGTAACTCATATTCTCTTGATCCAGACTCAACATCTCGCTCGCACAGAACGCTCGCAAAAATTCTATATTCCCACATCCTACTTGCAGCTCAATTCGAATTCCTTATATCTCTTAGTTTTGGATCATACACATATTTAAGGCGTCCCTGAAATACATAAAATTCAGCCTAGCTTAGCGATAGCGAATTTGGACAAGTTATAAGGGTATCTTTATGTCCAAGACATTCATTCTCTTTACTCCCAATTGAGCTAATTCTGACGTTCATTTCATAACCTATTCGCACAAGCACTATTCTCAAATATATTGATTTCTACTGACGATCTTTCCACCTGACTCAATCAGTTCGTGTTCCAACTCAATCCATCCAACTATTTCTTAATCCACACTAGCACCGTCCAAGCTCAACTAACCAAACTCTAGCATGACTCCAATCACACAATATTCTGCAAGTACTGTCTCCAAATATTATCTCAGGCTCCGAACGATTATCAGAAATGATATTACCCTAGCTAGGCGACTTACGAAAATATCAAACTATGCTCTTAGATCAGCTCAGCCCAATACCTCTTCCTCTATTTTAATACCTCACTGGGTGAACAACTATATTAAGGTTCGTGTGATCCATGAAGATTTTGTTGCCATGCCAAAGGGATAGTGTCACCATAATTTCAACGTTGATACACTCGCCATAATTCCTAGGTCGCACATGGAATAGTTCTTCGTGCTGCTTTTACTGCCTCGAAGCACAGGATATCACCTTCGCCTTCAGTATGAGCATTTATCCAAAACTAAGTTCTGATATATTTTGTAGATCTTAGGCACATCTGTCCCTTCCAATATTATAAGGATTTGATCTGAATGAGCCGTTGCTTTAACTTCACAAGCTATTTTCACAATCGTCAATTAATATGAATGTTATTTCCTTCTGGGATATGATAAGTCTGAGGCGATGCCATCTTCAAAAATCTGTGACTCCGAATCTCATCAGTGAATTTAGGCCATTTTCACCATCGCTTCGGTCTTCCAGCTGCATCTTCAGCTGAAGGCCATCCCAAGGATCTCCCAAATCTAACACTCAGTCACTTAGGCCAATCTTCAATATATACTACTCCATCCATCCTCGACGCATTCCCAAATATGCCACCATAAGGGTCGTTCTATCGGTCTACAATATTTATCTCTGATTTGGCGGTCAAGATGCTAGGGTCAGCTGTCCCGAAGCTACGTTCGATAATTGTAAGTCATCACGATGGACAGTTACTATAAACCATGCTATGTTTTCTCTGCAAATCTGAGCCATAATCCAACTATTCTATCTGAACGAACTTTTGACTCCAAGAACTTCATGCACTACCTCTTATGAATCTGTCAACCAACATCGCTTAACCACCTAGAGTCTTACTAGCTATCCAAGCCACAAATTAAGAACTGTGTTCATTGAAACCGTCTTCCAATTATTCCGCCGTTCTTCCCTGACTGCCCTAAATCCATCAAAATTTTAGAACTGCTCAAGTTCGACTTCTTGTACTACCACTTGTAATGATTCCCAAAAATATAAACTTGCTCCAATTCTTATCCAGATGTCATGTTTCACAGTGCACGTCCAACTTGCTCAAGCAATACAGTAATTTGCTCTAACGTTGCTATCTCGTTTAGCTATTTTCAAAGGTCTATCTGCCATAATCTTTGCTCTCGTTCCATTCCTTAGTCCATCTTGATTTCTCTATATTCTTATTAGTCCATACACTCTCAATGACTCGTGTATCGGTTCTAACATAAATCTTAAATCCGTATTACCTTTACTTGTTACCTAAATCTATCTTAGTACTGCAAATGCTAACTTCCAATCTGACTTAACATCAACTAGACTTGCCTTGTATCCGTTCTCGTCTTTCGGAGAATCCGTCTACCATCGTTGTACCATTTTTCCAAATTTTACTTCTGCTAAACCTGAGTCTAACTTCTCGAGCACAAATATCCAAAATCCTTCAAGTTCGTTCGAATCCATAGTATTTCCCCTCCAAACCATATCGTGTTTAATTACTCAACCAACAGGTCCAATGTGTTGCCCAAATTCATAGTCCGTGCTCGCTAACCTTCGATTCACCTATCGCTCGCTCAAGTGTATCCCAACTGTTTGTTCCTCATGCTTAACTCTCTCTTTGCATCCAATGAATGTTCCATTGAACTCCTAAATCGTGCAAAGGAACTCTGATATTCAGCTTTCCATCTAATCGATCTCCACTTATTTTCAATACTTGGTCCGCCTTAATCCTTCAAATTCCAAACACACTTTTTATTGCTTGTTTCGTTCTCGTCCTTTACTCAAGTCCAATGATACTTCTATTTGCATAAGTCTGTTATTGATTTCTCAAGTCTAATGTATCAAATCATACTTGAGTCAAATTCTATTGCATCATATACCACTTGGAAATAGAGTCGCTCTTGCACTTACTTTGCGTCGATGAATGTCTATTTTGAATCGACTATTCCGGGGTGATCCTGTCGATCGCAACTCAATACTCGCTTGCTCCATGTTCCATTTCCTAACTCAGCCGATGTGCACCAACCAACTTGTATCCATATTACCCAGATCCGTTGCAAAAATTCTATTGATGTCTATCCAAAATATTTTAATGCCTTACTCACTATGTGGTATACCATATACCACTTAGAATCAAGTCACTACTCGCGTCACCCTTCTTTGCACTGACCCAAGATCCATTAGAACCATCCCTTATACGTGATCCTACCATCCCCAACTAAAGTCTGACACGAAACTCAGCCAATAGATAAACCATCTAACTCTTTTATAAATCTCGCTCTACAACTTGTGACATATCCCATTTTTAATACTTTCAACTATTTCTGAAATCGTCTAATACATTCACTACATGAGCAACCCGTGCAACGATCTCGTCCAAGTAATACAAACAAATACCCAACTGTTTCTCACATTTGCTATACGAGCAACTCGTACAACATTATCCTGATATTCTTAAGCCAAACTCAAACCTTCTCAACCAATGCTTTCTGTGATATAACTAGCCAAAATCAAACTCCATCCCTTATATTCGCTACACGAGCAACTTGTGCAACGATCCATTCTCATCCGATACTTCTACTCACAATATGCCACATAACCAATCTCGTCTGCCAACCAACTGCTCCATTGATGCAACCATAATCTCCTGAATGGCAAGCCAAACCATCACAATGACACCTCTCAACTTTTTGCACAAGTACAACAACGCCCAATGATGCTACACGAACTACCGAAATCCAACGAAAGCAATGCAACAAAAAATAATATGCACCCGTAACCAACAAATATGTAGACTTATTGCATGAAATATCTAATACGGCAACGAGTAGAGCCA
The DNA here is from genome assembly GCA_036927795.1 of Iris macrosiphon. Classification (NCBI taxonomy): domain Eukaryota; kingdom Viridiplantae; phylum Streptophyta; class Magnoliopsida; order Asparagales; family Iridaceae; genus Iris; species Iris macrosiphon. Next base: position 91,876,888 of record JAYESA010000019.1, on the reverse strand, counting down.
AGAGCTAAACGACATACGAAAGCTATTTAGAGTTTGTGATGAAGCAAAGGACCAAATCCGAGAAATAAACTGGGCTATGATACCAATATGTCACGTCCCAATCTCATGCAAGCTCGATAGTCCCTGTTGAACATAAATTGCCATATTACAGTGCTCTCGCAGGACAATCATTCTCATCGGGATGTGATGCCATAAGAGCCCAGAGTTGCGCTCGCACAAGGTGATATTGTCAAACATCAAAGTTATCATCGAAATGATCAAGTTGCAGCGAAAGTCAAGTATTGTGTACCAAGCACACATCAGAGTATACGCAACGAAGCTCTCGATAGGGTCCAAATAAAAATACCACAAAGGATATTGCTTCAAAGGTGATGCAATACTCTTGCTCTTTCACTTGCCCATAAAGATACTTATGGTTCATACATTATGTCCCATATATCCAAGCAGCGCCACTACACCTACATACCTGAGATAATGCCTACAAATGTGGATCAGTACACAGCCGTACTAGTGAGCGGGGTAACCCCCTCATCTAAACCGATACTAAGTAGAAAAGTGAATACAAGCAGTTATATGGTAATCTTTCTACTTGAATCCTAGATTCATTTCATGGCAGAGGTATGATATATTAAGAAAAAACTATAAGCAGGTTAAACATGTAAGCATTAAACTCAAACAAATTATACAAGCAGATATATAGACAACTCGAAGGAAACTAGTATGCAAACCATCCTACTCAAACCCAAGCAACGCGACTTATCGAACCACAATCCAAGTCTCCATATCCATCCTCAATCCAAACCTTATTAATCCAATCATCGATATGCACACTCTTGCCGAGGCACGGTTGTTGTCGCCTACACGAAAGCATAAACTAAAGCAAAGCAAAGCAAACCAACTCTTATCTATATGAAGTCACTGGCCAAGCCATAAAGGACATGATAAACTATAGTTCTACTTGATCCAGCACTGAGTAGCTAGCCAGCCTAGTCCTATCGAATAGCCGTTATCGCACCCAAGACACATTACCATTTGTGTCCTCCATGGCCGAATGGTCCTGGTACCCCGGAGCCTTCCCGTTCGATAAAACCAAACCCTGTGCACAACAGGTTATCCATGACCGATGCAAACACCAAGTAGGTATGACGAGAGAATCGAGCATTCTTGCCCTACCAAGCTATCTATGTCTCAATCCAACTAACTCTCCATAACCATTCTCCAACTTATATCCCAAGGCACCATCTCAAGTTATCCCCAAAGTCACTATGCCGCTTCGACATAATGCTCTAATTGGTGTAATATCCTTCGCTCAAAAAATTCTGTGGCACAATGCCCTAACAGTGGCACAATGCCCTCACCAATGTAGTTGTCCGGTTTTGAACCATAGCTGTACACTTTGCTTAACAAAGCGCCCAACTGATACTCATGCACGGATGAACATACGCTCGCCCGCCAGAATGCCTCGATGTTCCAACCAAGATAATCCACTCAAGCTCCAACTGTCCAACGCAAAACAAACTCAAGCCATAAATCATATCTAACCAAACAACGTACACTATATGCACGCCACAGTGTAGTAATTTCCAAGTTCCAGTCCAAGTGTTTAAGACATTGTGTGTGTTCCATATTATTAGGCATGAAGGAGTAGAGGAGAAGGGACAAAGCCTACTCACCAAGTCCGATTCTGTTAAGCACCCTACCTTGCCGATACGACCGATCCCTTGAACCAGTGGTCCGGTGCAAAGCACAATCTACTTAATTGATATGACCGTATGAGCAAGCCGTGCTCTCCAAATTATCCGACTGATCGGACTAAAGAAGACGGCATTATCACTCCAATCCAACAAGCCCAGAACTGCTCTGAACGAACACCTATTTTTTATCGAACTCCGCTTATGATCTTCACATAAAACCAACTCAAATGAATACTTGTTCCAAAATCCAACAAATCAAAATATAACCAGCTGTTGTCTCATTCAAACCGACTCAGTGTAATATACCGTACGATTGTGGGGCATTACATAGTGCTCCGCTGCCTCCTACCACGTCCGAACCTCTGGTTAAAAAGCTGTACAAGAAACCTCCAAAGTCGTCGCTCGCACTGGGGGTAGATCTCGAAATAGATAAGCTAAAGGAGTATGTAGTTGCTCAAGCAAAGGTCACTCCTCTTGACAATGTAATTCCCGAAGAAAATATACCTTATTTTGAGAATAAAGGAATATCTTTGAACTACTTTAAAGTTGCACACATAAATACACTATATTCCATGGAGCACGGTCTAGGCCTGCGCCTGCAAACACAGGTAACTACTACCAATTCAGTAAACCAGATCCTCCTTAGCCAAGGTTCCTACTTCATAGTTCTAGTAAGGAGGAGGGAAGATAAACCTATCACCGTCGGCAGGGTTGAATGCCCCTGATCCTTTGACCCAGAAGAACTAGATCCAAAACCTGACACCGGCAAAATAAAATTCTACCGGTTCAGTGTTCAAGCCAAACACCTTATCCAAAAGATGTGTTATGATCTTAAAAGTAACCGAGGTATGAATTACGGCAAAGGTTGATGACTGCCCTTACGCCTAATCGCTCTGACAAGCAAAGTTTGAGGACTACTTCCATAAGACCAAGCATGGCTTAGGAAATCTTATGCCACCCACAACCCCCTAAGTATCGGATGAAGAAGATGAGTTACACTCTCACTATTCAGAGTCTTCCTCTTGGGACTGCAATATTAGTATCGGAGAGATGCTCAAGAAAACATTATCTGCAACATGGTGTAAGCCAACCCTGAGGAAGATGACACAGATCTACCAATTTTTTTTGAAGTAGAACTGTGGGCCATACGCCTAGACGTATAATGGGAGATGCGTTTTGAACAACGATAACCTCCTATAGAGGATAAAGTCGTACAAGTTAATCTGGGCATCGAATCCTCCCTTAAACCTATCTTCATCAGTAAGAGTCTGACTGATGATGATCAGGAATCCCTACTACAGCTCGTCAGGGAATACATTAATTTTTTTGCCTGGAGCTACGATGACATGCTGGGATTGGACCTATAAATCACGATCCACAAGCTCAATATCTTGCCGAACGCTAAGCCTGTCAAGCAGCAAAAAAAGACTATTTTGGCTGGATATTATGAACGCCATCGAAGCTGAAGTCAATAAATTGATAGCTAGTGGCTTCATCCGCTAAGAATAATATCCAGATTGGGTAACCAATATTATGTCCGTCGTCAAAAAGAACAGGAAGATCCGGATCTGTATTGACTTTTGTGATCTAAACGTAGCCTGTCCTAAGAACGAATTCCCCCTTCCGATCATATATATAATGATTGACAACACATGTGGTTTCGAGCGCATGTCCTTCATGAATGGATTCTCAAGCTACAATCAAATCAAGATGTCTCCTGACGATCAGAAGCATACATTATTTCGAACGCCGCTAGTGGTATACTTTTACATGGTCATACCCTTTGGTCTGAAGAATGCGGGTACTACATACCAGCGAGCTATGAGCCCTATATTTCTTGAGCATCTATGTAAGACGGTCAAGTGTTACCTTGATGATATCGTCCTCAAGAGTCGCTCTAAAGATGATCACCTCTAGGACTTGAAGACTGTATTCGACCTTATGTGTGCACATCAGCTCAAGATGAACCCTACCAAATCATTCCTAGGAGTCTCTAGCAAAAAAATTATGGGTTTTATCCTAACTTTGAAGGGTATCCACGTAGACCCTGACAAGACTAAAGAGATCCTTAAAATGCGCCCATCAAAGAATCTCAGAGAGCTTCGTGGCCTTCCGGGAATACTGGCCTATATCAGGAGGTTCATATCAAATCTCTTTAGACGTTGTCGGCCGTTCATGCAACTCATAAAAATTAGAGTCTCCTTTGTATGGAATAAAGAATGCCAGCACGCCTTCGATGATATTAAGAAAAACCTTATGAGCCCTCCAGTATTGGTATCCCCACTTATGGAAAAGCCCTTTCTGCTTTATATACGAGCAATAGATCAATCTCTTGGCACTCTGCTAGCCCAGAAGAGTAACGTAGGTCACATGGGCCATCTACTACCTCAGCAGAAAGATGGTCGATATGGAGCACAAATACAAGTCCGTCGAGAAAAAGTGCCTCGTCTATTCTTTGCTATTTAGAAGACCCGACACAATGTGGCAGGGCAAACGATCCATGTGATCTCTCGGGTCAACCCCTTCAGGGTCCTTATGACCATACATGGATAGACAACTCCCGCTTGGCTACGTCGGCAATATTTCGGTCACCATATGACATGGTCTTTATCCTACATAAGTCTATCAAAGGCCAAGCATTAGCTAACTTCCTAGCCACCCACCCGGTGCCAGAAACTTCGAGACTCTACGAGGAGATCCCCGACGAAGTCACAGACTTCGACAACATGACAAACGCAGAAGCCATTTGACGAATGTTCTTTGACTGTGCTTCGAGAATAAGGCCCAAAGGCAATGTCATTGCTGGAGTCAGAATTATATTGATCTCGCTATATAACCTTGTTATCAACCACACCTACTCCCTCCCTGAGCCATGCTCCAATAATATGGCAGAGTACAATGCTCTCATCATTGGACTTTAACTCGCTAAATAAGTGGGAGTTAACCACCTGGAAGTCTACGATGATTCCAAACTAATAATCAACCAATTCTGAGGCAAGTACAAAGTCAAGAATGAGGACCTAATTTCCTACCACCAAGCCGCGGTTGGATTAATTACCACCTTTGAGAGGTTCTTCATAGAGCACGTCCCCCGGCTACAGAACATCGAGGCGGATGCCCTAGCCGGACTCGCAGCCTCTCTACCTATTCTGGTCAATATCCATGAACTGATCACCATGATCGATCGGGAACTGGTCTGTCCGAAGAACAACCTTTCAGTTTGCCGGAGCTACTCAGTAGGGACAAGCATTGAATCATAAGACTGGAAACTTCCATTCATCGACTACGCAGTCTATAAAATTCTCCCCGAGAATCTAAAGGAAGCCACCTCGATCAGAAGATATTACCTCCGATTCTATTATGATACGACTACCAAAATGCTGTATCGCCGCTCATATGACGGTCTTCTTCTTTGATGCCTATCGAATACAGAAGCAAAACAAGCTCTCCATAAGGCTCACGATTGGGTTGGTGGTGCCCATCAGCTAGGGCCCAAGCAATATGACCGCCTTCGTAGAATGGGTTACTATTGGTCAACAATGGTAGAAGATACCGTTGACTATGCAAGGAAGTGCCAAGCATGACAAATCCATACAGACTTCATCCACCAACCCTCAAAGTTCCTATACCCGACTATTGCGTCCTAGCTGTTCGAAGCCTGGGGTATGGGCATCATTGGACCGATTAGTCCACCTTTATCCAAGGGACATCGGTTCATCCTTGCCATCATAGACTACTTCTCCAAGTGGGCAAAAGTAGTACCACTTGCTAAAGACAAGACGTCCAACATGATCAGCTTTGTCAAGCATCATGTCATATACCGATTTGGCTTGCCATAAAGGATCGTCTATGATAACGGTCTATAGTTTACAAGTCATGCGTTCTACCAGTTTTGTGACAAAAAATGAATTCAGAATGTAGCATCAACTACCTATAACCCAGCAACGAATGGTCTGGCTGAGGCTTTCAATAAAACCATCATCAAACTTTCCAAGAAGTTTGTGTCATCCAATAAATATGAAAGGAATGAAAAGCTGGATGAATATCTCTGGGCCTACAGTACAACGGTCCGGACAGCTATTGGCAATACGTATTTCTCGCTGGTATACGAAAGCGAAGCTGTCTTCCCACTCGAGATCTAAATTCCTTCACTCCGAGTGGCCCTCTCATACTAATTAACCATCGACGACAATCACCGCCGACGGCTATAAGAGTTAGAAGCACTCGATGAGAAACGTCTCTTAGCTCAACAACGCATTGAGCTATATCAAGTACGTCTATCAGGATCCATCAACAAACAGGTGAGGAAGAGGACCTACCAAGTGGGTGATCTCGTCATGACCGTAAGGAGGCTGATGGTTATGACCCATAAGATGACCAACAAATTCTAACCCAAGTGGGAAGCCCCGTTCATCGTAGAATCGATATTCTCCAATGGTGCCTACCGGATCACGAAACCCAACGGTGACTTGCTCATGATACCTATCAACGACAGGTTCCTGATGAAGTACTATATCTAAGCTAGACTTGTACTCCCCTCATTCCCAGCTGAGCAACGAAGATGTATAGTATTTACACTCTTGATTCTTCATCCCTAATTGGTGTCTATGTACAACGTTTCCCTTCTTTATAAATTCCTGTAAAAACCATTATCTGTATCCTCGAGTCCTGGATACGCAACAGATGATGGATCCTCAAAGTCTCCCCAGTGGAGCAGTCCTCATGTCCACTTGCACACTTCTGTTGTGACCACTCAAACCAATCTAGTTAGATGCTAGTCATGTTCATATTATCTCTGAACTATTATCCTAACAATCTCCCCAGCAGAATAACCCTCAGGCCTATCCATACTCCTAGATAGACCACATCAGCAAAACCACTCTTCAGTGAGTTTCTTGGACAATGGTTCATGTCCATATTACCACTGTACTATCGTCATAATATTCCTTCCCAGCTGAGTTTGACATATCTATATCACCTCTGAGCAAACTTCCCAAGTATTAGCTATCGATCATTACGTCCATATTACCTATGATATTGGTTTTCATCTCCACTTAAAACCCGTACTTACCAAGGTACGCCTGCGTTATTAAGTCCATAAAACCTGTCATGTCAATATTACCTCTAGTAGGGCTTGTCTTAAACCTATTACTTGCACTCAAATGCACAAGAAGTAATGGGTCCACAAAACCTATCACTTCCATATTACCTCTGATAGGGATTATTTTCAAAATTATTACTTGTACTATAGTACGCAAGAAGTAATAAGTCCACCAAATATTCTCCAGTGGGATGTCCTCAATGGAAGCAAGCGACCACATCCATATTACCTATGGCTCGCTTCCTTTTTCTTCCACAAAAATATCGGGATCATACCTAACCTCTCGGTATGACTATTGATCAGCTCATGTCTACGTCACCTCTGAGCTACTACCTTCACATCCTCCCCCGAGAGTTTACCATGCCCATGTGACTTCCGAAAAAACCTCTCCCTACGACTATCATCAGTCGTCGTCTCAACTTATCACCCATGCTTAAATTTAAGTGTGCCAATGGTGTTAAGTCTACCAAACTTGCCACATCCATATCACCTCTGGCAGGGCCAGTTTTAAACTTATTACTTGCACTCTCGCATGCAAGAAGTAATAACTCCCCCAAAGAAGACCCAGAGGGAACCCAACCTTTAACGGGCTTTTGCACGTCAGAAGGAATCATCCGGGAGCTGCCTTTGGCGGCAGGAGCCTTCCCTCTTACTGTGCCCTTCTTCTTTGGGAACGAAGCCTCGGTAGGTAAGCCCTTGCCTTTGGCAGCCATGGAAGAAGAAGGAGCTCGAGAAGCAATGATAGTCATCGACGAAGAATACAAGAAAAATTGTAAACAATGGAGGAAGAAAATTAGCAAAGAGTCTCTCTCTTTTCTAACTTCATCCCTTTTATAGCCCAAACTGCCTTGATCCACGTAGAAACCTAGGATAAGAATGGCACTTGAATTCTTGATCCACTGTTACCCAGGAGTGAACCGTCGCCTCGGGCTCGACGTCGTGAGATGGCTTAAAATTCTAAGAAATCTCCCTAAGAATCTAATCGAATCCAGCATTAAATAGAGATATGATAGCCTGGAAGTGCTCATCCATGCGACCCACAACCATGCGGCCTACGACCATGCAGTCCCAATGGCCATACGACACAATATCCATGCGACCGAAGATATCTCCTCCATGCTTCTTATTCAAAGTATTCCAAACTTATCAGTTTGAAAAATTTAAACGAGGTCTTGTAAAAGCATGGAAAACACTCGTCTATACGTCCAACAACCATATACACCCAAAAGAAAGCTCAAAAGATATCGGGCTACAGAATAATCATACGGCCTAACAAGGTAACGTCATGCATCCTAATCAGCCGATACAACTTTTGGCCGTAAATGGGCCTGACATGGCGTCCTAACAACTGAATAATCTCTGGCACAGAATCCTGACAAAGAAATTTTTTTGAATGCCTAAAAAGACGTGAATATACTAAATGACAGATGTCTCACGTCATCACAGAACTTCACTCTCGATGAGTGTAAAGCGCCACGTATATAACACAAAAAAGGACCCCATGCATCCCAGACTCCATATGTTCCATGCGTCTCTGGCCCCATCCGTCCCAGTCTCCAGGTGCCTCATGCATCTCTGGCCACATGCATCACACACTCCATAAAGACCAAATCATGTTGTTACGACATGAGTGATTCATTTCTACCAAGTGTGGGCCATGTGTCAACCTGACCAAGTCACGCCCACAAAGGACGAGAATTGCCCAGATCTTCACCAACAAAAAATCTCAACAAGTGCCCACATGGCAGCTTAGCCAGCTCACAGTTGCAACTGCACCCTATTAAGAAGGCACACGTGGCACCCTCCGGCATCCAGGCGGTCCAACATACGCGTCCTAGGATGACTTTATATACCAGGGTGGCATGCCTAAACAAATAAAAGAGACACACAGACAGGCAGGCAACGAAGAGGGAGAGGGAATCCAGAGCCAAGCCAAGGGAGGACACAAGCTTCTTCACCCTGCCTCGGATCGTCAATGAAGTAAAGGAGCAGCCATAACACTCTTTGTCCTTCGTTATACCCCAGAATAAAAAATTTGTACTTAGATTGTCTGTCTAGGACCTCTTTATACTTTCTTTAGTTTGTTATTAAAGCAATCAATTGTAATGGCTAACAATAGTCTCTGTATGTAACATGTGAAACAAATTTGAAAGGACTATTTAGTATTACCCTTCCAAGAATAAATTTCTTAAGTTAGCTAAAACACTTACATTACTGAGTTTATATACACATTTTTTGCACAAGAAATATACTAGCTTGGTCAATCATTATTTTTTAGTTATGTGTTGAGTCTTAAACTTGCACATGATCAAATGAGTAACTTGTAATCCTAGGATCAAATGAGCGATCGATAATTTAGTTAGATATATATTATTTATCTACATAATTTTGTAGTGCGACTATGATGCAGATATGTTCAATATTCGTCCAGAAAGTATATTCCTGGAAATATTACACAAAGCATAGATTAGCTCTCTTTATGTGTAATGTTTATAGACTGAATATTATTTTACGAAAATACGTAACATTATAATTCACTTGATAATTTTTCTAGTTTATCCTCAATCAATTTTGAGCATGGACCTATTTGAGTACTAGCTAGGTTGCCCAAGTATTGATTTATTTAAGCAAATTTATCATTTTGTTTTTCTATTAATCATATATGATTCATTTTGAAGTGTTTGCGTCCTTTGACATATGTTATAGTATGATGTTCAAAAGTTAATAGTTTGGATTAGAATCAATATAATTGATGTCCTATCTTATTCGATTCAGACAAACAATACAGCTTTATATGAATTAAGAGTTAGTTTCAAATCAAATTTGATTTTTTTATTGTTTATTTTCTCATTGAAATTTTTATGAAATATTATTTTCTACGACAATTTTTCCGATAGAATAAACAATAAATTTTGCTAAATAATATGGATATTTATAAGGGCCATTTGATTTTACCCCCTGTTAGATTGGATATATTGATATTATCCCCTGTTAGATCAAAAGTTGAGTTTACCCCCCTGAAAGTGTCGTTAAAACATATTAACGACACCTTCAAAACTTTTAACGATACTTTCAAAAATTTTAACAACACTTTAAGGGGGATAAACTCAACTTCTGATCTAACAGGGGGTAAAATCAAATAGCCCTATTTATAAATTGTTGGATCATTGTCGAAACATCTATAGTAGGTAGATATTGTTATAAAAATATTCTGGTTAGTTGACTGACTATTGTAACCTGTGACAATAAAAATAAAGGTGATTATTTTTTGACATTAGGAATCAATTTATTTTCATATCTAGTTGACTAGTAATCAGTTTAGTGATAATGCAAATCCCTTTAAATCTAAGTTTTAGAGATTAATTTGGGTATATGCCAAAAGGGTCCTTCGATCAAAAATAGTGTAAATAGTCCTAAGCGATACAGTATTTAAGTATCTTCGGATCACCGCTAGCTGGGAACCAACTCCTATAGCTAATCCAAGTTGATCAAAACTTGATAGACTAAAGATTTGAAAAGGTTGGTAAGAAAAAATTATTCAAACTATTTTACTAGTATTCTAGACCGTCATTAATTAAATATATTATTGCCTGTAATATAAAGGCAGTGGCCATGCACAGTCTTCCAGTGTCATCCTACTAAGTTTGCAACTACCAATGGGTGCAGTTAACTAACTGCTCGGTCCCTCACAGTTGCTTTGCCAACCTTGCACAGACCCTGGCTCCCTCAAGTGCTGTGCTAACCTGAATCCCCCCTCTTTCTCCCATCTATCACCAGTATACACACACACATTTACATTTTAACACACTAATGTATCACTAATGCACTCACTAACAAGTAGACACCAACACCTTCAAATATGGGCTGCACCCAAACCGATACTTACTAATATGTGCACTTCTCCATACACATCTATACCTACACAAAATAGCATGAACACATATACTTCACTCATAATACAACACATACTCAAACACTGATGATATGCACACAGTCCCATATACCAACTAAATACTAGCCACAACACAACACATCACACACATTAACACTCTCAATGTAAACACACTCACTCATACTCTAAACTAATACAATACTATCACTGTCAACAGACTCAGGTGCTCAATCAATCCCAAAGCACCCTCTACCCAAATACACCACCCATAATCAAATATTTGGTGTGTACAACCTAGTGTACCAACTCCATACACACCACTTAGAAGCTGTTATTGTAGGAAAACTCTACAAAGTGCAAGTGATCCTCCCACAAACCACCGAAGTTGAGAGTGCACGATCAAAGCATATCCTCCAAGCTCTGAATCATATGCTCCGACTGGCCATCTGTCTGTGGATGCATATGCTGAATTGAACCTCCAACGGGTACCTAAACTCTGCTGAAGTCTCTGCTAGATCTATGAAGTAAACCAGGAAAACCTGTTTAAGACTATGATAACTGGCACTCCATACAGTCTGATAATCTGCCTCATATACATTTCAGCTAATTGCTCAATGGATTGGCCAACTCTGAAAGGTAGAAATTGAGCAACCTTCGTTAGTCGATCCACTATCACCCAAACGACATCTCAACCAGTCGGGGATCTAGGAAGACTGATCATGTAGTCTATAGTGATATGCTCCCACATACACTCTGGTATCGGCAATGGCTGAAGTAGTTCGACCGGTCTTTGATCCTCAGTCTTAACCTGCTGACAAACTAAATATCGAGAGATAAACCATACTATCTCCCTCTTCATCCCATTCTACCAGAAGTGCTGACAAATACCATGATACATCTTTGTCTCTCATGGATGAATAGAATACGGGGAACTGTGGGCCTCTGATATAATCTCGTAGTGGATATCTCCACTCGACACAAAAAGTCAACTCCCAAATTTGAGAGACACATCCTCGTGAATGCTTAATTCTACTCGGCGTCCTACCCCATACTCTGTTCTGAGACATTGTAGCCTGGCATCACCTGACTGTGCTGTCCTGATCCTATCTACTATGGTAGATTTTACCTGCAATCTTGCCATCAAGCCCATATCACCAGGTAACACTACCTCAATGCCTATCTCCAGAAGATCCTTTAGGATGTGATGTTTCTCATTCAAGAAGTAAGCTACCACTTTCCTCGTCAAGGCATATTTAACGATATTGGCCTTCCCTGGATGGTACTGAAGATCAATATCATAAATTGTTAGTTACTCTAGCCATCTCCTCTGCCTCATATTGAGGTCCCTCTACGTGAACAAATACCTCAAGCTCTTATGACCTTCGAAGATCTTCATCCGCTCACCGTATAGATAATACCTCCAGAACTTGAGTGCAAACACCACTACGACTAACTCTAAATAATGGGTTAGGTAGTTTTTCTCATGGTCTCAAAGCTACTGATACGAATAAGAAATAACCCTACCATCCTGCATAAGGACACACCCTAGCCCAATGCCTGATACATCACATTAAACCTTGACCCATCTAGTCTGACGGGGAGTGTCAGAATATGAGCCAAAATTAAACTCCGCTTGAGCTTCTCGAAAGAAACTTGACAAACATCTGAAAACTCGAAGCGTACATCCTTACATGTCAGCCGTGTCAAGGATACAAAAAACCTAGCCAAGTCTGCCATAAATTGCCTGTAGTAGCCTGCTAATCCCAGAAAACTGCGTACGTCTTAAACTGTATGTGGTACTGTCCAACTCTCGATAGCCTCTACCTTCTTGGGATATACCTCTTCGCCTCCCCCAAAAGTCATGTGACCCAAGAATGAGATACGATCCAGCTAGAAGTCACACTTGCTGAACCTCGCATACAACTGATGCTCTCGAAGAGTCTGAAGATCTATGTGTCATGCCCCAGTCATAAAATACGTAGGACTAGGAATACATAAGCATGCCAGTCGTATATATATAAAAAATCCAATATATGGAAACCATAAAATATATGTACGCTATAAAATAAATATTAATTCATAAGTGGTATATAATGTCACAAGTCACAGGGCATAACTAAATATCATCCATAAAATTGAGTAAAATGAATAACAAATCAAGTATATAACAGAATCAAGTATGAAATGCTTAATAAGAACAATTAGTTGGGTGAAGACAAATCTAATACCAAACTAGAATAAGAATAGAGTCCATCTACTAAATAAATAAATGACATAAAAGTTTTAACTCAACTGCGAACCAATAGACTCGAAGGTGAAGAGCTCCTCGAAAGGGAATGAAGTATCAAGTCTTGATCCGAGATCCTCCAAAAAGTCATGATCGTCTACACCAGGCAAGGGACCAGTTCCTCAGAGGGACATAAAAAGATACATAAAAGCATGCCAATAAAGTACTAAAAGTAAACATCCAACATGGTCACCTGACCAGTCTATGTGATAAGCAGTTTAAGAACAACTTTCCCGCATATGGACTATTTGGCTAAAATAATGGGATAGGCATAGTTCTTTCGGAGATCCAGGGGCCATTGGCATAACATCTTTCGAAGTCATAGGCCTACAGTAAATAATGGGATCATAATGCCTGGCATCTCCGATGAAGCTTCTGGGCCCAAAAAGAAAGTATAAAGGAGCTACATATGCTTATTTATTGTTCTTTCCACCCAATGCTACTAGCCATGTCATATCCATGGAACACAAATACCAATAGTAACTGCTAAGTCTTATAACATGCAATTCTAGTACCAGTTATTCCCTATCGCACATCCAATACATATCGATGGCCAGTCAATATGTAAGTCTGTGATCTACATGAGACTCATAACTCGTGTAACACCTGTGTCAGGGCCATATAAAACATAAAGATACCTCAAATCATGGGGTGGTCTCTTAACTCTAGATCAATATGCATAATATAAATAAAAGATAAAAGATGACACAATCGTCGTTGCACCCAAGTCATTCTTTGACACATAGTTTAATAATATACATAAATAAGAAAATAAATGATAGAAATAAATCATGCAAAAGTGAATATAAATAATCAGTAGTAGTGGCAAGGTATACTTGCCTGGCAAGCAATCTGTGGAGTATGGATGTCCAGACGATAAGCACAAGGAACCATAAGGTAGGGACTCTAAAATAATGTCTCCGAATGGTAAAATAAGCATCACCAACGTTCCCGGAATTAGCGAGATAATTAAAAAACTCTACCCTTTCGTCCAATTTGGACACAGGGGCAAAACGATAATTTTGGCCCAAAGCGAAGTCCACATGTGGCCCACCTTAAACCAAAAAATATAAGGGGTAAAGGTCTCTAAAAGGGACAAATTATAGGTCAAACAAATGCTAATCGACAATACAAACTCAATTATCAAGTCAAATCGTGGGGCCCTCAAAATGGTAATCCGTCGACTGGCTCAAAATCAGATAAAACTTGGGTCACAGGACATGTCAAATACTGCGAGTCCAACGGTACAAGTTTCTTGGTGATCCGATGAACGATCACAAACTAATTAATTTTTTTACAAAATACTGATACGAAAGACTTTTACGGATACGGGTTGATTCTGGCGTACGCACACATCCAAATCAACTTTTGCGAAAGCCCACACGTCAGGATATACCATACGTGCCTTTCGATGTAATTGGTACAAGATGAGGTACTTCCGTTTGGCATGGCATACTCTATATCGCAAAATTTTAACTTTTGAAACCATAATTTTTAGTCAACTTCTAACCGGTTTTATTCGATGAATACATCGAGTTATTTAAAATTAAAAGAAATATTTTATAGTCCTAATAAACGCCTTCAAATAGATTTTCAAAATTGTGCATGGTTTGGAATATAACTTAGTGTAAATTAGGGTAGTAGGACAGTTTTTGTCGTATCATAAAACTATGGTTTTTTTTTGTTTTGATCTCAATTTTTACCTAGTTTTTGCTTCTATCTAATTGAAACTATTTCAGGTGTTAGATGGAGGTTATGTAGTGATCATACCTAGGAAGATCGCATGTGAAATGATTGCATGTATGAGGAGAAAATATGCCATAAACGGGGGTCGACTGCTGTCACTGCTGATGTTACTACGGTTGTTGTTGCCGTCCGCGCGCGGCCGTGCGGTACTTCTGCGGCGGTGCTCGCGGCCGAGTGGGGGGTCAACGACGAGGGGAGGCGCTGGTCTGGGGGGTATATTCTAGGGTTAGGGTTTAGTAATTAATATAAACATATGTATATATGTATATATACACAGAGGAGAGAGGGATCGGGGGAAAGGGTCTAAGCGGGGGTGAGGTTCTAGGCCACGGGTTGGGGTAGTTTGGATTGGTTTGGTTTGGTTTTATTTTGTTTTGTTTACTTATCCTTTTCTTCATTATTATATATTAATAAATATATGTATATATATATATATATATATATATATATATATATATATATATATATATATATATATATATATATATATATATATATATATATATATATATATATGTGGGTATAACATTTTTAAAAATTATATTAGAACTTGGATAAAATTCTAGGAAAATATTATAATACCTTTAAAAATAAAGAAAATACTTTTATGAAAAAAAATTAAATAAATCAAAGAGTTTTAGTTATTATTTAGCAAGGTAATTAATAAAAATTAATTAAATAAATAAATTAAATAAATAAATACTTAAAATTATAAATTAAGATTAGGAGGTTTGCACTATACGAAGATGTCGCTCATGCTCTGCCTCAGTCCGACTGTAGACCAGGATATCATCAATAAACACTATCACAAACTTGTCTAGTAGAGGCATGAAAATGCGATTCATGATATCCATGTATATTGCTGGCGTGGTTGCTCGAAATGGCATAACAAGAAACTTCCAATAGACATATCTAGATCTAAACGTTGTCTTAGGTATATCCTTTCCCAGAATTTGATCTTATGATACCTACACATCAAATCGATCTTAGAAAATATAGTTTCCCTACTGAGCTGATCAAATAAGTCATCTATCCTCGACAATATAGAAGCATGGAAAATCTACACCATACCCCAATAGTAATCAAGATCCATTCGCCGCAGTGATCAAGACCCATGCACCAAAGTTATCTAGAGCTATGCACCATCCGCAACATAAGTAGTATTTTATGTACCATCAGTTCCATGCGCCACTACTACTCTAGTTGCCAGTAGTGTTATGCGCCACTACTACTCTAGTGTTTCCATGCCCCAACAGTACCATGTGGCACTACTACCCTATAGATCTCCTTGCTCCAGGCAGACGAATTCCCAAGGTGCAAATTAGCATATGACATATGTCCCGAATATTGTGGGCATCAGCAACCCCAAATCTTGAATGGCCACATGGCCGCCTATTACAACATGTGCCACTATACGACAACATGAGTTACGTACGTGCATTCGCGTAGTGGCTTCTCAAAGATATAAATAGTGGGTGTCTCCCACACATAAAAGGGGACAAAACTAGAAAAAAAGGAGAAGAAGAAAAAAGAAGACTATAGAAGTGCCACAAAGGACACATATTGATTCGTATACTCCAGCTCCCCGAAGCCTCGTCACTCTCCTTGGTCCCAGATTATCAACGGTGTAAAGGAGATATTATAGTGCTCGATCTCCATCGTCACACTTGCCCAGATTCTTATATTTTTTATTGTACTTAGACTCTACATATTAGAGGTTCTTTTGTACTATTTGTCAACTCCTAATCAATAACAAAAAAAAGTTTGTTCAACTTTATCTTCGAGCGTTGATTTAGCGATAATAAAAAAATTGGTGACTTTGTTGTGGATGAGCTTCTCCTCTAACGAGAAGATGGTGACACAATCCAACATGACCAAGTTTGGCTCGACTCAGAGGATGTTGGTCATTCGCTTCGACTAACAGGCATTTGAAGACATGTTGGATAAGTCGAGCTCTCCAATGAGGCCCGTACGACCTTGCAAGGCTCGTAAGACTCGAGTCGCCAAGGCCGTTGTGCCACGCCTTTGGTCGGTGCCCAATGAATTACCAATATCACTACCATATTTCTAGAATAGGAATATTTTTGTCATTTTGTATTATTATAAATATTGTGTTATATTTTTATTTATATAAATATGCATGATATATATATATAATATGACTAATATAATTATTGGTTAACAGGTTGGACTAGCTAATTAGAAAAGACACTAATGAACCTAACTAGACGCCTGGTTGTGAGGATCATTCACCGTTGGAGGTGGTTACAAGATTGTTCAGCATCAAGTCCAATTTTAACATGTTGCAAGAATGCTACAATCGAATGATGGAGTTGAATATAGAGATATTGCCGGAGGATGCTAAGTTGCCTAAAGACTTATACCGATCTAAGAGGATGGAGAGATTGCTCTGGATGGGATACAAAAAAATTAATGAATATCGCAACAGGTGTATTTTGTACTAC
Organism: Iris macrosiphon; assembly: GCA_036927795.1. NCBI lineage: Eukaryota > Viridiplantae > Streptophyta > Magnoliopsida > Asparagales > Iridaceae > Iris > Iris macrosiphon. The sequence continues at coordinate 91,859,703 of JAYESA010000019.1, read as the reverse complement.
AAAGATGAAAAAGACGAAGACACGTGCAGATTCTGTGGTACTAATTGCTACAAGGCCACTGGTAGAGGAAGGTTTGTCGGTGCAAGGAAGCCTACCGATTCGATACACTACTAGCCTTTGACGCCGTAATTGCAGAGGTTGTTTATGGTGAAGGAGACTGCAGAAAATATGAGTTGGCATAGGCAAAAATAGATCGAACGATAGTTGGATCATCCATTTGATGGAGAAGCATGAAAGCAATTTGATCGAGAGTATCCAGGTTTTTCTTCGGACCTCCGTAATGGCAGATTGGGGCTTTCCTCTGAAAGTTTTATCCCATTCGGACTTTCAGGCTCCCAGTATTCGTGTTGGCCTGTGATCGTCACTCCATAAAATCTACTACCTTAGATATGTATGAAGACTCCGTATATGTTCCTAACTATTATTATACCGGGTCTGAACAATCTGAAGAGGAACATCGATGTGTATTTACAGCTGTTAATAAATGAGTTAAATCAGCTGTGGAAGTAGGTGCCAATACGTACGATGTTTCAAGAAAGCAGAATTTTTAGATGAGGGCAACACTTATGTGGACCATCAACGACTTTTTGGACTATAAAATTTATCGGGATAGAGCACTCGTGGCCGTCACTCATGTCCGTATTGCATGGACTGCACTAAGGCTTTTCGTTTGAAATATGGAGGCAAACCGTGATTCTTCGATTATCATCGATAATTCCTGTCGAAGGATCATCTGTACGAGAGTAACATAAATGCTATTTGTGCTGGCATTGTGGAGAAGGCCAATCCATCGCCAAGATGGCCCGGATACACGATATGGAAAGAGATAAAAGATTTACCAAGTGCTATCGAAGAGCCTGCTAAGGGGTACAAGTGTGACGGATTTGGTCGCACTCATAACTGGACGAAGAGGAGTATATTCTGGGATCTACCATATTGGAGCACCAATTTGATCAGACATAATCCTTATGTCATGCATATTGAAAAGAATATGTTTGACAACATAAATAATACTGTAATGGACGTAAAGAGGAAGACGAAAGACAATCCGAAGGCCAGGATGGACTTAGAAGAAATATGTAGACGTCCTGCGTTACATTTGATAAAAGAGAGAAATAAAAAGTTAAAGAAGCCTAAGGCAATTTTCTCACTGGAGAATGAGGATAAAGGAAGACTTTGTATGTGGATTCAGGGCCAAAAATTTCTAGACGGGTATGTGTCAAAATTGAGAAGATGCATCGACCTCAAGGAGAACAAACTAATAGGTATAAAAGAGCCATGATTGTCACGTATTCGTAAAGAGGTTAATTCCGATTGCATTTTGGGAATTCTTATCGCAGGTCATTTGGGATCCATTAACCGAGCTCAACATATTCTTTAAAAATCTTTGTTCTACTAAGTTGCTCATCGATCATCTAGAAAAGTAAAAGAAGGACATTACAGTAATACTGTGCAAGCTCGAGGTAGTGTTTCCTCCTGGATTCTTCCACTCCATGGAGCATTTTCCAATTTATCTTTTATATGAGGCACGTGTTGGTAGGCCTGTTGGCTATCGGTAGATGTACCCGTTCGAGCGGCATCCGAACCACCTAAAGAGAAAGAAGAAAAATAAGGCACATGTTGAGGGTTTTATTTATGAAACTTATCTGGTCGAGGAGATTACAAAATTTTGCTCAGCGTATTTCAAACCTCATATTGCTACTAATCGAACAAGGGCTCCGAGAAATGCCGACGGATATCAGGAATCTAATGATGCAATACTGAAAGTATTCAATGCGTCTGAAAAGCCTTCAAATAAAATAAAGAAGAGATATTGAATGACGACGAGCTAAGGGCTGCTCAGTTGTATATATTACTCAATTACGACGAGGTTGAAGTGGAGAAGCTAGAGGGGTAAGTAATTAATACGTCTACATTTATGTCATCTCAATGTAATAATATAAGCTCGGTAATGTTATTCTACTAATCGACTGTTGCTTCGTTGTTTTTCAGCACATATAATGATGAGATGAGGTCAGTTAGACCCTACATATGCAGAATAAGAAATGTGACATCATTTTTCTTCTTGGTTCAGTACATATGTAAGGAGTTGGATAATTACTTTTTGTATATGCACTTTATACAATAATTAATGGAACGTTGAACTTAATTTATTATCTTATGGTATTTAGGTCAATCGTCCAGATGCAATACTTGATAATGAATAAATTAGAACTCTAGCTAAAGGTCCAATTTATGCCGTCAAAATCTGGCCAAGCTATTGTGCAAATGGGTTTAGGTTCAAGTCAACAACTGCCTCGATCAGAGACAACTTTCTATATCTCGAGGACATCAAAAATAGTTGTTTATGTATCAAATCTTCTAACTATAAAGATGTCAACATAGGCAATAATTTCTATGGCGTATTACAGGAGATTGTGGAGCTGATATATAATTATGGAATAGAGCCTGTTAAGATCATATTATTCAAGGGGGAATAGTTTGATCCGATCCAAGATCAAGGTTAGAAAATAGACAAGCATGGTCTTGTGGATATAAATTACCGGCGTCGATATCAAGGCTATGAACCATTTGTCCTATCAAGTCAGGCATAGCTCATATACTTTATAACTTATCCTAAACAGAGAACAACGAGGTTGGACTGGTGGACAGTACGCAAGACCAAAGTTAGAAATACCATTGACGTTGACGAAATAGCTTATCAGGAGGATGAACTATCTTTTGTAACAAATATTATAGAGATGGACTCAACGAAAGTTTCTCATTATACGTCTAATCATATTAAAGATGTAGAATTATCCGAAGAGGAAGACGAAGTAGATAAAAGTGAAAAAGAGGAGGACAAGGTCGAGGAAGAGGAGGACAAGTAAAACAAAGAAGATAAATTTTCAGAAGAGGACTGAAAATAAAATTAAATCCTTTTAGTCTTGTGATATGTATTATATTTTTTTGGATTAGACTTTTTAGATATTGTTGCCAAAACTCAAGAGTTTTTGGTTATTTAGAATTTTTTTGTACAATTCAACGGAAGGTTGCTCTGGGTCTATTTTATTTTTCTTCTTTATTTAATATTTTTTTGTATTATATATATATATATATATATATATATATATATATATATATATATATGTGTGTGTGTGTGTGTGTGTGTGTGTGTGTGTGTATTTGTTTTATCATTATATGTTGCTTTTAGTTATGACAGGACGACGCAGAGGTTTCGGACGTAGAGGAGCATCTAGAGGACATCGTGCTTCGAGCGGTCCTTCAATACCGGGTACTAAGGACGGTCCACTTGCGTCTCCTCATGACAGTACTCCTAGGACGAGCAGTACTCCACTCTTTCGACCACTTGCACCTCCTCATGACAATACTCCTTGGACGAGCAGTTCTAGTCCAGAGCTTACTACTCCTCCATCTACCATTCCTACTACTGACGATACCATAGAGACCGAGGAGGAGATGAACGAGGACCAGCCCTCGTAGTATCAGATAGATCCTCCATGCGCGCCTTCGGACGAGCATCGGATGGAGATTTTGGTCGACGACAAAATATAAGTTAATAAGTTAACATTTTCTTACGGATATATATATATATATATATTGATTGAATTTTCTATGAATATAATTATCTCTATATAGATATCCTCCATCGAGGGTACAGAGATATTTGGGGCTCTTTCTGAGGTACAATTATGGTGGCCCTTGGATCAACTACTCCGATGCTGCAGAGAAAGGCGTTCTAGTTTAAGCACTTCAAGGTAAAAATATATTTGGTTTAAATATCGATCATGTAATTTATTTATATTATATAACTAACAATATTACGTCTTGTAGAATACGTATTTCTATCCACCACATCGGACCGAGGTGGTCGAGGAGATATTTCCTTCCGTTGCCACCAAGCTAGTCCAGGATGCGATTAATGATCAGAAGAACCATGATCGTTTGGAAAAACCAATCCAAGGTTGGATCAGGATAGAGCAGTAGACTCAGATGAGGGCTAGATTCGATGATCCCAAATACAAGAAAAAGTCGGAGAAGGCAAAGGCGACCAGAAAGAAGGTAAGAAAGTGGTATGGTGGGTCGATTCCTATAATGGAACATTTTTGACACAAGGTAAGTATTTGAACGTATATATATTATTTTAATCAAAGTAGGATAAAATTGTTAATTTTAGTAACAACATATCTATTTGTAATTAATAAGTCCAGAGGGGTGAAGACGCTAACATAGTGACCGTCTTCCTCCCCACCTATCGAAAGAATGGATAACACATCGATGATAGGGCCACACAGACTTACGTAAGTATTACTTTACATTTTTTACTTTAATATAACTTAGAAAATATGAAAATAAATATCCATTTTGTTAGTAATAAGTTTCTTAGATAATACTCGGTACCCCTACTTTTGAACAACTTAGAAAATATACAAATAATAACAAGTATATTTATCGAGCGATTTATTTTTTTCTAGAATGAGTATCTATGGCTCCGTGAGCAGTCGACGCAATATGCTACGTCTGCACCTCCCGAGGTTGAGGCCGATACTTCCTGGCAGCTACCGGCCCAAACAGTTTTGTCGACTGACGAGCAGTGGCAGACTGCCACTGGTGGCCTTCAGAGGGGTACATACTACGGTACGGGATCCTACAGCGCCTATGTTGCGGCACAGGGCTCTAGGACCCCCTTTGCCCCTGTGTATAGCTTACAGCCTTTCCAGGAGTCGGTGCGAGTCAAGCAGGAGAGAGTTGACCATCAGATTATGTCTATAAGTGATGAGATGATGAGAATGATTTTGCAGCAGCCCCAGTCCCAGTCCCAGTCCCAGTCCCAGTCGCAGATGGATGATGCGAGGATCTTAGCACATTTTGATGCGCTCAAGAAAAACCTTTTGGAACTCAGGACTATGACCGAGGTGACACAGCGGGACATTACGGATCTGGCATCATTTATACAGCCTTTCGTCACTCGGATTATATGTGTCATGGATTTATACAATGATCGCCTATCAACATTAGAGCGGATACGTCCTTCTGGTTCGCCAGCATCGACACCGACTCCACCGACGATATTGTCTCCTAGTTCAAAATCGGTGGCGCTTTTACAGGGCCAGTTGGACTATATCGTATCCTAATTGCATGGAAGTATTTCTCCTCCTGATCAACATTAGTCCTAGGTTGGACATATAGTTATGAGTTTGTGTGAATTTGGCCCATTTTTTGGAATTTATATGATATTGGCCAATTTTTGGGTTTATTGTATATATTCTTTTTGTGACATGAGAATATTTATTTCAGACTTTTATGGATGTATGAATTTGTATGACATTGGCCAACAGTGATAGTAGATTTAAATTTATCGGTGTTAATAATTTGCTTATGTGTGATAATATATTTTTATAAAATATGAATATATTTGTCTAAACTGCAGGCTGAATATTATTTTATAAATAATTATATAACAATCTATTTTTTAAAAAATTACAGCAATTTAACGATGGTTACCGACGTTTAGCAATGTTTAGTAACATACAAATATGTCGCAGAGAGATATCAGAACGTCGCTATCCCTGTTCCAAGATGTCGCAAATACGTTGCTAAAAGTTGCTAATTTGCTGACTTGGCTATCTCTGCCATGTCATCAAGACGTAGCTAAAATACGTTGCTAAATGTTGCTACATTTAAAAATCATTAGCGATGTACATGCTTTGCTAAACGTCATTAACCGAAGAATGTCAGCGATGTTTAGTGACACTGTAAATGTCACTAAGTATAAAAATATCAGCAATATTTTATAACTAAATTTGTGTCACTCATATACCGACGTTGTGCTACAAAACGTCGCTAATTAGTACAAAATTTGCTGATAATGAAGTTGATACTGCTACTACTTCAGGCGATCCCCTAAGGGTCCATGTCAAAGGATGCCCAGCCCACACAACTACTCCTCTCATGGTCAAGCTTCGAAGAATGGCAATTGAACCCTCGGTAGTTAGACTCCAGGATAAAGATAATTTTTATACAAGTTCCCCCTTTCCATGAGATCCTAAGGGCAGTTGGTAGTCAAGCACCGTAGGAGAACCTCAACATCGTCAGCGTCACTTATAGCTACTAAATAATATAAACTCGAAGTGTACGTCACTGCCTCTACCGACATACCATCCTTCGATGATGTAATCCCTTTAGAGAAGATATTATATTTCCTTAATAAAGGCCTCTCTTTGAAAAGCTCTGTTGTCGTGCATTGGGGCACCATATATTCTTTGGCATATGGTCTAGGTTTACACTTGCATATGCAAGTGGCTACAGCTCACGTACTAAGCCAAATCCTCCTTAGCTAAGATCCCTGTTTCATCATTCCTGCAAGGAAGAAAGGAGATAAGTCCATTATTTTTGGGAAAATTGAAGGTCACCGGAATATCGTCTCAGATGAGCCATAATCGAAAAGTGGTATAATACAACTTCAGTGCAACAACATACAGACTAAGCATATTATCCAAAAGATAGTATATAATTTAATGAGCGACCAAGGCCTGAACTATGGCAAGGGACAACGCTTAACATTGCCTTAATTTGCCCTAAAAGGGCATGCCTAAGACATACTACCAATGAACCGGTCATAGTTTGGGATATGTCACACCTCAAATAACCCCCGAAGACTCGGAGGGGGGGCAAAAGGAAGACGAAACATAGTCTTATTCTTCGTAGTCATTCGCTTGGGACTCTAACATCAACATCGAGGATGTACTCAAGCCAACATGGCATCAGCGGATCCGGAAGATGACGATGAGTACTCGATCAAACTCTTTGAAGTATAACCATAGGCTAAAAAACTAGAATCTCTGTGGGAGTTACGATTCGAGCAGAGGGAACCTCCTACTGAGAATGAGATTGTACAAGTTGATTTGGGTGATAATATTGCTCCTAAACCCATCTTTATTAACAAAAACCTCTCGAAAGAAGAGCAGGAATCCCGTATCCAGATGGTAAGGGAATATATCGACATCTTTGCATGAAACTACGAAGATATACCAGTATTGCATCCATAAATTATGATGCAAAAGCTCAATATTCTGCCAAATGCTAAGCCTGTAAAGCAACAACAACGATATTTTTGATTGGACGTTATGAACGCCATCGAAGTTGAGGTAAATAAGCTAATAACAAGCGGCTTTATTCGCAAAGAATAACACCTATATTGGGTAGCTAACACTGCCCCCATAATAAAAAGAATGATAAAATCTGAGTCTGCATCGACTTTCATGATTTGAATGTGGCTTGTCCAAAGAACGAATCCCCTCTCTCTATTACAGACGTAATGATCGACAACACTTATGGCTTCGAGCTTATGTTCTTCATGGATGGGTTCTTAGGCTACAACTAAATCAAAATATTTCCAGACGATGACAAGCATACGTTATTTTGGATGCCAATAGGGGTGTATTATTACACCGTGATGCGCTTTAGTCTGAAGAACACAAGTGTGATATACCAACGAGCTATGAGTATTATCTTTTGCGACCATCTTGCCGAAAGATGGTATTCAATCTAATGCGAGCCCACCAGCTTAAGATGAACCCCACCAAGTCTTTCTTGGGGTCTCTAGCAGCAAGTATTTTGGATTTATTATAACTTCAAAAGGCATTCACATCGACCCTTAGAAGACTAAGGCTATCTTAGATATGCATCCTCTAAAGAACCTGTGAGAATTTAATGGTCTACAAGGAAGCCTGGCATATATTAGGAGATTCATAGCCAATCTTTTTAAACGATGTCAACCCTATAATCAGCTTATAATGAAGGGAGTCTCTTTTGTCAGGGTGAAAGAATGCCAGTAAAAGTTCGACGACATTAAGAAGTATCTCACGAACCCCCTTCCCCGGTGTTGGTGGCCCTAATCGTGGGAAAGCCCTTCCTCTATGTCAGTACAATTGATCATTCCCTCGGAGCCCTTATTGCCCAAAATAGTAATGAAGGCTATGAGCAAGCTATCTATTATCTCAGCAGAATGATGATCGACGCAGAACATAGGTAAAATTCGGTCGAGAAAGAGTGTCTTGCTCAAGTATTCCCTATCCAAAAGACCCTCCATTACTTAACAGGGCAAACCACCCCGGTGACCTCTTGAGTGAACCCCCTCAGAGTCCTTATGACCAAACTTAGGGCACTTAACTCTCGCCAGCCACATGGGCAATCCAAATGTTTCCCTACAATATGGTATTCGTCCCATAAATTACTGTCAAGGGCCAAGCATTGGCCAAATTTTGAGTAGCTCATCCGGTACCAGAGACTTTATAACTCTATGATAAAATCCTTGACGAGGTATTAGAGTCTAACACCGTCATGACAAGAGGATCAAATTGGTGAATGTTCTTCGATAGTGCTTCTTGAACAAGGAGCAAAGGCAATATCGTTGTTGGAGTAGGGATAGTGCTGATCTCTCCCGATGACCTAGTCATCCATCGTACATACTCGCTTATACATAATTCTAATCCACTCTATGGACGCAGATACCAATTTTAAAGATTGGAGACTCCCATTTGTCTATTATATTGTCTACAAAATCCTTCTGAATGACTGAAGGCCATTAGAAGATGATCCCTTCGGTTCTATATGATACAACGACTAAGATGTTGTACAGTCATTACTTTGATGAACTCTTACTACGATGCCTATCAGACACTGATGTAAAGCAAGATCTTCGTGAACCTCACGATGGTATTTATGGTGCTCACCAACCTGGTCCTAAGCTTCAAGACCGCCTCCGATGCATGGGCTACTATTTGTCAACGATGGTGGAAGATGCCTTCATTTATGCAAAAAAGTACATGATGGGCCGTATCCATGTCGACTTCATTCACCAACCCTAGGAGTTCCTATACCCGACCGTTGTATCTTGGCTATTCAAAGACTAGGGTATGGATATCATAGGACCGATCATTCTACCTTCATCAAAGGTGTACTGGTTCATCCTGGCTATTGCAAATTACTTCTCTAAATGGGCAAAAGATATTCCGCTCGCAGAAGTAAAAAAAATCCAACGTAATAAGTTTCCTTAAATGTCATATCATCTACCGCTTTGACACATGATCATTCAGGATAATGGTCCATATTTTATAAGCCATGCTTTCTTCCTGTTTTGCGACAAAAACTGAATTCAAAACATAGCTTCAACTGCCTACAATCCCACAATGAATGGATTAGCCGAAGCATTCAACAAGACCATCATCAAGCTACTCAAAAAGTTTGTTTCAACTAACAAATGTGACTGGAATCAGAAGCTGAATATCTGTGGGCCTATCGTACAACGGTTTAAACTTCGACTACCAGGATGCCATTCTCCATGGTCAATGAAAGTGAAGTTGTACTCCCTTTGGAGACCTAATTTTTTTCTCTTCGGGTAGACCTTACCAACTAGCTAACCGCTGAAGACAACCATTGTCGACATCTACAAGAGTTGGAGGCACTTGAAAAAAAATATCTCTTGGTAAGCAGCGCATTGAGCTATATCAAGCACGACTCTCCGGGGCCTTCAACAAGATGGTGAAGGAAAGGATATTCCAGCAAGGAGATCTCGTCTTAACCATGAGAAGACCGATGATCATGACCCACAAGAAGGTATAGAAATTCTAATCCATGTGGGAGGGTCCCTTTGTAGTAGAGACGGTCTACTCCCATGGCGCATATAGGCTCGCCAAGCCCAATGGTGACTTGCTCATTATGACAATCAATGGCAAGTTCCTAAAAAAATATTATACCTGAGTTAGGCACGCAAAAAATAATTGTATGTGTCATTTATATCTCTAGCAGAGTAACGTAAAAGTATAATGTTCACAGCTGATGTCTTTTCTAGCTAATCCATAGCAAGCAGACAAAAATGTTATCCGTACTCGGGAGTCCCGAGTATGCAATGGGTAATTGATCCACAAATTTTCTCTAAGGTAAATAGTTCACTCCACATCACCTCTGAACTATAAGTCGTTCTTCCCACCAAAAAAAGGCAGTCATGTCCATACTACCTCTGACTTGTCCCTTTTGTTGTTATTTCCATAAATTTCTACAAAGCAAATAGTTCACATCAACATCACCTCCGAACTATGAGCTATCCATGTTCCCTAGTAAAAGAATGCAGTCATATCCATACTGCCTCTGACTCGTTTCCTTTTATCTCCATAAAACAAAATAAAAACTTTACAGTGATCATACTCAGATACAAACAGACTTCTTGATTATCGATTCTACACCAAAGTATCCCTGCCATCGCAGATGATGTCCCTACTGAACTTCTTTAATGGAACTACTCTAACCTATCATGTTCATACTATCTCTGATAGGGCTTGGTGTTATCCCTGTTATAATGTTATGCTACGTCCTTACTACCTCTGGTATAATACTCACAGCCATGATAACCACAACAACAAAAAAGTTCTAAAGAAAAGAAGGGAAATTTTTTATTAATATTCAAGATTATGAGTACATATGGAAGTCTATTATATTTAAGGATTTTTTATTAATATTCAATATCATGGGTACATTGAAAAGAAGGGGACCCCATTGTGCTGATTCTGGTACTATCACAAGTAAAGCCGACAGCTCGATGCATTCTGGGTCATCACTTCCACAAACTCCTCAGTGCAAGCAATCAATATCGATGGATAGCAAGGGATCTTGCTACACAGAGCCAAGTCTACAGATCCAACTATGTCATGTGAAAGGATGTGACTAGAAATCCATGTTGGGATAACTAGCCCCATCTCTGCCACACAGATGGACCGCCAGGATCTGACCACGAGATCCAACCATCACATCTAGGCCATATATGGGGAAGAGCTACAGTGAGTTTGGTTGGAAGATCACGAATAATCCTCTAGTTAATGCACTTATTCATCATAAACAACGATAACTATGATATCATTTCATGCTCCATCGGGACTGAAATAATCTAAGGATGTCCCTGCAAGATGATTACAGACAAAGTTAGAATATTTGAAGACAAGTATCAGGAGAATCATGCACCACTCGTTGATTCTTAGCAAACCAGCCATCCATGCATTCAGATGCCAAGTCCTATACATACACCCAAAAGTGCTGCAGTGCATGCTTAATGATAAAACACCCAGAGGAGGAAAATATATCCGTCCAGCAAGGTCGTGCATAGTCTCCAAGCACATATCTCAAATGAGTGTTCAGATACAGCATCACCCATGCCACTGAAGGAGAACTCTCACCTTTAGTGTATCTTCATGTTGTCACCTTGCTGTAAAGACCATGCGCATCAAGCAAAAAAAAATTGAATGCCAGCACATGAACAGGAAATTTTTTGCCTATGCAAATAAACAGTACCAAAGTGTCCTCGTGCCCTAAGAATAGAAAGTAGAAAGTTTTGCTCCTTACCTCCACCAATGGCAGTTGGATGATTGACCATCTGAGGGAGGGGATCGTCAAGCCGCTCAACCGATCCCCCTACACTCGGCTTCTGTGGAGAAATTAGGCGAGGAAGAAAGAGCATTATTCTTTCTCTTCCACTGGCCCTCTATTTATAAGCAATATTTCCATTAATGACTCCAAAGTGGTTAGGCGTCAAAACCTAAGAATGATTTCGAAAAGTGTGTCGACAGCTAAGTTCTCCCCATGCGCCAAATGGCCAGATGCGCTAAGAAGAAAAAAAGCTTCATACATGCGTTGAAGTTGCCCATGTGCCTATCTCCTCCATGCTTCTGTTCAAAGTATTCCAAACTTAAAACTAACAAAGTTCAAGTTTAGAAACTTTAAAGGGTGTCTTATAGAAGCAAAAAAAATCTACACCATACGCTAACAAAAATCAAGGGCCATGCACTGCAGTGATCAAGACCCATGCGCTAAAGTGACCCGGAGTAATGCGCCATCCGCAACATAAGTATTGTTCCTATGTGACAGCAGTTCCATGTGCCATTGCTACTCCAGTCTAGTATTCTCATGTGCTAGCAGTGCCATACGCTACTACTACCCAGTGTTCCCATATGCCAACAGTACCATGCGCCACTACTACACTATAGATCTCCATACGCCAGATGAACTAATTCCTAAGGTGCAAATTAGCATATGACATATGTCACGAGTATTATGGTCATCTGTAACCCCAAATTTCGAATAGCCATGTGGCAGCCTAATGTAATATGCGCCACTATACGACAGCACGAGATGCACACGTTCATGCGCGTAGTGCCTTCTCAAGGCTATAAATAATGGGCGTCTCCGACATATAAAGAGGACCACGACTATAAAATAAAAGAAGAAGAAGAGAGAGAAGATGACATAATCACGCAAGGGATACCTATTAAGTTGTATAATCTAGTTCCCCGAAGTCTCCTCACCCTCCTTGGTCCCGGATCGTCAACGGAGTAAAGGAGCCACTGTAGTGCTCGATCTCCACCATCACACTTGTCCAGATTCTTATATATTTATTGTAATTAGACTCTATATATTAGAGGTTATTTGGTACTATTTGTCAATTCTTAATAAATAACAAAAATGTTCGTTCACCTTTACCTCCGAGCGTTGATTTGACGATGTCGACCGGCAAGGGATATTTGTTCTTAATGGTCTTCACATTTATGGTACGATAATCAACACATAAATACGATAAACCATCCTTTTTTTAACAAGAAGTAATAGGGCTCCCCAAGGTGATCCACTAGCAAGAATGAAACCATTGGTCCTCAATTCCTCTATCATCTGGTACAGAATCTTCAACTCTGATGGCGATATCCTATAAACTCTCTCAGAAACTAGCTCTGCCCCTGGAATCAAATTGACGTAGAACTTTATGTCTCAAACTAGAGGAATGCTTGGAAGCTTATCGCGAAGCACATCCAAAAATTTGTAGACAACTCTAGGAAACTGTACCTCCTCGTCTACTGCCATCCTCAAGATAACTGGCGGAGACTCCACCTCGCTTCTCGAAAATGAGAATTCCTCCACGTCAGGGACATAAAAGATAACCTTGCCAATATAGAAATCTATCATCGTGTGTTGAGCACTCAACCAATCCATTCCTAGGACTATATCATAATCGCCAGTAAGAAACTCTATCAGTCTAGTAGAAAACTCCCTCTCGCACACTATGACTCGACACGAGGTATAAACTCTATCTACTCCTATAAGATCATTACTAGTAAGTATATTCAATCTTACAGGTAAATACTCAGACTCTAAACCAAATCATATCGCAAATCATTTAGGTATAAACGAGTGCGATGCACTAGAATCAAATAATGCTGAAGCTGAATACAAATGTAAGAGAATGGTACCTTCAACCACCTCTCCAACTGCTAGTGCCTCCCTGTAAGACATACCGAAAGCATGTCCTTTCCCTTTGGGTGTTGGTCCCCTCTATTGATGGCCTATTTGCCTAGCCTGATCGTGGGCCTGAGCATACTGTTGCGGCCTCGGCTGCTGGAATATTTAGGACTGCATCGGTAAAGGCCTCGGTCCTTGATGCAGCTGAACCGGTGCTGGTGCCCTGAACTACGGAGCTGCTAACTGGACTGATGATGATCCAACTGGATCCCTCTGGGGATATGTACTCACCATGTGGTCCGCTCCACCATACACCCAATATAAGTGTTATGCATTACGACACTCTGAAAAGACATGACCTGGCTTCCCATAGTGGGAATACCATACTGAAAAAGTCTTTCTCTGCTACTGAGAAGACTGCCGAAATGATACCCCTGGGGCTGCTCTCCTCGGAGATCGACAAAGCTCATACTGCTGGAGCTGGTTTCGAAGATTGGGTAGAAGATCCAATCAAAATATGAGGCTTCTTCTAGCCCTCAATCCTATCGACTATCCTATAAGAAGTATACTCATGCCTCCTCGCTGATCACATTACAGTGTCAAAATTAGGAACTCATGCTGCTCTACTACTAGATTGATCTCTAGATGCAATCCCTGCTGGAATCTTCTCGCTTGGTCTAACTCGATCGCTACCAAGGTAGGAACAAACCGACTGAACCTACAGAACTCTGTCGCATAGCCATCGATGGTCCTCTCCATCTGCGTGAGGTTATTAAATCTCTATTGCAAGTCATAACACGATACTGTATCATAGTACCGAGTCTAAAAACTCTCACTGGAGTTTGCCCATGGGATTGGTGCGGTCAGTGAAACCTTATGTGCTGCCCACCAGTCATGGGCTAAATCCTGCAACTACAGCTTAACCACTGCTACTTGCTCCCCGGCCTGAACTCTAACCGCATAGAGTATGGTCGTAGTATCCGGGAGCTACACATCAGATGCAATCGCATCCTCAGTACTAAAGAAGTATGGGGGATAGAGATGCCTGATGATGTTCAAATAATTATATAGCTGAGGAACACCTCGCTCCATGGTCGTCTGAACTGACTTGGTGAGAACGTCACTCTGATGCTGATGTATCACTATAAATCCCATTAGAAAATCCATCCTTGCTCGAACAACATCTGGTTGCTCTGGCTAATTTGGCTATATGGGTACTTCCAGCAGATTGGGCTAAACATGCTGCTCTGCCCTGGGATCAATCCTCGACTCTGTCACTGAATATTGAGGCTGAGCCCCAGGAATCGACTAAAAATTAGGATGCTGATATATCACCATATGAGCTCGAATGTTCTGATCAGAAGGACCAGGAAATGTGCCCCTGAAAGTCAAAGGACAAACGGATCAAATCAAGAAACATGATGGAGCAAGGATAAAAGCAGATAACAGGTCAAAGATCAGGGATATAGGATAGTATGAAAGGAGATCAAGGAGGAACAATAGATTGTGTCATCTATACTGATAACCCCCACACATCCAAAAACCAAACCTGTTTGGGCCACCACTAAAACCATGTCATGCCCCAGAAAAAAAACTAGAGAGCGAGGACAGACAAAGCCAACTACATATACCAGAGTACTCTAGTACCAATCTATACGGTCATGACTGTGAATAGAAATGGAGGGTTAATACTACAAGCCATGTCAATCCTAGGTCAAGCAATCCTAGTATCTCCATCACAAAGAGGGATCCACAATATATAATAAATATGATCATCAGTAGAAAAATTATAAAGTATTGTAAACCATATATACATAGATGATCATGAAGCTAGTAATACAAAACAAAGAACTAACAGAGTAATCGTCATACATTATCAACTCTAGCTATAGTCTAGAATATGCTAATCATGTCATACCCAATAGACAATATATCAGGTACAAAATATGAGCAAAATATGTGCCCGGGGTAAAACTCTACAAAAGAATATGTAAAATAAGTGGGAGAATAAAATAAAAACCTACTCAATCGGTCTGGTGCTCTGGTGGTCAGCATCAATAGGAAGGTACGAAAGATCCTCTGGCTCTGCTACCGCATCTAGCCAAACAAAACAAGTAGGGTCAGACCCAAATAGCAAGTACCACAAAGGAGGATAAAAACTATGAACTAAAAACAGCATGTAGCACCAAGCTATGATATACTAAGGCAACATGTAACCAATAAAATATATAAAGTGCCCAAAAAAATATAAAAATAAGCTGGTGACATAAAAAGCAAAATTGAGCACTGTAGAAGCATGCAATACGCTGGGAAATTATACGCATAAAACCCCCAACATGCATGAATCCCGCATAAAATAGAGCTCTAGCACTGTGTCGTATAAAATATGACTTCAGAGCTATTGGCGTACAACAGAGCCTCAACGCTATTTAGCGTAAAATAGAGCTCCAGAACAGCCCCACATAAGGCAAGCACTTCCAGGCTATTTTGGCGTAAAAAGGTTGCTATACCTCCCCCCGGCGTAAAATATGTCTGTTTTTAATGCAGTATGAAGTTGTACGAGGAACTCGTCGTATTCCTAGAATGGACCTGTCAAACAAAACAATGAACCTGACTCCTGATAAAGAGTTCCTCGTACAAGAGGACGGCTGTAATGATGATTCTGCACATAGGCCCAGGCTGTCGGTTAGTGACATATCTTTGATACAAGTCATTTTTACGTATTCAAAGAATACATTGCCTATTCTACATGGGCAGAAATGAGTCTTTATGCTCAATATAAGACAAAATCAGATGCCATGTCAAAAGCTATCTCTCGTACAGAACTTGAGACATATCTCTGCAGTTAATGCATGAGATAGGGGCAGATCTCTACATTTAATGTACGAGATTTTGTTCTATTTTTAATGACTAGGAGAGCTAAAACTAGGGCTAATACGCCCACACCACCATCCCGGCATGTTACACCAATCAGGCTATTTTCAACTATATGAGCATGCCATATGCTATCTCCTCGAAATATGCCAACTAGGCTATTTTCAACTATAGGAGCACGCCGTATGCTATCTCCTCAAAATATGCCAACTCAGGCTATATTTGCAAATGTACGTGATAAGGCTATTTGGCCCAGAATACGCTAAAGACCTCAGTAAAGAAAGATAATTGGCTATTTTTACGCTAGTTACCTATTATGCAGCATCAAGATTTATGCAGAACTTGGCTTTTACGCCAATAAGACAGCTATTTGGCTTTTATGCCAACAAGTCAGCTATTTGGCTTTTACGCCAACAAGTCAGCTACTTGGCTTTTACGCCAACAAGACAGCTACTTGGCTTTTACGCCAACAAGACAGCTACTTGGCTTCTACGCCAATAAGACAGCTAATTGGCTTTTACGCCAACAAGACAGTTATTTGGATTTTATTCCAACCATCTTTACGCGAGGGGCAGTTATCTACGTAGCTTGCATGCCGTGATCTTCGATGAGCAATTATATATGTTACCTCATAATGGGACATGCGTCATACGCGGATTCAGGAGATCATTCAGACATGGGTAGCAGTTATTATAACTGCCTCATAAAGAGTGCAACTCTCTTCACAGTTTGTCTTCTACGCCGACTGGATAGTTACTATGACTGAGCTCTATAAATAGAGACTTCTGATCACAGAAGATGAAGGTCAAAATCAGGAGAGTCACAATCAAGAAGGTCGAGATCAAGAAGATCAAAGAGAGGATCAAGATCAGAGACCAAGAGATCAGAGAGAGAGAGAGCACAGACAGAGAGTAGTGATTGACGACTTTGGCAACGAGAATCCAATCCCTCCTGTAATATTTGAAGCTTCTTCTTCTTCTACAGTACTTCTTCGTCATCGTGTGGTCCAACGGACAAAGTGATCGATCGCAGATCAGACTCCTATAGAAATTTTTCCTCAGAATTATTTTTTGTACTTAACATCCTCGTATAGGAACTTTTTTTCTTGTTGTAAAGAAAGAAAGGGTGGTTTCATACAAACCTACTTTTAATTTATTTTGTTTATCATCTAACACAAGATGGCGACTCTGCTGGGGACTACTTTCTCATCTGACGAGAAAGCCATTGCTCAACACGATGTTGTATCTATCGGATCAACGAAGAAGACTTTGGTCGTCCAATTCGACCAATCTGCTTATAAAGACATGCTTCGCGCAGGGGGTAGCTCTCATTCCCTCTCTGTCCAAGACAACAGGAAGCCGCATAAAGTATGGATGCCCCAGACATCCTCTACCCTTCCTGTAGGCTCTCTTTCTCCGATTAACAAAGTTGTGACATCACAACCTATACGTCTTGTACATAAAAACCTATCTTCCGTCTATGACGTGACAGATAAAGCTTCTGGCAATGCCCCAGTACCAATCCAGAAGTCTAGAACTTGCCCTGTGCGTAAAAAATTGTCTCCCATCTATGACGTGACAAACAAAGCTTCTGGCAATGCCCCAGTGCCAATCCAGAAGTCTAGAATGCACCCTGCGCGTAAAATTTTATCTCCCGTCTGTGACGTGGCAGACAAAATTTTTGACAAGGCCTCAGCGCCAATTCAAAAATTTTAAATGCGCCCTGTGCGTAAAAATACATCTCCCATCTATAAGGAGGAATATGCACCCTTGGATCACATCAAGGGAAAACAAGTGGTGAATCTCCTAACCTCTAGAGCTGTATGCCCCTAAGAGAAGAAGTTGCCCACTCTTCAGATTACGCATGACGCTTGAGGCCATTTGAGGACTTCCCCTATTTTACGCAAACCTGTGCAAAACTCCAAATTACGCGAGGATAAATTTGTCCGCATAAAGAAGACTCGCTTCACGGGAAAATACGCTTCTTAGACGGATAATGGATCGTATGTGACTCATATGGGTGAACTGCTATATTCTTATGGCAGAGAGAGGGTTATGGTTTCCAATCTCCACGTCCCTACTGGCGTAAAAAGGCAGAATAAGCCTTCTTCTTCTTCTGGTAATCTCCCTGATTTGCATGATTTTTTGATCCAGAAAGGCAAAGGCAGGGGTCAAAATCAAGATTTAGTGACCCTAACTACCAAGCGTGGGGAGTTCATATGGAAAGTAGCGTCAACATCTAATGTCGTCATGATATATGGGCCACATGAAGAATCTGTCTTTATTGTTCCACCTACTCGCGATGATCAGCATCAAATAATCTTCGATCGAATGTGGAATAGACCGAGTATACAAGAAGGATCTCACGAGTCTGATGGTGGAAAAATACAAATCCACAGATATAGCCCACAAGCTTTGAAGATTATGCAAAACATGGGTTATAATTTGAAGTTGAAACAAGGCCTCAATTATGGAAAAGACAGACGAATACCGTTGTATGGTGATCCTTACTGTCAACGAACTCATTTTGGGTTAGGGTATACCGCAACTCTTGCAAACTCCAAACCTCCAGAGTCTGATCCTGTAATACCAGAGGTAGGTCCTTCTAAATCAACTTATGTGGACAAAGGAAAAGAAGAAGAAGAACCAGACAATGACATGTCTGGGGGTAGTCTCCCTCGACAAAATAGAGCAGCATCCAAAGCTGGGGGTAAAATTCTCTTTATGTCCGAAGATAATGCAGCTATAACCATCTTCCCTGAGAATCATACGACTCAGGTATCGGGAGCCCGAAAGCTGAAAGGGACTTTCTTCTTCGATGAGGACAACATCATTGAAATCTTTAATATATTGATGAAGGAAAACAAACTCCAGCTACCCAACATCAGATACCCTGGAAGGGCTGACAAGGTCAATGACCCAGAATAATATCTCTTTCATCGGTACATTCATCACCCCACAAAGGCGTACTATGTACTAAAAAGGAGAATCTAGGAGTTGATTGACGCCAAAGTTATCACTTTGTATTTATAAACAAGATGACTGTCACGGTAAATTAATATCACTCCAACGTGTCAATTTGCCCCTCAAGAGGTACCGGATAATGAGTCCCTAAAATCTCCCCAGAGGAACAACCTTTAGGACTATCCTCATTCAGTAAATCACTCTCCAGTAAATTTTTCGGATATCGATTAATGTTCATATTACCTCTGAATTATTGTCCAAATATTTTCTTTTTTCCTAGCTGAGTTTTCCATGTCCAAGGGACCTCTGAGCAAACCTTCCAGGTTGTTGCTATCGATCAGTTCACGTCCATATTACCTCTGAACTACGTCTCCCCACTTTCTCCGACAGAGTAAATCTATCACCACAAAAATGGTCACTTTCATATTACCTCTGTCCTATTTTTCTTTATCCCCATAAAGTCATATCTTACCACGTCCACATTACCTCTGAGTAAGATATTATCAGAACTTTTCCATGTCCATATTACCTCTGAGTAAAGTTCTTCTCTTTGACTTTCTACTATCACGTTCGCATAACCCCTGGTAGTGCTAGTCATTTCAGCTTATTATCTGTACATAAGGTACGCCATAGGTAATAAGTCCATAACCTAAATGTACAAATCAAATCTTCGTTCTTCATCCCCAGCAAGTGCCTATGTGCGATATTTTCTCCTTCGCTACTCGTAAAAAGCCACCATCTGTGTCCAAGAGTCTCGGATACGTAATGGATGATGGATCATCAAAATTTTCCCAGTAAAGCAATCCTTAGGTCTACTCGCACACTCCCGAAGTGCTTATTCACAACCAATCTCGCTAGACGCTAGCCATGTTCATACTACCTCTGAGTTATCATCCCATCAATCTCCCCAGAGGAATGATCCTTTGGTCTATCCTCATGTTCGGATAGACTAGATTCAACGAATCACTCCTCAATAAATTTTTTGGACATTGGTTCATGTTCATATTACCTCTGAACTGCTGTCATAATTTTCTTTGGCTGAGTTTGTCATGTCCATATTACCTTTGAGCAAATTTTCTGGATTTGGCTATCAATATCATGTCCTTATTACCTCTGATATTGGTCATAATCTCAACTTAGCACCCGTACTTAACTCTAAGTACGCCAGTGGTGTTAAGTCCATAAAAACTGCCATATCCATATTATCTCTGGCAAGGCTTGTCTTAAACTTATTACTTGTACTCTTGAGCACAAGAAGTAATAGGTCCAATAGAAATGAATTGTTCATGTCCATATTACCTCTGAACTATTCTCATTTTTCCAGCAAAAAAAATTTAGTCCATGTTCATCCCCACAGGGTCATATTTTACAAGCATCCATCAGGGCTTCTCCGAAACCCATTACTAGCACTAACATGCACAAAAAGTAGTGGGTCCACAAAAACTATCATGTCTATATGACCTCTATCAGGACTTGTCTCAAACCTATTACTTGCACTAACGTGTGCAAAAAAGTAATGGATCCACACACAAAAAAACCGGTGGGATGCCCGCAATGGAAACAAATGGTTCAATCCCCCATTACCTCTGAACTATGTCTCTCTACTATCTCCACAGAGTCATATTTTTTACAAGCATCAATATTACCTATGATAGAGCTTGTCTTAAACATATTACTTGCACTCTCGTGTACAAGAAGTAATAGGTCCACAAAAATCCCTCAGCAGGATGTCGTTACTAGCCTCAAAATCTATCACGTCCAAATTTTTGATTGGGCTTGTTTCGAACTTATTATTTGCACTCAACGTACGCAACAAATAATAGGTCCACCAAAGATCCCCTAGTGGGATGTCCTCAACAAACACGGTATTATACTACGTCCATAACTACCTCCAGTACAATATCCGAAGTTCACACAAACAATCGTAAAGAAATGGAGGCCCCTTATATGATTGTAACAACATTCTCAAATGGCGCTTACAGTTGAGCCAAGCCTAATATAAATTCAATAATGGCTCCTATCAACAGCAAATTCCTGAAGAAGTACTATACTTGATCTCCTTTGCTTAACGGAGTATGATGAAGATCTTATTCTGATGATACTACGTACAAAGGTTAGTTGAATCATATTCTATCAGGTACACATAACCTTCGAATAGATATATTTAACTAATTTGAAACCTATCATATTCATATTACCTCTGATAGTGTTTTGTATCAAATTTAGTTGGATTATATTCTATCGGGTTCATCTTACCTCTGAATAGATTTACATTCAGCCAAACCTTATCGAAAGTATATCATGTTCATATTACCTCTGATATCACTTTCATCTTAGCCTATCATTTAAAAGTGATGGGTCCACAAAGTCAAAAAATATATCTTTATTATTTATGAGAAAATAAGGAGAGAAAAAATGTACATCATTAGGGCGGAGCAGTTAAATCCCTGATTTGTCGTGCCAAAGTAGCCATCCTCTCATTCCTGGAGTCCAAAATATTAGTACGAGCCTGCTCCAGCCTTGCCTCATCATTGCTCAAGTGAGATAGCTTAGACAGAGAATCAACAAAAATTACGTGGATGACACCCACATGTATCAAGTTCTGCTTAGCTATATCCACTTGGCCCTTCAATACATTGCGGATTAACGATGCTTTGAGAAGATTCTCCCTTGTCTGGACAAGTTCAGCATCCAACTCTTGAACCCTCACTTTGTATCCCTCATATTCTGTATAGCACTCAACTAGTTAAGGAGTACTCTCCACCAATACTGCTTGCTCTTTCTCCATCTCTTATTGACGTTCCTAGATGGATTTGTTTAAAGATTCTGTCTGCTGAGCAAGTTTCGCAGTTAGGGAGTCGTACTCAGCCTGAACCAGGTCATCTATGCTGCCTCAGGATAGTTACAAATATTCGTTAATGGGTTGTTCTAAACCATTAACTATTTGCTCTAGCGCATTAACCCTTTCAGCGTTATTGAAATTTTTAATCGGTGCTATAGTGAGCTTGGAGGATGTCTTCAGAGCATCAAAGCTTAGATTCTTCTCCAGCACCATGGATATCAATTCTTTTAAAGTGTGATAGAATATGCTAGTGTATTGTTCAACTAGCATAGCAAAGATCGGATGTACGCTGGGAGTGGCTGCAATACCAGTAAATCTATTTTCTGGAATGACTGCGTAGGATATTGCCACAGTCGTTGCTTCAACGGATGGCGTGACAAAAGAAGGGGCACCAGCAACGGTTGAAGTTGATGGCATACTCAACGAAGGAGGCACAGTCGAAATAATGGAATCATCCTCCTCTGATGTTATTTGAACTGCTACTTGCGGGATAACACCCGAGAATATTGCGGATGAAAGATCGACAGCTTTAAAGCATGCTTCTTCGACATCGGGCACCGCCGTTTCATTAGCTGGATCCTCAACGAAGTCAGAAGTTGTGTCAACTCCGCCCTCCCCAGAGATGTCTTTGCCTGAAAATAAGATAAGGAAAAGTTAATATCAATTTGATGTTAATTTTTCTGAAAAAAGTATGAAGGCAACATTTACCAATGGCCGATGATATGTATGTTACGTCTGCAGCTTGTATAGCTAAATTATTTCTTAATGATGCTAAACAAGCTGTCATACCTGGAAAAGAGGGTGCACCAACTGATATTTGAGGGTAGTCATCCCAGTCGTCACCCAGATCCAGTCGAGGTTCATCGGGCAGAATCTCACTAGAAATACTTACAGACGAAGGAGGGGATATTCCCACTATTTGCCTTGATAAAGGTATATTGATTCTTATTATGCTCTGTCTCGAAGGCAATCTCGAAGCACTACCTGTAATGGTGGTAGCGGCAGCGATCACGAGCAAAGAATCTCTAGCACTGTCAGCTGGAACTGTGGAGGTTCCCTCTCTAAAAGGCGAAGGACCTCTGATAAAAGAATCATCCCCAACAGGGAAAATAATAGGCTCACTCCTAGAGGCCCCCTTGGTGGAAGTCTTTTTAGGACCTCTGACAGTCTGCTTCTTTTTGTGGGGGGGAAGGCACTTTCAGAGTAGAAGCCTTTCGCTTATTGGAGATAACGAGAGGCTCTACTGGCAGAGCTATTATGCCTCTCGGTATTATCAACAAGAAATTGTCTGCACCGGTAGTGTCTTCACCTTCATCAGAGGAGACAAAGGGGATCTCCTCACTTCCAGTGGACTTATGGGAGGGCATCCTAAAACTTCCATACACATCAAAATCACGATGGAAAGTATTGTTGGATGCATAAAACTGCACGTACGAATGGAGAATGCGCAACTCCATGGAGAGAGAAGTCAAGGGCACAGCAAAGGTTGCTCCGGTACAACCCATGATGAAATACCGCTATCCTCTAGCTACATCATTAAGTCCACCTTTGAACTTGAAGCTGGTGATAGGATTCCCCACGTGCAACTGGTCATACCCAAATTGCCTGGCGAAACGACTAGGCAGATAAGGCTCTAAGTAGCAGTGGTCCTCACTTCTGTACAGCAGGTGGGAAGGTCTAATACAGACCAACCAGTAAAAAGCTTCAGGAGAAAGAATAGTCTTCCCCTGGTCCACATCCAGATGTTTAGTCCCCTATTGATTGATATGTACAGGAGGGACGGTACAGAAGAGCTTCCAACCATGGACAAAATTTAATGCTCGCCGACAATCTATGATGCTAGTCACATTCCAAAGGGAATTCTTATAATCAACAAGAAGTTATTTCCCGAACCACTGGCAGATCCGGGAGACATCACTCTGGTGTTGTGAAGGATTAACCATCCTATTAGATATAGGAATGGTAATTCCACTCTGGGATATCCTTCACGCTGTGTATCATCTGCAAGCAGCCCATCAGTAATGGCCCTCAGGCCAGCTTGTATCCTATATACCATGGCAGGAAGCAGGCCCAATCTTGCTCTGAACACCAAACGCACTGCGGGCCATAAGGTATTATGATGAATGCGATCCGCAAACGCGATGTCAGGCACTACCCATCGGTGTAGACAAACAGAGAGGAAGCCAGCCAGTTGAGCTTCCCTTGACAGAGGCTTGCGATAATGCCTCATATAACTGTAGGCTTTAGTGCCCACAGGATAACCCCCTATCTCCTCATCGAGAACATAATTTGAAGCCCCTACGTCTTTAATGAGATCATCGACCGTATTGGCACTAAGCATGCTCAGGAGGTTCAAAGGCTTATCTCTACTATCGACAACCTTGTCCTGCTAGGCATTTCTGGCCTGATGGAAGAAGAGGTAGGATACCCATTTGTTGATATGGGCCAAATCAGAGGGCTATTTGTAGAAGGTGGTACAGGCAAGATAGTGGTTCATCAGCTCCTGGTATACTGCCACTGCCCGAGGGTTTGTATCCCTCAGCTCCCTGTTTGTGGGAACGTACTCTTTATAAGAAATATCTCTCATTGGCAGCTTCGAGATGTCTACCATCTCATGAAGGGCTAAGCCTAACTCACCTAGCGGAGTGGCAAAAGTCCCAATAAGCGAATTATATCGCTCCATTAAAGCTAAAAACAAGTTGGGGTTGAGAGCCAGCCCAACACTAGTGGCACTCATAGCCACAAACAAACCAATACTTTCTAGCTCCGTCTGGAAGTGCTTCAGGGCCCAGGTAGTTAAACTAGCCCATCGAAGATTCTGGGGGCTAAGCCATCCACTGGTGCGAGGGTTAACCTTGGAGTACACTCCTCCCTGCCCCATAAAGTCATTGCAGAAAGTCTTTATTTGAATCGGCTGGATCAGTAAAGTGTCTTCACTCGGGACGCTGCCCGGCAGTAATCCTCTGAAAGGCATAACAGGGCCTGAAAGACTGCTCACAAAGGCTCTTCGGTTCAATCCTTTCTTTTATGAGATCTTCCCTGGCCGCCCATGAAGATCTGGAGTCAGAGTCCATACCATCTTCCTGGGATGTGTGGCATGGAAGAATGCCGAGATAGGGTAATCTCTGGGCATCCTTGGCAGATACAAGACTGTGCCCTCAGCAAAAAATATCCAATCTTCCTTCTTGGGCTTTGTTTGGGATTGCTTATCGATAACATCCCCGAATAAGAAACCCGGTTTCTTATATTCAGTGCCATCTATATACGTCAGGGGCTCCCCACTGATCATACTCAGCAACATTCATTCTCCTTGGAACGAGATCAGAGTTCCCCTTTCTTGAGGATACTTGATTCCAGAGATAGGGAATGTCGCATGGGAAAAGTCTTCCAGATAGTTGGAATTCAGCATCCCAGCAGCAGAGCCCATCACTTCAGCCAAAGAAGGGATCTGCAGGTCCACTACAAAAAGCAAGAAAATAAGTCAGTTTTACGTTAGACACTATACTCTTACAGTATA
Source organism: Iris macrosiphon (assembly GCA_036927795.1). Lineage (NCBI taxonomy): Eukaryota > Viridiplantae > Streptophyta > Magnoliopsida > Asparagales > Iridaceae > Iris > Iris macrosiphon. The sequence continues at coordinate 91,834,229 of JAYESA010000019.1, read as the reverse complement.
CACCAAAGTCTAACAGTCTGAGCTTTTACGCCAGACTGCAAAAATTTGAGTTTTTACGCTGGAATCTATTTCCAGTGCATAAAACTCAAGGTTGGCAGTATACGCCAAAATCTAACAGCCGGAGCCTTTACGCTAGACTGCCAAAATTTGAGTTTTTATGCTAGAATTTACATCCAGCGCGTAAAACTCAAAGTTTGCAGTATACGTCAAAGTTTGACAGTCTGAGTTTTTTTGCCAGACTGCGAAAATATAGAGTTTTTACGCTGACACATTAGGAATGTGGGCATATTATTGCACATACATGTACAACATGTGTGGAAGGTTCTCTATTTCTCTTGAAGCTTTTACCTTTGATGCCCGGTGCGCAGCTAGACAGCGGACACTTCGTTCAGAACGAGGCTCGCTTGGCCTAGTAGGGGTTGCTCGTGCTTGAGCAGAGGAGCGAGATGAGGAAGTAGCTTTCTTTTCCTTAGCAGTGGAGGCCTGTTTCGGTACTATGGCGAATCTGAGTTCTTAGAAAAGAGACGAAGGTGAAGAGTTCTCAGAAAGAGATGAAGGGTTTTGCAAAGACAGATGAAGGGGTTTTCTCTCACAACCTAGCACTATTTATAGAGTTCAGATGACTCTTCGAATCCTTAACCAAATTCGATTTTTAATATTCAGTTATGATTGGGGACTACATCAGCCTATTATTTGAAAAGGAAGACAGACAATCATACTGCGTAACGGATCCAGATTTTACGCTCAGAAGCTACAAATCTACGGTTTCTCGCTCATGAGCTTTTACGCTCAGAAGCTACAAATCTACGGTTTTACGGTCAAAAGCTACAAATCTACGGTTTTACGCTCAGAAGCTACAAATCTATGATTTCATGCTCAGAAACTTTTACGCTCAGAAGCTACAGATCTACGATTCTACGCTCAGAAGCTTCAGATGGCCAATTACAAGGGTTTACGCAGAAAATGCTCCTTTTTGGCTATAAAATATTCCAAGTGCCTGAAAGACATAGATGTCAGCATTGAAGATGACTCTTCTTCTTGGGCCATTGGAAGTTTATTCGAAGTCTAGCCAGAATCTTTTACATCTAAGTTCAAGTATGGTCTGTTCGACGGACATTTCTTGCCCTATTTTGAGGAATTTTTGGGAAACCATTCTTGAAGATGATGTTCTGAACAGAAATTCTTCGTATCAGAGAAGTGATAGTTCAGAATTTTATGCGACTCCTCGTCCAAAAAATAGCATGACAGTTGGATCTTCAAGATATCTTAATGTTAAAGAGCTTTTTACGCATCTTCTGTTACGCGTAAAAGTCGGGACATGACCGGATAATCGTTTATCAGAGTCAGCGTAAAAAATTACTTAGACATGTCAAAGCTGCACATTATCAGACTTTCTCACAGCAAATATGGTAAATCAGCAATGCGTAAAAGAAGACAAGTTTATTAATCATGATTACATATGATGGAAATCTATTTTACAAAGAATTTTTCATTTTCATGATTACATATGATGGAAATCCTTTTTTAACAAAGGATTATTCATTAATACTCAAGATCATGATGGGAATCTATTATGCTAGGTTCTTGTCTGACGAAGATCTTCAATTCTTCTTCTACGGCATTTCATCGGCTTCTTCGACCGATGAACAAGAAAATTGTCAACGGAGGGAGGATACAAAATTGGGCCTGTTTAAATTATTCAAGCCCACCCTCCACATGCCATGGCATCCATGCCTAGAATTGTATTAGGGATTCAGACCCAATATAATACTGGAAGACAGGGCCAAGCTGCCCACCTGCGTCCAGCTTCATAATAGGAGAAAATACAGCTAGCAAGTTGTGTGTTCCGATGAGACCCTTCCTCTCTCCTAGACGAATTACCATATAAAATTGTTGATTATCCCGAGCAAAGGAAGCTATGATATCCTTTCATGATCCATCATTGCAAAGGATATTTGCTCGAAGATGTCTCTTTTTACGGCTCCTTACATGCTGGAAGAGCATAATCTTCTTCTTCTTCAGGTCAGCCCGATGAATCTCGGCAACCATCTTTTTGGGGAAGGAAGTATAAAAAAATAGGTACACTCACTTGCCTTTATATAGACAGAAGAGAATATACCAAATCCTAACAACTTCCTAAATATCTCCAAAAAATTAGCCTCGCAGAATGAGTCTAATTTGAGTGCTTCATGCTTCATTCAAAGTATTTTAAATTATGAGGAATTTGAAAACTTTGAAGGGGGTCTTGTAGAAGCATGAAAATACGTTAGGAAATTATACGCGTAAAACCTCCAACATGCATGACGCCCGCGTAAAATAGAGCTCTAGCGTTGTGTGGCATAAAATATGACTTAAGAGCTTTTGGTGTACAATAGAGCTTCAATGCTATTTAGCGTAAAATTGAGCTCCAGAATAGCCCCACGTAAGGCAAGCACTTCCAGGCTATTTTGGCATAAAAAGGTTGCTACACCTCCCCCCGGCGTAAAATATGTCTGCTTTTAATGCAGTGTGAAGTTGTACGAGAAACTATTCGTATTCCTCGAAGGAACCTGTCAAACAAAACAGTAAACCTGACTCCTGACAAAGAGCACTGCACGATGATTGAGAGAACGGCTATAATAATGATTCTGCACAGAGGCCCAGGCTGTCGGTTAGTGATATATCTTTGATACAAGTCGTTTTTACGTATTCAAAGAATATGCTGCCTATTCTACATGGGCAGAAATGAGTCTTCAACATGAGACAAAATCAGACGCCACGTCAAAAGCTGTCTCTCATACAGAACTCGAGGCATATCTCTGCAGTTAATGCACGAGATGGGGGTAGATCTCTACATTTAATGCACGAGATTTTATTCTATTTTTAATGACTGGAAGAGCTAAAACTATAGGAGCACGCCGTATGCTATCTCCTCGAAATACGCCAACCAGGCTATTTTCAACTATAGGAAGACGCTGTATGCTATCTCCTCAAAATACGCCAACTCAAGCTATATTTGGAAAGGTACGTGATCAGGCTATTTGGCCCAAAATACGCTCAAGACCTCAGTCAAGAAAGATAATTGGTTATTCCTATGCTGGTTACCTACTATACAGCATCAAGTTTTACGCAGAACTTAGATTTTATGCCAACAAGACAACTATTTGGCTTTTACGCCAACAAGACAGTTATTTGGCTTTTACACCAATAAGACAGCTATTTAGCTTTTATGCCAACAAGACAGCTATTTGGCTTTTATGCCAACAAGACAGCTACTTGGCTTTTACGCCAATAAGACAGCTACTTGGATTTTATGCCAATAAGACAGCTACTTGGCTTCTACGCCAACAAGACAGCTACTTGGCTTCTACGCCAACAAGACAGCTACTTGGCTTCTACGCTAACAGGACAGCTACTTGGCTTTTATGCCAACAAGATAGTTATTTGGCTTTTATGCCAACCATCTTTATGCGAGGGGCAGTTACCTACGTGGCTTGCATGCCGTGATCTTCGATGAGCGATTATGCGCGTTACCTCATAATGGGACACGCATCACACGCGGATTTAGGAGATCATTCAGACGTGGGTAGCAGTTATTATAACCGCCTTGTAAAGAGTGCAACTCTCTTCATAGTTTGTCTTCTTTGCTGACTGGACAGTTACTGTGACTGAGCTCTATAAATAGAGACTTCTGATCACAGAAGATGAAGGTCAGAATTAGGAGGGTCACAATCAAGAAGTTCGAGATCAAGAAGATCGAGGAGAGGATCAAGATCAGAGACCAAGAGATCAGAGAGAGAGAGCACAGACAGAGAGTAGTGATTGACGACTTTGGCAACGAAAATCCAATCCCTCCTATAATATTTGAAGCTTCTTCTTCTTCTACAGTACTTCTTCGTCATCGTGTGGTCCAAGGGACAAAGTGATCGACCGCAGATCAGACTCCTATAGCAATTTTCCCCAGAATTATTTTTTATACTTAACATCCTCGTATAGGATTAATTGTACTTCTTTTTTTCTTATTTGTAAACAAAGAAAGGGTTTCATATAAACCTACTTTCAATTTCTTTTGTTTATCATCAAACAAGCACGTCAACAGGTACAAGTCATATCTGGTAAACTAGAACATGTGGCATGTATAGGATCATGGACATGGAAAGAGTAACATATAAGTAACAGTGCATATAAAAGTAATCTGAAAGGTAGGACAATGTAAAATAATAAAACAAGATCTAGTTTCAGAGCAAGAACTAACACGACAGTAAATGGACTCCATATCTTAATCACGGCCAAGCAAAAAGTATGGCTTGATACTTTATCTAACTAGGGTTATCACAAAACTTAATTAATAGCAAATACAATCTTAAGAACCTCTCTATTGGTCATATGCCCTACAAACTATCCAAGTTAAATCCATCCATAACTAAGCTAATATATAATAGACTGCCAAGCCTTAATGCCTGCATCCTAGGAAGTGGCATCACACAACGGCGAGCCTAGTATGCTCTACACGACGGCGAGCTAATAGTCATATACCTCACATATTTTTCCACTCAACGGTGTGCTAGAAATGTGCCCCTTACGGATGAGAGCTCCAAGTCTATCGAAGCAAGGTAGCTATATAACTGGATTGTATGCTACCTAGAAATTCTCTCCTTCCAATGATCTAGTTATTCAAGCTAGTTATTATCCTTAACATTTTATTTCAGGATTTTGGGTGTGGTATTCTGCAGAATCTATTCTAGGCATGATACTCCCTGTAGGGATGTGCAAAACAGGACAATATTTTAACAAACACACTCATAGAGTAAGAAAACAATACAACTACATAGTTATAGGCATGACTAGCATGCACTATAACAAGCACAAATAGATAATATACGGGTCGGGTATCACGAGCGCACTACTGTGAGTCACTGCCACACATGTACGAGACAATAATCAAGAGTGCACTACGTCGAGTCACAATCATGCATGTACTGGTCAATGATCATGAGTGCACTACGTCGAGTCACTATAATGCATGTACTCATGTCACGTGTTTATAGGGTGTAAATCAATCCTCTAACATACGAGGTCTCTTGGTCATGTAATCAAGGCAAATGTATCTATAGTGTAAATTATTTCCTAGCTATATAAGAAACTGGTCATTCTAATAATGTAACACATCAAAGCAAAAAATCAGATATAGACAAAACAGATTAAATCAAGGTAACCCGAATCATCCGTCAAATCTTCTCGGATCACCGTTGGATCATCCATTTTGTCACAACAAGTTAATGGGCCAAAACTTGGATCATCCTTTGGACTGTCGTGGATCACCGTAGATAATTTGATTGGTCAAAGCCACCCAGACTTGGAATAATTCAAGGCTTGTTGGGCCTTAAAAACTTTGTTTTAACTCAGAATCTAGATTTTTACAGGTCAAAATTGTATTGGACCAAATTTCCTACAACCTGGGAGTATTTGATTTCACCAATTTTGAGATGTGGTAGATAAATTACGAGAAATACTGCAAAAGTATATTTTTGGGAAAATTAAAACTTTTTCAGATTCCACAAAACTCAAATCCACTAGGGTAGAAGCTAGTCATGGGTTCAAGTAGCATATAAAATCATAATCCAAGATGGAATCTCCAATATCTCTCTTAATATCGAGTCCAAACTATGAAGGTAATAACCAGACTACACAATAAAATCAACTATAGCTCAAATCAATTTCTGAAACATGCACATGGTTGGAAATCACTAGGGAAACATATTTAACAAAACTATTTTCATAAAATTCTAAGTATTTAAAGTAAAGGAAAATGAAAATGATAATAAAATATTTTTGTTCAAGAGTTTGGCAAGACGTAGTTGCCTCAAGTCAAGCTTCCAGCCTTAACCTTCATCTCCACTGCCAAGAGGGATTAAGAAACTACACTCTTAGGTCTCAAGACCAAGCTCCTAGCTCCCTCAAAAATGGATTGAAAATAAAGAAGTAAAGAAGGAAAGAAAGAAAAAGATAAGAGAGAGAAAATCAATTCATATATATAAGAGATAATTTAATCGTGTCGGTCCGATCCGCCATGTCAGCTATCTAAGTCACGAGATTAAATCATTCTCGTCCATTCAATGAAAAATTAAGAAACCATTGGATAATAAAAAGTATCAAATACTATGCACGAAAATATCTAAATGAAAATATCTCAAAAGCAAAATGAATATTTGTCAGTCGAATTTTCCGTCGGTATACCGGCGATAATCCGGTAAGTGAGAAAAGTTTCAGTTTTGAGGGAATTTTGAGATTCCACGAGATCCAATAAAGCACAGTAAACAGTATAAAATACGTATTCGTATACCAATATAGATACTGTGAGACGAGTCTCATATATTTGCATGACACTTGTACTTGCATTTTTTGTTGTATGATAATATGATCATGTTTGGTAATCTTTTTTCTTATTTTACACTGGTTTATTCAGCTGCATGGTGATGGCTCTCATTTAATTTGGGACAATAAACAGCAAAAAATACTAAGAATAGGACAATAGGATCCTCGCTAGCATAATAGTTATGGTATATTATCTATAATTATAAATATAAACAGTAACATTGATGATCAAAATATTGCAAAACATTTCCTAATACTTGGATCACAACATAAGGGAAAAGAAGACATGTCTATAAAATAGAACAGAAGAGCTAAATCATATAACAAAAGGAATAAAACTATAAAATCACCATATAAATATGATGCCATTTTTTGCCAGTATCATTGATCAACCTCCATGATTAGCTCATATTCGTGGCTGCATAGTCACTCAAAAAAGTAATTAACTTTGTTGCGGAGCTAAAGGCACCAAATCAGAAGCATAGGAAATTACAATCTTACAAGTTTTAAAATGCCTGTGCAAGCTCTACCATATCAGACCCATAAGGGCCCCAAGGCTCACTGCTTGTTGTATCAATAATCTATATATTAGAGACCCAAACAAAGTTAATAAACATCCCCCAATCACTAAACAAGAACAAACTAATGTTAATAACTCCTTTCCGCATGCAAAAGCACCTATTTCAAGAAATCTCAAATAAATACCAAAAAATCAAATTTAGATCATTTCATAATATCTAAACTCCCATATTTTCTATAAATTTGTGACCCTTCTTGTCACTACCCCATTTCCAGGGCAGGGTATTTTTTTTTTAATTTGGCAAATTGTGTATTGATCATAAATATTTGTATTAATATTTAATTAGTTGGTTGTATTTATTTTTATTAGTTATTTTAGGGTTTTGACTAGCCTGGACCCATGTCAGACCCTAGTGAACCCCTGTCAGACCCAATCAACACCCTCGTCAGACTTATTTATTAGCTTAGAATAGTTAATTATATTTTAATTAGTTAGTTAGAGTGATTAGGAATTAATTAGAGTACTTTTGGAAACCCCAAACCCAAACCCTATTTTAGATTGACTTAATTGGAGGGCATTTAGGTTATTTCACCTAACCCAAACCCTAACCCTAAACCTATTTCTTGTCTTGGCCGAACCATTTCCCCCTCTATTTTATTTCTTCTTCTTATTCTTCTTCTTCTTCTTCTTCTTCTTCTTCTTCGTCTTCTTCATTCTTCTTTCTATTCTATTTCTTCTTTCCTTCTTCCAATTTCTTCTCTCCAAGTAAGTTTTCTCACCCTCATTCTCTTCCTTCATTTATTCCTCTCTCTAATACAAACCCTAACACTTTACTTTCCCCGAACCTAGGTGTGTGGAGCTTAGAATTGGTGTAGGAGCTTGGCTTGGAGGCTTGGTGTGGGTGATTTCTAGGTTTTTGGAGACTTTAGCCTTGGGATTCCAACTCCCAAGAGCTAAACCCTAATTTTCTCCTTAGTGATTACACTAATATAGTGTAATTAGTAGTTTAGAACCTTCCTAGACCTTAGGGCTACCCATGGGAGGAAGTTAGAGCTTGTTTGGTTGTGTTTGGAGACTTTGACATTAGATTTTATGTCAATTTTGGGTAAAATCTGAGATTGGACCAATTTTGGGGGTTGTCCTAGGTTAGACGGACCTAGGTAGACGTGCTTGGGTGTCTTTAGGGCAAGTACGTGTCCCCGTTCGGATACGTGAGGTCGTCTCGCAGAGTTTTGGGCATTTCGGGCGATTTAGGGGTTTTCGTCGTCGTGGATTCAACATGCATGTGGGATTTTACCATGGACCTAGAATCAGAGAGTTAGTATTTTTGTGAGGTTCTAGACATCAATTAGAACTCATGGGTAAATTTTGGTTTGATTCCGAGTAGGTTTGGTGTACGTTTCACGAGGTATCGCAAGCCGCACTCCACATGTTCGTCGAAATAACCAAATGGCCATTTCGACTTGGTTTCTAGGTTTTGGGCTTGTGTGCGGATTGGTTTAGCTTTGGGGAGTGTGTATTAGAGTTTTTTAGCTTATATTTTTATATATATGTGTGTTTTTATGTGTGGGGGTGGGTGTGGTTGAGTGTGGGTAGTGTGTGTGTGTGGTTGTGTGAGTTTGTGTGTAGTGTGTGTGAGTATATATATATATGTGTGTGTGTGTGTGTGTGTGTGTGTGTGTGTGTTTCTATATATATATATATATATATATATATATATATGTGTATGTATATATATATGTTTATGTGTGTGTGTTGGTGTGTGTGTCGAGAGAGGGTGAGATAGAGAGCTAGAGCGAGAGAGATTGAGATAGAGAGCTAGAGCGAGAGAGATTGAGAATAGAGTTAGAGATAGAGAGATGAGAGAGTGAGGTAGAGATGAGATGAGTGTGTGAGAAAGGAAGAGTGAGATAGAGAGTGAGTGAGAGGGAGAGGCATAGAGCAGCAGCAGTAGCAGGGAGAGCAGCTGCAATAGAGCAACGCAGTGGCAGCAGGCCGCAGCAGGGCAGTATCAGCAGCAGCATTGTTAACCCCCCTCCCTCTTCATATATATATATATATATATATATATATATATATATATATATATATATATATATATATATAGATGGATATATAGATATAAGTATATGTATATATATATGTATGGTTGTATATAGATAGGTAAATATATATAGATACATATATCTATATAGCTAGATACATTGTGTATATATATAGATATATACTTATATATATGTATTGATGTTTACATATAGTAATATATATATATATATATATATATATATATATATATATATATATATATATATATATATATATAGTTAGCTAGTTAGTTAGAGTTAGAGGGTAAGGTATCTCAATACCTTGAGATACCAAGGTATTGAGGTATAGGGGTATCGAGGTATTGAGGTATAGCCTAATACTAGGTTATATATATATATATATATATATATATATATATATATATTGATGTTATATATATAGGTATATCATAGATAGTTAGCTAGTTAGTTAGAGTTAGAGGGTAAGGTATCTCAATACCTTGAGATACCAAGGTATTGAGGTAAAGGGGTATCGGAGATCAGGTATTTGCCTATACACTAGGTTATATATATATATATATATATATATATATATATATATATATATATATATATATAGTTAGTTAGTTAGTTAGTTAGTTAGTTAGTTAGTTAGTAAGTTAGCTAGTGTTAGTGAGGGGTAAGGCTTGAGTATCTCAATACCTTGAGATACTCAAGGTATTGGGTAAAGGGCGAGGTATTGGATTTTTGCCTAGGTTTTGTATTAGAGTTGCTTTTATATATATAGTTATATATATATACATGCTAGTACATTTGTTAGTGGGTATAGGCGGGGTATATAACGTAGGTTGAGATATCGGATACCGAGGGTATCCCGGTATCTCAACCAGGCGAGTTTGAGAGTTTATTAGCTTAATCACCTAGTTTTGACCTAGAATTTTAGGGGCACCCTAATTTGACCTAGAGTTGACCGTAGTTGCCCCGGTTGACCGCCAAAGTCAATATTTGATCTAGTTTTGACCTAAAGTTAACTTTTTGGACCCGGGTTAACTTTTTGACCCAAATTTCACCGGTTTGACCGGTTTGACCTAGAACAATCCTAGAAGCTTATTTTTAGCTATTTTATATCTGTTTAACTCTTTAGAAATTCGTTTAACCTTGCTTTTTTATATTAGGTCTTTGCGACGCCAGTTCAGACCTCAATCCTCGCCAGTTGATCAGGAAGTCAGGCGAGTACATTCTCTGATAGATTTTATTATTTGATAATTATTATGATTCAGCTTCTAGTAATGTATTATCTGATTTTCTGGTATGATACTGACTATTATTTCTGGATTCATTCACTTGCGACATGTATATTTTATGTTTCTGGCATCTATTTCTGGAATCACCTACTGGCATCACATCAGGACTCATTACACACATCACACATATTTCTGGCTAGACTCATACTTGATTTGCGTGTCTTGTCTTGGATTCACTTATACTAGTCGGGGCAGAAAAATACTCGAGTAGACATGTAAACATTCCTAACTGGAA